>BSBN01001281.1:21195000-22395000 GCA_027924645.1 Cunninghamia lanceolata
ATGATAGCCACAGCCGTGTTCTGTATACTCTTGGTCATTTTTGAGTGTTTCCTTGTGAAGGCCATGGTTGTAACAATTTGTTTCTCACTCATTTTTTGAGTATCATCTTAGCTATACAAGTTGGCAATCTCTCCATTATATTCTGTATCTACCATTTTTGCTCGAAACCCAAATGGGTTTGACTTGCTATGAGAAAGAAAGATGTTTTCTCTCTATTACTACCTACAACCATATACTCCAAACTGGATTTTGTGTTTACTTCTGTATGTAGAAGATTGTGAAACTAAATTGTTATTTCACCTCTGAAAATGCAAAGCACAAACCTATCTCTGATATTATGCAGAGCCGCACCTTCATTATTGATTCTTTATCACATATTGAGTGTTTATCAAAACTTATGATCTCCTTTGTATCTGTGATCTATCTCCATACAATAGACATGTGGGTTTTGAAAAAAAATGCAGTCTCTGGCTCATAACACAATTTTAGCATGCATTCTGTCCTTTCTGTATAAAGATAACTTGATCAATGATAAAGTAATGCAACATTTACAAAATGAAAACCTGCCTTCATTTTGGGTATTGTTGTCTTAAGTATGCAACAATGCCTCTTTTAGCATTTTATTGATTGTTCCTTGCTCAGAAGCTTGTTAATATACCTAATCCATCGGAAGACAAAGCCATGGCTACCAATGGTGATCTATGAGCATTTATCTGACAATGAGAATGAAGTTCATTGATATTGAAAATCAAGACTGCTCATTTATCTATACTCACTGGCAAAGCAAGATAACAGTTATCCTTCTTGAAAAACCGCAAAGACCTTTTGGATTAGAAAGGCTAAGATTGTCCAAGACATGTATGAGCATTCTTCATTTATATTTACTTTCTATTTTGGCAAAACTAATGCTTGAGGAGATAAAAGATTATAGTTCATTTCTTTGTTGCTCGGACACTTGTACTTTGCAATGACAACATTCATAACATTTGCTTTTTCACCTCCTATATATGAACACAATCATTTGAAAACTCATTCTTTTCTACAATGGTAAGGTGTATCATGGTGTTCAAACAATTATACATCTATGATGTCTCATTTGATGAATGTGGCACTTTTATTTATTTTGTATACACTTTGAATGATCAAACTCAATCCATGACATGGCATTAATCTTGTTGTTTAGCATACTGTATTACATCAAATGCACTCTCATACATACCACATCTGAATGATTATGACTCCTTTACTTCACTATATCATGACATGGACATCATGTCTATAACTTGCAACTGTATCTTTATAGCTCTTGGTTGACCGTTCATATTACACAAATGTAAATATTGTGGCTATTCTAATGACTTTCACTGTTCCAATATGGTGATTTTGAATGCATACAAAATACAACCTATGATTTTTATAACAGCAAAAGATGCAATAGATATTCTAATTTTGGTCATACCTGGACTCAGTTTGATACTTCATTGATCTGTCTTAGACAAGCTATTCACTGCACTTGTATGGTTATCGCCTCACCCTTTGAGTTGATGATCATGGAAGGGCAATGATCTTAAAGCTCATGCACTCTATGAATTCCTCTTTTAGTTGAAATTCTCCTTTTTGAACAACATGATTAAGTATTCCTATATTATTCCCCTTGAGATTCAGGGGCAACATGTTGAGCTCTACCCTTGTGGGAGCCCACTTTACACCACATACTAAAATGTCTTCAAAACAACAACATAACTTATTCTATACTTGCACATGAAACAAGTAGATTAGTTTAAAATAGTGAAGCTCAATGATTGTTTCATTTTTAGTCTCTCTTGCATATGGATTATTTGATCTTCTGACTCAGTGTATCATAGGCAATGAATTATGTCTCTGTTGATAGGCACATAGGAAACCATACCTGAAGCTCTAACAAAACTTTTTTCAATCCTACAGGTTCTCTCAAAGATCAGGAGCGAGGAGGAGCCAACTACAAATGAAGATCAAACCAAGACCCCTAAACAAGCAATGATGGATATTCTTTTCCCTTCTTATCTTTAGATGCATAGTGTATTCTCTATGTTTGTACTAGTTCAGCTATTCCCATGGCTTGTGTGGGACATTTGATCTATCTTGCTTTCATTCACTATAATGTTTATTCCATTTGTATTTCATTTGTAAATTTCAATGATCATTGTAATGAAATGAAACATCTCTTATCTCTCATGAAACTCTACAAAGCAATGAATGATGAACTGATTGTCTCTCTTCTATCATACAAAAGCATAATAAAACTGAACCTTTCAAGCACTTCAAACTTTGCAAAACATTATAGCAGAAAATGTTAAAAAACTTTCATCTAAAAACAAAATTTGATGCACACCAGCTCTTCCAATTTGTGCTGTAAGAGAAAAATTGGTAACATTTTTGCGACTTCTACTGCATGCTTGCTTGCTAAGCATCATGATCAGTTGCCTTAACTTGTCCATCAAGCATGGAGTCATACTCTGCTCATCTCAAACTCAGAAAACTTTGAAACTCAGCCATAAACTACTCCAAACAACAACAGAAAACAATACCAAAACAACTGAAAGCAAACTAAAGGGCCTCGGTGGCAAGAAAACATGTGCAACATCACTTAGGGAAAGAACATGACTGAAACAATTGTGCATAAAACACTTATTGATAGTAAACACTATTATAACCTACTCTAACCATTCAAAGAAGCTGGTCAGACAAAACCATTCACTGATTGGCTAAAATAACTCCCCCTCCTAACTAATTGAGGATGCCTCTCATGCTTACAAACTGGTAATAAGGAGTGAAAAAAAAGAACACACCTTATAAATTGTTGTACTGCAACCTGAAGATTATAACCAAAGGTTTGAATCCCTTGATTCTGTTCAAACATACCTCTGGTTTGCCATGAATGGGCAAGTTGGATTTGTTGTTCCTCAACTGCAATCTCATTCTTGGGGGCACTGAAAATGTTTTAAAACTTGTTGGTCACTTCATTGGCTAAATCTCTAATGGGGCATCCTCTTGAAAGGATGTAGCCTGAACTTTTATTATTGGTTCCTTGTTGGTTACTTGCAATTTCAATCTCATTTTTCTAATTGAGATCATTTGAAAGCATGTCACCCAACCTTGCACAAAACTCATCAATTATATTAGTAAACAAAATGTCATCAAACCCATTATTAGCTTCTTGATCCATAATAGGCTCTAAGGTATCTTCCCGACTGATTTCTTGAGAACTTGGAAAAATATCAAGAGCCATACCTTGAAAAGCAGTTTCATGCTTCTGCTCAATTTGAACAATGTTTGCATGTACATCAATTTCTTGACTTTCCAAAATAAGGATGTTCTCATTTACTTGTTTGCTAACCAGTCCCTTGTCAAAATGGCTTTCATCATTTTGCTTCTAAGGACTTAATATCTTTGTTATTTCATATGCATTTTCTTCATCAATACTACCAAACAAAGGAAGTTCTTCAAATGAATCAATCAAAACCTAAGTTTCAACACCCTCTTTTGCTTCTTCAACTTGTTGTTTCACACATCCCTTTTTAAAAGATGACTGTTTGACATCTAAATTTGAAACAAAAATCTCAAGGTCATCTCAAAACATGTCTCCTTCACATTCCTCTTGGATTTTTGATGAAAGAGGACTAATTTTTACCTTAAGGTAGCTCTCAGTCAGCTGTGTAAGTGATGCAGAGGCATCCACACTATAACATTTGCATATAGCATGAATGTCTGCAGACCAACCTCATCATCATCATCTTCGCCATCATCATCATATTTCCTAAAGCCACCAACAGCATCATCATATTTCGCATTACACATTCAGCATCATATTTCGGATGATCGCTAACATCCTCCTGCCGACTACTATTCACCTCCTCCGCTTTCCTCCTAACATCATCATCATGATGTTCAGCGGGTGAACACATCCTCTGGTTGCACTGTTCATCGGGCGCCGGACTCCATCGTCATCATCATAACATGCGACAACTCCTTCGTCAGCAGGATATCCCACATCCGGTTGTTCAAATATCCTGATGACGTCCACTTCAGCAGCTTACCTTCGATGCTCCGCTACCCGACGATACGAGCAACAACATCATGATATAATTTATCCGATTCTCTTCGAAACCTCCTGATGACGCTTCACACTTTCTGCCAATGCCGATACTTAACCACTTAACAACGGCAGGATAAACTCGCATAGGGGGATATCTCAATATCCTGATGACGATGACGTCATATCCTGATGACGATGACGTCACCCAATATCCTGATGACCTTCTCAACACTTAGCCAAAAAAAACACGAACTTTCTCTCCCGCATCTACTCGCGATATGCGGATGTTTGGCACTCCCGATAGATGATCCTGATGCCGATACCCTCCTCCTCGGCCCTCCTGCTGATGATGATGATCACCCCGACGCATTTGCACTTCATGCAACCGACAGCATCATGCTCACCTTCACTTATCCGGATGACGATGCTCAAACTGACTGCAGGATATTCACCAAGATATCCTGATGATGCCGTCTTCACGAACTTCTTCACTTAGCGAAATCTCACTTCGCCGATCCTCCAGGGATGACCCAATCCAACCTCAGGGTGATCTTCGACACTCTGTCTTATCAGTTTGACCTAGCACATGAGGATGCTAGGCTTCTCAACATCTCTTGACGGCGATCCTGCACACCTGCATGCAAACAGAAAATAACCTACTACCTAACCTACTATACATTACCATTCCACCGATCAGACGGATCAACCGGTGGAATGGACCAGTATATCCATGAATCCTCTCAAACCAGCAAATCGGTCAAGCAATAGAATTCAACAGAGGATGAACACAAACAGGATCTCTTTATTAACTTCAAAAGATGCAATACAAATGATCAGCCTCTCTCTCAGTCTCACTCGCTGCAACTAGCTCGATCGATGATATCTGTCTGTCCCCCCAATATCAAACGATCTCATGCTTATAAAGACTTTCCTACAAGTACTACTGACCCGACTCCAAGCGGCTGGGAACTCTCCAAGCGGCTGGGAGATCCCACCGAACATACATCATGACAGCTGTTATAACTAACTAGCTAAAAATAGAAAAAGCCCGGTCAGCATGATCTTATCATGATCAGCTTGACCTTATTACATGCAACTGGTCTTAACAGACCTTCTTGGAAACATAA
Organism: Cunninghamia lanceolata; assembly: GCA_027924645.1. Taxonomy (NCBI): domain Eukaryota; kingdom Viridiplantae; phylum Streptophyta; class Pinopsida; order Cupressales; family Cupressaceae; genus Cunninghamia; species Cunninghamia lanceolata. The sequence goes on from BSBN01001281.1 coordinate 21,200,203, forward strand.
ACAGGACCTAAACTACTAACTGCCTTAGCCAGACCAGCTGTCAGGTAGGTGCTCCTGCACCATACTCCCCAACAGAAAAGAACTCATGTCCCATGAGTTTAGCATGTGGGAGTCTTCCACCTTTACACTTTGCTTTGTCAGTCTGCTGACCTGCTCCAGCTTTGTCTGCTGCTGTCTCTTGGCTTCTCCAAGACTTCTGAACTGTGACTTGCTTTCTGGCAAGTGAATCCTCATGCCTGTTGATGTAGGCCTTTCTCTCACATACCTTGTGTGTGTCAGGTTGTCTGACCAGAACCTCTTTCTGAACTACCTCTTGAACTTCTGAAATGTTCAACTCTATCTTTCTGGCAATCTTCATAGGACAAGCAATAGTCCCAACTATGACAACATCCTTGTCATGCAGATGAACTGGTTGTTGGTTGCACCCCTGTTTCTGAACCTGCTGCTGACCTCTGTCAGTCACAACTGAAACTTTCTTCAGCTTGTTGTCTGTAACAACTCCTTTCCCTGCAGTATCCTGAACTGCCTTTATGCCTGCTCCTCTAGGCATCTGCACATACTCCTTCTTTCCCATTAAAATGATTTGGGCTGCCTTCTGTACTGCAGCTTTTGCCTGCAATGGCATCAACTTAATAGTCTTCCCATCCTTCTTGATGGTGTAGGTATTAGCATACCCATCATACAGTACTCTTCTGTCAAATTGCCATGGTCTACCTAGCAGTAGGTGACAACATTCCATAGGCAATATGTCACACAAAATTCTATCATGATATGGTCCAATCTGGAAATCCACATATGCCTGTTCAGAGACAAAAAGTGATTGCCTATCACTCACCCAAGATGCCTTGTAAGGGTGTGGATGTGGAATCCTTTCCAACTTCAGTTTATCCACCATTTCCTGAGATACCATGTTGTCTGTTGAACCAGTATCAATGACAACCTTACATACTTTACCTTTACTCTTGCATGTGGTCTTGAAAAGAGCTCTTCTTTGCATCATCTCCTTTGATGCCTGCAAACTAATTCTCCTTAACATCAATGATTCTCCACTCTCTGGATATCCAAAATTCTCAGGACCTTTGTTTGAACTCTGTGCACTTTCTTCTACTTTCTCTTCTTGTACCAGTTGTACTCTCTTGTCACTAGTTCTATCATTTTTGGATGATGAACCTTTGTTTTCTGGACATTTGAAAGATGGATGACCAAACTCTCCACAGGTGTAACATTTTCCTGAAAATGCAGTAGAACCTCTACCACCTCCAAATCTTCCTCTATTACCTTTCCATCCACCTCTGAAATCAGACTGTCCTTGTCCTTTACCAGTGTCTTCGTGACCCTCATTGGTTTGCTTTTGTGCAGGGGCTGCTCCTCTTCCCCTATTGTTTCCTCTTCCTCTCATGGACTTATCATGTCCTCTATTCATCTTTTCTTCAATCCTGATTGCCATTTGATAACAATCCTCCACATTCTTAGGGTTAGCTAAAACTAACTCATCCTGTATGTTAAACCTTAAACCAGCCAAGTACCTAGCCACCTTTTCTACCTCATTCTCATGATGACCAGATCTCATACTTAACAGATAAAATTCCTCAGTATATGCTTTCACATCCCTGTCTTTCTGCTTTAAAAATTGCAGCTTCTTAAACATCTGGATTTCATAATCCCTTGGCAAGAATTTACCCTTTATCCTTGCTACCATCTTATCCCATGAAGTGATCTTAGATTTCCCTTGTTTCCTTCTCTCAGATTGTACATAATCCCACCATACCAAAGCATGACCTCCTAACTTGGTCTTTGCAATCTTTACCTTCTGATCTTCAGCAACATCTTCACATTCAAAGTGATTATCAAGTGCAGCAATCCAATCCAACAACTCATCTTCATTCAAGCTTCCAGTATACTTGGTAACATCAACCTTTACCTTAGGTTTTTCACTCTGCATTGCCTTTAACAGTTTGGCCAATCTCTGGTCTTCAGCATCCAGATCTTCAGCTACCTCTTCATACTCTTCAACAGTATCTGCTTCTTCTTCAGACTCACTGTCTTCCACTTCCCTCTTTTTGTTCTTTTCCAGGGCTGTCAGCCTGGCTTGAAGTGCTTCAGCAAGCTCCTTCATCTTCCTCATCTCTCTAGCATGTTTCTCCTTCATCTCCTGCAGTTCCCTTGCAGTACCACTACCCTTAGGAGGCATTTTGTCAACCTCTCAATCAACACACAACACAGAATTCAACTCTACCTCTACCTCTGCCCTTTCGGTGACAGAATCAACACACATCAGCCCAGACCTTTTACTGAGCTCTGATACCACTATGATGCAGAGGCATCCACACTATAACATTTGCATATAGCATGAATGTCTGCAGACCAACCTCATCATCATCATCTTCGCCATCATCATCATATTTCCTAAAGCCACCAACAGCATCATCATATTTCGCATTACACAGTCAGCATCATATTTCGGATGATCGCTAACATCCTCCTGCCGACTACTATTCACCTCCTCCGCTTTCCTCCTAACATCATCATCATGATGTTTAGCGGGCGAACACATCCTCCGGTTGCACTGTTCATCGGGCGCCGGACTCCATCGTCATCATCATAACATGCGACAACTCCTTCGTCAGCAGGATATCCCACATCTGGTTGTTCAAATATCCTGATGACGTCCACTTCAGCAGCTTACCTTCAATGCTCCGCTACCCGACGATACGAGCAACAGCATCATGATATAATTTATCCGGTTCTCTTCGAAACCTCCTGATGACGCTTCACACTTTCTGCCAATGCCGATACTTAACCACTTAACAACGGCAGGATAAACTCGCATAGGGGGATATCTCAATATCCTGATGACGATGACGTCATATCCTGATGACGATGACGTCACCCAATATCCTGATGACCTTCTCAACACTTAGACAAAAAAAACATGAACTTTCTCTCCCACATCTACTCGCGATATGCGGATGTTTGGCACTCCCGATAGATGATCCTGATGCCGATACGCTCCTCCTCGGCCCTCCTGCTGATGATGATGATCACCCCGACGCATTTGCACTTCATGCAACCGACAGCATCATGCTCACCTTCACTTATCCGGATGACGATGCTCAAACTGACTGCAAGATATTCACCAAGATATCCTGATGATGCCGTCTTCACGAACTTCTTCACTTAGCGAAATCTCACTTCGCCGATCCTCCAGGGATGACCCGATCCAACCTCAGGGTGATCTTCGACACTCTATCTTATCAGTTTGACCTAGCACATGAGGATGCTAGGCTTCTCAACATCTCTTGACGGCGATCCTGCACACCTGCATGCAAACAGAAAACAACCTACTACCTAACCTACTATACATTACCATTCCACCGATCAGACGGATCAACCGGTGGAATGGACCAGTATATCCATGAATCCTCTCAAACCAGCAAATCGGTCAAGCAATAGAATACAACAGAGGATGAACACAAACAGGATCTCTTTATTAACTTCAAAAGATGCAATACAAATGATCAGCCTCTCTCTCAGTCTCACTCTCTGCAACTAGCTCGATCGATGATATCTGTCTGTCCCCCCAATATCAAACGATCTCATGCTTATAAAGACTTTCCTACGAGTACTACTGACCCGACTCCAAGCGGCTGGGAGATCCCACCGAACATACATCATGACAGCTATTATAACTAACTAGCTAAAAATAGAAAAAGCCCGGTCAGCATGATCTTATCATGATCAGCTTGACCTTATTACATGCAACTGGTCTTAACAGACCTTCTTGGAAACATAAACAGGACCTAAACTACTAACTGCCTTAGCCAGACCAGCTGTCAGGTAGGTGCTCCTGCACCAGTAAGTTCCATGTCAGGCTTACCTTCACAGTTTTCCACTTGATCCAAGACCTCCTTGTCACATTACTCAGCTTCAATCAACAACTCACCAGATTGTTGAGGATCCTCATGCTGCTCTAAAATTGCTACCTTTGGTATGAGCATGTTTTCCTCATTTGGTTCAACAAAACCAGGTAACTGATCAAACAAAGAAACTAATTCTTCTTCCTCATGTAGTGTTTTTTCCAATGAGACTTGGGCATTTTGTCTTTGCAACTGAAGACTTTGCCTTGTGACTTTTGTACTCTGCCTTCATTCATCTTATAAATAGCATTAGAAAACTTTTCAAATGAATCAAAATGCAGAGGATTCGGTGTCAAGTTTGAATCAACATCCCTTTCATATGCATCATGCTGGGAATGTGGCACAAACATCAACAATCTTTTGCTCCATTTCTAATCTTTTTGATTTGGTGGCACAAAAGGGACTACAAGAACCTTCAGCTACTAGATTAAAACTTGGAATTTTGACTGGTTTAATTTTTACTACTTTTTCCTCTTCTTCATCTTGGATTGGGCTGGGAGAGGTAGCTTTAATAAGATTCGACATTTTATAAATAGGATACTTAGTCCAAGAAGGTTGCCAGGGTTGTTCAAAATTTTGATGACTTGGTTTAGGTTCTTGATATGGCTGAAACTAAGGATTAATGGACTGGTCTTGAATGTAGATAAGCTCTTGAGCAAAATCAGAACTTCTGAAACTTGGGAATTTAATTTTTTGTGGAGTTTGTTTGCATTCAAAACTAGTCTCTTGGAGGGAAAAGGATTCTTCGAGTGGTTGATTTTGAAGCATAACAAGTTTAGACTGTACAACCTAGGTTCTTGAAATGATAAAGGACTTTTGAAACTTAAAATCTTGACCTTGGCAGGGATAAGAGGTTCATTTTTCATAAAACTTGGAATTTCAAACTTACTAACCTCATTCTAAAAGGGTTGATTTGGAATTAAATGAGTTGTTTGGGCTTCGTGCCTTTGTGTTTCTGCCTCTTGCTCATAGAGATAGGCCTGATAAGCCATCTCTTCCTATTTTGTGAAGTCATGCATGAAATCAAACAACATACTCTTTATGCTTGCAATCTCCTCCTATTGGTGATTATACTCATGCTATCTCTTAATCTCATCCATCTGCTTGTTGAAATCTAACAAAATGTCTCTAAGGTCCATAATTTTAGAATTTTTAGGCTGATTGGAAGATTGTGCAAGGGTGGGTGGGTGGTAATTATATTGGGCATGCTGGTTTTGAAGAGCCATGGAATTGAAAATAGTAGCATGAGTGGTTTGATATGGTTGAAAGGAGCCTTATGCATAACATTTTCATAGTATGGTGGTGGATATTCATACTGACTATGAAAATTTGACATTTTTACTCATATAAAAGATGGAAAATGGAATGAAGAGATGATTCTTGTAACATACCAACACTTGATCATACCGAAACCAATAAATTTGAGCTCAGTGTCACCAGATGTGTTGCTTCCTTGCCTCCAAAGGTAGAGATCACTGACATACACACCAAATATCAGTGATAAATGATCAAAATTTTGGACTAAAAGAGTCCAACTTTGTCCCACCGGGCGTGCCAAAAATTGTTATCAATCAGATATGCACCCTATGCTAAGCTACCAACTTAGCTACCTGTTGACACATGGGAACACTTCTAGGCCTATGGGTTGCCTAAAACTTGGAGTTAACATTTAGAGTGAGCTGGTTCTCCTAATGATTTTTCCTAATCTAAATAATTTGATGAGGAAAAGGGGAAGAGAATAATTTGAAATGGGATCCTAAACTTTAACGAAAAATGCTTCTAAACTCTAATCTATCTGAATACTTTCACCCACAAACAACCCTTCAAACATAAACTTTCACAAGCTCACCTAAAACATACGATTCAAAAGTAATTTATATGAAGGTAACTCAATATGAACACAACATATAACTAGAATCATATAAAATATCTGCACATAGTTTTATGGCAATGAGACATAATAGAGGACATAAAATTATGGTCACAATGAAGCATTGAATCAAAATTGCAAATATGAAGCAAAAAGATGACAGTAGGAATGATCTACTATATTAAACTGAAAGGAGTACATGAAAATCTAAAACTGAGTCAAAATATGTCTACAAACTCTCTATCTATGCTTAAGAGAGGAGAAATAATGATATGAACTGATTGAGAAAAATTAGGTTTTTCTCCTATATACGCCCACCAAAAGATCTCCAAGGAAAAAGATGATAAAAGCTCCCCAAAATAGTCATCCTGATCTATTTTCAAGCTCCTAGAAAAAGCCACCAAAAGAGCCTCTAAACTACCTCCAAACAAATTGCAAAATCTACCAAAAACTCCTCCAAGGTGGTCCCACCAAAAAAACATGTTTTATCTGCTCAATGAAGGTTCCATTTTGTCCATATCTTCCCAAAAGAAAGAAAACTCAAAAAAGAAAGATATTATTTTCTTTACTCTACTTTAACTGCATAAGTAATGAATATCTATAAGCAATTTATAGGATATTGCTTTAAATATCATTTTACAATGACTTACATTTTTATTCTATCAATCTAGCTTGATTTGATTTTTTACAAAAATATCATAAGGCTCAATATGTCTTGTTTTGGCAAATATACTATTTCGGCATATTGATTTTCTACAAAAACTATTAAAATGTTTGGAGACACTATTAATAGTTGGTAAAAATAAAAGCCTTTGGGACTTATCCTCCACTTGATCTGCAAAACTAAGGACATCATTTATTTGTTTTGAACTCACCTTCAAAATAGCAAAGGGGGCCATTGAGGTTTCAAGGCATATATCCTAAGCATCGAACATGAGGATCATAATACCCCGAGGGTATTAGTTGAAGCTTGGAAAAATAAACAAATGTGATAAAAGCCATATTCAAGTTAGGGCTTCAATGAAACCCTAACACAAAACAACCCATGCCCTAATTTACTGGGTTCATTTTCACTTTGCTCTTTTGAAGAAAACTCTTTGCTCCAGCCACAGCCAAGACTAGGGTTTAAGGTCGAAACCCCCTTTATTTTTCTTTGCTATCTTTGCAATTTTTTGAAGAATCTCTATATAAATGAAGATAAGACCCATTGCGACATATCTATTATCATTTGATTGATTTCTTCTTTATTCTCTATGGCAAAACTCAGCCTTTTAAGCCGTGACTATATATCTCTCTGATGCATTTCTATACATTTCTTTATTTTCTTGTGTTGTCACATTCTTATCTCTGTTTGGGGCTACCATTGTTGACTGGGTCAAACTCATTTTAGACCATACAAGGGAAAAACCCATGGCCTCATCTGCATATATCACTTAGGAAACAAGGTGAGTTTTCTCTTTGTTGAATATTGTATCATTTTCTCTACTTCCTATAGCTTTTGGTTACTTGTCACAAGTTCAAGAAGTATAATAGCTATGGCCTTGTTCTATATAGTCTTGGTCATTTCTGAGTGTTTCTTTGTGAAGTCCGTGGCTATAACATTTCATTTCTCACTCATTTTTTCAGTATCCTCCTAGCTATATGAGATGGCAATCTCTCCATTATATTCTATATCTACCGTTTTTGCTTGAAACCCAAAGTTGACTTGCTGTGAGAAATAAAGATGTTTTCTCTCTATTACTATTTATAGCCATATACTCCAAACTAGTTTTTTTATTTACTTCTATATGTAGAAGATTGTGACACTATATTGTTATTTCACCTCTGAAAATGCAAAGCACAAACCTATCTCTGATATTATGTAGAGTTGTAGCTTCATTATTGATTCTTTATCACATATTGAGTGTTTATCAAAACTTGTGATCTCCTATGTATCTGTGTTTTATCTCCATACAATAGACATGTGGGTTTTGAAAAAAAATGCAGTCTCTAGCTCATAACACAATTTTATCTTGCATTCTATCCTTTATGTATAAAGAGAACTTGATCAATGATAATGTAATGCAAGATTTACAAAATGAAAACCTGCCTTCATTTTGGGTATTGCTATCTTCTGTATGCAATAATGCCTCTTTTAACATTTATTGATTGTTCCTTGCTCAAAACCTTGTTAATATACATGATCCATCTGAAGACAAAGCCATGGCTGCTAATGGTGACCTATGAGCATTTATTTGACAATGAGAATGAAGTTGATTGATATTAAAAATCAAGACTGCTCCTTTATCTGTGCTCACTGGCAAAACAAGATAACAGTTATCCTTCTTGTAAAAACACAAAGACCTTTTGGATTAGAAAGGCTAAGACTATCCAAGACATGTATGAGCTTTCTTCATTTATATTTACTTTCTATTTTGGCAAAAATAATACTTGAGGAGATAAAAGATTATAGTTCATTTCTTTGCTACTCCACCTGTAGTTTGCACTAACAACATTCATATCATTTGCTTTTTCACCTCATGTATATGAGCACATTCATTTGAAAACTCACTCTTTTTTACAATGGTAAAGTATATCATGGTGTTCAAATAGTTATACATCTGTGATGTCCCATTTGATGAATGTGGCACTTTTATTTATATTGTATACACTTTGAATGATCAAACTCAATCCATGACATGGCATATATCTTGCTGTCTAGCATACTATATTACATCAAATGCACTCTCATACATACCACATTTGAATGATTATGACTCCTTTACTTCATTGTATCATGACGTGTACATCATGTGTATAACTTGCAACTGTATCGTTATGGCTCTTGGTTGACTGTTAATATTACATGGATGTAAACATTATGGTTGTTCCAATGACTTTCACTATTCCAATATGGTGATTTTGAATGCATACAAAAGACAACCTATGAATTTTTTAATAGCAAAAGATGCAATAGATATTCTAATTTTGGTCATACGTATACTCAGTTTCATACTTCATTGATATGTCTTGGACAAGCTATTCACTGCACTTGTATGGTTATCGCCTCACCCTTTGAGCCGATGATCATGGAAGGGCAATGATCTTAATGTTCATGCACTTTATGAATTCCTATTTTAGTTGAAATGCTTATTTTTGCACAACATGAATAAGTATTCCTATATTATTCCCCTTGAGATTTAGGGGAAGCATGCTGAACTCTACCCTTGTGGGAACCCACTTTACACCACATGCTGAAATGTCTTCAAAACATCAACATAACTTTTTCTATACCTGCACATGAAACAAATAGATTAGTTTAAAACAGTGAAGCTCCATGATTGTTTCATTTTTAGTCTTTCTTGCATATGGATGATTTGATCATCTGACTCAGTACATCATAGGCAATGAATTATGTCTCTATTGATAGGCACATAGGAAACCATATCAAGAGCTCTAACAAAACTTTTTCCAATCCTACAAATTCTCTTAGAGATCGGGAGTGAGGAGGTAGTTGCAAATCAAGATCAAACAAAAACCCCTAAATAGGCAATGATGGATATGATTTTTGCTTCTTATCTTTAGATGCATAGTGTATTCTCTATGTTTGTACTAGTTCAACTATTCCCATGGCTTGTGTGGGACATTTGATCTATCTCTCTTTCATTCACTACAATGTTTATTCCATTTGTATCTCATTTGTAAAATTGAATGATCATTGTAATGAAATGAAACATCTCTTATCTCTCATGAAACTCTGCAAAGCAATGAATGATAAATTGACTATCTCTCTTTTGTCATACAAAGGCATAATAAAACTGAACCTTTCAAGCACTTCAAACTTTGCAAAACATTATAGTAGAAAATGTTAAAAATCTTTCATCTAAAAATAAAACTTGATGCACACTAGCTCTACCAATTTGAGCTGCAAGAGAAAAATTGGTAACAGAAGGAACGAGAAATGAAGGGTGGTGAGAAATGGAAATGTAGGGAGAATTAGGTAGAGACACAGTGAAATGGGAGGTAGGAGGAGGTAAAGGGAGATTAGAGGGGTGGAGGGTGATTCTCAAGGGAATTTAATAGAGGATTCCAAGTGTGGCTTAAGTTCCACCGCTCATCTCTATTTAGGTTGGTGGGGCTCTTTCTCATGAAAATTTATCTTCTTTAAGTTTTCTCTTAAAGAAATTATCTTCCTTGGCTAGGACACGGGTATCCTCTAGGTGAATTTGGTGCTTAGTGCCAGAGGAGTGATCAATGAGGGCCGATTTTGTGACCCTTGCATGTCTAATATTTGCACTATGCTCTTTGATTCCCATGGAAATAGATCTACCTGTCTTGCCAATGTATGGGGTACCATAGGAGCAATCTTTTTTATAGACACCTGAGTTTAAGAGAATGTCAGTGGGGTCTTTGGTGGATGGGATAAGTTTTCTAATGGTAAAAATAGGTTTGAAGGCACAATTGAGCCCTTTCTTGCGGAGGATTTTGGCAATTTTATTAGAGATACCTTCGATGAAAGGTAGGGTGGCACTATAACCACTTTTAGAGTCTTTATTTCTAGGTTTGGTGTTAAGGTGGGTTTGGGTTTCCTTAAAAGTCCTCTTGATGCACTTGTTGCGGTACCTGTTTAGTTTGGAAACTTTGGTAAGGTGAGACAACTATTGGTTAATGTGATCATTATCACAGATGTGGAAGGCCCTTGCTGTCAAAGTTTTGAGGACACTAGACTTATGGTTGGGGTGGTGTTGTGAGGAAGTGAGAAGATAGAGGTTGGTGTGGGTGGATTTCCTAAAGATGCGGTGGCCAAGGGAACCATCCCCTTTTCTAATGAGAAGGATGTCAAGGAAGGGGACTTTGTTATTGGTTTCAAGTTTTTTGGTGAAATTGATGCAAGGGGCAATGTTGTTAAGGTGATTGTGGAAGATTTCAAGTTGCTCAAGGCCATGTGGCCAACATATGTTGGTATTGTCCACCTAGTGCTTCCACCAAGTTGGTTTAAGAGGGAAAGAGTTCAAGGCAAGCTCTTCAAGATGCTCCATGTATAGGTTGGCAATGACTGGGGATAAGGAAGATCCCATGGTGACTCCATCCGATTGCTCATAAATCATGTCTTGGAAGGTGAAGAACATGGATTTTAAGCATAATTCAACTAGGGATGTGATTTCTTCATTGGTCTTCTGCTTGACTAGAGTAATGGAGTCTTGGAGAGGGACTTTGGTGAAGAGGGAAACCACATGAAACCTAACTAGAATGTCATCATTGCTAACCTTCTTATCTTTGATTAAGTCAACAAAGTGAGTTGAGTCTTTGATGAAGGAAGAAGACTTACCAATTAGAGGAGAGACTAACTTGGCCAAGTAGGCAGCAAGTTTATAGGTAGGGGAATAGGTAGTGTTGACAATTGGCCTCAAAGGAGTATTGGACTTGTGAATTTTAGGTAAATCGTAGATGTGTGGTGTAACTTCTTTATTAAGCATGAGACATTTTTTGACCTACAATCATCAAAGGAATAATTAGATATGGCACTTTTCACTTGTTTAGAGATTTTGGAAATAGGATTGTGGGGAAGAATTTTATAGCTTCCACTATTGTTCAGGTGGTCCAACATTTTAGCGATGTAGTCTAATTTGTTCATAATAATAGTGGCATTCCCCTTATCCGCTTTAACGATAACAATATCTTGGTTATTGACAAGTCTCTTGAAAGCGAGAAACTCATCTTTGGGGATGTTGCACATAGGGGGCTTAGCATGTATAAGAGTGACAACACAATCTTGTCTAACTTCATCTGCCATGTCATTGGGTAAAGAGTAGATGACATTCTCAATTTCAATGAGAAAATCAACTTTGGGTATGGAGGTTGGGGTGATGGAAAAACCAAATCCTCTTATTAGAAATTTAAGGGCGAGAGGTTCAATGTTAAGGTTAAAAAGATTAAGGACAATTTTGTCTTCCCAATCATGAATAAAGGTCAACGACTTAGGGATGTGAGAAGGGGTGGGCAAAAGGTTTCCAAAGACATCGGTTAAAGAGGAGACAAAAGTATGATTGCTAGGAGGGGAGAGCTAGTTAGATTGAGCAACCATAGAAATAGTGAGAGGAGGGGTGGTGTGCATGCCATCTATATAGCGAGGTGATGGATTCAAATTACATAAAGGAGAAGAGGACAGGGGGTTAATGTGGTTGATTTGTATAGGTGGAGAAGTATGGACGCAAGAAGAGAAGTCAAAAAGAGAGGTAATGACACTGGGGGGAGAAGAAGATAAAAGTTGGTGAAGATTATCAAAATCTTCATGGTTTGATGGGGATTGGGAGTCAGTCTTGAGAAGAGTGAGAGGTAGATAAGTGTCGATGTTAGTCATGGGCACACTGCTCGAGGGGGAGGAAGGACAAAGGAGAGTGGACACCAATCCAGATGGAGGATTAGAAGTATCAATTATATTAATGAAAGAGTTGTTTGACAAGGTTGATGCAGAAAGAGACATACCTAGATCCGAGGAAGAGGGACATTGGAGAATGATAAGATGAGAGAAAGCCATTGCCAAAGAGGGAGGACTGGAGGCTGAAGAGAGCCGTTTGATAAGGGAGATGCAAAAAGAGACATACCTAGATCCATTGAAGGGGGGTGTTGGAGAATGGGAAACTGAGAGAGAGCCACTACTAGAGAGGGAGGACTGGAGGCTGAAGAGAGCCGCGACCTTGTAGGAGATTTGCTAGACTAGAGGGTCTCTAGAAATATATGTGAGCTAGAAATGGAAGAGGAGCGATCCAAAGACCTCAGAGCTGATGGAGCATAAGAACCATCAGAAGCAGAAATAGGCTGGACACGCAAGTCTAACTCCTAGGCTTGATGTGTTTGAAGGAAGCCAGAATTTGTTGTTTGATGCTCTTGCATGGACTTGGTAAATTGAAAGGGATGGTGTTTCTTGTTATAGAGTCTAGAGAACTTTTTTTTTGTCGGTTGGTGCTCTCTACTTTAATACCTTCTACTCTAGCTTGGGAGGAGATGTCAAATATAACCCAAATGTCTGGGTGCAAAGAATAGGCAAGATCCAGATGGAGATAATAGAGATGAGAAGAAAGGTGACTAATAATGGCCCTATTGAGAGTATAATCCCATATGGCTATTAGAGGAGTTGAAATCCCTAATAAAGGATGTACGAGGGTCTTCTAATATAGGAGTTACACTTGGGAAGATAATAGAGACAAGAAGAAAGGTGACTAATAGAGGAGTTACACTTGGGAAGATATCATAAATTGGGTAAAGATTGAGATGCATAAGAGGATGTATGAGGGTCTTCTACAAATGGATCTTATGGTAGATTTGGTCAATCTTATCATGGAGTTCATAGGATTAGGATCTTGCTCAATTTGACCATTATGACAAAATCTATGATGCTTATGACATGTAAGGTGGGTGTAAGGTGTGTAAGAGGATATACTTACTATTCAGGGTAGTTCACCAATTTTGGTGAGGTGGAGATCCCATATGAAGGAGGTGGATGACTAAATTTGGGTGTGGTATTAGCCACTTGTTTTGGAATACCATTCATTTTGTATCTTGTATTCATATCCCCTATATTTTGTGCCTTGAGATGGTAGTATTATGCGATTATTTTGTGGGTCATTCAAGCACTATTATGCTATTTGACCATTTCAAAGAGATAAGTAGATTGTGTTGATGTAATTATTTAGAAGATTAATACAAGCTTGGGTCTTTTTGGGTGTCAAGTTTTTTCCTCCAATGGTTTCTCCACATAAACATTGTGTTATGGTTTGTATTTTCTTTCATTGTTGATTTCCATTTCCATATGATCAATCATTGCTAATTGATTTTTATGCACTAAATTTCAATAACCTTATTGTATTGTTTCACCCTATTTTAAAAATTTGGCATTAGAGCCACAATTGGCTTGATTAGAGAGAGGGATTCCTCTTTCAAAATGTTTGATTGGGTTTCTTTCTATCAATACAATGTTTTTGTGTTTTCTTGTAGTTTTAGGTTTTGGATAATAAAATCATTACTAGCGAGCATTATGGTTGGAGATTGAAAACTTTAATGGATCATGGTTTGCACTTTGAAAGCTAAAGATGGAGGATCTCTTGGAAGAAACAAATCAATGGAACATGCCATGAAAAATTAATGATTCAAGGGTGCATGTTATTTTGAGAAGAATGGTTGTAGGTTGAGTAGAGGGAATTTAGTGTTAGCTAGCGGCACTCAATGTGGCACCCTATTTAGGATGGAGACATTTCTCTTTTGTAACTCTATGAATATAACTGATAAGTCTATTTCTTGTAAATTATGGCACCACATGATAAGTGATATTTGTGAGAAGGGTCTTAAAGCCCTCATTAATAAAAATATGGTTGATGGTTTATCTGGTTACTTTACAAACTTTGATTTATGTGATCATTTATGGAAAACAACATAGAGTTTCATATAAATCCAGTAGTACTACAACCAAACATGTTTTAGAAGTTATTCATAGTGATGTATCTAGTCTTGTGAATGTTTTTTCTATTGGAAAATATAACTACTATGCTACATTTACCAATGATTTCTCTAGATATACAAGGGTTTAGATTCTAAATCATAAGACTACTATATTTTCTACATTTGAATAGCTTAAAGAATTTATTGAGAAATAGATAGCTATGAAAGGAAAAATTTTGAGAATGGATACTGGTGGTGAGTAGTGCTCTAGAGATTTTGATGATTATTGTTGGCATGCAAGGATTGTTAGACATAAAACAACTCCATATAACCATTGCAAAATGGGGTAGTATAATGGATTATGGATAAAGCTAGAAGAATGCTAAGTAGTGCTAAACTTGAGAAATATTTCTAGGCTAAAGTTGTACACATTACTTGTTATCTAGTTAACAGGTCTCCCAGTTCTACTCTAGATGAAAAAATACCTATGAGGTATGGACAAATAAAACATCATAAGTTTCTCATTTCAAGGTTTTTAGCAGTGAGGCATATGTTCACATTCCTAAAGAGAAATGTTGTAATCTTGATTTCAAGGCTAACAAACATATTTTCAAGGGTTATGGTGAGAACATTAAGGGTTATAAGCTTTGGATCCTATAGCATTGAAAATGTTATATTCTAAGGATGTTACTTTTAGGGGGCTTGGGGTATTTACAAATTATTAACAACCTCATGAAAAGACTAAAAAAACATTGTATTTTGATATTAAGAGTGATCCATAGGAAGATGCATGTACAAAACAACATGATGAAAAAAGTGAGGAAGGAGAAGGTTTAGGTTTTGAGTTTTGAGGAGAAACAAAAGGAGCCTCTTGTTACACCCCTCAGAAGCTCCATTAGAGAACATAATCTGGTTGAAAGGTATAGTCTTAATTACAGTTGTGTATTTTCTTTATCACGTACTGACAGTGAACTTAAATATATGAAGATAGCTTTGTCTTTAGATGAACATGAGTCTTAGTTAGATGCCATGAAGGATGAAATAAAGGCTTTGGACAAATGTGACACATAGGATCTAGTTGATATTTCAAAGGGGGTGAAAGGCATTAGAAGTAAATAGGTATTTAAAAAGAAATTTAGTGTAGATGGTAAGTTGGAGTGGTACAAGGCCAATTTAATGGCAACTTTGTGTTACTCACATGTTAAGGGAGTGGATTTTGGTGAGATATCTTCTCATGTTGCTAAATTAACCTCCTAGTACATGTGGATCACCTAACAATAATTTACAGTTATGCATCCTAGCACATGTGGATCACCTAACAATTATTCTAGAATTCATGTGCATGTTTGAAGCATGGTGTCTATCAAAGTATTTTAACATACCATTATCTTCAAAAAAACCTTTAAAGATCTGCTACATCAAAATTAACAATTAAGTACAATTATTTGGTTCATCTATATTTTGTATTCAATTTTATCAAATATCTTAATCTATCTGAATCAACATCAATAAAATTAATCTCTATTATTGATGTCTATATGTATGCATTTGCTAATAAACCATAATCAAGCATAAAAGATGCTTTAATTGCTTTACAATAACTTTTCCTATTAGGTAGGTGCATAATGTGCTAAACCTTCCTAATTTATTGATCAATTCTTAAGTATCATAAATTCAATCCAATCTTGTACATAAATATATTTTTTTATCCATTTAACTAATAGGAATAGGTTTTTTCACCTAATTGACATGTTATGGAGCCAATATATAAGTAATATTGAACTAGTATGTTGTTTAAATAATATGTTCAGAGCCTTTACATGTTCCTTGATGAAATGAGATTAGAGGAATCGATGAATTGCAGAAGATATTATCCATAATATTTCTCAACAATATTACAATGAACTCTCATACATATATATTAATTAGCCGATAGGCTTTTATATGTGAACATTATAGTGCTCAGAAAATTGTCTCACGTGGTAAAAAAAATTCATGCTAAATTTTTTCCTAAAATTGTCGGTTATTCCTATTAGCGTATTCCTTGAACCTTCTATAGTGCAAGTGCGAGTAGATAAATGTGGCTTATGGGGAGCCAATCCCTGTATATTAAAGTGAACAGAAAATAGAAAAGCAAGAGATGCCCCATCATTAATCTCTATGGTAATATTAAAACAAACAAAAGTCTGCAAAATAACCCCAACACATTACGAACTATAGCGAGGAGTACATAGAGAATGTTCCCCAAAAAACAAATCGATCAAAACCGATTTAGAGAGAAGCACAAACCAGTCGAAAAACTAGAACGGCAAGATAGAGACTAACGAGCACTACCATCCACAGTCAAAATAGTGATTTCAGTTACTATCATTGGAGCTCACGACCTCCACCACATCTTGTTGCACTGCTTGACGTCGTCACCTCGGTTTCCTTTGAATAGCCACATTTTTTTAGCAAAAAAATCTAACACATGTGTCACGTTCCTGATCTTGGCTATCATGAAACAAATCGCATTCTCACGCTTAGACACTGCGTGGTGGAAATTCTCTAGAGAACCAGTTATCAGACTGGATCTAGCTTTGGTAAAAATACCACATGGCCACCTTAGACTTTTGCAAAATAGCCACGGGGAAGATCTCCCCAGATCCCATGAGCTGATGTCCCAATCATGTGCTTCAAAGGTATCGTCGAAACATTTCACAAAAAATAGAAAAGGATGGATATAAGCCATCGCCAATTCTCTCATCATCACCTTACCACCTAGTAAATCCATTGTATTTGAAAGAAGACGGGTCCACCATACACCCACCGTAATAGTCGGTGCGTTGTAAATGACCGCTGTACGGATATTTTGACCAGCTACACAGTTGACTCCTACTAATGACCAAATAAACTGAGTACCAAATAAACTGAGTTGCTTTCGACCAATCTACCCGTACTGTTCGTCGATATGTTTTCGCAGCCATTTGCTGTCTGTACTGTTTTCGAACACCGGCTGGTTAAGCTCTTCCTCCACCATGCTAGGCAAATTCAACTGAGGGAATTCCATGAGGATATTGAAGATGCTCCTTAATTTGTTAGAATTATATGTAATCCAACATGTTGAAACGCCCATTCCAATGAAGGCAACAAAATCCTAGAGTTATGTTTTCTCACCATTAATAAAAATATAACTCCACTTTGAACACCGCAAATGCAGAGAATAAGAGCTCCAAGGAATGTCAATAAATCTGCATTAGATTTTGACAGTTAATAGAATCACAGACAATAGTGAATGTATAAGGGACAAGAATGAAAAACACCGATCTGAATAATGGTTTCATCAAGCAGTATCATAAATAACCATTAATTCACTTGCAATCATAATCTCTCCCATGCTTTCCATAACAAATGAAAATATGCCAGCTTGCCACCTATAATAATACAATTAATGCCACCTGCATCCACAGAGATTATTAAAAGAAAAAATAAATGAAACTATCCTCTACCATCTAACCCGTGTACATCACAACCTACACAAGTACTTTCTTCCAGATCTTAACAAGCTGATAGTTGTTGAGGAAAACGTACATCAATCATTCGATTAGAATGATAAGTTTGTCATTATACCTTCTTTTCAACGATATTACTTAAAATACGATCATCCCAAACATGAGTACTCTTAATGTGATCATTCTCACAGTCCATGGCAATATTTGCCAACCTATCTGCAACCCCACTACCTTCTCTATAGCCGTGCGAAATTTGAAAATCCTAAAACTTGTCTAATATTTCTGAGGCACAAGAAAAATATTATTCAATTTTTAATTGCGAGATTGTCTTAAAGAAAATTGAATTAATAATTAATATTGAATCACCTACAATACAAATATTTAGCATCTCCACTTCCCATGCTAACTTTAGGCCTAAAACCAAAGCTTGACCTTCAACTTTGTTATTAGTGCCAACTTGCAATTTAAAGGAACCAACTAAGGTTATTTTCCCATTCACATTTCTCAGGACATATCATACACTAGAAGGACCTAGATTACCACACGATGCCCCATTAAAATTGAACTTTACGACATTTGTATCAGGTGGAATCCACTTAACTTCCTTCTGATTAAGCTTTAAAATTCTTCTAGTGACCCCCCATGAACCAGGGGTAAGCTCAACAATTTCCAATTCTTAAGAAGAATGTAATCCTAGGAAGTGAATAGACATCATTTCTTATGAGCTACATGAGACACCCTAGCCATCACTATTTCAGAGATAGCCATTTCAAGCCTGTGAGGTAACTAGTCAAAAGTGGAGATCTTAATTTTGAATGTTCTTTGATTTCTTTTGCACCAAATATGTCATATTACTAGTGATGGAGGTAATAACTAGATATATCTATATATAGCATTGTTTAATAGGATAGGCTAGCTTCAAAAGAGTGCCAAAGTTGAGTTTGGCAAAGCTAAAGACCAATTTAATTGTTCAAAGAGAAAATTCCACCAATTTTGTGTAAATGAGCAAAGAAGAAGATGGTCAACACATTTAGTAGTTTCCCCCAAAAAAACACAATTGAAATAACCAGGTAACACAAACTGAACTAGATAATCCCTAGTAAATATTTTACTATGAAGGGCAACCTAGATCAATGCATCAACTTTGGGTAGACAAACCTTATTCTATCACAACTCTAACAACAAATCCTTGAAAATTGTATCTATTATAAGAGAGATAATGATCTTTATGTAAAACCCTGATTCAACTCCAACCCATTTGAAACTATCATTATTGAAAATATAATTATTGATGGACCTAAAAAATTTCCTTACAAATGTTGGCATAATAGTAGTATTACATTGTTAGTTAAATAAATATAAGTAAATGATTAGTTGGTTAGTTTTTGGGAAGTTACTTTCCCGTAAGAAGTTATATACTGGAATAACAAGGCTTTAAAAAGCCAACGCCCTGCATTGTAACAGACATCAGAAAATCATCAATATACTACTATATATTTTTGTTATTTCTATCCAAGGATGTAATCTGTAAGTGCTCACCATTTCTCAATAACAAGGAGTTCAGATCTTTAAATATCCTTTTGGTCTTCTGCGAAATGACAGGTAGAGAAGTCATTCCAAAGTGCAATATTGTTATCAGTCACTAAAGGCTCAAGGTAATCTACAACTCTGTCGCCCTAGATAGAACTCAAAAATGTTTTTGCATCTTCTAGGTAGGCCTATAGTCTAGTTAGGGTCATCCATTCCATTAGTCCTTCTAGAAGAGATCATTATATTCCTTATCTCCAAAGTTAGGTGATTAGTGATAACTTTATGGCAGTGAATGATAAAATTCCAAATGTTAGACCTAGGTTGAGGATTTGGGATAGTAAAAGTATTGTTGGGATTATCAAAGTCTAAGTTCTTAGATTGCAGAATCATACACCACTTCTCCTCTAGGTGTGTAAACATTTACCATGCAATTTTAGCATCAAGAAAAGTATTCTAATCAACAAGACCCCTAAGGCCTACCCCACTATTATTTTTTAATTTCTATATTGAATCCCAAGCAATGAGAGAAAATTTATTTTTATCTCTATTAACATTCCACAAGAGTGATTGCATAATTTCATCCAAGGGAAAAATCATTAAAACAAGTGATTTCAAGACATACATCATATATTTCACGATCACACACAACTCCAACTTAATTAGAAGAATTTTGTTAGCAAATGAGATCCATTTACTAGGTTTTGAGCGGGTAACTTGGCCTAGAGAGATAGAATTGTCTACTTCAAAAATTTAGATTTACTAGCACCAAGCATAAATAGAATGCCCAAGTACTTAGTAGGTTTTGTTCTTGCTTTGAAGCCCAACATTCTCATAATATGACCTTGGATCATAGGAACTTAGTATGGAAAAAGAAAAAATTAGATTTTTTGCTATTAATTATTTGACTAGAGGTGGAGCGATGTTAGTTTAAAATATTTTTAATAACCTTAGCTTGATTTAAACTAGCACTACTAAACATAAGAATATTGTCGGTAAATTGAGATTGAGTGATTGCATCCACATTGTTTGTTATCTTTATCCCCTTCCAATCCCCATTTCTATATGATCCATGCCAATTGATCCCACTAGAGTTTTTGTAATTAGTATAAAAATAAAGGGAGAAATAGGGTCCCCTTGACAAAGACCTTTGCAGGATTCAAAGAAACTAGTTGGAATACCATTAACCATGATAGAAAAACTTGCACTAGAAATGTAAGAGAAAATCCACTTACACCATTTTTTTAGATAAATCAAAGCTAACCAATAATTTTCATTAAAAAACTCCATTTTACTTTAACATATGCTTTTTCATATCCTACTTGATCACCATTGCCAAAATATATATTTTTTAAATAGAATGAATCATTTCATGCACTACAGTTATACTTTTAAAATATCCCTCCCCAAAACAAACCCACATTTCCCAAGAGTAATTATAAGATTCATTAAAGCACATAGTCTTGACACTATAGCCTTGGAAATGATTTTGTAAATGGTATTGCATAATGAAATCAGATGAAATTCTACAAAACAACTATGAGATGAACATTTTAGAATGATTGTGATGAACATATTATTTATCACTTTCAAAATCTTCTAACTTTTCCTAGATTCTTGTGCAAAATGCACAACCTCCTTTCCAATTAAATACCAACATTTTTGAAAAAATGCAGTGAAACCATCCACCCCTAGTGCTTTATTAGGATACATAAAAAAAAAACAACCCTTAATTCATCAAAAGTGAAAGTGTTCATTACCATATTATTATGATCTTGTGTAACCACTCTTGGAATATTATTTATCAACATTGCTTCATCTTCAAGACTTTTGGGACCCTCCTTGTGAAGAAGGCTTTTAAAGAACTTGATTTCTTCATCTTTTATTTCTTTATCATGCTCCAAAAGTCTACCATCCATGGACATGATAGATTTGATATGATTCACCAATCTTTAGGATTTAGTGGAAGCATTAAAGAATTTAGTATTCTAATCCCATCTTTAAGCCAAGATTCTCTTGATTTCTATGTCCAAAAGATCTCCTCATGAGTCTAGACCTCTTGAAGGGAACTTAAGAGAGACATTTCATTATTAAAGGTATCTAGATTTGTGCCATCTTAAATTATTGTTTTTCTCAAAACTACAAGATCCACTTCAATCACGACTTTTTCTTAAAAACTATTCTTAAAAGATACATTTTTCTAGATCTTAGTGTTTTTCTTTTAAAAAAATAACTTATTGTTGAACTGAAACATTTTTGAATCCTTAATCTTAGCTCCTTGAGACCACAAGAATAGGAAGAGAACAAGGAAGTTGGGATCTCTTCACATATGTTCAAACTTGAAAGGACATTTACCTAGAGCTCTATTATCAAAGAGATCCAAAGAAATCAGGAAATGATCAAAACCAAAGATTGGGAGGATACTACCTCTATAACAAATACCATCCAATAGCCATGTTAGGGAAAGGAGAAATTGATTTAGTTTTTCAATAATAAAATTCATATTAACCCATCAATTAGACCAGGTAAAAAGTACCATTACAATGATTTGGAAAGGAGAAATTGATCTAGTTTCTCAATAATATAATTCATATTAACCCTTCAATTAGACAAGGTAAAAAGTACCATTACAACGAGGAACATAAATCAAATTGTGCCTAATTAGAAAATTAGAAGTCAAGAACCTCCAATTTTTTCTTTAAAGTTAGTAATAGCATTAAAGTCACCTCCCAGCAAAACCATTTCCCCTTTTACACAATTGAGGGCAATTCCCAATTACTCCCAAATCTACTTTTTAAGAAATCAAACAGACACATAAACATTGATCAACCAAAAAGCGAGATTAGAAACCTTACTCTCAAGTTTGTAAAGCATCCAAAATTGTTCTAAAAAAACCATCTCCACCTTGATATTCTTTGTAGACCAAATAACCACCAAAGCACGAGAGGATCTCAATCTATCAACACATATAGCATCCAAATTAGAGTCTTTGCGCAAAAAAAATGAAATTGCCAACCTAGAATTAAGTTTAGTTTCTTGAAGGAAAATAACATTTGCATGATAACTAGCTAATTGATGCTTTGACAAGCACCATTTGTCAAAGACATTAATAATCCTAACATCCTAGGATATGATTTTCATTGCGCCTGGGAGAGATAGGTCCTCTCCCTAACCTCGGAGCTCTATCAATGGTAGATTGGATTCCGGCTACAATTTCTTCCTAAGTTTTAGTTTTCTTGGGCTTTTGACCTCTCTTCTTTTTTGAATCATCTGAGACTTTTCAAAAATTTCCAAAGCTTCTGTTTGACAAATTGTCAAATTTTCAATTAAGATAGGTTCATCCTCTTCCAGTAGGACTTCATCCATTGCCCGATTAATGAACTTCTCACCTGCTTGTACAAAAATATCATCTGCCAAGGATTTTGAGAATTCCTCAAAAGTCTTACCGATCTTACAAACTGCTCCATTTGAAGAATGAATCAGCACACTCTAACTATGTCCTTGAGGGGGTAGACGCACATTTTATCCACTGCTATTCCTTCTGTAATGTCTTTTTGATCCCAGAGGTCATATTCCCGGCCTTCTCTGTAATTACGTTTATGGATATAATATAATGTCCGGGTGGAACTGCCACCTTAAAAAAAAAAAAAAAAGAAAAAAACAAACAAACAAGAAGCTTGTTATCTTTTAAACCCATGATATGCTGCAGATCAATATTGGGATGAAAAATGCTAACCTCAATGACATCCTTTGGAGTGGAGACGATATCCAAACAAGGAGATTTCTTAGTTGAAGATGGGAAATTGACATAAAGAGGAGGATCATTACAAAAAAATTGAAGAATAACCCCCCTTAAAGTTAATCTGAACATGTCCACTTTTCCTATGTTTAAAGAAAACAATGATCGGATCCTTAATTTGGATGGATTGTCTCTACAAACCATTTTCTGAATTCAGCCTGATAAATTTTCGCATCTCCTTTGAGACATCAACTCGGACACAAATATGAGCATAAATCCCTAACACCCCACTAACTACATTCTCGTCTGCCCATAAAAAATACCCTACCACATTCCCGATTTTTTGAAGAATCGTATTATCCCAATGCTTTGTTGGAAGCTTATAAAGTCTTAGCCGAACCGGAACTTGCTTAATCATATCAGAATAAGGATCATGGTAAGAAATTAGACAAATAAAGAACACATAAAATAGTACACATAGATAAGAATTTTTTTAAAAAAATTTGTCATTATTAGAGAATGTTTAAATGTCTATGGGATAAGTAAATAGTATTTATATTTGTAAAGTTATAATTAAAAAGGTTATTTAGTGAAATTGTTTATAATAAAAAAGAACTCCGAAATTGATAGATGACCTAGTTCATATTTAATTAGTTTTTCCATGAAGGTTAAGTACTTTTATTTATTTGATCTCAATGTGTTTGTAGGTTTATATTTTTATTTTCTTTTTTCTTTGATACTTTCATGTTAAGGACGTTATGTAGTCTAATGATATAGTAGTGCTGAAATTTGCATATGAGTGCCTTTCTTTACATGATTTGGGTTTGTTTTGATTAGACAGTCTTTTGTGTAATGACAAGTCTATAAGTGGTATATTCTTACACAAATTTGGCTCATGAAATTATTTTATATTTATCCCATTAGAATTTTTGCTTATAGCTTGGTCTCAATCCTTAGATATCCTATTTACCACCCTAGATCAGATTTGGGGCCTCAAAATTGACCTGTCATTTATATGGTCATAGATTTGAACCTTGATCTTTCAATTTTTAAAATTCAAATTTACACCTTGCCAAAGTCTTTAGTGGTCATTGTGAGCTAACCTAATACACATTTGTGTTGATTTGTGCATCATGTTATTCTATTTAAAGACATTCATTCATTCTTAAGTTGCTTAGGAATCATTGAGAAGCATTAGAGAATTTCTATATAACATTTAATTGATACCATCATTGTAGTATTATTAGATGATTGAGTAAATATACATCATCCTAGGCCCATTGCATGCTCACTTTCTAACCTAGATCATTGTTCTAAAGTTATTAAATTAGTAATCTTATAATATAAAAAATGATTAAGTGGTTCAGATCATTTGTAACATTTGGAGCATTGGGGTCATGTCATGAGTGTGCATCACTATTGTAAGGCCAAAAAAATGGTCAAATAGAATCAAAGGTGGAATATTCTTGCATATTGTTATTCCTCTTGAAATTATATGCAATTTCAAAAAATGTACCATATTTCAAGTTTGTATGCAAAAGATATGCCTCTATGAAGTTATTACTAAAGATGTTGAAATTATTGATGACCTGTACAATAGTTCATGATGAATTTGTACATTTTTCTATAAATGTTCTTTCAGTGAGGTTTTAACTAAGTTAAACAATTGCTAGTTCTTTTGGAAGCTTTTTGAATGTTTGTAATAATCTTTGTGGGAAAATAAATGTCTTAAAAGCATACAAATCTTACTAGTAACGTCACGAATGATAAAAACTATCATGATGAATTAAAATGCTTGAAAGAGTAACTTTTGGCATTCCAGAAATGTGACCTTTAGCTTACAACATTTGATCTTCTATATACTAAAAAATGGGAGGTTGATGAATGTTTTAGATTATATATCTATGCCTTAAAGGAGGGAAAACGAATATTGAAAGTATGTAGGGCCACTTCTTGCAGACATAGTATGTGTATGCAAGTGTATAACAACATCTTGTGAGTGTTACTTGAGATATTTGTAAATTTTGTTAATGCATGTGAAGCTTTCTAAGACCAATACAATCGTTATAAGACCTCTACATTTCCTATTTCTAGAGTGAAATAGGAAGTATTTTCTTCCTAAACTATAGTTTTGAGCTAGAGTTAGTTTTATCTATAGTATATGCTTTTTTCTATATTTGTGCATGTTGTTTAATTATTTTCAACATTGCTAATGTTTAATATCTTTGTTTAAGTATATTGAAGATGTTAACATATCCATCATGAATTGGATTAAGTGCTAGTTTTACTTCATTGGAGATAGTGGCGTTAAATTCAATCCATTGAAAAAGGGGTAGAGTGTTGCATAGCTACCATGTTTAAGGAATAGGTGATAGAAGAGCCATCCTTCCTGTTGTGTGGTTACACAACACGCCCCATTTTGAATTGACAAAATAGGGACCCAACTTTCTGCTTGGCTTGGCTTGTGTTTCTTCTGCTTTTTGGCAGTCTGGTAAAAGTAAGTCATTTAGGTGATCCTACATAAAGGGGGGTTGGGTAAGTCATCATGATGAGTTCAGTTAGTTGAAGTTAATTTTTTCATATCAATAACCTCATGATTGGAAAGAGTACAAAATTCATGCAGGTTTGCCTTTTGGATCACCCTAATACTCCTTAGGGAACGAAAGTTATGGTGAGTCAAAGTCCTGGTCAAGCCTGATATTCTGGGGGGGTCATATTTCTTAACATCAGTCATCTTATGAAAGATCACCCTGATCCAATTTTATCACCCGATAATCATTTTGGTCCGAAGCTCCAGATGCCAACTTTACATGATAGTGGTATTTACCTGCCAAACAGCATCATATATTTTGCGGGGGTCATATTCCCAATATCACCTAATATTTTGAATATCACCTGATCTTCCGAAGATCACCCCCTCATCTTGCCGCATGACATTAAATGCACATGAATGCAGTAGGTGGATTCCAGCTGATTACGAACAGGATGCAAACACCTGGCAGCATCTGTAAATCCGTAGCAGAAGATCAATGGTTTTAATCAATCTAACCTAGATTTTCCCTAATTTACCCTAAGAATGAGATTAAAGGTTGATTTACAGGGTTATTTTACATTTACCTTGTGAAGAAATGAGATTTTACAGAGCGCAGAATATTCAAACCCTCGTACAACCTACCTGCGGATGCAAATAGCTTACAAAAGAACAAAGCACTTGATTATCATTGGTATCTGAGCCTTTTTGTTAGTAATCATCTGCTTAATCCAGGAGAAAAGCGATATCAGGTAAGTAAGTAAAAACCCTCCTATTCTCATTTTCTGTAATATCCAGGTGGTAGGTTCTTTTATAGTTTAGCTCTGTGATTATGCATATCATGAAGAAATGAAGATGAATGAGTATAATGTACATGATGCCGTAAACATTTAATGTTGTATACGCATGCATGTGGATATTGTTGTAAGACTAGTCATGCTCCTTGCAGCAACCTATGGCGGACATCAAGAAGAACAAGTCTGATGCAGAATTCCTTAAGCCTATGTTTGCCCAACCTAAGGGAGTACAGTTCACGTTTGGTGTCATTGGAGATACCCGCCAAGGAAACAAAGATTTCGCAGCATGATCAGCCAAGATGGGTGAAGACAGAGAAAGTACCCTACTAGATGCTATTTTTATATCAGGAATGTGGTATGCCACCAGATTTTCTTATGCCATGGAAACTCTGGAATTAGTAGTGGAGTGTGCCAAAAATTACAACCCTAGGACGAGGAGAGTAGAAAAACATGGAAGGGTATATGCGGATCTGTCCATCAAAGGAATTACATCTACTTTCAACCTTCCAATTGGGAAAAAGGTAGTTGGTATGGATCTAAAGCAACTGGAAGTTGAATAGACAAATAACAAGAAGACTGCAAGAAAGAGGATGTACCAATGGAGAGCAAAGAACAACCCTTACACTACCTCTGCCAAATTACCAGTGCCCCTGTACAAGATTGATTTTGATGATGAGTATCAATATATGATTGCCCTACTCAGTAGGATGACAGGCCAACCTACAACTAGAACTTTCAAGGATTGGATGTATGGGATTATCATGATGTGCATTTACACAGATAACAAGCCATTATGGGCTAAGATCATCAGTGATGCCCTAGATGAACAACTGATGAACCTAGGGTGCCTCGACTGTTCATTTTATATGACTTCATCTATTGTGTATTCATGTGCTTATAAAGGTACATTTGATGCACTCACTACAGTTGGAAAAATTGGTGGCAGTTTGAATGATGCCCATATATGGGATCATTACCCTCAGTTGCAGAGGGCAAATTATCTTCTTGATTACAAATTAGTGAATGATGCATTTTCTATGCATCTGGTAAGAACAATGGAAGAAGATAGAACCAAGAGACTAAGTATGGAAGCTCAGGAAGTAATATACAGACATGGTGCCTGGTTTATCCAGTTTGTCACTTTCTCCTACATCAGAGTAGAAGGTTGTGACGGACAACTCTTAATGTTACCTAGGTACCCTCCTGATGGGGTAGTCCTGATGGAATTACTAAGACAGATATCAACAATATTGGATGCATATAAAGCAAACAATAAAATATGTCCAGTATTGTTTCCAGTGACTCTAGGGTGGTACATATGTCTTGAGTCAGAAAACATAAAGAAGGCCATAGCGGGTCTGAACATGATGGACCTACAGCCATTCCCATTGGCCAGATCATATGACCCCTATGGGAGGATGCATAAGATCATGGGGAAGCCCATCCATAAGAAACACTTGGAGGATTTATGGATCGATTGTGAAGATGAAGCTGAAGTGAGGAGAAGAAAATATCAAAGGCTTACCCTCAATCAGATCAGGACATTTGATTACATTCCAGTGCCTGCGCAATTGAAGAAAGATGATGGCAGGTTATTATTAGATGAATATGTAGAGAAGAAGGTATATAATGACACCATTTCAGCCCCTGACCTAACGTAGCTTGAAGATATTTCATTGGATAGGTTTACAAGTGGGGTGCTGCAGTTGACCCAAGCATGGGTGGATAAACAAATCAGTATACTGAAGAAGGGATGGCCATCACAGTAGATAATAAGAGGAAAAGGCAAGAAATTCCTGATGAGGAATATGATGACTTACTTGGAGAGAAGAGAAAATCTAATGGAGAAAGGCTGCCGCCCCAGAAACAAGGAAAAGGAACTCCCAGAGGGAAGAAGAAAACTGATGATACACCTAAGGGGGTAATGGTTGAAAGAATTGACATAACAACTGAGGATGCATTTACATCAGGACAGGCATTAGCCTCGTTAGTACTACCTCTAGAGGATAAACAAAAAACCAAAAGGATCCTGAGGCCAGTTGTGGATACTGCAGAGATACAAGATCAAGGCCAAACTTCACAGCAACATGTGGAGAAGGATATTCTTATTGAAGAGGAGCCTGCAGAAGATGACACCATGATGGTAACCAGGAAGAGAGAGGCAGTGTCCTTAGTAACATCTACCCATAAAAAATAAAGAACACATATGAGGGGTGAAATAAGGCATGACCCTGTAGTATTAAGGGGAGTTGGTAGTGAAGTTTTCAGAAAAGTGTTACAACATGATGTACCACTTCCTACCATAATTCAGTTTAAGACTGAGAAGGCTGAGGAACAAGCGAAAGAAATCATTGGAGTAAGTCAAAGCGGTCATATCTCACTGGATGAGACTGTAGATCTATCAAATGATGATGTGGTAGAAAATGTAGCCTCTCAGCAAATGGAGACCCTTGCTTCAAGTATGCGCATAACTCCACAAGGAACCCCATCCTCGTAGAGGGTGATATTAGAAGAGTTGAAGCAAGCGGAGCAAGAAAAAGAGAATAGTCCAGAGAGGGTAGCCCAACAGATAGGGCTTGATAAATTAGTTGATTAGGTAACCAGCCCTACCGTGATCGATCTAAAATACAAGGAGGATGCAAGTCTTGAACATCAAGCAGGTGCACCTGATAAAGTAGAAAATATTGAGGAAATCAAGTTGAAAGAAGTGGAAAGCAACACTTCAGATTCAGGTCAGCAACAACATGAAATACCTGCTGAACCTAAGATTGTAGAAGTTCAAGAAAAGGGCAGGAATGACAAGGCCACATTAGGTGAAGGTACCCCTAGGACTCAAGAAACCTCTGGTGATAAAGAAACATCAAGTCATGATGACCTAAAGACTCATGAGGTAGATGCAGTAGGTGTTGAGCAAAATGTGATCCAAGATCAGGATAGTGCATCTAGTACAGATACACTGATATCCACGGATGCAAATGTGCCTCAGGATGAGGAAATTACCAAGGTGGATGAAACAAAAGAAGATCAACTACAGGATCATTATGTAGATCACACATCACAAAATCCTCCACCGCAAGAAGAGACTCCTCCAGATAAAGAAGTAGAACAAGATCACCCTCACGAAGATCATGTGGAAGAAATGAGGAAGTCACCCTCTCCATCAAGAATAGAGACAGATACAAGAGATCAGGGTGGACATGATGATGATGATAGATGACACGGATCTAGAGACCAAGTACCTCAATGGCTCGAGAAAGAGATAAGTATAGAATCTGGTTTTGAGATTCAAGAGTTTGATGTTTCGACATTATTTTCAGAAACCATCATGAAGCCAAAGAGGAAGGTGAGATTAATCTCAGCCATCAGAAGAGATCCTGCTATGGGCAGAAGAACCACCCAGGTAGTCCTTCCCATTGTTGAAAAGGAAAAAGGCAAGATCACCCTAGAAGAATTCTAGATTAGCATAGTTGATTTGGGGTTTGCCAATGAAGACCAAGAAGGTCAAGAAGGAAAAGATATAATTGATTCTTTAACCCAAAGGGTGAAGAAAGAAAAGGAGAAGAATAAGCAGCATAAGGAGCACATTTCTTAGCTGCATGCACACATAAAAGGGTTGATTAACCCTGATCATACATCACCAGATCAGGGAGTCCCATTGACTGCAATTTCTCAAGAAGAAGTTAATAAATTGGACCTCAAGCATTAGTTAGTGATCATGAGAAAATGGATGTCATCAGCACTAAACAGGGCTGAAGAAGTAGTGGGCACCTCTTTATAGAGGTGGAATTCTTTGAGTATCTCTAGGAAGAAAGTCAATAAATTACAAATTGAGGCCGGAAGGAGATCATTTCAGTTGGAGAAAGCCTTGAGTGCTTTAAGCAAAATAAAGAGGATTAATCCTCAGATCCTAATAAGCAACCAGGTGTGAATAACAATACTGCCATGCTAATAGATATCTGGTATAAAGATATCAGATTTGAATGTGATATATTGAAGAAGTGCAGCAGTAAATTAAGGGATATCAGTATGAAGCTGCATGACATGATGTCTTATGAGGCAGAAGTCCTGGAAGCCTTGGAGGGAAAAGTAGAAGGTAAAATTGAAAATGAAGACACAGACTTTGCCATAAAAGCTCTGCATAATAATTTCTAGCCAATGGCTGATGACCATCTTAACCACCTGATAGAAGAAGCAATGAACAAGATCATGAGGATCAAGGTCAAGGTGGAGAACTATAATGAAACATTGAGCAGCAAGAAGGGCAAGTTAGAAGTGCTCAGAGATAAATATCAGGTCCACAAGCACGCCATTGCCAAAGCTAAAACCTAGGATGGCAGAGAAGTTGATAAGATAGTGGAAGCTTATGAAAATATTAAGACAATCATGCAGGTTCATATACAGGGAGACATTCATCAGGATGATGAGGACATGGAAAGTGATGATCATGAAAATGAAGAAGAAGAACATGATGAGTAGATGAAGATGCATAATAAAAGAAGATATCTACATTAGGTACTTAGAGGAATGTGAGTTAACTAGATGGTTTCCAGCTAGCAACCTGTGCCACGAGATAGATTTGACCAAGTCAAAAGAATATGCATCGTAGATCTTAATAGATAAATTTTGATTGTAGATCATTTGTAACTACTCCCTCACCTTATTCTATAAAAGGTGTAGGGATGCCTTATTTTAAACATTTGAAGCTTAATTGAAATTTGTTTGCTAAAATATCAGAGCCTATTTCAAAGTTATTGTATATGTACATGTTTTTGCATACTTAATGAAAGAGAAGACCATTTTGATTACAAATCATCATAAATTCTGAGTAATCTGTGTCTAGATTCTTGATATATGCTTCGATTTGCTGCGTCCCTTGGAGTGCTCATCAGTCAACACGTATTGTCTTCATTCACCATCCTCTGAAGTTAGCATCAACTGTATCTAGCTGCGGAACATCTTGGCGAACATATGGTTTGATTTCTTCTCCTAATGACAGTATCAAGTGTGTATGTGACTCAATAGCTGAAGATTCATCATAATTTGAAGTATTCTTTTACATTTCTTTTAATTTCAGAACAATTCACCATCACAATTACAAATAATTGACAATCAGAAGCAAATTACATAAAATATGCAGACATCTCGTAGATAAATGGAAATTCATATCATATTTGAAGTTAAAGCATGTACAATTGATAAATATCATGCAAAGATTTGAGTATAGACACATCATTTGAAGAAATATACTATGTAGAATAACTCTCTGTGTAGCATCTTTACAGAAACAAAATCCTACTAATGAGGAAATGTAAGGCCCCTAAATGGAAAATAGCAACACACATCAACCACTGAGTAATGTTAGTTGATTAAGAACTAATCCACGGAGACTTGGGGTCATGAATTCTTTGAATTCATCGTATCTTTCAAGATGAGTAAAGGTTGATGTGTAACTTTTATTCTATGTTTGTTTATGACTGACATCATGATCAACATAAATTGGCACTAGAAGGAGGGCCTGAAGCTAGAAGCTCATCATCTGTAAGTCAAATTTGATGATGCTGACTGCGAGGTAACACTGAAGTACCTCTGAATTTCAAGTAGTATGCAAGGATTTGCTGTATTATGCTTGCACATGCTAATCATTTGTGAAGTTTTCAAAGTTGATCATAAATATTGCAAGCTTTATGGTAAATCATCATGAATTTGCAAAGATCAGCCAATTTCAGGTAAATTTGTCAAAGCTTTGAGGCAGTCAACCTTGGAAACCTGATATCCATTTACAAGTGTCACCATACCTCAATATCACCCCATATTTGCATTGTTCATGCAAATATTTAGTAAATATCCAGTCGGTATAACTTTTTGACCATAAATACAGTTTTCACTAGTAAAATCCAACTGATCTTTATAGTCAACCAGTGGATTTTCCTTAAATTGAGAAATCCTAGCTCATAGGATAAATACCAGGTCACGATCCACCGTACCTTTTGAAGAATTACCTGTCAAAGGATTTAGACCTCAAACTATTGATATCCATCATACTCCCGATTCTAGTGCTTCAAGAGCATCACCAGAACATCCTCCTATGACTCCTATTGGTTTGCAAATACCTATAGGATCACCAGTTACACCTTAGGTTTAACCTCAACTGGTCGTACCTCAAGGTCAACCTCCACCTGTTACAATGTCATTCTTTGTAGCAGAATCACCATTAGCTTTTAATGCATATCATGAGTTACCAAACAATCTGGATAAAATCTATCCAAAATATCATCCATATCAAGATGCGGATGATCATATCTGAACTTTCAAAGAAGCCTACTGTAGAGCTAGAATAGAGCATCAGGACATTGTATGTAGATTATTTCCTTTTTCCTTAGGGGAAGAAGCCTATAATTGGTATATTAGTCTAGGTCAAGGTTATGTCAAATCATGGGCTATCATGGAGAAAGCTTTCACTGATAGGTTCAAGGTACCAATTGATCCTTCAATGAACTATCACCTATTTGCCACAATTAAACGGTTTGAAGGAGAACCTATTGCCAACTTCAATGCTAGGTTCCAGAAAATGCTGTCCAAGTTAGTTGCCCCATATGTTGTAGCAGATGAATCTTCTAGGAGCATTTATTATTCATCCCTGGATCCTTTAACTTCCATGTTCATCAAGAGAGCACATCCTGAAATCACAACTTTAATAGGAGCTTTCCAAGAAACTATTAAAGTCAATCAGTAACTAGTTCCTGCTCCTACAACAAACATAGCATTTCCCACACTTCCTGGTTATCCAGGATATCCTGTCCAACCACAGCATAATGGAGCTGTGATGCCTCCAGCTGTGATGCCAACACCTTTGCAGATACCTCCATTGAGTATAATGCCACCTCCAAATGGAAATGTCCAGATGATGCAGTATCCTGGACAAATATTGGAACCTTAGGCTATAGACTAGAATAACAACAATGGATCCTCATTCTTCAAGCCTTTAATAGAAAATGTAGTGGCTAAGGCTCAAGAAGAGAAAGAAGAGATTAAAGAAATATCAGCTTAGCTAAGGAAGCTTACAACTGAGATTACTCACTTATGGAGTCAAAACTTCTACTCCTAGCCTAACCAGAATAGAGGCTATACCAATGATAGACCAAATTACCCTGATAGAGGGTACAACAACAATTATAACAACAATAATGGCAATAATAATCCTCAAAGATAGCCTAGAGTGTGGAACATTAGGCCAAACAATGGTTCTTTGCCATCACCCCTAGACAATCAGCCTCCTGGTGAGCCCAAACAGACTACTAGAGTCAATCTTGCAGAAGCAGCCCTCACTAACTGGTGTAGAATTCACAACACCAATGGACATGTAGAGTTAGATTGTCCTCAATTTAGAATTGCTACTAGCATTTTCCAGACTGAAGTGTCCAATACTTTAGGAAATCAGCCTCAGATAGAAGGAAATGAACTTGTTCCATGTGGATATGATTCTACCCTAGTGCTAGAAAGTTATACTTATCATCCTTATTAGCAGACAGTGTCTGCCTATCAAGATTACACCCTAGCATGTGAGGAATCAGCCATGGCTTTTGAGTCAAATTATGTTTTCCCCTTTGAGGATGAAAATGAACATGAGGAGG
This sequence comes from Cunninghamia lanceolata, assembly GCA_027924645.1. Classification (NCBI taxonomy): domain Eukaryota; kingdom Viridiplantae; phylum Streptophyta; class Pinopsida; order Cupressales; family Cupressaceae; genus Cunninghamia; species Cunninghamia lanceolata. The sequence goes on from BSBN01001281.1 coordinate 21,234,120, forward strand.
TACATGCCTACCAACAACAATATTTGGGTAAGCATAACTATACCCTAAGAAATAATGCTAATAGACCTACTAGTCCATTGACCTCTTCCTTGCCTCAGAATAATTTTAATACACCTCCTGATCCCAAGGCAAGTAATAATCTTAGATTCCCCAAGGTGAATGCTCAATATTTGTCATCACCAAACACATCATCAAAGGCTGTAAGTTTGCCTCATGAATTTGACAAATTAGTCACATATCTGGCTGATGAAATGAAGAAAATCAAAATCAGCCTATCCTTATCTGAGTTACTCAAAACTCCTACCATCAAGAAAGCATTTATGAAATCACTAGATGATCCTGCTCTGAAGGAGGATAATCATCCTTTAGGTCATTCTAGTGGTAAAGATCATGCTGCTAGAGACAATAATGTTAAACATAAGGTGCCAGCTACTGTTCAAGCTACAGAGACCTCCCACATGACCTTATATAAAGATAAAAGTGAGTCACCTCCATTCCTCCTCACCATAATAATGTTCATTAAAAACCTGCACAATTGTTTGGTAGACTCGGGAGCATCTACCAATGTGATGCCCCTATCTATATGCAATACTTTAGGACTGCATCCTACTAAATCTTTGAAGAAAGTCACACAACTGGACAAAATAGAAGTAAGTGTGGTGGGAGAGCTAACTCACATTCACATGCAGCTCGCATTAGATCCTAGAATCTAATATTATATTGAAATTCAGGTAGTAGACATACCTGATACATATGGGATGTTGCTCAGTAGAGACTGGTCAAAAACCCTCAACGGATACATGCCCACAGATTTCAGTCACATGTGGTTACCCTGGAAGGGGATACCAAACCAAATAAGAATAGACATTGAGCCTAGAATGAAGCACATGATCACCGAGTATAACAAAACAAATGAGATCATGTATGTAGATGTGGAACCTGGAGTCTACTCCATAAGACCTCAGACTGTTAGGATAGAGGAGATCCTGATGTATGACGTGCATCATCATGATGATGATCCCCAGGATGACAAAACAAATGTAGAATCTGATAGTAACCCTGAGAATGAGAATGAGGTAGATCACTTCAAGAATTTTGAGATACATTTATCTAAACAGGTAAAGCGATGTAAATTATTAAAAATACTTGTTAATGATATTCTAATAGATGGATGGTAAAGGTTACATAATGAGTCACATTCTAAGAAGACTTGTGAAGCATGCATAGATATGATGGAGTTAGAACAAGCATGCAGTAATGCATCAGCATCATCATCATCATCCTTAGAGGTAAGTTCATCAGACAGTGATAATGATAGTGACGCTGATTGCTGTTTATTTCCTACAGGAACAGAAGAAGGTACATGTCAAGATGAGAGTCATGTTCAGACGATAGAAGAGATGCTGATATGCAACCAAAGTAATGTTAAGAAAAAAAAGAAAATCACCCCAGGGAGTGATTGTTTAGTTGAATCAGATTACGAGTTGTCTAATGAAGATAGAGGCAGTAATCTATCTAAATTTGAAGAGTTTATGTCAAAAGAGATCCAGAAGATGACACAGTAGTAGAGACTTCCACAGGATGTCTTGATCGAAGGCTGGTGCAAGTTATATGAGGTACCTCACTCAGAAACTACTTATTCACTGCGTCTACATATTTTGAAGAGACATACATTGCATAGTCCAGAAGATCATCCTGCTGGTGATGAAAAGAGGGAAGAGCCATCAGCTTCACAAAAGAATGTTAAAATAAAGTTTGAGAAAGCTGAAATACCTAAGTTAAAGTGGATATCAAGTGGTGCAGCTGCTAGAACTGCAAAGAAGAGAGAAGGCTCAAATAAGCCTTTAGTTGAAGGCAAACCATGGATCCTTAGATTTGATGGATCCAAATCCAAACAAGGAGTTGGAGTAGGGATAGATCTCATTGATCCATCAGGAAAGTCCTACTTGGCAGCATACAGACTATAGTTCCTTTGCACCAACAATGTGATAGAGTATGAAGCTCTGATTCATGGGATACTGTTTGCCCTTAAGAAGAACATAAAAATTCTGCATGTCTATGGGGATTCAGAATTAGTAGTCAGATAGGTAAGAGGAATCTACTCCTACAATTATAAAAAATTATCTAATTACAGACACAGGGTGTGGGACCTGATAGAATCTTTTGATGCATTTAATATCACCCACGTACCTAGAGAACAGAACCATAGGGCAGATGCTTTAGCCTAGGCTGCCAGTACATTGGAGCCACTGTCTAGTTCTGGTTTAAAAAGATTTTTAGTAGAGCTGGTATCAGTACCTTCGGTGCCTGACAATGTGACCAACCTCCAAGTATTCGACAATGATCAGCATATTTTAGATTTCATCTCCAACAGGGATATATTTGATGCTCAGATCATAGATGAGAATAATGTAGATGATCATGTTTGGGAGGAGGAAGAAATTTTAGAGTTGCCCAGCAATAGGATTCCAAAAGGAATGATAGAGCTAGAGAGAGCCTTTAATTTGGACAACACGCTGAAATAGAAGGATCTTCCAAAAGCTGATGGAGGACAATATTCACAAGTTAATATTGGCCAAAATGATGAAAAGAAAAAGGTCCTGATAGGAAAGGTCCACACAGAAGAAGAATTAGAAGGAATCACCTAGGCTCTCAAAGATTACATACATGTCATTGCCTAGACCTATGATGAGCTAAAGACATATGACACATTAGTCATTACTCACACCATACCCCTCAAGCCAGATGCCAAGCCTTTCAGATAGAAGCAAAGGCTTGTCAATGCTTTGCTGGAACCAATTTTTTTTGAGGAGGTTAAGAAGCTGTTAAATGCCAGGATCATATTTCCTATGAGGCACTCCACCTGGGTAGCAAATCTGGTCCCAATGAGGAAGAAAATTGGAGACATCAGACTATGTGTGAATTTCAGGAACCTGAATAGAACATCTGAGAAGGATAATTATCCTTTGCCTTCCTTAAATGAGGTCCTACAAATTGTAAACGGTGCCAAAATGATGTCATTTCTAGATGGTTTTTCAGGCTATAACCAGGTTATGGTAGATAAGATAGTCAGACTAAAAACTGCCTTCACCACAAAGTGGGGTATATTCGCGTACAGGCGCATGCCATTTGGATTGATAAATGCTGGAGCCACATTCTAGCGAGAAATGGACATAGCCTTCAGAGGCTTAATAGGAAAATGTATAGTCATATACATGGATGACTTAACAGTGTTCTCTAAAGATAAAGGAAACCATGTAGAAGATCTCAGAAATATGCTTAAAAAATGTGAAGAATATGGGATATCCTTGAACCCCAAGACATGCATATTTGGGGTGATAACAAGAAAATTACTAGGCCACCTGATAACTGAAGATGGGATTATCATTGATCCTGATAGGGTGGAGTCCATTATGAAAATATAGCTTCCTGGAAGAAAAAAGGTAGCGTGGAGTCCATTATGAAAATACAACTTCCTGGAAGCAAAAAGGAGCTCAAATCTTACTTTGGTAAGATTAATTTTGTTAGGAAGTTTATCACTGGCTTTGCTAAAATTGTTAGACCTTTAAATGCCATGCTCAAGAAGGATGCAAAAATTGAGTGGACACCAGAGGCTAAAGCATCTTTTGAAGACATTAAAAAAGCTATATCTGATGCTCCAGTCTTGATCAGCCCAGACTACACCAGGGACTTCTATATTTATTCATTTACTTCAGAGCATACCTCTATAACAATGCTAACACAAAGAAATGAGGAAAAGGAAGAGAAGCCCATAGCCTTCATGAGCTGCCCTTTCAAAGATGCAAAACTGAGATATATGGATGTTGAAAGACATGCACTTGCTTTGGTCAGAGCACTAAAAAAGTTTAGGCAATATATACTGAGAAGTAAAGTTATTGTTGTGGTACCTGATGCAATAGTCAAGATTTTGCTAATGCAGAGTGAGCTAAGTGAGAAAAGGGCTAAGTGGATCACTATCCTACAGGAATATGACATAGATATCACACCCATGAAGCTAGTAAGAGGATAGGCTTTAAGCTAAATTATATCAGAGATAGATCCCAATATCATGAGTCAGCAGTACGTTATCAATGCTAAGGACAATGGAGAATGGTACTCAGACATCAGGCACATCCTGATTACTGGAAGATGTCCTCCAAGACTGTAGGCCTCACAAAGGAGAGCCCTAAAAATAAGGTCACAGAAGTATATGATGAAAGGGGGAGTCCTTTTCAAGAAAAATTATGAAGGAATATATCTAAGATGCCTAGAGAGGCTAGAAGTAGATAGAGTGTTATCAGAGCTACATGATAAGTTTGGGACAGCACATGGGTCACTCCTGGCCACAACTCATGCTATCATCTGAGCACGATACTACTGGCCCACCATTTTCAAGGATATTGTTGAACATATTAAATGCTATCATGTATGTTAGGTTGTTGCTAACAGAGAGAGATATGCTACTCAACCTCTGCATCTAGTGATGGAGATGCGCCCGTTTGCACAATGGGGCATGGACTTCATAGGACCAATTAATCCTCCATCATCATTAGGCCATAGGTATGTTTTAACGATTACTGACTACTGTACCAGGTGGACCGAAGCTGTCAGCACCAAAACTTGCAATGATAAAGATGTCATCAGATTTCTAGAAAGTAATATTATCACTAGGTATGGAGTTCCCTATGCTCTGGTAAGTGATAATGGGTCCACTTTTGCTTCAACCAAATTGTCAAGCATGGCTTTTGATTATGGGATTATACTAAAGTTCTCGTCCAACTATTATCCCCAAAGGAATGGATTAGCAAAATCCACCAATAAAAATTTGCTGAATATCATAAAAAAGTTAATAGAAAAGAACCCTAGGGAATGGAACACCCTTCTAAAATATGCCTTATGGGTAGACAGAACCAGGAACAAGGCTACATTAGAAAACTCACCTTATCACTTAGTATATGGGGTGGATCCCATCCTCCCTATGAACTTGAAAATTCCTACATTGCAGTTTGCCCAAGAGTACCTAGGCATAGACAATAAGCAAGAAGTCAAGTTCCTACAGTTGATGCACCTGGAAGAGAAAAGAAGTTAGGCAATTGATCAATGTGCAAAACATTAGGCTATTGTCAAATGCTGGTTTGACAAAAGAGCCAGGGTTAAAGCATTCAGGATCTCAGATTTAGTCCTGATGTGGGACAAAGTACATGAGAGGAAAGGAGACCATGGGAAGTTTGACAAATTATTGATAGGTCCCTTCCAAATTTCTGAGATATTAGGAGATAGCACTTACGATTTGAAGAACTTGACAGGTGAGGATGTCCCATTACTAGTTAATGGATAATTCCTCAAACATTATTTCCAAGCCTAAGTAGTTTCATGACAGTCATGTGTATTATAGTATATATTTATATAGTTGCTTGTATAGTTTGTTTTGTGTTTTTGTTTTGTTTGCTTGTTGAGTTTTTGTTTTGGTTAGTTAAGATGATGCAGCTCATCACCCTAGAAAATAACTAAATTGTTAGGATTCAAGTGATGGGAACAAATTTATATATAGGTTGTGATTCATTCTGAGAAAGTACTTATGATTAGGTTTGTAATATCCTTTCATCAGGGTGCCTTTTCTTGACCAAAGTGATTCTTTCACAATGACTCACCTAACAGCCTTGGGTTTGTTGAACACACAAGTATAGGTGTTAAGTGAAAAATCTAAAGGGACTCCCTTGTACCAATACAATCTCCAGCCTAAATTAGCAAGTGACCATACCTTGCACCATGAGCTTACATGATGAAATCAGATATATAGAATTTAAAATATGAAAAATCAGAAAAGAAATAAATTAGACCATCTAAGTAACTCTACCGGGGCTATAGATGCTTGCTGGCAGTGGGGCTCTACTTAGGGGGATTGTATAGATAACCTTATTGGGGCTATAGACACCTGCTGGCAGTGGGGCTCTACTTAGGGGGGTTGTATAGATAACCTTGCCGGGGCTATGGATGCCTAGTGGTAGCAAGGCTCTATCCATGTTGGCTATGAGGGATGATCCCAAACTATGTAGCTTAACATCAGTTACTCATATTTTCAACTTAATTTCAAGATGAGGACAATTAATCATTTGCACACACCTAATCCTTAGTTAGCATTATTGCCATGATGAAACTTTATTATACAGAAAGATTATGATGCTTATATTTAGAAAGAATTAGAATACTATATATGAATGTGTTCACCTCACTTGAATCATTGGAATTTTGTTGTTTTCTTTGGTGGCAAGTTGTTGTGTGGTTACACAACATGCCCCATTTTGACTTGACAAAACAGGGACCCAACTTTCTGCTTGGCTTGGCTTTTGTTTCTTCTGCTTTTTGGCAGTCTGGTAAAAGTAAGTCATGCAGGTGATCCTACATAAAGGGGGGCTAGGTAAGTCATCATGATGAGGTCAGTTAGTCAAAGTTAATTTTTTCATATCAATAACCTCACGATTGGAAAGAGTACAAAAATTCATGCAGGTTTGCCTTTTGGATCACCCTAATACTCCTTAGGGAATGAAAGTTATGGTGAGTCAAAGTCCTGGTCAAACCTGATATTCTTGGGGGGGTCATATTTCTTAACATCAGTCATCTTATGAAAGATCACCCTGATCCAATTTTATCACCCAATAATCATTTTGGTCTGAAGCTCCAGACGTCAACTTTACGTGATAGTGGTATTTACCCATCAAACAACGTCATATATTTTGCGGGGGTCATATTCCCAATATCATCTGATATTCTAAATATTACCCGATGTTTCAAATATCACCCTATCTTTCGAATATCACCCTGTTGCAAAATATCACCCTAGAGCCAATATGCTAATGACATCATCCAATCCCGATGAACAAAGAAAATCACCCTGACGGTGATGTCATCATCCTTTTTACCTTGCGGAGGTATATTTCCAGTGATCATTCTTTTTTCATAGTATGACGGTGACGTCATCTTGATCATTTGGAAGAGGGTCACTTTAGTCTTGAGGGGTCATATTCTGAACATCACCTAACATTTTAAACATGACCCAATATTTGAATATCACCCGATATTTGAATATCACCTGATATTCTCAATATCACCCTATATTCTCAGCATCACCAAATCTCTTCGGCATTAGTTTTCCCGCTCAAAGTGGAAGGTCATATTACCTGGAGGGGGTCATATTCCAAATATCACCCAATATTTTGAATATCACCCGATCTTTCGAAGATCACCCCCTCATCTTACCGCATGACATTAAATGCACATGAATGCAGTAGGTGGATTCCAGCTGATTGCGAACACGATGCAAACACCTAGCAGCGTCTATAAATATGTGGTAGAAGATCAATGGTTTTAATCAATCTAACCCAGATTTGCACTAATTTACCCTAAGAATGAGATTAAAGGTGGATTTACAAGGTTATTTTACATTTACCTTGAGAAGAAATGAGATTTTACAGAGCGCAGAACATTCAAACCCTCGTACGACCTACCTATGGATGCAAATAGCCTACAACAAAACAGAGCACATGATTATTACTGGTATCTGAGCCCTTTTGTCAGTAATCATCTGCTTAATCCAGGAGAAAAGTGTTATCAGGTAAGTAAAAACCCTCTGTTGTCATTTTCTGTAATATCCAGGTGGTAGGTTCTTTTATAGTTTTAGCTCTGTGATTATGCATATCATGAAGAAATGAAGATGAATGAGTATAATGTACATGATGTAGTAAACGTTTAATGTTGTATACACATGCATGTGGATATTGTTGTAAGACCAGTCATGCTCATTGCCGAAACCTATGGCAGATGTCAAGAAGAACAAGTCTAATGCAAAATTCTTTAAGCCTATGTTTGCCCAACCTGAGGGAGTACAGTTCAAGTTTGGTGTCATTGGAGATACCCACCAAGGAAACACAGATTTGGTGGCATGGTCAGCCAAGATGGGTGAAGATAGAGAAAGTACACTATTGGATGCTGTTTTTATATCAAGAATGTGATATGCCGCTGGCTTTCCTTATGCCATGGAAACTCCAAAATTAGTAGTGGAGTGTGCCAAAAATTACAACCCTAAGATGAGGAGAGTAGAAAAACATGGAAGAGTATATGCGGATCTATCCATCAAAGGAATTACATCTACTTTCAACCTTCCAGTTGGGAAAAAGGTAGTTGGTATGGATCTGAAGAAATTGGAAGTTGAATATGAAAATAACAAGAAGACTGCAAGAAAGAGGATGTACCAGTGGAGAGCAAAGAGCAGCCCTTACACTGCCTCTACCAAATTACTAGTGTACCTGTACAAGTTTGATTTTGATGATGAGTATCGATATATGATTGCCCTGCTCAGTAGGATGACAGGCCAACCTATAGCTGGAAGTTTCAAGGATTGGATGTATGGGATTATCATGATGTACATTTACACAGATAACAAGCCGTTATGGGCTAAGATCATCAGTGATGCCCCAGATGAACAATTGATGAATCTAGGGGGCCTAGACTGTTCGTTTTATATGACTTCATATGTTGTGTATTCATGTGCTTATAAAGGTACATTTGATGCACTCACTACAGTTGGAAAATTGGTGGTAGTTTGAATGATGCCCATATATGGGATCATTACCCTCAGTTGCAGAGGGAAAATTATCTTCCTGAATACAAATTAGTGAATGATGCATTTTCTATGCATCTGGTAAGAACAATGGAAGAAGATAGAACCAAGAGACTAAGCATGGAAGCTCAGGAAGTAATATACAGACATGGTGCCTGGTTTATCCAGTTTGCCACTTTCTCCTACATCAGAGTAGAAGGTTTTGAGGGATAGCCCTTAATGTTACCCAGGTACCCTATTGATGGGGTAGTCCTAATGGAATTACTAAGACAGATATCAACAATATTGGATGCATATAAAGCAAACAATAAAACACCTCCAGTATTATTTCCAGTGACTATAGGGTGGTACATATGCCCTGAGTCAAAAAACATAAAGAAGGCCATAGTGGGTTTGAACATGATGGACCAACAACCATTCCCATTGGCTAGATCATATGACCCCTATGGGAGGATGCATAAGATCATGGGGAAGCCCATCCATAAGAAACAGTTGGAGAATTTCTGGACTGATTGTGAAGATGAAGCTGAAGTAAGGAGAAGAAAATATCAAAGGCTTACCCTCAATCAGATCAAGACATTTGATTGCATTCCAGTGCCTGCACAATTGAAGAAAGATAATGGCAGGTTAATATCAAATGAATATGAAGAGAAGAAGGTGTATAATGACACCATTTCAGCCCCTGACCTAATGCAGCTTCAAGATATTTCATTGGATAGGTTTATAGGTGGGGTGTTGTAGTTGACCGAAGCATGGGTGGATAAACAAATTAGTATACTGAAGAAGAAGGGGATGGCCATCACAGTAGATAATAAGAGGAAAAGGCAGGAAATTCCTGATGAGGAATATGATGACTTTCTTGGAGAGAAAAGAAAACCTAATGGAGAAAGGTTGCCACCTCAGAAACAAGGAAAAGGAACTCCCAGAGAGAAGAAGAAAACTGATGATACACCTAAGGGGGTAATGGTTGAAAGAATTGACATACCAGCTGAGGATGCATCTGCATTAGGATAGGCATCAGCCTCGTCAGCACCACCTCTAGAGGATAAACAAAAAACCAAAAGGATCTTGAGGCCAGCTGCAGATACTGCAAAGATACAAGATCAAGGCCAAACTTCACAGCAACATGTGGAGAAGGATATTCTTATTGAAGAGGAGCCTGCAAAAGATGACCCCATGATGGTCACCAGGAAGAGAAAGGCAGTGTCCTTAGTAACATCCACCCCTAAAAAACAAAGAACACATATGAGGGGTGAAATAAGGCATGACTTTGTAGTGTTAAGGGGAAATGGTAGTGAAGTTTTCAGAAAAGAGTTGCAACATGATGTACCACTTTCTACCATAATTTAGTTTAAGACTGAGAAGGCTGAGGAACAAGCAATAGAAACCACTGGAGTAAGTCAAAGTGGTCCTGTCTCAGTGGATGAGATTGTAGATCTATCAAATGATGATGTGGTAGAAAATGTAGCCTCTCAGCAAATGGAGACCCTTGCTTCATGTACTCGCATAACTCCATAAGGAACCCCATCCTCACAGAGGGTGATATTAGAAGAGTTGAAGCAAGTGGAGCAAGAAAAAGAGAATAGTGTAGAGAGGGCAGCCCTACAGATAGGGCTTGATAAATTAGTTGATCAGGTAACTAGCCCTACAGTGATCGATCTAACATACAGGGAGGATGTAAGTCTTGAACATCAAGTAGGTACACCTGATAAATTAGAAAATATTGAGGAAATCAAGTTGAAAGAAGTGGAAAGCAACACTTCAGATTCAAGTCAGCAACAACAGGAAATACCTACTAAACCTAAGATTGTAGAAGTTCAAGAAAAGGATGGGAATGAAAAGGCCACATCAGGTGAAGGTGGCCCCAAGACTCAAGAAACCTCTGGTGATAAAGAAACATCAGGTCATGATGACCTAAAGACTCAGGCGGTAGATGCAGTAGGTGTTGAGCAAAATGTGATCCAGGATCAAGATAGTGCACCTAGTACAGATACAATGATATCCACAGATGCAAATGTGCCTCAGGATGAGGGATTTACCAAGGTGGATGAAACAAAAGAAGATAAACTATAGGATCATTATGTAGATGCATCACAAAATCCTCCACCGCAAGAAGAGACTCCTCTAGATAAGGAAGTAGAACAAGATCACCCTCATGAAGATCATCATGAGGAAGAAATGAGGAAGTCACCCTCTCCATCAAGAATAGAGACAGATACAGAAGATTAGGGTGGACATGATGATGATGATAGATGACACGGATCTAGAGACCAAGTACCTCAATGGCTCGAGAAAGAGATAAGTACAGAATCTGGTTTTAAGATTCAAGAGTTTGATGTTTCGACATTATTTTCAAAAACCATAATGAAGCCAAAGAGGAAGGCCAAATTAACCTCGGCCATCAGAAGAGATCTTGCTACAGGTAGAAGAACCATCCAGGTAGCCCTTCCCATTGTTGAAAAGGAAAAAGGCAAGATCACCCTGGAAGAATTCTAGATTAGCACAGTTGATTTGGGGTTTGCCAATGAAAACGAAGAAGGTTAGGAAGGAAAAGATATAATTGATTCTTTAACCCAAAGAGTGAAGAAAGAAAAGGAGAAGAATAAGCAGCATAAGGAGCACATTGCTCAGCTACATGCATACATAAAAGGGTTGATTAACCCTGATCATACATCACCAAATCAAGCAATCCCATTGACTGCAATTTCTCAATAAGAAGTTAATAAATTGGACCTCATGAAGCATGAGTCAGTGATCATGAGAAAATGGATGTCATCAGCACTGAACGAGATGGTTCAAGGGATCGAGCAAGCTACCGCGATAGCTCCTACTAGTGCTCTACCCTCGTATTCCATAAGCAGGAGTGCATTCGACTATGGAGAAGAGGGGTTAGAGAAGAAGTGGTTTTGATGTTGTTTCACCTTTCATGAACTATATTTGAGCAGGGGGCCCCCCACCCTAAAGAAGTAGTGGGTGCGTCTTTACAGAGGTGGAATTCTTTGAGTATCTCCAGGAAGAAAGTCAATAAATTACAAACTGAGGCCAGAAGGAGATCATATCAGTTGGAGAAAGCCTTGAGTGCTTTAAGTGAAATAAAGAGGATTAATCCTCAAATCTTGATAAGCAACCAGGTGTTGAATAACAATACTACCATGCTAATAGATATCAGATTTAAATGTGATATATTGAAGAAGTGTAGCAGTAAATTAAGGGATATTAGTATGAAGCTGCATGACATGATGTCTTATGAGGCAGAAGTCCTAGAAGCCTTGGAGGGAAAAGTAGAAGGTAAAATTAAAAATCAAGACGTAAACTTTCCATAAAAGCTTCGCATAATAATTTCCAGCCAATGGCTGATGACCCTCTTAACCACCTGACAAAAGAAGCAATGAACAGGATCATGAGGATCATGGTCAAGGTGGAGAACTATAATGAAACATTGAGTAGTAGGAAGGTCAAGTTAGAAGTCCTCAGAGATAAATATCAGGCCCACAACCATGCCATTGCCAAATCTAAAACCCAGGATGGCAGAGAAGTTGATAAGATAATGGAAGCATATGAAAATATCAGGACAATCATGTAGGTCTATATCTAGGGAGACATTCATCAGGATGATGAGGACACAGAAAGCGATGATCATGATGATCATGAAAATGAAGAAGAAGAACCTGATGAGTAGATGAAGATGCATCATAAAAGAAGATATCTGCATCAAGAACTTAGAGGAATGTGAGTTACCTAGATGGTTGCCAGCTGGCAACCTGTGCCATGAGATACATTTGACCAAGTCAAAAGAATATACACCATAGATCTTAATAGATAAATTTTGATCGTAGATCGTTTGTAATCACTCCCTCACCTTATTCTATAAAAGGTGTAGGGATGCCTTGTTTTAAACATTTGAAGCTTAATTGAAATTTATTTGTTGAAATATCAGGGCCTATTTCAAAGTTATTGTATATGTACATGTTTTTGCATACTTAATGAAAGAGAAGACCATTTTGATTACAAATCATCGTAAATTTTGAGTAATCTATGTTTGGATTCTTGATATATGCTTTGATTTGCTGCGTCCCTTGGAGTGCTCATCAGTCTGCATGTATTGTCTTCATTCACCATCCTCTGAAGTTAGCATCAACTGTATCTAGCTGTGGAACATCTTGGGAAACATATGGTTTGATTTCTTCTCCTAATTACAGTATCAAGTGTGTATGTGGCTCAATAGTTGAAGATTCATCATAATTTGAAGTATTCTTTTACATTTCTTTTAATTTCAAAACAATTCACCATCACAATTGAAAATAATTGACAATCAGAAGCAAATTACATAAAATATGCAGACATCTCGTAGATAAATGGAAATTCATAGCATATTCGAAGTTAAAGCATGTACAATTGATAAATATCATGCAAAGATTTGAGTATAGACACATCATTTGAAGAAATATACTGTGTAGAATAACTCTCTGTGTAGCATCTTTATAGAAACAGAATCCTATTGATGAGTAAATGTAAGGCCCTTGAATGGAAAATAACACACATCAACCACTGAGTAACATCAGTTGATTAAGAACTAATTCACAAAGACTTGGGATCATGAATTCTTTGAATTCATCGTATCTTTCAAGATGAGTAAAGGTTGATGTGTAACTTTTATTCTATGTTTGTTTATGACTAACATCATGATCAACACTTCCCTATGCCTAGGGTCACTAGCATCATAGTTTAGTATTTATCTCATTATGGAAGTGTAGGATATTATTTTGTAATGTGCAAGTATAACAAAAATCTAATAAGTAAACAAAATTCATGGTTGAAAGAGATAACTACCTCTTTCAAGAGGAGAACAAGAGGCCAAAGGAAGATAAATCTTAGTTAGAGAGCCACGTAGATTTAAGGGTATGCCTTTTGGAATAGATGAAACAAGAAATGGGTGTCAAATATGAGATGTTGGCAAGAAATTAGGTTGTTGGTGAAGGAGTTGAGATGAAAAGATAATCCTCCATGTGTGATGTACATATGTAAATAGAGGCATGAATACTAAGTACTTCTTCAACAAAGTTTTTTGCCTTAAAAGGGAAAATCAAAGACTTAGAGGGTGATTACAAGGGAATGGAGGTAGAAAATGGCCAAAATGTAAATTTTTTTCCCTAAAAATCATAGTTTGTTGTACTTGGGGTAAATACTTGAAACATTTCTATATATAATATTAACATAGTGTAAAAATATGAAATGTAAGATTTTGTTTATAGTTTCAAATATGTAATTTATTCTAATACTTGAATGATAAAACATGGTTAAGTAAAGAATGTGCAAAAATGAACTTTTAGGAAAACTATGTTGTAGGCCAAAACATACACACGTACAACCAACCTAAAAAGAAGTAAATGGGAGTATTTTTTCAAAACCCCTTTTGGAGAGGGGTTGTACATGAGGGGTTTTAGATTTATACCTCAATCCTACTAAATTATATATAATTTAGTAGGATTGAGGTATAAATCTAAAACCCATATAATTTAGTAGGATTGAGGCATAAATCTAAAAGCCCTCATGTACAACCCACATAATTTCACCTAAAATAATCATAACATGATTTTTTAGTGTTTAAAATAATTCCTAGATTGGTCACACATTTAAGTTTTTTAAATAAATTTTAAAATCAAAAGTAATTTAAAAATAGAAATATATTTCATTTCAAGATTATAAGATTTTATCTTCAAAAACTTAATAAATAAATACAAAATTTGGTTTAAAGTCTTAAAATATTACATATTTCAAAAATAGACATTATCATCTATAATGGGTTTTAATTTCATAAAAAATATTCAAAATAAAGTCATCAACCATATTGCAGATCCCCCCCCTAATATGGACCAAACTTCTTGAATTTACCCTAGAATATGGAACAACAACTCTAAGGTGGAGAATATTGCAAAGAGCTCCATGACCATTTAGATATCATTAAGAAGGTATGAATAAAATGGACAACCAGAAGAGAAGGGAGAATCTTTCAAGGTGAGTGCAAAACATTTCCTAAAAAAGGAGATAGACCTAGAGGAACTTACAACCCAAGGAGTGTTTCAAGAAGTCCAATAAATAATGCAAGGAATAGGATGATGAAGTCTACCATTGAGTGCTTCCTTTTGTTGGCATAATTATATTGTTAACTATATTGTTAATGTTGTAGTTATCAAGTTGTTCAATAGTTATATGAACTGCATTGTCCTTGAACTGCATCGATTGTTATGTGAACTGCATTTGTTCTTTTATAAATCCAATGTAGTATATCATTTCAAATCGATCAATAAAGATATTACTTCCCCTTCATATGATATCAAACCTATGTGATCTTTGCTGGGTGTAATCATGATCCATCCTTGGACATCACTAGGGAGGACGAGTATATTGCTCAAGGTAGCATCTAACTTTCATAAAGGATATCAAAGAAGTTGTAGCATTGCCATTAGACCATGTTCATAGTTGAAGACTTCCTAGAGGGAGCAGTAACCAATTGAGGAGATATCTCTATGAAGATTGTGAATGAAAGATGATGTTTGCTACATATGGAGAAATACTCACTGCGCTTAGGCATTAAAATTTGAATAAGGCATTTTCCATTAGAAGGCATTTTGTCTACTATTTCATATATATTTGGCTATTTTTGTAGAGTATTTGATTAGGTTCTATTGAAGATTTTGGTTTCCAAAAAACATGGTCCAAGAAGCTTACGATATGGAGAATGAGGATATGGTTTTGTATGGCTATCAACGAATAAGCTGAAAATTCATTTTAGAGCCAAGAGATTTAAAATTCAATCTACAAAGCTTGAGCCCAGTTGAAGGACCTATAGAAGGTGTCTCATGTGAGAGAAGGGGTCTCCTGAAGGTGCCAAAGTTTGAAAACCCCATGGCCACCACGTAGAAGAGCAGAGATGCACAGGAAGAGAAGTTTGATGATTTAGAACTTGTTCGTTGCTAAGTCCATTGGAGTAAGTTTAAGGTGTAAATTTATTTCATTCTATGCTCTTGTAATCTCCATAGAGAAGGCCTATCATGAGTAGCTTTCTATTGCTTTTGAGTTTTCCTTCAATGGAAAACCGTGGTGTTTGTCATAAAAAGTTAAAGGTTTGTTGTCTAATGTACAGAAGAGATGTTGTAACCAAGTATGTGAGTTTTGTTGCCTCTATTAAGATTAAGAGGGTCATTTATTTTGTGGGCTGGTGTCCTACTTGGTTTAAGTATGGTATCAATTATCAACCCCCAACTATGGTTCCTAGAGGGGATCTTGCCAAGGTTCATTAGGTAGTTAGTATAATATCTAACTCCATAAGTGTTGTTGATGTGTTCTTTCACATTGATCACAACTTTAATCTCATGTATGTCTAGCATGCATTTGTAAATTGGTATGTTGATGAGGGTATGGAACAAGGAGTGTTATCAAGATGCCAAGAAGATGAGGATTCATTAGATGATGAAGCTTTTATTAATGACTCTTCTAGTGGTGTTAACAATGCATTAGTACTATGAGCCTTCACTTTATTGGAGGCTGGTGGCATTGGAGGATGGAGGAATTTTCATCATCTCAAGTTATCTTCTCGCTTTGAGATGATGCTTTGCATGAGAAGCATTTTTTTCTTTAGTTTTTGTTTTTCCTTGTTGTTGCTGACAGATTTGAAGAATACATGTTTTGTGAAGATTATCTTCTAGAGACAGGTTTGGGATTTGGTGTTGAGCTCATTATGGATTGTTGTCAAGGAACTTCAGAGTATATGATCAAGAATTATACCCTTTCGTGGTCATTAGACAATGATAGAGATCTGTCGTATCTCTTAGGGATTGTTGTCAAATAATTCAAGACTATGATTTGAGAGTTCAGGATTGAGAGCTTAAGAACACAACTTGTACCTACACCTTTCCGAGGGTCAAGAGACAACTTGATGGAGCCCCACTTGGTTCAAGATTTATTCTTTAAGGAGAAGATCTTCTATAAAATATGTATTCATATTATGTAATCAGCTTTGTTGAGTATTTTAACATTTAGGGGGGGTCCCTTGGTACTATTGCAGGAACAATGCAATAAGGGGGTGAATGTTGGCATAATTACATTATTAACTATATTGTCAATGTTGTAGTTACCAAGTTGTTTGATAGTTATATGAACTACATCGTCCTTAAATGGCATCAATAGTTATGTGAACTACATTCCTTCTTGTATAAATCCACGACAATATATCATTTCAAATCGATCAATAAAGATATTACTTCCCCTTCACTTTTTCCATTGACAAGGGCATATTGTGTTGTGATGTTGGGAATCAGACTCTTGGAAATTATATGGTTTGAGGAATCACGGTAAGGATATCTATTAGAAGTGTTGGAAAGAAGAAGCCAAAGACCTTAGTTAAACAAGGGTACATTTTTTGTGCCACTGTCATGCCCACATTTCCCATGTGGTCACAACACACAACACACATGTCATGTCCACATTTTCCATGTGGTCATGACATGAAACATCAAAAACATTTCCCATACGACTCTAAAAACCCCCTCGTGTGCAACATGTGCATGCTCGAAGATGATTGCATGAAGGCGAAGACCTCAATCAATGTTGGGGAAGTACGAAGTCCCTCCGCATCCCCTGTGAAATGATAGTCTACTAAGAGGGTTATGTAACATGAGGAGTGTCGCCAATAGGGTTAGTTTCCAAATGGGGTCTAACCCTAAGATTCCTAAGTGAAGCGGAGTGATTTTCAACACGTCAAAATCTAACCCTAGGAACTAAAATAATTAAATTAACTTAAATACATCTATGACAAAATTAAATCTCTCAAGAAATAAATGCATTAAAGCGGGAAGGAAATAATTTACTAAGTTAACCATAATATTCTAGATAAAATTCGACAGCATAACACCTCTTTAACATACATGAAGAATAATTAAAAAAACAAGTTCTACCATATCTTTCACATAAAAATAATTAAATATTAAAAATATGCCCACTAAAATAATCATTTCCACATTACATTCTCAAACAAATACCTAGATTAAATAGAAATAATTATAATAGCCCACACCATTTAAGGTATTAAATTAAAATATAATAACCTAACACCTAAATTTGTTTTCCAAAGGCAATAACTTAAATCCCCTTTTGAAATTTCCTCTTTACAATATTAAATCCCTAGATAAAATAAAAGAAACAAGAGAACAATTAACCCCATGCCACTAAATTAAACGAAGGGATAAAATGAAAAGCATTAAATTACATCTTGTTTTAAAAAGGTGGGAGGGAAGGAATTCACGTTCATAAGGAATAAACGAAAAAAATCTAATTTATTTTTAATTTCCCTCTACTCTCTTTCTCAACCCTAAAATTTTTCTTAATATTATAATCCCTCTCTTGTCCTAACCCTATTTTGTTTTCATTTCTTCTTTCATCCTAACCCTGTTCTTCTTCTCTTTTTCTACTTTCTTTGTTATTTTGTTTGCAGGTTTTCCAGCTTACTCATGGAGGTTCAGAAGTAGAACCTGAAGCTTGTTTGGTAGCCATGGAGCATATATATATATCTACATTAAGGCAACTGTTATATATGTTTTTGATCTCTTTGAGTAATGACCAGAGAAGGGTATTTTTTTGTTAAAAAAAAAGATGGATGTTCAAGGGAATATATATATATATATATATATCATTTTATAACCCTTTTATAATTTTTCTCTACTAAGAAATGCAGATCCGAAATGCTCAGGGCTGAAATTGACCAAATTAGTGGACAATGGTTATAAATTTTGCAGCAGTTGAAAGTTGTTTGGTGGGTGCTAAGCACCATGGTAAGGAGGCACGGTGGGGGTGGGTTTTGGGCACTAGGCACCACGTAGCTAGAGGGGACGATAGTAACAAAAAAAACACTTTCACTTTTACTTCCTTTTTTTTTTTTATCATTGTAGCTCGTTTAGGGCTTAGCTACAGTGATCACTAATGTTTATATTTTCTTTTAAAAAAAAATTCTTCTTAGTAAAATAATTTCTATTTTGATATCTGTGCAATATGAAACTAGGAATATATATATATATATCTGTTTCTATATATATATATATACACACTCAGACATATATATTCCAATTTATAAAAAAATAAGTGGAATAAACTATATATATATATATATATATATATATATATATAATCTCCTTCATTTCTATTAAAAAACTAAACTTATTGCCATATAAAATAAGTGAGTAAATGTGATATATACATCAAGACAAAATAAATATATTTCTAAATAATTTCCACTAAATGTTCATTATGTCATTTTTTTTTGCAAAGTAACACAGTAACATAACCTTCATAGTAGCTATAAAAATCATATTTCTCAGTTTAAATACATCATTTGCATTTATACTTTCTATAGTAGTAAACTGCAATAAAACTAAAATTTACCTTTTACCTTTTTTTTCAGCACTATTCCATATAATTGCAAGAGGGTAAAAAGAAGACTAACTTTTATTCCACACATAGTAGCATTTTCTCATAAAACCATTACAACAAATTTAAACAACATTCACATATAGAATGGCTTGAATGCTTAACATGTATTTCTATTTTGTTTCTTTGAAGCACATTCACAATAATAAAATGGCTATATCACAACAAAATAGACTTGAATACAATAAACATTTTTTATTGTTTATAACAATATGGAGAGAGCTCACTCTCTCATACTAAACTTTTACAACAAGGCCTCTTGGCCATGACATCAAAACAACCATACAAAACACAATAACTAAAAAATATTTTAAATCCCTCCAAGCTCCAATACTCATGACTCCAAACCTATGATTAAAAACTAAGGAAACTTTCTCATGCCCACAAATGCTCTTCACCCTACCACAGACTTGAAAAAGGGTCACCCCCAAGCTAGGAGATCATCCTCACCCAGTTTCACACCACAATAACAATACACAAAAAACACTCACAATCAAAAAGAACACCCGACCATGGTTTTACACACAACGAAATCTATTCTTCATGGATTCAAGGGGTAGGAAAGTGGACAACTGTCTACTCAAAAGGTGCACTCCTAAAACCCAAAATCTCATAGTTCTCAAATACAAGGCCTCAAGCCTTAAACATATCAAAAATGATATAACATCTCCAAGGCACTCATGCCTTCTCAAAATAACTCATAGGCACTCATGCCTTCTCAAAATAAACTCCATACTTCTCCAAATACTCTCATGGCCATCAATATGTCACATAGATAAAGAGGATGACCTCAAAGAGGTTTACTCCTCTCCCACCCCATACAAGATGTGCTCTCCAAAATGGGAGCCTCATCCATACACCCACAATAAACCCCACATAAAAAAAGGATTTGCACACACAAAACCAACAACCACACAATGAAATGTAAAATACAAGAGGAAGGATTCAAGTCTTGAAGCTTTCCTATTCAAGCCCAATAATGGAAGAAATTTGATGAAGAGCTTTCCAACCTTCTCCAAGCTCTTGCCTCCAAAGTGTCTCCAAATCTAGGTAAATCCCCCCAAAAGGCATAAACAATGAAAAATAAGTGAAAAGGAAGAACCCTCTCCCTCTCTCAAAGAGGGAGTATTATAGGCTACTCTCAAGAGCCTTGATGAATGAGAAGGTGACACATGTCACCTTCTCCTTCATTGTCACAAACCACATGTTTGAGAGCAAGGTTGAGAGAAGGAATCTCACAAGGTGGACTCCAAGAGGATAAGGGTACAACACTTGTCATAGTCATGTCCTTCAAAGAAATCCCATTCACTTCAAGATGCTCTCACACATGTGTGAGAGCTGCTCAAATGGGCCCTAGACCCTAGGTGTATAACCTAGGATCAAAATTAACCCAAAATAAACACCTTAGGTAGCATAAAATCATGCATGAAAAGGCCATAAAAATAAAAAAAACACTAAAATGTGCCAAATCAAACATTACATTTCATAGCACCATAATTAAATCAAATAAAAGGGGTAGACATAATAGAAAGGACATGAAAAGAAAACATCACAAAAATAATCATGCAATAACACATAAGACCTTGGTCCCTCTTGGGACTAGATCAGTTCATTATCTAATCCAAAGAAAAATAAATAAACTATAATCATCATCACAACATAGTCTAGCTAATCAAATCATGGCATAAGAAATAAATCTAGAAGGTTTGCAAAATAGGATCAATAGTCCCAATGTCCATATGTCATCAAAATGTAAATGCAAAGTAATAAAAATATAGGAGTCAGATATGTAGGCCTCACATCCTCCCCCCTAAGACTAAACTTCCTCCTAGAAGTTGTCAAAGAGGTGAGGATAAAGTGCCCTCAATCTAGCTGTGTCCTCCCATGTAGTCGTGACCTCATCATATCTATCCCAATAAACCCTAACCTGGTCCATCTCTCAACCTTGAAGGCCCAACGTCTAACAAGCCAATATACAAATTAGCTCTAAAGCCAACTGTCCATCTGCCTCTACATGTAAAGAACTCATGTCGAAGACATGAGATACATCAGATATATATTGTCACAAAATAGACACATGGAACACATCGTGGATGCGTGATAGGCTAGGTGGCAAGGCTAGATAGTAGGCTATGGGTCCTATCTGCTCTGAAATCTCAAAAGGCCCAACAAACCTTGGTGCAAGGTTAGTTCCCTTTCCATAATGGATTAGACTCTTATGAATCCGCACTCTCAAGAAAACTCTGTCACCGACCGAGAAGCTCCGATCCAATCTCTTGGCATTGACATACTTATTTTGTCAATTATGTGCCTTCTGTAGTCTCTATCTAATCAAGGTCACTTGTTGCTCCATATCCTGCACTAGCTCTAGACGAATAGTAACCCTATCCTCTATGTGGTCCCAACTCAATGGAGTCTTGCAAGGTCTGCCATACAAGGCTTGATAGGGAGGCATACCTAACAAGCTATGATGCCCATTATTTTAGGCAAACTGAACCAGATATGGATACTCCTCCCATCTAGACTAGTGGTCCATCATGTACATGCAAAGCATGTCCTCTAACACTTGGTTCACCCTCTTTGTTTGGCCATCTATCTTAGGGTGATAGGCTGAACTAAAGTTGAGCTAAGTGCCCAACGCTTGCTATAATGCTCTCCAAAAGGCTGATGTGAACATTGAGTCCCTGTCAGATATAATGCAGTGAGGAACCCCATGTAATCTCACAATGTCATCCAAGAAGACCCTCGCCACTGTAGATGCATTGTACGTCATGCGTACCAGTGAGAAGTCTACCACCTTGGTCAACTTGTCAACCATCACCATGATGGCATCATGGTGATGAGATGACATTGGTAGACCAAATATAAAATCCATGGAAATGGTGTCTCATTTCCACTCTGGTATCTCATGAGGGTACAAAAGCCTAGATGGATGCTAATGCTCAGCCTTGACCCTCTGGCACTTAATGAAATAAGTAATAAACTCTGAAATATCATGTCTCATGCCCACCCAATGATACAACTGTCAAAAATCGGCATGCATCTTCTTCATCCCAGGATGAACTGCATAAGGTGCTCTTTGAGCCTCTGATAAAACTACTGTATGTAGATCACCTGCATGGGGAACATAGATGTGTTGTCGACATATACGGAGCCCATCTACCTCTAGAGAATAACCTTCAAACCTGCCCACAAGGGCCCTCTATGACTGGATGTCCTGCTCTACCTCAAGAAACCACTCATCCTCTGTCAGATGCTGTAATATACATCCTCTCAAGTCTACACCTAATGTCAAGGTTAGGATCTCATGGTGCCTCTGACTTTGCATCGACAACCACATTCTTCTTCCCTTTGATATAGTGCACATCAAAGTCATACTCACCAAGGAACTCCATCCAATGCCATTAGCGGGCATTTAGATTCTGCTACATGAAGATATACTGTAGACTATGATGGTCGAAGTGTAGCTCAACATGACGTCCCAAAAGAAAGTGTTTCATCGAACAAGAGTGTAAACTACCATTGTGAGCTCCAAGTCATGTGTGGGGTAGTTCAGCTCATGGGTCTTGAGCTTTTGTGACTCATACATGATCACTCGACTATCCTGCATAAGTACAGCTCCTAATCCCTCTAAAGAAGCATCTGTACAAACCATGAAATTAGTTGTTGGATCAAGTACTGCTAAGATAGGAGTACTAGTGAGATGCTCCTTGAGGACCCCAAAGGCCCTCTCACACTACTCTATCCATGTGAAACTCTTCCCTTTTCACTGAAGGTAAGTGATGGGGTGTGCTATCCTAGAAAATCCCTCAACAAATCTACGATAATACCTAGCTAGCCCCATGAAACTCCTGACCTCTATAACGCTAGTGGGTGCTAGCCAATCCATGATAGCCCTAATATTTGATGGATCTATAGAGATATCATTTCCAGATAGGATGTGTCCCAAGTGTTGTACCTCTGATTTGAAAAAGGCACACTTCACCAAGTTTCCATATAGATGCTACTTTCTCAAACACTGCAAAACCTGACATAAGTACTCCTCATGCTCCTCCTCAGTCTGCAACTAAATCAATATATCATCTAAGAATATAATCATGAACTGATCCAAATAGGTGCAAAACATCCTGTTCATGAGACTTCTAAACACTGTAGGGGCATTCGTCAATCTGAAGGGCACCATGGTGAACTCATAGTGACCGTAGCAAGTCTAAAAGGTAGTCTTATGGATATCCACCTCTGTAATGTGCAACTGATGATATCCATACTCTAGGTCAATCTTAAAGAACACCTTAGCTCCCTACATCTGACAAAAAAGATCATCTATCTGAGGCAGGGGATAACGGTTCTTCACCGTCACCTTATTAAGCTATCTATAGTCCATGCAAAGATGAAGAGACCCATCCTTCTTCTTCATGAAAATGACCAGTGCACCCCAAGGTGAGATGCTAGGTTAGATGTGCTCCTTCTCAAGAAACTCCTCCAACTATAGCTTAAGCTTCATGAGTTCATGGGTAGTCATCCTGTAAGGTGCATGAGACACTCGCTCGACACTTGGTACAAGGTCAATGTGAAAGTCAACCTCTCTATGAGGTGGCATCCCTAGCAACTCAGGTGGAAATACATTAGCAAACTCTCTTAGAATTGGATGATCATCTAATGATGTCTCTGGCTCATCCTCTAACCTATCACTGATTGTAATGGTGAACATCTGGCAACCCTTTCGCATACAGTACCTAAGCTATTTAGCAGAGATCATCCAAACTACTGTGGGCTTCTGAATGGCCAAAATCTCTACTATCATGCCATGGTCATCTAAACAACCTATCACCTTTCGACGACAATCCAACTTGGCTCTATGAGCCGCAAGCCAATCCATGCCTAACACCACACCATAAGATCCTCAGGGCATAACCCTAAGGTCTGCTACTATAGTGAAGGCTCCCAATGCTATCTCACAATCACGGACCACTAAATCTATTGCTGTCATGGCCTTTTTAGCAACCTCAACCTCCCACCTATCGTCCTTCCTAGAGGCCACCAGCCTACAACACTCCACTAATGATGGAGAGATAAAAGAATATGTAGCACTAGAGTCAAACAAAATAGCAATGGGGGCATCCCCAATCGTACATGTGGTCTCAATCACAGAGGCCTAAAAGTTATCTTGGAAGTTATCAACTGTTACAAACATGCGGTGGGATCTACCCACATCCCCAACTATCTACTCAGATCCTCTAGCATGAGGTTGTCCCCTTGCTGTATAACCCTGTGGGCACTCTCTGGCAAAGTGACCTACATCATCACATACATAATATGGTCCCTGAGCCTGAACCTGTCATGTCTATGTCCTACTAGACTACTACTACCCAGGTCGACCCATGGAACTTTGTGATCCTCTAAATGACTGATGTGTCCTAGCTAGCCCTATAGTTGGTGCATGCTGTCATTGATCTCTACGTGGAGCCTGCTGGTGCCATATGTGACTATGACCCCCTGGTGCCCTCTGTTGTGGCCTAGACCTCTGCTGATACTGTTGCTGCTGCTATGGAGGTCTAGGAGGTAACGACGTAGAACTAAAACCACCCCTATGAGGTGGCTGGGGCCTATGAAATCCTTAGTCCTGATGATGGCTATGATCCTAGAATTGTGGTCATGACCCGTGACTCCGTCCATAAACCTCCTCTGTAATGAGTGCCTTCTCGATGGCCTCGCTCATGGTTTTTGGGTTCGACATGCAAACAGGTCTTGTGATACTAGGATTAAGCCCTCTGATAAAATGACTAACTAGGAGCTTCTTATCCTATAAGTACTCAACATAACGTGATAGCTCTACAAACTTGCACTCATACTATGCAATTGTAGAATCCCTCTACTGTAGATCGTGAAACTCATCAATCCTATGATGTCTGAAATGCTCTGAGAGGTATCGAGTCCTATAGCACTCTAGGAATGTGTCCCAAGTGAGTGTGTCTAAGGAGAGGTAGCTCTTGCACTCCTCAGTGCACCACCATGTTGCTGCTGCATCACGCAATAAGTGCACCATGACTTGTGCCTTCATGTTGCTCCCATAGGGATGCAACACAAAGCACCTATCAAGACTAATGAGCCAGGCCTTTGCCTCAGCTCCCTTTGTAGTGTCGATAAAAGTGGGTGGATTCAGTCTGAGTAAATCCTTGATAGGGTCCCCATGGTCTTTGTGTCCTCTGAATGGTGCATCCATCTTGTCTCGCCATCCATAATCAAATGGACCATGGTAGATTTGCTCTATCCTCACTCCCTCCTCGCACATCGCATGATGTGGAGGGCTACTACTATGAGCTTTGTGCATTGATGCGACCTCCTCTGCTGTAGTGGCTGGTATCTCTACATCTGGCTCGACACGTGGCTCAACACATGGCTCAACACATGGCTCAACACGTGGCTCAACATGCGGCTCAACACATGGCTCAACACATAGCTCAACATGTAGCTCAACACGTAGCTCAACACGTGGCTCAACATGTGGCTCAGCTACAACCAATGGTAATCTCTCTAGTACTGCCTTTAGTGCCCAAAGAATTTGCAGCCCTAAGTCAAGTGCCTGCAGTGCCTATGATGCCAGTAGAGGCTATCCCTCAGCTGATGAATCGCTATGTATCTCAACGGACTCACTTGCACATGAGCGTGCTTGTCTCGATCTAGGTAGCATCCTACATGAACAATGTATTTACAAATTAATTGAAATTGTAGAATAAATAATGTGCCCAAACAAGCCCAGTGTTCAAACCTGGCTTTGATACCAAATGTCAAGCCCACATTTCCCATGTGGTCACACCACACAACACACATGTCATGTCCACATTTCTCATGTGATCATGACATGAAACATCAAAAACTTTTCCCACCTGACACTAAAAACCCCCTCGCATGCAACATGCACGCTCAAAGATGATTGCATGAAGGCGAAGACCTTAGTCAATGTTAGGGAAGTTCCAAGTCACTTCGCATCCCCTGCAAAATGATAGTATACTAAGCGGGTTATGAAATGTGAGGAGCATCACCAATAGGGTTAGTTTCCAAATGGGGTATAACCCTAAGATTCCTAAGTGAAGCAGAGTGATTTTGACACATGTCAAAATCTAACCCTAGGAACTAGAATAATTAAATTAACTTAAATACATCTAGGACAAAATTAAATCTCTCAAAAAATAAATATGTTAAAGAGGGAAGGAAATAATTTACTAAGTTAATAATAATATTCTAGATAAAATTCGGCAGTATAATGCCTCTTTAACATACATGAAGAATAATTAAAAAAAAGTCCTAGCATATCTTTCACATAAAAGTAATTAAATATTAAAAATACACCCACTAAAATAATCATTTCCACATTTCATTTTCGAACAAATACCTAGATTAAATAGAAATATTTATAATAGCCTACACCATTTAATGTATTAAATTAAAATATAATAACCTAACACCTAAATTTGTTTTCCAAAGGCAATCGCTTAAATCCCCTTTTGAAATTTCCTCTTTACAATATTAAATCCCTAGATAAAATAAAAGAAACAAGAGAACAATTAACCCCATGCCACTAAATTAAATGAAGGGATAAAAGGAAAAGCATTAAATTACATCCGATTTTGAAAAGGGTGTATGGGAGGGAGGAATTTGCGTGCACAAGGAATAAATGAAAAAAAATCTAATTTCTTTTTAATTTCCCTCTACTCTTTTTCTCAACCCTAAAAATTTTCTTAATATTATAATCCCTCTCTTACCCTAACCCTATTTTGTTTTCATTTCTTCTTTCATCCTAGCCCTATTCTTTTTCTTGTTTTCTACTTTCTCTGTTATTTTGTTTGAGTAGAACTAGAAGCTTGTTTGGTAGCCATGGAGCATACATATATATATATATATATCATTTTATAACCGTTTTATATTTTTTCTCTATTGAGAAATGCAGATTCAGAGCACTCAGGGCCGAAAATGGCCAAATCAGTGGAGAACGGTTAGAAATTTTGCAGCGGTCGAAAGTGGTTTGGCAGGTGCTAAGCGCCATGGTAAAGAGGCACAACACAGGTGGGTTTTGGGTGATGGGCGTCACACAACTAGAGGGGAGGGGAGGAGGTGGGCCTACCTCCTTGCCTCCTTCAACAAACAAAAAAAGTACTTTCCAACTATTGCTTCCTTTTTTCTGTCATTGTAGCCCATTTAGGGTTTAGCTACGGTGATCACTGATGTTTATATATTCTTTTAAAAAAAAACTCTTCTCAGTAAAGTAATTTCTATTTCGATGTCTGTGCAATATGAAACGAGGAAATATATATATATATATATATATATATATATATATATATATATATATATATATATATATCTGTTTCTATATATATATATACTCAGACATATATATTCCAGTTTATAAAAATATAACAGTGGAATAAATAATTACTTATATATATATATAATCTCATTTAAAAGAAACTAAACTTACTGCCATATAAAATAAGCTAGTAAATGTGATGTATACATCAAGAAAAAATAAATATATTTCTAAATAATGTCCACTAAATGTTCATTATGTCATTTTTCTTTTGAAAAGTAACATAGTAACATAACCTTCATAGTAGCTATAAAAATCATATTTCTCAATTTAAATGCATCATTCGCATTTATACTTTCTATATTAGTAAACTGCAATAAAATTGAAATTTCCCTTTTACCTTTTCTTTTGTAGCACTATTCCATATAATTGCAAGAGGGTAAAAAGAAGACTAACTTTTATTCCACACATAGTAGCATTTTCTAATAAAACCATTACAAAAAACTTAAACAACAACATTCACATATAGAATGGCTTGAATGCTTAATGTATTTCTATTTTGTTTATTTGAAGCACATTCACAATAATAAAACAACTATATCACAACAAAATAGTCTTGAATACAATAAACATTTTTCATTGTTTGTAACAATATGGAGAGAGCTCACTGTCTCATACTAAACTTTTACAACAAGGCCTCTTGGGCATGGCATCAAAACAGCCATACAAAACACAATAAGTGAAAAATATTTTAACTCCCACCAAGCTCCAATGCTCATGACTCCAAACCTGTAATTAAAAACTAAGGAAACTTTCTCATGCCCACAAATGCTCTCCACCCTACCATAGACCTGAAAAGGGGTCATCCCCGAGCTACGAGATCATCCTCACTTGGTTTCACACCACAATAACAATACACAAAACACTCACAATCAAAAACAACACCTGACCATGGTTTTACACACAATGAAATCCATTCTTCATGCATTTAGGGGGTAGGAGAGTGGGTAACCCTCTACTCAAGAGGTGCACTCCTAAGACCCAAAATCTCATAGTTCTCAAATACAAGACCTCAATCCTTAAACATCTAAAAAATGATATAACATCTCCAAGGTACTCATGCCTTCTCAAAATAAACTCCATACTTCTCCAAATACTCTCATTGCCATCAATATGTCACATAGATAAAGAGGATGACCTCGAGGAGGTTCACTCCACTCCCACCCTATACAAGATGAACTCTCCAAAATGGGAGCCTCATCCATACACCCACAATAAACCCCACATAACAAAAAGATTCACACACACAAAACCAACAACCACACAATGAAATGTAAAATACAAGATGAAGGCTTCAAGCCTTGAAGCATACCTATTCAAGCCCAATAATGGAAGAAATTTGATGAAGAGATTTCCAACCTTCTCCAAGCTCTTTCCTCCAAATTGTCTCTAAATCTAGCTAACTCTCCCCCAAAGCCATGAACAAAGAAAAACAAGTGAAAAGGAAGAACCCTTTCCCTCTCTCAAAGAGGGAGTATTATAGGTTACTCTCAAGAGCCTTTAGGAATGAGAAGGTGACACATGTCACCTTCTCCTTCCTCCTCACAAACCACTTGCAAGCTCCATAGGATGTGGAGGTGACACATGTCACTCTCCCATCCCGCCAAGCCTCACTCTCTCCACATATGCTCTCACACATGTGTGAAAGTAAGGTGGAGATAAGGAAACTCACAAGGTGGACTCCAAGAGGTTAAGGGTATGACACTTGTCATAGTCCTATTCTTCAAAGAAATCCCATTCACTCCAAGATGCTCTCACACATGTGTGAGAGCATTGGAGATGGGTTTTTCACACTTAGGAGTCTTGAAGACTCCCTAAGTATTCAAGGTAAGGAAACCAAAGCCTTGGAAATAGGAGTGGGTCATGGTTGAATACTTGACCCATCCACCACTCCTTCCAAAATTTAAAATTCGTCACTTTACTTTAGGTTGAAGTTAGAGTGACTAGATAGAGATTACCCTAGGGTTTAGCATTCTCAAATGGGCCCTAGACCCTAGGGGTATAATCTAGGATCAAAATTAACCCAAAATAAACACCTTAGGTAGCATAAAATCACATGAAAAAGTCATAAAAATAAAAAGCACTAAAATTTGCCAAATCAAACATTATGTACATTTCACAATATCATAATTAAATCAAATTAAAAGGGGTAGACCTAATAGAAATGACATCAAAAGAAGACATCATGAAAATCATCATGCAATAACACATAAGACCTTGGTCCCTCTTGGGACTAGATCAGTTTACATGGAATTCACATAGGGTGTGGGATAATCTCTGATTTTCCATGGGCATGGAAAATCATCTGTATAGTTACAAAAATAGATTAGTAACACATGTTCATCATAGCTAAAGTGAAATAAATGCATGCACATACCATATCACACAATCATCTAATCCTCAAAAATCAACACATAACATCATTGATAAGATTCACTATCTACTGCATTTCTAATCATCAACTCAATATCAAGATTGCATAATAATTCATTCATTAACACAACCATTAACATTTAATTTCACCAAAATCAATTATCACATAAGATTATAATTTCAAATGAAATCTAACATGTGAACTTATATCATCATTACAACATAGTCTAGCTAATCCAATCATGGCATAGGAAATAAATCTTGAAGGTCTACAAAATGGGATCAACAATCCCAATGTCCATATGTCATCAAAATGTAAATGCAAAGTAAGCAAAATATAGGAGTTAGATAAGTACGCCTCACAGCCACACTAAAAAATAATCATTTGCAAAAAAGTGCAAGATCTTGTAGTGAAGAGCATCTTTCCCAATTTTTTTAAGAAAGAGTGTGGATAAAAGGTAAGAAGTTAAGTACTTTATTTGAATCATGTTCATAATCCAATCTGATTTCTTCCACACTAGTTAATGAATAAAACTTAGAGGCAATGTCAATCTTGCATATATATTCTTTGGCATGGTTCAAACATGGTGTAGATATGAGTGTTAGTAAGCACTACAATTTACTATTTATCATACATTTATAGTACAAAAATCAAGTTGTTTTTGATGTTGTGCCATTAGAGATCTATGATCTAGTTTGTGGTAGTTCATACTTCTATATGAGTGATGCTAGTTATTTTAGGCATGCAATAATAAATATAGGCTCTACATGAAGGGTAAGAATTTTGTTATCCATTCCTATGTAGGTAGGCATAGAATTGTCATTGCTAGAACATCCAATTCAAAGAAGTTAATCAATTCTTTCAGAAGGATAGGTTATTTTGTAGATCAGGGACTTAATATGCACTAAGGGGCAACAAATAACAATATGTAAATCTTTATAATAATGGTGTCTAGCAAGGTACAAAGTTGTCATACATTGTTAGGCAAGTACAAGTTCAGGAGGAAGAGGAAATTAAGTTGAAGAATATAGATACATAGGTCGGAAGAACATTGTCTTTCCATTTTGCTAATGTAGTGAGCGAAACACACAAGAGATAATATAGTGTTTGTAGTTGGTTTGCATTATCTGATGGAAAAAAAGGGCTTGGGTGATAACAATCCATAATAAGGAGTCTTAAAAAGAAGGAAGGATTAGATCTATTTAACTCAATCTAAGTGGTTTCCTATGGCCTTTGGAGAGAGAAGGCATTGAGTTAAGTAGGAATGATCTAAAAATGATTAAGTGGTTTAGATGTGTTTTTAACATTTGGACATTGGTGTCATGTCATGAGTGTGTAGTAGTATTGCATGGCCAAAATATGTGTTGAATTTAATTAAAGGTGGAATATATTTATGTATATTCTTTTTCCTCTCAAAATTTTATGTAATTTCAAAAATATGGCATCACATTTCAACTTTTTTTGCAAAAGATATGGCTTCAATAAGATAATTCTAAAAATGTTGTAGTTTCTAACAAACTCACATACTTCACTCCTAAACTTCTTTGGTGAGATTTTTATTTCATTTAAATGATTGTTGGGTCTTTTTGTTAGATTCAGGATAGACAACTAAGATGGGGGGGTGAATCAATTGTCCAAAACTTTCTTCCAATTAAACAATTAAATCCACTTTGTAATGTAGCAGCATAATATTAAATCAAGAGCAGAAACACATTAACACAAAAGACACCAAGATTTTGACATGGAAAACCCAGTTAAGGGAAAAACCATGGGGTGACTAACTGAAGATTGTATTCTTTGTTAGAAGAATAGAAAGAACAAAATGGCACATGCCAATTAGGGCTCACTGCCCGAGCATACTACTCACAAGAGGCTCACTGCCTACAAGAGACTCACTATCTACAGAATAATAAGTATCACATACTTGAACTAAAGAATAGCATCTTCACCATGCTTGAGTCAGTTCCACTTAAGCCCAATACCTCTGCTTTGTCTTTCGCTCTCCTCCTCTCTGCCACACTCTCATCTCCACAAGATGCTTTTGAAATGACTTTACAAACCCTTATTTATACAAGACATCGACTTAGGAATAATCATCTAAGTCAGCATATATTATAGAGAAAATACATAAATACAACATGACTGATTACAAAAAGACTTCACGTGGATCAACACACTATTGGCCACATAGATCTAAAACTTCAATCTTCATTTAGGAACATGCCAATCCTCACATAACATCTTCAAGATCATCCACCAGATGTGTAACTCATCCGATCAGCCAGAGTTAGGAAGAACATCATCATCCGGAAGTTATTCTTCAATTACAAGCTTAAACTCCAATGCAAACCACCAACATGAACTAGACATAATCCAAAGACCTCCACAAGCTTTCCTAAATCACCAAGAACATCCATACTACATCTGCTTATTGAAATCCTTATCTCCTTCATCCAGAACCTCAAGAACATAGTCTATCATCACTATCACAATGGAATAGATGCTTGGGGACCTCCAGACCACAAACCAATTGAGTTGTCAGTTCACATTGACTTCCTAAACACTTCACCAAATCTGTAAAACAAGATATTTCATTGCCAGAGCTCACCGGACCTTTCTATAACACTCTGTCACCTCTAAACTTCTCCCAGAACTGGTTTCCTTTAAGTGACCATAACTTCTTCAGATCTTCATGCGAACCTCTAAAATCTTTATTGGATCATCTTAAGACACATATCTACAAACCCTTTTAAGAACATCCTTTGATCTTCATCTTAGCTAGGATCTTTAGCTTACTGTCTTCATTGTTCTTCTTTGTTACTGATTAGGACTAATTTCCTCAATATCTTTAGCACACAACTCATCCAATCCTTATCATCAATGCAACACGAGTATGTTGACATCAATTAAAACACTAGTTAGGCCCATAATTGCAACAATCTCCCCCTTTGTCATTGATGACAACAATATGATGTGAAAATTTGTTTTGACCATTAAGACAAGAAACTTTTTTTCTCACTGACACAACTCCCCCTATCAACAACAACCATTCACATGTCCTATCTTCCTTTACTACTCCCCCTTTGATCAAAAACCACTAGTTTTTCACATGTCTTCTCTCCCCCTTTGACATCAATGGCAAAGGGTACATACTTGCACCAATTCAGAATCATACCAGCTGCTCCCCCTGAGAGGCAGCTTCCCAGAAATCAATCTAGACCACAAGATATGACTGTGAGATCCACTGGACTGATGCACATTAGTGCACCTTAATTTATAACCGAAGGGGTAATAACCCCTAACTTCTTCCTGAGATACTCAAAAGAATCCTTAGGAAGAGGTTTAGTAAAGATATCTGGAATCTGATCCTTGGAAGGTACAAACTCCAATCTGACTTCATTCTTGTTCACTTGCTCTCTCAAAAAGTGAAACTTGATGGATATATGTTTAGTCTTTGAATACAACACCAGATTCTTAGATATTTGCACTTGAATTATCACAGAAAATTGTGATAGGCTCCTAATACTCCACTCCTATGTCTCTTAGAATTTGCTTCATCCAAAAAACTTGAGTTCAACTGCCTGCTACTACAATATATTTTGCTTCTATAGTGGATAGAGATATTGCCTCTTGTTTCTTGCTCAGCTAAGAAACCAATCTCTTTCCCAAAAAGAATGCTCCACCATTGGTACTCTTCCGATCATCAACATCTCCTGCCCAGTCCGCATCTGTATATGCATGAAGAGAGAAATTATGATCTCTAAAATACCACAAACCATACTCAACTATCCCTTTTAGATACCTAAAAATCCTCTTGATTGCCATGACATGAGATTCTCTAGGATCAGCTTGGAATCTAGCAACAAGACCAACAACATTCATAATATCATGTCTAGTTTGAGTGAGATAAAACAATCCTCCAATCATTCACCTGTACTTTTTCTGATTAGCCTTAGGAGAGTCATCATCTTTGCTCAATATAAATCTGGTTGCCATAGGAGTACTCATTGGTTTTGGTTCTTCCATCCCAAATTTCTTCAACAATTCTTTCACATATTTGGTCTGAGAAATGAAGATTCCTTTCTTTGTTTGAATGATTTGCAGACCCAAGAAGAAATTCATTTCCCCAAGCATGGACATCTCAAATTCATTTTTTATTTGATTTACAAAAGTTTTGCACATACTATCTCTTCCTCCAAAAATGATATCATCAACAAATACTTCAACAATCAAGATATTTTCATGATCAATTTTGAAATACAAATTAATGTCAGTAGTACATTTGTTGAAACCAATCTTTCATACCAGGCTCTTGGGGCTTGCTTCAGCCCATACAGAGCTTTCTTCAACTTGCAGACCATATCACCATGATCAGACAATTGAAATCCATCTGGTTGCTCCATGTATACTTCTTCTTCCATGTCACCATTCAGGAAGGTAGATTTGACATCCATTTGATATACTTTGAAGTCCTTAAAGATGGTAAAGGCAAGAAATAATCTGACTGCTTCAATTCTTACCACCGGAGCAAAAATTTCTTCAAAATCAACTCCTTCTATTTGAGAGTAACCCTTGCAGACCAATCTAGCTTTATTTATGATTACTTCACCAACTTCATTCAGTTTGTTCCAGAAGACCCATTTGGTTCCAATCACATTCTTGTTTCTAGGTCTGGGAACAAGATCCCAAGTGTGATTTTTTTCAATTTGCATCAGCTCTTCCTCCATTGCTTTAGTTTAGTTTTCATCATTGCAAGCTTCAATTATTGTCTTAAGTTCAATCTTTGAAATCAAACAATACCTTTCTAAATCTTGAGCAATCCTTCTTCGTGTTTGTACACCTTTGCTTTTATCACCTATGATCTAATCTTCAGAGTGGTTCAGTCTTACATACCTGGGAACTTTGGGAGTTTCTTGCACTTCTGATTCTTGAACAGGGTCAATCACACTTATCTCTTCTTCCTGATTTGCCGGATCAGTTTGAATCTAAATTTCAGAAGGAGCTTAGACTCCTTGAATCAGAACATCATTCTGATCATCTTCATCATATTCATAAAACCTTGAGGGTTTTTCAATCCCTTCATCAACCTTCACATTTGTACTTTCTATAATCTTTCTCAATCTCTTGTTATAACACTGGTATGCTTTTCTTTGAGTAGAATAACCCAAGAATATTAATTCATCACTTCTAGCATCAAATTTTCCTAGATCTTCATCTCTTTTAATGTAACATTTGCTACTAAAGACTCTAAAATACTTCACAGTAGGAGTGATGCCAAACTAGAGTTCATAAGGAGTCTTACCGGTATTGCTTCTGATTTGAATTCAATTAAGAGTGTAGACTATAATACTTACAGCTTCTCTCCAGTAGATCTGAGGAACATTTGCTTCCAACATCATGGTTCTAGATGCTTCTTGGATGGTCTGGTTCTTTCTCTCCACTAATCCGTTCTGCTATGGAGTCCTAGGAGCAGAGAATTGTCTTCTTATTCCATGCTTCTCACAGAATTCTATGAACTCACCAGATGTGAATTCTCCACCTCTATCAGACCTTAGACATTTTATGTTCAATCCAGTTTCATTCTCCACCATAGCCTTGAATATTTTGAATTTCTCAAGAGCCTCTGATTTCTCCTTCAGAAAAGTTACCCACATCATCCAGGAGTAGTCATCAATTAAAAGCATGAAGTATCTATCACCTTGCACACTTCTGATTCTTGCCGGACCACATAAGTTAGTATGAAGTAAGTCCAACAATCTACTAGAAGACAGTTCTTTACTTTTGAATGTGACTCTGCTCAACTTACCCAACTAACATTCTTTGCACAAGCTATTAGTAGGTTTCACAAGTCTTGGAAGATCTCTTACAGCCTGAGTGTTGCTTAACTTGATGATATTGTCAAAATTCACATGACACATTCTCCTATGCCACAACCAACTCTGATCAATTTGAACAAATAAGTAACTTTTACAGTACCAACCAAGTGGAAGATATTACCTTTAGTTTTATTACCAGATGCAATCTCTATTCTGGAACTTTAAAGATCTTGAATTTTCCATTTTTGAATCAAAGATCATAGCCTTTGTCCACCAATTGTCTAACACTAAGAAGATTGTGTTTCAATCCTTCGACATACAGTATTTTACCAGTTTTGTTCTTTCCATCAAAAGAAATAGTTCCTGTACCTCTAATTCTACCAGCAAAATTATCACCAAATTTTACCACTCCTCCATACCTTTCTAAATCTATGAACTTATTTTTGTCACCTGTCATATGGTGGGAGCATCCACTGTCAATGACCCAATCATCCTTTTCTTCAACTTGGGAAGCCAGAGCTCTTTCTACAACTTTATGATTGACATATTCAGAGGGCATCAGATCTTCTTCCTTGATGGCAATAAACACCCAGTCACTTCTAGATTTCTTTCCTGTTTCTGATTCATCATCTGTTACTCCTTCATTATCATCATCTTCATGAACATAGTAACAATTCTTCTCAAACCTTGATCTGTTAGGGTTTGGCCTTGAAAATCTTTCCAGACACCTTGAGGTAAAATGACCAATCTTATTGCAGTTAAAACACTTAAAAAGCAATTTTCCTTCATACTTACCAAATCCTCTTGGCAGTCTTTTTGTAATAAGGGCTTCAAGTTGAGCAGCTTCTACTTCATCTTCTTCTAGGTCTTTTCTTTCTTTTTCATACCATGATAGTTTCCTTGAAGAGTTCTCTCCTGGATCAAACCTTTATTTGTCTTTTATGGATGCACTAGCTTTGAATGCAGATTTAGTCTTGAGGGGCATCTCCAAACTTGGTCAATTCAAATGCAGCCAATTTACTAACCAATTGATATCTTGTGACACCTAAATGGGCTCTGAATTCTTCAATGGCAACAACCTTGTGTTTGTAAGAATCAGGAAGAGATCTAAGAACTTTGCCAACAATCTCATCTTCATCCAAGACTCCACCAGCACATCTAATGCCACACACAAGCTCATTTAATCTAGGCATAAATGTAGTGATATTTTCATCTTCTCTCATCTTCAGGTTTTCAAATTTTCTTTTCAGACTCTATAGATTGGCACATTTCACATACTTGTCTCCTTCATACAGAAGTTCTAATTTTTGCCAAATCTCATATGCAATTTTTAGATCAACAACATTTTTCAATTTTGAATCATATAACTCACTTAGAAGAGCTTCTTTAGCCCTCAGATTGTTTTCAGCATCTCTGATTTCATCTATGGTTGTCAGACCATTTTGTGGAGGGGTATACTTATTTGAAGCCATGATCCAATACTGCATTCCCATACATTGCAAGTGGCATTCCATGCAACTTTTCCAAAGAGTGTAATTGGTTCCATCAAACCTCAGACTATCCTTCTTATATGACGACATCCTGGATCTCCTTAAGCAGTTAAGCTCTTTTAGATGAACTTAGTTCTGATACCAATTGTTAGACTCAGGACAGACAACTGAGAGGGTGGGGGGTGAATCAGTTGTCAAAAACTTTCTTCCAATTAAACACTTAAATCCACTTTGTAATTCAGCAGCATAATAATAAATCAATCATGGAAACATAATGCATTAAATCAAGAGTAGAAACACATTAACACAAAAGACACCAAGATTTTGACGTGGAAAACTCGATTAAGGGAAAAACCACAGGGTGACTAACCCAAGATTGTATTCTTTGTTAGAAGAATAGAAAGAACAAAATAGCACATGCCAATTAGGGCTCACTGCCTGAGCAGACTGCTCACAAGAGGCTCACTGCCTACAAGAGACTCACTGTCTACAGAATAATAAGTATCACATACTTGAACTGAAGAATAGCATCTTCACCATGCTTGAGTCAGTTCTATTTAAGCCCAATACCTCTGCTCTATCTTTCACTCTCCTCCTCTCTACCACACTCTCATCTCCACAAGATGCTTTTGAAATGACTTTACAATCCCTTATTTATACAAGACATCGACTTAGGAATACTCATCTAAGTTAGCATACATTATAGAGCAAATACATAAATACAACATGACTAATTACCAAAAGACTTCATGCAAATCAACACACTATCAGCCAAATAGATCTAAGACTTCAATCTTCATTTAGGAACACACCAATCCTCACATAACATCTTCAAGATCATCCACCAGATGTGTAACTCATCCGGTCGGCCAGAGTTAGGAAGAACATCATCATCCAGAATTTATTCTTCAATTGCGAGATCAAACTCCAATACAGACAACTAACATGAACTAGACATGATCCAAAGACCTCCACAATCTTGCCTGAATCACCAAAAATATCCATACTACATTTCCTTACTGAAATCCTTATTTCCTTGATCCGAAACCTCAAGAACATAGTCTGTCGTCACTGTCACAATGGAATAGATGCTTGCGGACCTCTAGACCATGAACCAATTGAGTTGTCAATTCACATTGGCTTCCTAAACATTTCACCAAATCCGCAGAACAAGATATTTCATTTTCAGAGCTCACCAGACCTTTCTGTAACAATCTGTCACCTCTAAACTTCTGCCAGAACTGGTTTCACTTAAGTGACTAGAACTTCTTTAGATCTTCATGCAGACCTCTGAAATATTTACTAGATCATCTTAAGACACATATCTACAAACCCTTTTAAGTATATCCTCTGATCTTCATCTTAGCTAGGATCTTTAGCTTACTATCTTCACTATTCTTCTCTATTCCTGATTAGGACTAATTTCCTCAGTATCCTCAGCACACAGCTCATCCAATCCTTATCATCAATGCAACAGGAGTATGTTGACATCAATGACAACACCAACTAGGCCCATACGTGAAACACTTTTTAGAATCCTTTTGAAGGTTTCTAACCATCCTAGGTGGTAAGTAAGTGTCTTACATGCATCAAAATGTTAATAGCAACATCATAGATGATAAAAAATGTCATGATTAATTAAAACACCCATAAGAGTGACTTTTGGTATTTCATAAATAGGATATTTGGCTTATGGCATTGGATCTTCTATATTCTGATCATGGAGAGGTTGAGTGATTTTTTAGATCATATCTCAATGCATGAGAGAAGGTTTAATGGACATTGATGGTTTGTACATCCATTTTTTGAAGACATGCAGCTGTTAGGTATGAAAAAGGAGAATGATGACAACTTGGATGCACATTAAATCAAACCCTTTTCCATATAAAATTTAAGGAAAAGACCGAGCCAAATCACTACCAAAGGGAGGTGGACTTAGCTAGAGATCTTGTACTTAGGTATGTTATTGATGGATAAGATTTAATTTAGCCCTTTTACCAAACCCTAGGTTAACAATGCATGAAACCCTTATTCTACAATGGTCATCTTCTAACAAAATAAATACAACATCAATCCATATAAAACAATTGCACAAGGATGATTGAGAAGATGATGGAACCTATCTCCCAAAAGCAGAGGTGTCAGAGGACTAATTTAGAACTGCCTAAGTCCTGATTGATAGAATTTGCTAAAATTGTAAAAAGGAAAGATGATGTAGATGCTACCTTGATACTAGATCTGAAGTCAGAAAGGGTAGAAAGACTAGAGTGCCACCACCTAAGTCTTGGATAGAGGAATATTCTGTAACTATTGTTGGATCTCAAAACCCTAATATTCACTCAGTCTTCCTATATCTTCACATTCTCTTAATCTCGATCCTGTAACCTGCACACACGATGACAAGAGAGGGTTTAGGGGGTTATGTTATTTAGGGACTTACCTCAATCATATCTTGGGATAGCATTCAAGCTTCCTAACACCATTGTTTGATAAAGAGTGTGTGCCCTTGTGGGGACAAAGGCTGAAAACAATGATAATGAGATGCATCAAATGATGATAAACAATAATGATATCACCTATGTGATGATCCCTTAGAATGATGAAGATCCTTCAACTCCTAAGGTGGATAGATGATAGCTTCATACTTGCAACAAACATACAATAACAACACAAAATCTGCTCTAGAATCACAATGAAAGCTCTTGCTTTTTTTCCTTCAATATCTCAAGTTAGCTATCTCCATCATAATGAATTCAAAAACACACTTATATATGCTTTCCCTCTAACAATCATGAAATTAAACCAAAAAAGATGACAAGGAGAAACCTTTTGAAAGGTCCCAGACTAACCAATACTTAGTTTTTCCCTGACCAATCAAGAGGGACTTAGGCAGTGGCATCCAAGTCTTTTAGCTCCTTTTAGGTCTAGAATAAGATAAGTGAAGGGGCCCTTATTCCATTTTTACATTGCTGTCAGGCAATTTTTCATCAGGATGAATATTTAGAATGTACAATGTAATAAATGAAGCTTAGGAGCTAAACAATGAGGTAAAAAGACAATTGGACACTTGTTGCTCCAAAACATTTAGGCCCCACTTTAATGTCTGTATGATATTATAAATAATACATGCATTAAAGTATGGTAAAAAACACATTAAGCACATGAGATACTAGAGCCGAAGTACACCCTAAGTTTGTAAGACCATCTCTAGCCCCCAAGCTTAGGTAAACATAAGAAAATACTTGATAATCACGCAAAACCCAAAGAAGATAGTAAAGAAGCATGCAATACATGGTGAAGACATGAACACAATCACACAATACACAAAGCATACATGGAGAGAAGGCATGATTAAACAATTATACAACCCTAACTAGGTGATGGGGGGAGCTAATCGCTACATGCCACCATCAAAACACACAAAACACATAGCATGGGGGGAGCTCATCAATACATTCCTCTACAAAACATGCAAGGCACATGATATGGGGGGAGATCATCACTACATGCCTCCAAAAAATATGTAAGACACACGAAAACACATGGAATAAATGAGTGTTGTAGAGTGCGTCATCAACACACTATACGTCTTATACAAAGCAAACATAGGTGACACGGAGGAGCTCATCACTACAATCTACCATCTAAGACATGCCAAATACACTTTACAATTGAGCTATGCTACCAAAACCACCAAAGACATGCTTAAGGGTGAATAACTCAAGATCCAACCCTGCCTCCCAAGACAGGACTTTTTCAAAAAGGATGTGCAACCTACTCAAGGGAATACAACATCCCACCTTCCACAGAAAGGATTTCAAAAGCATGCAACCCCACCTATGTCATGGAGATGCCTTAAGTGAAAAGGAAGCATGTGCACAAAGTATACAACCCCACCTGCGTCGTGAAGATGCCTTATGGTGAAAAGGAAGTGTATACGTCTAAAAATGACACGAATCATCCTAAATAAATATTCTAAATATTTATTCCACTCTTCTATCAATTAAATAAATATTCTAAATTTATTTAATCAATTCACTGTTCCATAATTAAATAAATTCAATTTATTTAATTAAAATTCTTCTAAATGTCCTACACAATTAAATAATCATAAATTATTTAATTAAGCCTAATTCCTCTACCCTAAAGTTCTAAATTCAAAATTCCACATCACCTTTACACCTCACCTTTTCCACCTCATCAGTTTGCACATGTAATTGAATATATTTAATATTTAATTACCTTATTTTCCCTCACCCACATGGCCTATTTCTTCTCCAATCAGAGGTCAGTTAACCAATCAATCAAATCTGTTAACTA
Organism: Cunninghamia lanceolata; assembly: GCA_027924645.1. NCBI lineage: Eukaryota > Viridiplantae > Streptophyta > Pinopsida > Cupressales > Cupressaceae > Cunninghamia > Cunninghamia lanceolata. The sequence continues at coordinate 21,275,584 of BSBN01001281.1, forward strand.
ACTTGTCAGTTGAGTCAAATCCTCAATCAATCCATTCAGTTCCACAATCCACTCTTCTAACTGATCAATCAATTCTGTTAACAGACCAGTCAATGGAGTTAACTCTCCAATCAGTCTTGTCACATCCCACCTTTCATGATGGAGCTGGGACACTTGTCACATTTCTACTGGTTGCACATTCCTCAACCATTCTCAGCCGTTGATATTCATATCTCCTCTCAACCGTTGATTCCTATTCCTCCGAGTCTATAAATGAAGCTTCATTCTTCCATTCTATTCATCCAGGCTTTTGACATCGTTACTCTGCAGAAATATCACCAGTGCGCCTTTGGCACCCTTTTGTCATCTACAAGCTTGAGATCACCATTGTTGCATTGGAGCTCACCTTCATTGCATATCACACCATAGCCGTTCACCCTCGACTTCCTCAAACAGCTTTAAAAGATTGCACTCTCTGAGGGCTCATCTCATCTGCGAAAGGACGATTCGTGATAGGCGAACAACAGAAGTTTCGAAACAGAAGAGGTTTGCTGTGTTTGTTCATTGCTTTGTTTACTTGAATCTTCTTTGTTTCTCTATTCTGTTGATGTTTGGGTCTTATTTAATTCATTTGATTGATTCAACATTTTACCCTCACATTTTTGGCGCCCACCGTGGGGCCGTTGCCCCTTTATTTCACCATTTTTGAGCTTTTTTGAAGGCAGGTTCCGTACAGGTCCCGTAAAGTCACGTACAGATTAGTTCGGCGCATCTGTTCATTTTTACGGCACTTTTGAAGACTGTTACGGCACTTTTGAAAATCCTACGCATCTATGTATTCTTGCTGCGCTTTTACAGACTGTTACGGCGCTTTTGTTAAAACTGCGCATTTGTTGACTGTTACTGCGCTTTCATAGACTGTTGCTGCGCATCTGTTATAACTGCGCATCTGTTGACTCTTACGGCACTTCTAAAAATTGTTGCTGCGCATACATTAAAACTGCACATTTATTCATTTTAACGGCGCATACGTTCAAAACTACGGCGCATTCGTTAATGCTGCGCTTCTGTTGATCACTTCTGCGCATCTGATCACTGAAGCTGCGCATTTGTAACTGGCTCAGGTTTTAGTACTTTTCTAGAGGATTTTGCTAACGCTAACCCTTTTGCAGGTGTTTGCTGGAGCGGTTTTGCAGGATAGGCTTAGGTTTAGTTACATGTAGTTGCATCTAACTAGCTCACATTTCATCTTCTGGGAAAGAGTAAAATGGTTGTTCATTACAAATCTTCATCTAGTCTTAATTAGGGAGGAAGTAACTGGTTTATTTCATGCTTGCATTGCAAACAACTTCCAAGTTATTGCTATCTAAGATTTAACATTGAACTCATCACTAATCTTGCAGTTAAAATGAACCATTGCTATATCGTGAGACCTGAATTTCAAAGTTAACAATCTCGTGCAACGTGGATTTAAAATTGAACTCACAACTGCTTTCTGAAGTTAAAATTAACCATTGCTATATCGTGAGACCTGAATTTCAAAGTTAACAATCTCGTGCAACGTGGATTTAAAATTGAACTCACAACTGCTTTCTGGGATTTAAAATTGAACCACTGCAATATTGTTGAAATTACTTCAAAGTTCTGTTTGAGTAGCTTAGCCCATTTAGTTTTTATCTTTTAACTAGGGTGGATTAATCAGTGTATTCTGTGCTTGCGAATGGCAATAGGCTTATGCTCTCCCCTCTTCTAGGTGATCAGAGTGCCAGACTTGTCATTCTATTTGTTTAACCTTTAGGAGGGGCCTGCCCTTGGATGCACGCTTGTCCAAGCGGGAATGACCCTGAGTGGTAACAGGCTAACGCCAAGCCCTACCAAGCCACTTAAAATAAATTGTGCTTGAGGTGAAAACCTCCTGCAACGAGTGCTGTTATGTTACACCAACGACCAACCTCCCCCAAAACCCTCTCAGGCGTAACCCTTTGAGGCTGGGAGACTCCATAATGGAGAGTAGCGCCGCCGCACGTGTAACCACTTGAACGGTTGCCCGAATTAAATATCTCTTGTTTTAGTGGCCCAAATCCCTTATAATCCATTTCTCGCCTAGGATTTTGTGTTTGCTTTTGTCCAAAAAATAGTCAAAAAACTACAAAAACAATGGAAAACTACAAAACATTCTTTGTGCTTGCCATGTTTTCTTGCTAAATTAATTCATAATATCAGATCAGGAAGACCTTTTCCAGCCAAAGAATACCAAAAACAGAGAAAAATCCCAAAAATTTGCAAAAAAAATACCAGAACTGCGCATATACACTTTTCTGCGGTGCATATACAGTGACTTACTGCACTTTTGCATCGACTGGCTACGCATAAGTACCTTTCTGCTGCGCATATACACTTTTTGGCTGCGCTTTTACAGGGACTTGCTACGCATATACACCGACTTGCTACGCATTTACTTTTCTACTGCGCATACGTACTTCACCAGAGCTGCGCTTTTACAGCAACTTACGGCGCATTTACCCATTCTTGCTGCGCATTTGTTTCTGCGCATGTGTGACAGTGAGCATTTGCCCTATTTTTGAGAAATTTTTGTCAGCTGTTCAGAGTACCCATTTCAGCCTAGTTTCATTTTCCGAGGTCAGAATCAACCTTGCAGTCAATTTTCATCCATTTCACCCAATTCTCTCTCTTTCGTCGGTCGTCCCCGTCACCTTCTGTCCTAGTCACTCTTGCCCCAACATCATTCTGTCCCATACCGATCTGACATAGGCCCTTCTTCGTTTCATTAGTGAATTCACGTAAGCCTAGTAGGTCACAGTACCTTTGCTAGTAGTCTTGTTGAACGACTAAGCCCTACACAGTGAGACTGGTATCGACTACCCTTGCTAGTGGCTAGAGTCTTGTGTCAACCATCTTACCTGCAGTCATTGAGCGAGAGAACCCTTTGTCCAAATCTGGTCCTAGATATCCCATTCATTACAGTCTTAGTCGGCACCTTGCCAAAATTTCTAATCCTAGTCCACTTCATCCCACCCCACCTTGCATGGTTCTTACTCGATCCCAGTACAACAAACTAATTGAAATGGCCGACTCATCCGATCACATCGCCCCACCACGTGATGATGATGAAGAAATTTCTCGTGAAGAATTAGTGGCACACATGCAAGATAGCAAATTCCAACGCTTAGTGGAGAAAGTGCTCCTTGAGGACCCCACCAAATATTTCCATCATCTCGCTAGTCTCGGAATCAAACTCCCCGCAGACTTTGACATTAGCTCCATCATGGAAAATGCAGACAATGATCGTGAGAGGGACACAAATGACACAGGCCCACATGCACATGAGAGAGGCACAAATGACACGGTCCCCCATGCCAATGAGAGAGGAAAACAACCCATAGATCAAAATCCTCCTATGGCGGATGTGAGACAACAAATTGAGAGTCTAAAGCTAGAAATCTCCAACCTTAAGATCGGCACAAGTTCCAAGAACTACTCCTTGGAAGATATAGCACCATACCCCTTTGACAGAAGTTTGGTCATGAAACCATTCCCCTTTTAGTTCGGAATCCCGAAATTTGACAAATACAAAGGGAAGGGGGACCCTAGAGATCACATCAGGGAATTCACTGCAGCATGTTTAGAAGTAGCTCACAACGAGACCTACTTAATGAGATTGTTCCCAAGATCTTTAGGAGGTCAAGCTATGGAGTGGTTCTCGCGTCTCCCACCAGGAATCAAAACTTTTGATGAACTTGTCAATAAATTCATAACGCACTTCTCTTACAACATAGAACACGAAGTATCTATGCTAGACCTATGCAACACCAAACAAAAGAGTGGTGAGTCATTTGCCACCTTCTTACAACGATGGAGATAGCTAGCTAGTAAGTGTTCTTACGACATGCCTGAGAAGCAACTATTGGAAATGTTTGTCCACAATTTGAATCCCGATCTTAGCTATCAGATTCAGATACAATGCCCTACCTCATTCGCCAAAGTCATCGAAATGGGGCTATTCATTGAGAAAGCTATGATCGCTAAAGGAACTCTCAAGCTCTACAAGGACACACCTCCTTCCAATTACACAACTGACAAGTCAAAGTTTTGGACCAAGAACAAGAATGTGGTCAACGATGGAGTAGTGGATGCCAAGGCGGCAGCCCCTAAACAACAACCCATATTCACTCTTAAGGAAGAAGCAAATAACGGTGCACTCAACAAGCCACCCCCTCGGGAACCTAGACCTTGGTTCAATTCAAATCCAAGGAGGAAATTCACACCGTTAGGAGAATCTCAAGAATCGACCCTCAGAAAGTTGTTGGCTAACAATGAAATTTCTCTACCACCAACAAGTGACTATGAGCCCATAGTCAAACCTCCCTATTGGAAGGACACAGACTATTGCGAGTATCATCGAGGAAGGGGGCACACAACCAATAATTGCATCCGTCTTAAGAATGTCATACAGGATATACTGGATCAAAATCACGGAGGAACACAATAGCATACCTCCAATGAATCTCATGTGGCCTACCGGGATCCTCTTCTAAATCACAACCGGCCGTATAACCCCAATCACAACAGCGGTCACAACAACAACAATGGTCACAACCACAACAATGGTCACAACGGCAACAACTCCAATGGCAACCCTAATAACGACAACAATTGCAACAGGCCAAACCAGAATAGTGGGTCGAGTAATGCTAACTATGCAAGCGTTCCCTTTGAGTACACCATTAACTGCATTTCTGAGCATGTTCCGCAATTCAACGTCATATCCCCCAACCAACAACCAGGACCTAACAGAACTGGTTGTAGTATAATTACCCGCAGTGGTAGAGTCACGATCAACACCACTCCTCCAAGGTCGTCACCTTCTCCGTCCAACTCTCGCCCATATAATGTCATCGACCAATTGCAAAAAACTCCGGCTCACATTTCCATATTGGAGCTCTTGCGTCTATCTCCTTCCCATAAGGAGATTCTTGAGAAAGCCTTAGTGGAAACTACTGTCCCCACTAACTTAGCCCAAGAAAAGTTTCAAACCATGGTGGGTAATCTGACATCCTCCCCTTCCATATCATTCACTGAGCAAGATGACCTTTCCGTATCTCAACCCCACAACACTCCCCTACACATTGTCACATTCGTACACAAGAACCGCATCAAGAGGGTTCTCATTGATGGGGGTGCTGGTTTGAATATTTGCACTCTGAAGCTAGTCCTTGCATTGGGGTTCTCCGAATAGGCAGTTGATCCACGGAGGAAGATTACCATAAAGGCCTATGACGAGGAAGAGAGAACCACAAAAGGCACGGTTGTCCTACCCATTCAAGTAGGACCGGTAATCAAAGATGTGGTGTGCCAAGTCCTTGATCGGGAGCTTGCTTACAATATTCTACTAGGGAGACCGTGGATCCACGCCATGAAGGCTGTCCCCTCCACCTGCCATCAATGCATAAAGTTCCCACACAATGGCAAGTAGGTCACCATTCAAGGCGACCCTGATCCCTACCAACACTGCAATTCTTTCCAAGAAAAACCTGAATGTGTCATACCCAACAATCGAGCCCACATTTCCCCTACCCCGCAACAGGACCATTCTGCTGAAGCTTCCACCTCACGGCCTAAACCAATGAAAATCACCATAAAAGAAAATGGCGTGGGGGAATACCAGATTGAGCACAGCCTCAACCTTGCAAAAATGCCCTTGTCTCCTCGCTCCTTTGGCCAACCCAAGCATCAACCCAGGCATTTTCCAAAGCCCTCTGCTCCTCCTATAACTCCCGCAAACCCCTTTGTAAAATGGGGGACCTTATCCGATGAATCAGAGGAGCGAGATCTCTTGCAATGGCTTTATGCCGAAGAAGAAAACACACCCCAAGATGCACCCAGACTCCCTACAGAGCTCTATGGGCGAGGTGAGACCATCTTGCATAGGATGGGATATGAAGGACAAGGCCCTATCGGCCTCAGAAAAGAAGGGATCATCAAACCTATACAACCTTCTTCCTCCTCTTCGGCTAGAAACACCACTGGCTTGGGATACAAAGGCAAGGGTAAAGCCAAGGAAAATGCCTGTCTTGTGGAGACAATCTAAACACTCCCAGGGGACAGTGACACAGATTCAGATGAGTCGAATGAGTATGAGTGGGACGAGCTAACAGAGCACTCCTACGATGATAAGGAGATTGACACCATCCAAACTCTTAGCCCTTACCATGAGAGACAAACGCAACGGGACAGACCATTGGAGTCTGATTTGCCCCTCCCTGAGAGTATGGCTTTCGAGGAAAGTTTCGATTCCATTGCAATAAACAACTTGGAGGAAAGCACCACCCAGAACACTACCCCCACCTGTGCTCCTAGTATTTCCATCCACACTATCAACGAATCAGGTCTTTCATCCGACTCCCTTCCCCTCTTGCATCCTGAGCTTATTGATTGGGATCTGCAAGGAACCCCCCAATTAGATATGTTCCAGAACGATGATGCTTACATTGACTATATGGGACTTCGAGATCACTTACCAAAAGGAGATCATAAAGCCGGTTTCGCTATCGAACTCAATACTGTAGCTTACTTCGGGGAGGGTGCCAAGCCTTCTAGTCACAAAAATGTAAAGATCAAAAAGGGATCTGACGGTGAAAACTGCCATGCGGCTGTGTCAGATCATAAAACAGTAAAAAGAAAGGACGTATCTGAAGGTGAAAACCCAACTGTGGCACCTGACGATGGATTGCTTGACACCCTCCCAAGTGATATGTATCAAGAAAGGTCACAGATCGTGGTAGAGCCAACAGAGCCAGTGAACATTGGAACCGAAGAGCAGCCTCAGATTATCCACTTTGCAAAATCTCTCACGCCGCCTGAGAAAACCAGGTTTGTACCATTCTTTAAAAAGAAGAGAGGTAGCTTTGCTTGGTCATATGCTGACATGCCAGGTTTGGACCTAAACCTGATCCTACATCACTTGCCATTGGATCCAGGGGTGAAGCCCGTAAAGCAAAAACTGAGAAAGATGCATCCCCATATAGCCCTTCTAGTCAAGGAAGAACTCAAGAAATTGCTAGACGTGGGGTTCATCAGGGCCATAGATTACCCCGAATGGATATCAAACATTGTGCCAGTGTCTAAACCAGATGGCAGGGTTTGACTATGCAACGATTTTAGAGACTTAAACAAAGCATGCCGCAAGGATGACTTTCCCTTGCCTAACATCGATATCATAGTCGACCTCACGGCAGGACATACAATGCTGTAACTAATGGATGGATTCTCGGGGTACAACCAGATCAAAATAGCACCAGAGGATCAGCACAAAACTGCTTTCACTTGTCCATGGGGTACCTTTTGCTGGAATGTCATGCCATTTGGGTTGAAAAATGCAGGTGCTACATATCAGCGGGCCATGACAACCATATTCCACGACATAATGCATGTGACCATGGAAGATTATGTTGACGATATCTTGGCAAAATCACTCACCAGGGACTCACACCTGGACACATTAGAAAAACTCTTCCAACAGTTGGATCAATTCCAAGTAAAACTGAACCCGAAGAAATGTGTGTTTGGGGTCACATCAGGCAAGCTGCTCGGCTTCATCGTGTCAGCAAACGGCATAGAAGTAGACCCGGCTAAGGTCAAAGCAATCATGGACATGCCTCCGCCCAAAATTCTAACACAGTTGAGATCCTTACAGGGCAAGCTACAGGCCATCCACAGGTTCATCTCACAGCTGGCAGACAAGTGCCATCCTTTCAGCCATCTCCTACATAAGAACGTTCCATTTAAATGGGATGAGCAGTGCGAAGAGACATTCAACAAGCTCAAGGAGTACCTCATGAATCCTCCTATACTCATGCCTCCGATCCAAAGAAAACCTTTGATTCTCTACATATCTGCTACACCTACTACTCTTGGGGCTCTCCTAGCGCAGCAAGACTATGAGAACAAGGAAAGAGCTGTGTACTACATCAGTCGAACCTTAGTGGGCTACGAGTTGCAGTACTCGCAGGTGGAACGTTCATGCCTTGCAGTGGTTTTTGCCTCACAAAAACTTTGACACTACATGTTGGCACATCCTGCCAAACTCATTGCCAAGATCGACCCACTCAAATATCTTCTCAGCAAAGCAGCTCTCATAGGTTGACTAGCCAAATGGGTTATGCTTCTTAGCGAATATGATATAGAGTATGTGGACAAAAAAGCCATCAAGGGGCAAATCATCGCTGACCAACTAGCTGAGGCACCGTTACAGGACACTTCACCAATGCAGTTTGAGTTCCCCGATGAGTCTTTATTCACTCTGTCAACATCTCCTTGGAAACTCTACTTCGACGGGTCTTACACCAACCATGGATCGGGGGCAAGTATCTTGTTTATCACTGCCCAAGGCGACACAATTCCAAAGTCCTACAGGTTGTTATTTCCATATACTAACAATATAGTGGAGTATGAAGCTTTGGTAATTGGTCTCAAGATGGCCACTGAGTGGAAAATCCAAGCACTATGTGTCTACGGTGATTCTCAGCTTGTCATAAACTAGGTCAACAACAAGTATCAGACCAAAGATGAGAAGCTCATCCCATACAAACGGATGGTCGACGACCTCAAAGCACATTTTGGGACCATCTTGTTTGAGCAAATACCCAGGATAGAGAACAAACCAGCAGATGCAATGGCGACCATAGCCTCTCTTCTTGAGATACCTGAACATGAGTCACGGTATGAGTTCTTAGTAGAAACAATTTGACAACCGGCTTATGATCTCCTCGAAACCCATTCTATTTGCCACCTAGTAGGATCTGATTCACCTTGGTACGGTAAGACCTACACTTACCTCAAGGACAATATCCTTCCTTTGGACCTCTCTTCCAACCAAAAGCGAACTTTCATCCGACAAGCCTCCCGTTACACCATTATCGCCAATACCCTTTACCGACGTGGTCTAGATGGTACTTTACTCTGTTGTCTAGAACAAGAAGAATCTATAACTGCCTTGCGAGACGTGCACGAAGGGATCTGCAGAACACACTCCAGCGGTCCTTCCTTAGCTAAGAAACTCATGTGTTTGGGTTATTACTGGCCCAATATGGAAATGGATTCATATCAGTTCGTCAAAAAGTGCAAACAGTGCCAGATACACGGGAACCTGATTCATGCACCTGCTTAGGAGTTGAGACCTCTTACGACACTCTAGCCCTTTTGCCAGTGGGGACTTGGCCTCGTGGGAAAGATTCATCCGCCTTCTTCCAACAGCCATAAATTCATCATAACCGCCACTGAGTACTTTACAAAGTGGATTGAAGCCGTTCCCTTATCAACCATCACAGGAAAGCAAATTTCCTCTTTCATTCTGAATTACATTATCTGCCGATATGGCATCCCTTCATCCATCATAACGGATAACGGGAGACCCTTCAAAAATCAGGATGTCCAGGAACTTTGTGAGCGTTTTAAAATCCAACATCATTTCTCCACCCCATATTACCCCCAAGGTAACGGCCAAGCTGAGGCATCGAACAAAACCATTCTGAAAATCCTAAAGAAGACTGTCAATGAAGCTAGTCGTGATTGGCACGTCCAACTCAATCCCGCACTGTGGGCCTATAGAACCAGCATACGCACTCCCACAGGTGCTACACCCTACGCCCTCGTCTATGGTTCCGAAGCCATCCTTCCCATTGAGGTCGAACTCCCATCCCTTCAGGTGTCGTTGAAAGGTCTCATATCAGACGAAGAGTACAGAGTCTCTAGACTACAAGAGCTAGAACTGCTAGAGGAAAGGCACCAGAAAGCTTTTGACCATCTTAAAGCCTATCAACAGATGATGTCAAGAAGCTACAACCACAAGGTTAGACCAAGATGCTTCAAGGTTGGGGACCTCGTCCTAAAAGAGAACCCTCGCAATCAGCAGGACAGAGAAAAGAAAGGTAAGTTTGAGCCTAACTGGCTTGGACCCTATGTAATTGTAGCGGCTTACGGATCGGGGGCATATCAGTTGGCCACATCAGAAGGTGAGTTGTTTGATGATCCAATCAACAGCATGCACCTTCGCCGGTTCTATACCTAAGCGAACCCCAATGCAAGGGGGCACAATAAAATCAAAAAAAATTCAAAAAAGTTACAAAGAGCAAATACAAAAAATTCAAAAAATTCAAAAAAAAAAAATAAATAAAATCGTCCTTTGGTGAAAACCTGGCAAACAGGTGCCTTGGATAGGTATCATGATGAAAACCTGGCAATCAGGCGTCATGTTACTTTCTAGATTCTTGTGCAAATAAAAAGCAAGTGATGAAAACCTGGTAAACAGGCGTTACTTGTGACAAACCGCATTCTCCATCTTTGGGAATCCAATCACCTTGAGCCCATTCTCCCTCTATTTTCCTCATTCGACCTACATCCATCCCACAAATAAACGCTTGACAGTTACCTATCATGGCTTGATACTCACCTTGTGGCCTTGTCAACCAAGGTTTTGTCCCATACCGTCTCCTCAATGAAAGCTTAGTGTAGTGTCTCTCGTCAGTGTCTATGGTCCAAGTCTGTGAACTACGTCGCCTCTGCGCCGTCACGTAGGCAAGGCCATTATTCTAATGCGCCCTCGAGGCTTCCATCTCTCCCAAGGTCCCATTCATCTCCTTTCTTGTCTTCATTCTTGTCGTCTTCCTTCTAGTCCATCCATGGTCCATTAGGGTTTACCCCGAACTACGTTGCCTCTGCGTCGTCACGTAGGCAAGGCCATTTAGCAATGAGCCCCCGAGGCACTAGGTCAGTCCCTTAGGGTCAGTCTTCTCAATAAGGATTGTGCAACCTTCTCATCAAGTAAGCAAATGCAAGCAAACACCCGCGTTTCAAGTAGAAATCTTGACTATGAGCATCTTAACCTATCCAATGCAAAGCAAATACCCAAGGTCTTCTAAATGATTTTATGCAAATTAAGGCAAGCAATAAACACATATCAACGCAAATAGGCTTTGTAGATTGGAACCTAGGGTTAAGTTACAGAGTCTTGATTTTTGCTATCATACCTTCCTATGCTACTCAAGGATGCCAAAAGCTAGAGATGCTATGATGGGGGCATGATTACTTTCTTTGTTTGTTGTTTGTGGATTAAACTTTAGTAATGTGAAGCCTTGTCTAAGGACATGATCGGCAAAAGATCATCAAGGACATCAAAGGTCTTACAGGAATGGGGGCAATCCTTACTTGTTGAAGCGCAAGAAGTACTCAGGTCATCTAGATTCAATTTTGACTAGATGCTTGTATTAACTTGCTAAATCACAATCCATGTAAGCGATACTCAGGTCATCTCGGTTCAATTATACCTCGATGCTTGTATTCACTTACAACATTTCAGAAAAATACCAAAAACAAAATGCCCAATGATGAAATAAAGCAATCTAAAAGCAAAGCATCCATCCTATATCCATATACACATCCATGCATCCGTATCCCATACGATCCTCATTATCCCAACTATGCAGAGTAACGATATCAAGAAAAGTTCCTAAGTCATTCTTTCGCAACCATTCTTCTATCCATCATGTCCTTCTTGTGTCGATAGAGTACATTTGGACTTCACAAAAGCAAAGAATATAGGAGCATATCATATCATTCGTAGAAACTAGTCATGCACATGATTAGGTTAGTAGAATGCACCATCCAATGCATTAGATCACCAATACATCTGCATCACATCACATCTCAAAGGCATAGAAAATCACAAAACATATCCACGTGCATCATATCACTATACTGCATCACCACATAGTACTCATGTTACAACTGCATACATTCAAAGCATTACATCATATAAACATCTAGTAGCATCTCATATATCTATGCAGCATCATCACATAGAAATCATGTTCCATACATACACATTTGCATTAGATCATATAGACATCACATATATAGTTGCATCATAACATAGAAACCATCTCACATACATACACATTTGCATTAGATCATATAGACATCACATATATAGTTGCATCATAACATAGAAACCATCTCACATATGTATACATTTGCATTAGATCATATAGACATCACATATACAGTTACATCATAACATAGAAATCATGTTTCATATACATACATTTGCATCATCACATAGAAACCAAATCACATTTTGCATTCATTTGTCACATTAGATCATATAGACATCATATAGCAGCATATCAAAGTATTTCTCATATAGCATCAGATAGACCATCTAACTATGCAATAGAATCACATCATACAATAGAAGTAAAATCATCATCTCATAACGCATGCAATAGATACACAAAGCTGCATCATCATCCGTACTATCATATAAAAAGAGGTCCAAAATGTACAAATATAACCATCTCTCTCAAAATCAAAGTGTCATATACAATATACGTCTAAATAGACGATGATACATATCCCAAAAATGCCCAAAATCTAGTCTGCGTCTACCCCTGCTGCTGTGGGCCACCACTGCCAGCTCCTGACTACTGAGGTCCCATCACGGATGCCCCTGACTGGGATGGACCCGCTCTGTGAGCCACCCCAGACTGACTCCTGAAGCTCCCTGCCCTCTGGCTTGACGCCACGGCACCATGATACAAGCCTCGGTAGTACTGAGCCTGTGACTGCGCTCTGGCTAGGTCTGTCTGCGCCTGTGCCAACTGCGTCTGCAACTGGCCTACCTGTGCCTGTGCCTGCTGCACCTACCCAACCAGAAAAGAGCTAGCTGCGTCTGTACCCATAGCGGCCACAGCAGTATCCTGCTCTACATGGATAAGACGTACCCGTGCATCCGCCATGTCCCTCTCGCGCGTCAAACCAGCAATCACCGCTGCGTCTGTGTCTCGCCTCCTCTCCACTCTCCTCAGCTGTGCCTATAGCTCTCGCACCTGTCCCCTCAGGCTGGCTATGGTCCTCTCGTGCAGCTCACCCTGCACTGGCCCCTGTGCTGCCTCTACCTGTCCTAGCCCCTGCTGCTGAGGCACCTGCTGCTGGGGCACCTGCTGCTGCGGCACCTGCTGCTGTAGTACCTGCTGTTGTGGTACTTGCTGGGGTGGTGGCATCTGTGCCTGCTGCGGCACCTGCTACTGTGCCTCTCCCTGTCCTGGCACTGCCTGCCCAGCCCGATCTATCCTCCTCCGCTGCCTCGGCCTCTCTGCAGCTCGGCCACCCCATCATCCTCGTCCTCCTCTCGCACCCCTCTGCCCTGGGCCAGCCTCTCCCTCCTCATCCTCTGAGTCCGCCTCATCAATCCGAGGCACTAGCATACCGGGCCCTGAATATCTCGGGAAAGGATGTGCTGTGATCCAGTCCTCGTACTCCTGTGTGACCCCCGCATCTGCTATCTCTCGCCGCATGTCCCATGCCACATACGGCAACTGCTGGAACTCTGCCAGGGCCTCCTCGTAAGAAGCCATCGGCCCCCATCTGACCCTCTCTGCATGTGTCCGGGCAAACATGGCCTGCCCCTGTGGCATGCCCTGTCTCCTGCCAAACTGTTGCAGCATTCGGCCCACCATCTGCCTCTCCAGTATGTGCCGTGTCCGGCCTATCAACCACCTGGTCTGGAAGCAGAAGGGTAGCTCATCTCCCTCGTCATCCCAGGGCTCGCAATCTAGATATGGCTGCCAGACGACCACATCTACCCCGTCCAAAGTATGCCGCCAGTACTCTAGCTTCCCCAGCCTGTGCTGGGAAATCACTCCTGCATAGCCATAGCTGTATGGCTCTCCTCGCTGCCTAGCAAAGACGCACATCGGCCTGGTCACCGCTATGTGCTCCCACAGCCAAAACTGTAACAGCAACACCCCAGCCGATAGACTCGTGCTGCGGTGGTACACCACCTGATGCATGTCGTGATATAGGTGGGCTAGCACGCAGGGTCCCCACGCATATCGGGTGCCCTCAGTCAGCATCCGCTCCATGATCCTGCCCCATCCAATGGGGAACCCGTGCGATCTCCTGTCTGGGCATACAATGCCCCCAATCAGTCCAGCAACTATCCCAGGGAGGTAGTCGTAATAGTCATAGATATCCTGCCACGGGATGATCTGTCCCACCAGCTCGGGATCATCAAATACTCGTTGACACTCAGCGATTCCCGCGTCCCGCTGTGCGTCATACTCCACTAACTCACCTACTACGGGCAAGTGTAGTATCCTGTAGACATCCTCCAGCATCACAATCATCTCTCCAGTAGGGAAGTGGAAGGTCCCATCCTCGCTGTGGAATCTCTCCACGGCAGCTATCAATAGTCCTCGGTTCGCCCGCACCTCGAGCATAAAGCAAACGTAATCCAAGCCCATGGCACCAAGTGCCACTCTGTCAGCCTCTGTCAACATATATCTCTGCAATAATGGCATAGGGAATGTCTCCCTTGACTGCAGAGTCTCTCGTATCTCCTCCTGCAAGCACGCAAAGCAAGGCGTCAGTCTCAAGCCGCATATACCATACTCAACATATCTACTAAGCTATATCAACTAAACTTAGCATTTCAAATTGATCAAAACAGCACACTACATCTCTTGACTAGATTCCTGCAATCTCGGAGATAGCTCATCGATTCCTGCGTCAAACAGGATGCTAATCGAATCAATTTGGCTAAGTAATTTGCCATCCCAAGCAAATGAGCCACTACAGGTGGTAAAAGCGCCGTTTCTGGTATATGCGCCGCAATAATCAGCATATGCGTCGCAAAAATGCTTATGCGCCGCTACAGTGCACGTATGCACCGTTCTAACAAATGCGCCGCAGAACTCCACATATGCGCCACACAATTACAGATGGACCGCAAGAATTGACATATGCGCAGCTTTATCAAATGCGCTGCTACATTTCCCGTATGCGCGGCAGAAATACCAAAGCACCGCCAAATTACGCATGCGCAGCTAGAATGCACAAAAGCGCAGCTTTCACGCATGCGCCGCCGAAACTGACATATGCGCCGCAAAATTACAAAAGCGCAGCTTCGCGAGGCATATGCGCCGTTCTGCGTTTCGGCGCATCTATTTCACCTATTTTCTACATGCATTTATGACGCCTAAACTTGACCCTAGGAGAAATTTTTCGAAGCACATACCAGGGGTCCTGCCTCTGCTGGCCGCCCGAATCGTCAAACTCGCTCGAATCAGTGCTCCTCGCGTGGAATATCTGCTGCTCTGGCTGCCATGCTGCTCTAAGTTTGCTCTGAGCTCTCTTTCTCCAATCCAGATCAACCAAGTGTGCAAATGACTATTCTTGTGGACCCAGCTCCTATTTATAGCCTCCAAACCCTAATTCTGGCTAGGTGATGACTGTGACTACTTCCCGTGTCCGTTTTTTTCTCCCGTTTTCTTCCCGCATCCCCGACCGTGTCCCTTTTCCTCCAACCTATCCTCAACCCTCCTTCGTCGTGAGATCGTCCGTCTCCAAAACTTTCACCATTTTTCCCCGTCCAATCTCCCGAGGGGGCATCCTATCATCATTAAACCTGTACCAGGGGCAAACTGGGGCATGTATCATCATTCAGACTATCAACTTCTTTGACGCAATGCTGTAAACTGCATTGCATCAAAGAGGGGCAAAATGTATACGTCTAAAAATGACACGAATCATCCTAAATAAATATTCTAAATATTTATTCCACTCTTCTATCAATTAAATAAATATTCTAAATTTATTTAATCGATTCACTGTTCCATAATTAAATAAATTCAATTTATTTAATTAAAATTCTTCTAAATGTCCTACACAATTAAATAATCATAAATTATTTAATTAAGCCTGATTCCTCTACCCTAAAGTTCTAAATTCAAAATTCCACATCACCTTTACACCTCACCTTTTCCACCTCATCAGGTTGCACATGTAATTGAATATATTTAATATTTAATTACCTTATTTTCCCTCACCCACATGGCCTATTTCTTCTCCAATCAGAGGTCAGTTAACCAATCAATCAAATCTGTTAACTAACCTGTCAGTTGAGTCAAATCCTCAATCAATCCATTCAGTTCCACAATCCACTCTTCTAATTGATCAATCAATTCTGTTAACAGACCAGTCAATGGAGTTAACTCTCCAATCAGTCTTGTCACATCCCACCTTTCATGATGGAGCTAAGACACTTGTCACATTTCTACTGGTTGCACATTCCTCAACCATTCTCAGCCGTTGATCTTCATATCTCCTCTCAACCGTTGATTCCTATTCCTCCGAGTCTATAAATGAAGCTTCATTCTTCCATTCTATTCATCCAGGCTTTTGACATCGTTACTCTGCAGAAATATCACCAACGCGCCTTTGGCACCCTTTTGTCATCTACAAGCTTGAGATCACCATTGTTGCATTGGAGCTCACCTTCATTGCATATCACACCATAGCCGTTCACCCTCGACTTCCTCAAACAGCTTTAAAAGATTGCACTCTCTGAGGACTCATCTCATCTGCGAAAGGACGATTCGTGATAGGCGAACAACAGAAGTTTCGAAACGGAAGAGGTTTGCTGTGTTTGTTCATTGCTTTGTTTACTTGAATCTTCTTTGTTTCTCTATTCTGTTGATGTTTGGGTCTTATTTAATTCATTTGATTGATTCGACATTTTACCCTCACAGGAAGTATGCATAAACACACTGTATACACCTAGAAATGACACGACTCAGTCTAAATAAATAGTCTTAATATTTATTTCCTTCTAATTCTTCTATCAATAAATAAATAAATCAATTTATTTATTTGATTCATATTCCTCTAAATTAATTAAATATCGAAATATTTAATTATCTCTTCTAAAGTCAAAATTAAATAAAATCCTTTGTTTAATTAAATTCTTCCAAACAATTAAATAATTCTTAATTATTTAATTAAATCAAATCATTCTTCCAAATTTAAATAAATCCAGTCAAATTTATTTAAATCCTCTCAATCTCCAAAAATAAAATATAATCAAATATTTTATTTATTCTCCCAAAATCATTCTAAATTAAATAATACCAATTATTTAATTATTTATTCCAATAATATCTTCTCTAAATTTAAATAAATTAAATATTTATTTAAGTTGTCCATTTCTTCTAAATTGAGTTATCTCTAAATATAATCAATCTTTGCGCACATGCAATTGAATATTTTAAATATTTAATTGAGCTAAAATATCTTCTTATCCTCATGCAATTTCTATTTTTCTAGTTATATTCTCTTAACTGATTGATCTATTCTTTTAATTGATTTATCTCTTCAGTTGACTCATTCTTCTATTTTATTAATTCCTCTCATGCAAAATATAGCAAGACACATGTCTTCTTTCTATTCGCGCACGTTCCTCAACCGTTCTATATCGTTGATCTTCTTATTCTTTCTATACCGTTGATCTTCTTTCTCTCAAGTCTATAAATTCAACCCTATTCCTCCATTTCATTCATCCAAGCTTTAAGTATTGTTACTCTGTAGGAATTACAGCACGCCTTTAGCACCAATTCCTTCATTGCTTGTGATCACACTTGTTACTGCACACCACTATCATTGTTGTGAAGCTCCTCTTCATGGCGAAACTATCATAGTCATTCCCATTTGAACATCTTGGAATCATAGAAAGGAAGTGCACCTTCTGAGGGCCATATTCATAGACAAGATCATTTGTGATAGGTGATCAATGGAAGCTTCGAATTAAAGGAGGTTTGCTTTGTATTGTTCATTGTTTAATTGAATCTCTTTTGTTCATTATTTCATTGAGTTTTGGGTATCATTGATATTTATTATATTGATTATTCATGTTTAATCCAATTTTCCCTTAACATATTTGGCACCCACCATGGAGCCTAGCCCCAAATTTAACCCAAAAACTAAGTTTTTATGTTTTAGAAAGCCGTACATAGGAGCAAACATTGCATCTGACACAACTTAACATGCATCTGATATCTGTTACGGCACATGCATTCCTGCGATGCATATAGTCTTTGATCTGATGCACATACTATCTATTTTAGTGCATGCATCCTTTCAGTGCATACAGACTCTATTATGGTGCATTTACCCTCTGATATGGTGCATCTATTAGATCAGTGCCTATACACTATTTTCTTACACTTTTGACATCTATCTTACTGCATATGTACTACGACGCTTTTGAGCTCTGTTTCTACGCATTCAGTCTCTAAAATAGTGCATCTGATTTAGGTAGTGATTTTTAGGGTTTCCTTGAAGTTTTTGCTAACGTTGACATCTTTTTGTAGGAACTCTCTTGATCTATTTTGCAGGCTAGGTACTAGTTTAGAATCATATAGTTGCACTTGTTAAACTCACACTTTGATTTCTAATGGGAAAGTAAATGGATGCTCATGCAAATCTCACATAGTTTTAACTAGGAAGGTAGTAATTGAATCATTGCTATCTTGCATATCATTGAATCATTGCTAAATTGCTATCTTTCAAAGTTAACTACTCATTGCTATCTGGATAAAATTGAACTCATGATTGCTATCTGGGTAAAATTGAACCATTGTTATCTCGATCATCACTTTAAAGTTAACAATTTGTGCTATCTAGATAAAATTGAACACATCATTGCTATCTAGGTAAAACTGAACCATTGCTATCTCGATCATCACTTCAAAGTTAACAATTCATGCTATATGGGATAAAATTGAACTCATCATTGCTATCTTGGTAAAACTGGACCATTGCTATCTTGTTATCACTTCAAAGTTAACAAATTTATGTGCTTACCCAAGTAGATAGCTCATCTAGTTTTTCTCATTTTAATTAGGGGAAAAGAACCACTATATTCCATGTTTTGGGAATGATACCAAGCCTATGCTTTCCCCTATCTTGGGTGACCAAAATGCTAGACATATCATTTTTGCATGTGTTTTTCCTTTAGAGGGGCCTGCTCTTAGATACCGTTCATCCAAGTAGGAATGACCCTAAGTGGTAATAGGATAGATGCCAAGCCCTTCAAAGCCACTGTAAATAAATTATGTTTGAAGTGAAAGCTTCAAACAACAAGTGTAGTTGTGTTATACCGACAGCCAAACTCCCCCAAAACCCTCCAAGGCGCACCCCTTGCAAGTTGGGAGAGTCCATAATGGAGAGTAGTGTTACCGCATGTATAACCACTCAAACGGTTGCTTTTATTACTCATCCTTTATTTTAGTAGACCAAAAACCCCTATAATCTAGTTCAGGGAAGGGCGATTATCACCTCCTAAAGATGCTTCACTAGAGATAGCAAGAATTCAGTTTTATATAGTCCTTTGAAACCTAGGGTGTACTTGCTTTCATTTAGTCCAAAAAGAGTCAACAAATCACAAAAAAATAAAAAACCATAAAAATATTCTTTGTATTTACTATGTCTTCTTGTCATAGTTTCAAAAAATTAGATCAAAAAGACCTTCTTGTAAACCAAAAATACCAAAAATATCAGAATTTTTTTAAAAAAAATTGCAAAAATACTGAGAAAACAAGAGTGGCGCATTTGTCCTCTTCCGTTGTGCATTTGTGCTGACCTACGGCGCATCTGTATTGACTTGCAATGCTTTTACCACCTATTATGGCGTATTTGATATTTACCAGTGTGGCACATCTATCCCAACTTCCTATGCAATTACCAATTTTTGCGGTGCATCTGTTCCAGCGCATGTGTGACAGTGAACACTTGCACAATCTTTGAGAGAAAAATTTTGTCATTTTTGGGTACCCATTTCAGTTTAGTTCCAAGTTTTAAGATCAGGTCTTACCTTACAGTCATTTTTTCATCCATTCCATAGCATACTCCCTCTTTCGTTGGTCATCTCATTCACCTTCTATCAGGTCCTCCTAATCCAAAGTCAAAGTATCCCATATTAGATCAGCATAGGCCCCTTTTTTGTATCATTATGGATTCAAGTAACCCTAGTAAGTCACAGAACTTTGCTAGTGGTCTTGGTGCATGACTAGTCCCTACATAGTAAGACAGGTATCAAGTACCCTTACTAGTGGCTACTATCTTATATTGGCCATCTTACTTGGAATTATTGATCGAAAGAGTCCCTTGTCCAAATCTTGTCATAAGTATCCTATTCTCAGTAGTCTCCATCGACACCTTGCCAAAAGCTCTAGTTTCATCCCACCCAATCCCACATCACCTTGCATGGTTCTTACTAGATTTCAATACAAAAAGTAACTTGAAATGGACAGATCATCCAACCACATTATCACACCTCATGATAGTGATGAGAAAATCTCTTACGAAGAGTATTAAGGAACTATCCAAGATCAAAAATTCCAATGCTTGCTAGAGAAAGTGCTCCATGAGGACCCTCACAAGTATTTTTACCATCTTGCAAATCTTGGAATTAAACTCCTCACCGATTTCGATCTAAGCAGAATCCAAGAAAACGTAGAGGATAATCGTGAAAAAGGAAAGAAAGCCATCATCTCAAGCACTCCTATGGAATAAATGAGGAAACAAATCGAGGGTCTAATGCAACAAATGATGGATCTCAAGATGGGTACAAACACTAAAACCTACTCCTTGGAAGATATTGCACTGTACCCCTTTGATAAAAGTTTGAACATGACACCTTTTCCCTTTTGATTCGAAGTTCCTAAGTTTGACAAGTACAAAGGGAAAGGGGACCTTAGAGATCACATTAGGGAATTCAACACAACATGCATGGAAATAGCTCACAACAAGACTTACTTAATGAGACTATTCCCTAGATCTCTAGGTAGTCAAGCCATGGAGTGGTTCTCATGACTCCCACCGGGCATCAAAACTTTTGATGAGTTAGTCAACAAATTCATCACTCACTTCTCATACAATATTGAAAACAAAGTCTCTATGCTTGATTTATGCAACACCAAGCAAAAGAGTGGCAAATCATTCACCTTGTTCCTACAAAGATGGAGATAACTAGCAAGAAAATACTCATATGATGTACCAGAGAAGCAATTAATGGAGATGTTTGTCTATAACCTCAACTCCAATCTTAGCTATCAAATACAAATTCAATACCCTACTTCATTTTCAAAGGTCATTGAAATGGGATTGTTCATCGAAAAAGCTATGATTGCCAAAGGGCAAATCAAGTTATACAAGGACACACCTACCTCCAACTACATGACTGACAAATCAAAGTTTTACACTAAGAATAAAATTATCATCAATGATGGAGTAGTCGATGCCAAGGTGGCGGCTCCCAAACAACAACCAATACTCACTCTCAAAGGAGAGGAAAGCAATGTTGAACCTGTTGGTTCTTTTTCCCACTGGATGCTTCTTCCCAGTTATCCCTACAAGGTAGCCATCATTGATCAATAGGATTTCTGGGCTAGGGGCCAACAGTATAGGAGATAGACTCTATAATATCTCCTCTTCTTCTTCAGGCTCTACAAAACCTAGGGGGTATTCCCTAATCAACATCCATGAGATATGTTTATGGACTGACTACAATGTTGATACAAAGCAGATAAATCATCCTTCATGTAGATGAAAACTATGGGATAAGTGCAAAGGGGCTAGCTTTGGGCCTATGCTCAGTTGTGAATTAGAGGATTCTGATCCTAAGCTACTTCTAAAGTCCTAATGGTTTGGTTTTGAAGTTTAGAGTGTAGTTTTTTGGTATTTGGATGCAAAACTAGGACCTAGGGTGTAACTTCAACACAAAACTAGACTGGTGCCTATCTTGGGCTCGGATTCAGTAGACATACACACGTGAATGGTCAGCATAAACATGTACCAATGACTAGATTTCAAGGGGGTTTGTTTAGTACCTGCCTTACAGATACTTCCCAAAAACTTGGTATTTAGTCATTCATACTTAATGGTATCCTTGCTGCAACATACTTTCTCAATGATTAACCTTAAACATTTAATTTGTTCCTTGAACAAAAGTAGGAGATCAAACATTCAATACAGAAAAACTATATTCCTAAATCTTAAACAACCCTTAGCTATCTTGATTCAAAAGAAAACATACCCACAGCTTGGAGACAAATGATTAAACATATGCAACAAAACATTTCTCATATAAAACAACATGAAACTAGTGAATTTATGCATGAAACATACAACTTGAGATTCATAAGCTCACAAGACATCCAGAACAAGGCCACCAATGAAGTTGTATTGTGTCACAACACCAAAACTTCTCCAGTTTCCAAAAAAACTGAATGAGTAACATAGTTTGCCTTTTATAGAAAGACTATGTACCCAGCTAAAATTACGAGGCACTTTCAAAATTCCTGCCAAATGCACTACACCCTCAGATTGGTGCTCAAAATAATCAATATAGCAGATGGGAAACAAAGGAAAAAGTAGGCGAGATCAGGATCTACACCACAGCCAGAGGATTTCCCTCATAAAAAATTGGGCTGGTAACCTGTCACTCCATTGGTCATCCCTCTATGTACCGCCATCAATGCCCAGCTACCTGCGGCTCTGAAGACATAGTAGCAGCGTGCTCCTTGAAGGTTTTCCTGCCCAAACGGCTGCATATGCATAGGAAAATCAATCGCTGCTAGTTTAAAACACAGCCGTTGATTGTACTTCCCCATCGCTGAGATGAGCAGCTCCAAAATACGCTGAAAAGTCATCAACCAGTGATAACATTCCAGGTCAGCACCCTATGCATCCATCGTAGACTTTTCCACCATCCATTTTGCCCTTTTTGCCCTTGTATATGCAAAAGCATATATAATCACCTTATATACAAGTCAAATCTCAAATTTTATAGAACAAATTAAAAATGCTTTGAGATCTAGCTTGTATCCTTTTACTTGTATATTTTTCTGCATATCGCATCATACAAATGTGATATACATATAACGGACCCTAGCCATTTTCTCTGCAAGATTGGAACATTCCTTGGAATCTGCATTCTACCTAT
This sequence comes from Cunninghamia lanceolata, assembly GCA_027924645.1. Lineage (NCBI taxonomy): Eukaryota > Viridiplantae > Streptophyta > Pinopsida > Cupressales > Cupressaceae > Cunninghamia > Cunninghamia lanceolata. Next base: position 21,298,418 of record BSBN01001281.1, read on the forward strand.
CTCATTGTATCTTTTCATTGCATATCACACATACAACATACAACATGCAACCCACGGACTTCAATCTGAACTCCACCAAAACAGATTCCTCTTCGCATCCGGATTGTATGTTCATTTCCTTGTATATACCCTTTGTATATAGCACATACAACCCGAGACATACAAGTGGTGGGCCCCTTCATGTCTTTGAATGCTTTATTGACTTTGACCACCTTGCACATTTCACTTGTATGTGCACTTGTATATTGGATATACATACAACGCAAACATACAAAGGAAATACCTTTGACCTTTCAACTCAGCCATTGTATGTATGTGCACCAAGTCCAATCTGATAATATTTGGAATCTGCCCCTTGCATATTTTGCTTTGTATGTCGAACACATCCAAACTCCTTTGTATACCTATGGGTCCCACCTCTTGCATATCGGCCGCACTGTAGAAAACATATGTTGGCACCTTTGTATATTTTACTTGTAAGTCTAAACATACAAACCTGATAAACAAGCAAACAAGGAATCTTCTAGAATATGCGACATACATTCTCCCTTGTATGTAACCATTGTATGTCTAAACATATAACACAAATATGTATTTGAGGCCGATATGCATTAAAAAATGCATACAATTGCAGAATATTCGTGGGAATCTATGATAGATTCCCCCTTGTATATACAAACTCGATATGCATTTGGAAATGTGCATAACTCATTTTTTCATGATTTTTCAAAGGCCAATTGAGATTTTGCAAGCTTGTCAACATACATTTACATTTGCATGTACAAAAACTTAACATTTTCTCATATGCAATGGGAAAAGGTGATAAAACAATGCATGTGGGCCGAGGAATAAGTAATCATAAGGCACTAAGGGTTTGAAGGAATAAAAATAGAAATCTACAAACTCAAATTTAGAACCCCAAACCTAGGTGAGCACCACCAGTGGCTCCGACTGGGGACGTGTAGATGCAAGGCTGCAACAAGGACCAAACTACTCTGGGGCAGACCAAACAAAGCACAAAACTCAAAACATGAGCGACTATACAAGGCATGTACAAAATATTTACACCTAATGTACAATATGCACCCAAGATAAGCGTTTATGAGAAGTAAGGCTTTAGGAACTGACCATGCATAGGTAGCTCTAGTAGTTCACTATTTAGGGCCTAGAGAAAATAGGAATCTTCTCCATGAGTGTTGCTGATTTGATATGGGCCCATCCATAAGGGCTCAAATTTACCATGTTTGCCCTTATCTTGGTTTCTTGCATTCCAAACAAGGACCAAGTCATGTATTTGGAATTTTCTTTCTGTAGTTTTCTTATCAAATAGATATTACACCTACTGTTGTTTCTTGATGTTTGTTTTCTATGCCTCCCTTCTGATTTCATCTAGTACAGCTAGCTGATTTATTCTTTCATTCATTAAATTTTCAATTTCTTCATTATTTTCTTGTACGAATTTATAAACTCGTAGGAGGTTATTCACAGGCAATCTAGCTACTGCACCATATACTAATTCAAAAGGTGACCTTCCAGTTGCTTTCTGTAGAATAGCCTCCATGTTGGGTAGTGGATAATTATCCTTCAAAGAGGATACATTCAGATTTCTAAAATCAACACAAAGTCTGATGTCACCATTTTTCTTTTTGACTGGGACAAGTTTAGACACCCAAGTTGAGTGCCTGATAGGCATGATTATTCCAACTTCCCTAAGCTTTACAAGCTCTTGCTACATTTTTGGAGCTAAGGTTGGGTTAATTAGCCTCTGTTTTTGTCTGAATGGCTTAGTTCTAGGCTTCAGTGGGATCTCATGTTGAAATAAATCCTCTCTATAAGCTTTTAGGTCCTCATATGACTAGGCAAAGACATGCTTATATTTTCTCAGTAGTGCAATCAACATAGTTTTGATATGTGGCTTGAGCTGTTTGCCAATGTATACCTTTTTGGGAGCATGAGATGTCCCCAAGTTTATCTCCTCTAAATCATTCTTATTTGTTGGAGATGCCTTTGTAACGAACTGGTCCCTATTGTCAAAAGCTCTCTCTAAAGCAACCAGCCCTCTAGGGATTTTATTTGTCTTCAACTAAATTACTTCTTTTCCTAAGAGAGTTTCTTTGCCATCCACAACTTCTACAAAGTTCTGAAAATCCACTTCCTGGTTCTCATATTCATCAATGCAATGTAGAAATCTTAGCAAATGCTTATCATCATCAAATACCTGCCAGCTGCATACATTATTTAGTACTGCAAGTCTAAGTTTGACTTCAACATTTGTAATATCTGACAGAGTTATATCATCTGGCCTTATGGCTACATTAGCTAGAAAATCTGCCATGACATTTTTTGATTTCTCTATCTAGCTTATTGAAAATGCATCAACTAATTCAATTGTATCCCAGACAGCATGCTTATAATGTTTCAACCTTTTATTCTTTGAAGCATACTTATCTCTTACTTAGGATACAATTAACTCTGAATCCCCAAATACTTTGAGCATCTTGATCCCATGCTTCAAAGCTACATTCAATCCTAGTAACACAGCCTCATACTCTGCAATATTGTTTGTATAAGCAAACTTCAGCAAGAAAGAGAATTTTAGAAGTTTACCTGTTGGAGACAAAAATACAACTCTAGCACCATAACCTTCTTTTGCACAGGCCCCATCAAAGTACATGGTCCAAAGACCCTGTTGGTCAAGTTCTTGAATGCAAAAGTCCTTTTCTTTATTTCTTTGATCACCTGAGACAACTTTGAAATTACCATAGTTAGTATCCACAAAACACACATGCTCCTCTGACTCCTAATCCTCAACTATTTCTAATGATCTTTCTTCTCTGATCAGCTTGACATCTTTGCCATTCATTGGGATCATGGCATATGATAAATCTAGTTGCATACTTCCACCAATCAATGCTACCCACCTTCTTGATAATAACATACCATATTGTGGCTTGATATCAACAACTGTTATATTCATTTTGTAGGTCCTTTCTGGATATGCTGCTAGCCTAAAATCCACATCCTTCATAATTCCTGACTAGTACTTCTCTAGCATCCATGGCATAGCACTTCCCACATGCCTTGTCTATCTTCAACCCAGCTTGCTGCATGATATCCAGAGGCATGATATTTGTTGATGCTCTAGAATCAAGCATACAATTCCTGATTATTTTTCCATTGATAACTAGGGAGACATAAAATGGCTCAACCTGTGAAGGGTATTTTGTCATGGTCACCCCCAGGTATACTTCAAGAATTTCATCCTCATCAATATATAAGGCTTGTTTCTTACCTTGATCTTCAACACTTTACTTGGCCTGACAAGGTATTCCTGAAATTAAGGACACTGTTTTATTTCTAAATTCATCCACTTTCATCAATTCCATCAATGGAACTGAGACCTTTATTTGGGACAGGACTTACGTTATATCAAATGGAGTATAATTTTGCATAACAGTTGTAACCTGATCCACAGTTTGGTTCTTATCCTAAAATGATCCAGCTTAATTTTTACAGCCCCCTGACTGTCATTCTTAATCTAAAATTTTTTGTTTTGATCCTCAGCCTAGGGAATTCTATTCTCTGGTCCTTAAGGATCATGACCTATATTTTGCTTAAAATTTTGCTTATTAGTGCTCCATTGTTTCTTTTGTGGTTTGACCCCTTTATGATTGTGCACTGGTTGGCTCACAAAAGTGTCTTGTGGCTGATGTGGATCATTTACCTGAGCTTTACCTCTTAGGTTATAATTGCTTTTGACTTGAGCTACTGCTGCAGCTGTGAGGGCTCTAATTTCTTCATCAGAAGTTCTCCTCAGGTTATTTAAAAATATACATGAATCCTGAGCATAAGCATAGCTGTCTTCATCATCCTCATCATAGGAAGGCTATTGGCAGACTTGAATCTCATTACTTTCACTTGCATCAGCATCATGTTAAGGATATTCTATGTCTATAGATAGCATATTGACGTTATCATCCTGCATATAATGCGGCTCATTGCATTCATCACAGGCAACAGCATTATCATACAAAGATTGAGCAATCATGCACTGTGACTGTGAGTGTGGCATTTGACATATGATGCACCATGGGGCATCATCAACAACATTTACAGCTTTCTTCAAAGGGTCAGGTGTTTCTCTAATATTTTGAGTCCTCTGATTTAGGTTGCTGTTTGGGAGAATGGGTTTACCATCATGCCAATTAGTTTTCTACGACATATCATGTAATGATGGCCTCTTTTCTTGCCTTTGGTAACCCTGCCTGTCAAGACCTATCCCTTTTTCATTTTTGGCTAACCTATAACTCAGGTCCTTGATAATAGTTGTCAACTTATCTATTTTATCCTCATAAGTAGATGCATTGCCTTGAACACTTTAAGATTTATTGTTTGGATTTTGTAAAATTTTCACATCATCTCTTCTATTTGTCTTTCCAGATGCTTTCCTATTATTTTATATATTTGTTGTAATTTTGAAAGCATCCCTAAGGCTATTTGGACCCTTATCTCTTAATCCATATGTTGTTTTGGCATCAAAAGCATTTATGTACAACACTATGCACATTGGTTCATTAGGCCTCAGGTGATATGGCAATTTGTTTAACACCTTAGTGAACCTAGTATTGAAATCAACAACCTACTCATTTGATCCTTTGGTGATACTAGTGAATTCATTTATGAAAAAACTTGGATCAGTTTTGTCAGCATATTGTTCTTTGAACATCCTTCTGAAGTCATCCCATGATGAAATACTTCTGTCAGGCAAACCTTTATACCATTCTCTGGCCTCATCAACTAAGGATTGCATAAGCAATTTCATGAAAACATCCTCATGCTCAACCTCAAAGTTGTCCATGATATTCTAAAAAGCCTTTAAATGGTCCTCTCCTGACATAGTATTGTTTCCTAAAATTTTTGGCACTTGCAGCCTCACACGTTTATCAATAGGATTGGGGTAACCAGGGATTCCATAAAAAATAAGCTGCCTGAATCTGTCTAGCTGCATGGGCTACCTACCAAACTAATTTACATTTGCATTCCTATGTACATTCTAATTTCTTACATTATTTAATGTATTCTAGCATTATTTGCATTCTATCTTTGATCATTATGCTGCTCTTGAACCTCATTTCTATACTGGTTCCTCAGCACATTTGTATTATCAAGGGTGGGGATTGCATCATGTTGAGCTATTCTTAGAGCTTGCACTTTCTATCTCATGTCATCTCTGATTTTCACTGCTTGCAAATATTCTAACTCTGCCCTCAGACTCTTAATTTCTTCAGCCAATTGTTCATCTCTGGGCATGGAAGAAGATGGTCTCATTCCATTCTGATCATTATCATCATCCCTCGGGGACTCAGTCTCTTCAAACATTTCAGAGGGATCTAAGAAAGGACATTCCTGAAACACCTCGGATCTTACTCTCAAATTATTACCTTGTTGTCTTTCATATACATCCTGGATTTTAGCTTCAGTGTTTGAAAAATAAGGTATTGTCCGCTCTGAAGACCTTGGATTGTCTTGAATATTATCACTACTTCTGGGAGAACCCTCTTGACTAGCTTGAATAGTCCCTTTTCTCCTGTACATCATTTTCCTAGGTAATTCTTCAGACAGAGGATTACGTAGGGATCTTCTCCCCTGCATACAAATTTTTACTTTACCAGTTGGGAGATTGTTCAGAGTCACCACCTATAACTAGGAATTATTATTTGTTAAATCAGGGTTCAAACACAAAGAGTTCCCCAGCAGAGTCGCAAAAATCTATTGGTTCTTTTACCCACTGTATGCTTCTTTCTAGTTATCCCTACAAGGTAGCCATCATTGATCAACAGAATTTCTGGGCCAGTGGCAAACAGTATAGGAGATAGACTCTATAATATCTCCTCTTCTTCTTTAGGCTCTGCAAAACCTAGGGGGTATTCCCTATTCAACATCCATGAGATATGTTTATGGACTGACTGGGATATTGATACAAAATAGATAAATCCTCCTTCATGTAGACCAAAACTGTGGGATAAGTGAAAAGGGGCTAGCTTTGGGCCTATGCTCAGTTGTGAATTAGAGGATTCTGATCCTAAACTACTTCTAAAGTCCTAATGGTTTGGTTTTAAAGTTTAGAGTGTGGTTTTTTGGTGCTTGCATGCAAAACTAGGACCTAGGGTGTAACTTCAACACAAAACTAGACTAGTGCCTATCCTCGGTTCGGAGTCAGTAGACATACACATGTGAATGGTCAGCATAAACATGTACCAATGACTAGATTTCAAGGGGGTTTGTTTAGTACATGCCTTACAGATACTTCCTAAAAATTTGGTATTTAGTCATTCACACTAAATTGTATCCCTACTGCAACATACTTTCTCAATGATTAACCTGAAACATTTAATTTGTTCCTTGAACAAAAGTAGGAGATCAAACATTCAATACAAAAAAACAATATTCTTGAATCTTAAACAACCCTTAGCTATCTTGATTCAAAAGAAAACATACCCACAACTTGGAGACAAATGATTAAACACATGCAACAAGGTATTTCTCATATAAACAACATGAAACCAGTGAATTTATGCATGAAACATACAACATGAGATTCAAAAACTCACAAGACATCCATAATAGGGCCACCAATGAAGTTGTATTGTGTCATAGCACTGAAACTTGTCTAGTTTCCAACAAAACTGAATGAGTAACATAGTTTGCCTTTTATAGCAAGACTGTGTACCTAGCCAAAATTACAAGGCACTTTCAAAATTCCTACCAAATGCATTGCACCCTTAGATTGGTGCTCAAAATAATCAATGCAGCAGATGGGAAACAGAGGCAAAAGTAGGTGAGATCAGGATCTACACCGTAGCCAGAGGATTTCCCTCAAAAAATTAGGTTGGTAACCTGTCACTCCATCAATCATCCCTCTATGTACCGCCATCAATGCCCAGCTACCCACAGCTCTGAAGACATAGCAGCAGCATGCTCCTTGAAGTTTTTCCCTCCCTAACAGCTACATATGCATAGGAAAATCCATCGCTGCCAGTTTAAAACACGATCGTCGATCCTACTTCCCCATCGCTGAGATGAGCGGCTCTGAAATACGCTGAAAAGCCGTCAGCTAGTGATAACGTGCCATTTCAACACCCCATGCATCCATCGCAGACTTTTATGCCATCCATTTTGCCCTTTTTGCCCTTGTTTATGCAAAAGCATATACAATCACCTTATATAGAAGTCGGATCTCAAATTTTATAGAACAAATTGAAAACGCTTTGAGATCTAGCTTGTATCCTTTTACTTGTATATTTTCCCACATATCGCATCATACAAATGTGATATACATACAACGAACCCCAACCATTTTCTCTGCTAGATTGGAACATTCCTTGGAATCTGCATTGTACCTATCTCATTGTATCTTTTCATTACATATCACACATACAACATACAACATGCAACCTGCAGACTTCAACCTGAACTCCGCCAAACCATATTCCTCTTCACATCCGGATTGTATGTTCATTTCCTTATATATACCCTTTGTATATAGCACATACAACCTGGGACATACAAATGGTAGGCCCCTTCATGTCTTTGAATGCTTTATTAACTTTGACCGCCTTGCACATTTCACTTGTATCTTTCACTTGTATGTGCGCTTGTATATTAAATATACATACAACACAAACATACAAAGGAAATACCTTTGACCTTTCAACTCAACCATTGTATGTATGTGCGCCAGGTCCAATCTGATAATATTTGGAATCCGCCCTTTGCATATTCTTCTTTGTATGTCAAACACATACATACTCCTTTGTATACCAACGGGTCCCACCTCTCGCATATCAGCTGCACTGTAGCAAATGTATGTTGGCACCTTTGTATATTTTACTTGTATGTCTGAATATACAAACCTGATAAACAAGCAAACAAGGAATCTTCCAGAATATGTGACATACATTCTCCCTTGTATGTAATCGTTGTATGTCTAAACATACAACACAAATATGCATTTGAACCTGATATGCATTCAGAAATGCATACAACTACAGAATATTCCTGGGAATCTGTGATAGATCCCCCATTGTATATACAAACTTGATATGCATTTGGAAATGCATATAACTCATTTTTTCACCATTTTTCAAACGCTGATTGAGATTTCGCAAGCCCACCAACATACATTTGTATTTGCATGTACAAAAACTTAACATTTTCTCATATGCAATGGGAAAAGGCGGTAAAACAATGCATGTGGGCCAAGGAATAAGTAATCATAAGGCATTAAGGGTTTGAAGGAATAAAAATAGAAATTTTCAAACTCAAATTCAGAACCCCAACCCTAGGTGAGCACTAGCAGAACCCAACAAAACTTTCTCTCAGGAGCCAAGACCATGGTTCAACTCAAATCCAAGGTGAAATTTCACACCACTAGGTGAGTCCCTAGAATTCACATTAAGGAATCTATTGGCCAACAATGAAATCTCTCTACTGCCAACAAGTGATTATGAGCCTCAAATTAAACCTTACTATTGGAAAGACACCAACTATTGTGAGTATCATAGAGGAAGAGGACATACAACCAACAATTGCATCTGTCTCAAACATGTTATTCAAGACATGCTTGATCAAAATCAAGGAGGTGCTCATCAACATACTTTGAATGAGACACATGTGGCTTACAAATATCTACTTCTAAATCATGACAGGTTATACAACAACAACAACAATGGCAACAACAACAACAACCGCAACAGGCAAAAATAGAACAATGGGAATAGTAATGCCAACTACACAAGTGTGCCATTCGACTATACCATCAATTACATATCAGAGCATGTCCCACAAATGAATGTGGTCATGCCCAACCAACAATCAGAACCCAACAGAACTGATTGTAGTATCATTACCCGTAGCAGTAAGGTCATGTTGAATACCATTCCTCTAAGGTCATCACCTTCTTAGTCCAACTTCCATCAATATAGCATCATAGACCAACTATGGAAGACTCCGGCCCACATTTCTATCTTAGGGTTGTTGCATCTATCTCCTTCCCACAAGGAGATTTTTGATAAATCCTTAGTGGAAACCACTGTCCCCACTAACTTGGCCCAAGAGAAGTTTCAGGCCATGGTAGGTAATCTAACCTCCTCAAGTACCATATCATTTATCAAACAAGATGACTTCTCAGTGTCTCAATCTCATAACACCCCTCTACACATTGTCAACTTCATCCATAAGCACCGCATCAAGAGGGTTCTCATTGATGGGGGAGCCGATTTAAATATTTGCACATTGAAGCTAGTCCTTGCATTGGGGTTCTTTGAAAATGCAGTTGACCCAAGGAAGAAGATTAGTATCAAAGTCTATGATGAAGAGGAGAGAACTACCAAAAGAATAGTGGTACTGCCCATACAAGTGGGACTAGTGATAAAAGATGTTGTGTGCCAAGTCCTAGATAGGGAGCTTGCCTATAATATTCTCCTAGGTAGACCATGGATTCATACCATGAAAGTTGTGCCCTCTACCTATCACCAATGCATAAAACTCCCTCATAATGACAAGCAAGTCACCATCCAAGGCGACCTTGACCCCTTTCAGCATTGCAAATCTATCCTTTCAAAACTTGATTACATCATACCAAACAATAGAGCATCTACATCCCCTACCCCATAGCATGATTCTACCTCTAAAGCTTCCTCATCAAAGCCCATAGAGTAGAAAATTACCATCAAAGAAATAGGAGTAGGGGAATACTCCATCGAGCACAACCTCAATCTAACCAAAATGCCTTGACCACCTAGATCATTCGGGTGACCCAAGCATTTTCCAAAGTCATCTGCTCCTCCTACACCTCCCACAGCGCCCTTTGTAAAATGGGGGACCCTATCGGATGAAACAGAGGAAAGAGATATCTTATAATGGCTTTACATAGAAGAAGAAGAAGAGAGTACACAACAAGAACCACCTAAGCTCCCAACAGAAATCTATGGGTGAGGTGAATCTATCCTACATAGAATGGGTTACAAAGGACAAGGCCCCATCGGCCTAAGAAAAGAAGGAATCATAGAACCCATTCAACCTTCTTCATCCTCATTGCTAGAACTACAAAAGGTCTAGGATATAAAGATAAGGGCAAAGCTAAAGCAAATTCTTGTCTAGTGGAAATGATCCATACACTTCAAGAGGACAGTGACATAGATTCCAATGAATATGAGTGGGATGAGCTAATAGATCATTCCTATGACAACAAAGAGGTTGAAACCATTCCAACTTATAGCCCCTACCATGAGGGACAAACGCTACCAAATAGGCCATTAGAGTGTGATTTGCCTATCTCTGAGAATATGACCTTCAAGGAAGGTCCGAGTTCTATCGCAATAAACAACTTGGAGAAAAGTACCATACTGAACGCTCCCCCTACCAATACTCCTAGCATATCTATTCAAACTATCAACGAATCAGATCTATCCTTCGACTCCCTTCCCCTTGTGCACCATGAGATTATAGACTAGGATTTACAAGGAACCCCACAACTAGATATGTTCCAAAATGATGATGCCTACATTGACTACATGGAACTTAGGGACCACCTACCTAAAGGAGATCATAAAGTTGGCTTCACTATTGAACTTAATACCATGGCTTATTTCAGAGAGGGTACCAAGCCTTCTAGTCTCAAAAATATCAAAATAAAATCTAGATCTAATGGTGAAAACCACTCCGCAGTAGTGTCAGATCCCAAAACAATAGAAAGAAAGGATGCATCTGAAGGTGAAAACCCAACTGTGGCACCTAAGGATGGAAGGATAGACACTCTCCCTGATGACATTCACTAGGAGAAGTCTCAATTTGTTGTGGAACCCACAAAGCCTGTTAACATTGGAATAGAGGAAAAACCTAAGATCATTCACTTTGCTAAGTCTCTAACCCCACTAGAGAAGACTAAGTTTATACCATTCTTCAAGAGAAAGCAAGTCAATTTTTCTTGTTCATACGTAGATATGCTAGGGCTAGATCCAAATTTGATTCTACACCATCTTCCATTAGATCTAGGAGTGAAACTAGTGAAACAAAAGCTTAGAAAGATGCATCCACACGTAGCACTACTTGTAAAAGAACTCAAGAAATTACTGGATGTAGGGTTCATCAGAGCTATAGACTATCTAGAATGCGTCTCCAACATAATACCAGTGTCCAAACTTAATGGCCAAGTTAGACTATGCAATGACTTTAGAGATCTAAACAAAGCTTGACACAAGGATGATTTTCTGTTGCCAAATATAGATATCATAGTCAACTTAACAGCAAGGCATACCATGTTATGTCTCATGGATGGCTTTCTAGGATGTAATTAGATCAGGATAGCACTGGAAGATCAACATAAGACAACTTTTACTTGTCCATGGGGCACTTTATTCTAGAATGTCATGCCATTTGGGCTAAAGAACACAGGAGCCACGTATCAACGTGACCAATATATTCCATGATATGATGCACGTAACAATAGAAGACTATGTAGATGATATACTTGCAAAGTCACTAACAAGAGAATCATAGCTGGATGTGTTAGAGAAAGTCTTTCAGAGATTAGAACAATTCAAAGTTAGGTTGAACCCAAAGAAATGTGTGTTTGGAGTCACCACAGGCAAGATCTTAGGTTTTATTGTATCAACAAATGGAATAGAGGTGGACCCTGCCAAAGTCAAGGCTATTATGGACATGCCACCACCCAAGACTCTTACTCAACTAAGATCTCTACAGGGCAAGCTACAAGCAATCCGTAGGTTCATATCACAACTGGCAGACAAGTGTCAACCCTTCAGTCATCTCCTACATAAGAACATTCCATTCAAATGGGATGAGAAATACAAAGAGGTATTTGACAAACTAAAAGAGTATCTTATGAATCCACCTATTCTCATGCCTCCTATCTAAGGGAAGCCATTGTTACTATACATATCTTCTACACCAACAGCTCTTGGGGCCCTTCTAGCACAACAAGATTATGAAGGTAAAGAAAGAGCCGTCTACTACATCAATCACACATTGGTGGGCTATGAGTTGCAATACTCTTAGATAGAAAGATCATGCCTTGCGGTAGTTTTTGCTTCCCAAAAACTATGACATTATATGCTTGCACATCCAGTCAAGCTTATTGAAAAAATAGATCCACTGAAGTACCTACTAAGTAAAAAACTCTAACAGGTCGCCTAGCCAAAGGGGTAATACTCCTAAGTGAATACGACATTGAGTATGTAGATAGAAAGGCTATCAAGGGACAAGTCATTGCTAATCAATTAGCAGATGCACCACTACAGGACACCACACCAATGTAATTTGAGTTTCTAGATGAATCCTTATTCAATATATCAACACATACCTGGAAGCTTTACTTTGATGGGTCCTACACAAACCATGGATCGGGAGAAGGAATCTTGTTTGTAACTCTTCATGGTGACACCATATTGAAGTCTTACTACTTATTATTTCCATGCACAAACAACATAGTAGAATATGAATCCTTGCTCATTGGCCTCAAAATGGCAATAGAATGGAAAATCAAAGAGATACATGTCTATGGTGATTCTCAACTAGTGATCAACCAAGTCAATGATGATTACCAAACCAAAGATGAGAAGCTTGTCCCATACAAGCGGATGGTCAAGGACTTTAAGGAATACTTTGTGATCATCTCTTTTCAGTAGATACCTTGGATTGAAAACAAAGCAGCAGATGCCATGGCGACCATTGCCTCTCTTCATGAAATTCTAGAGAATGAGTAACGGTATGAGTTCTTAGTGGAATCAATTTAGCAACCAGCTTATGATCTTCCTGAAACCCACTTCATATGCCTTTTAATCAGATCTGATTCACCTTGGTACGGTAAGTTTTACACTTACCTCAAGGACAACACCCTCCCACTTGACTTATCTTCAAACCAATGATGAACCTTTATATGCCAAACCTGTCGTTATACCATTATTGCTGACACCCTATACCGATGTGGTCTAGATGGTACTTTACTCCGTTGTTTAGAATGAGAAGAATCCCAAACTGCCTTACAAGACATACACAAAGGGATTTGAAGAACACACTCTAGCAGTCCTTCCTTAGCTAAGAAACTCATGCGTTTGGGTTATTATTGGCCAAACATGGAAATAGATTCATACCAGTTTATGAAGAAGTACAAGTAGTGCTATTATACATGGGAACATGATACATGCACCAGCTCAAGAGTTGAGAACTTTAACGACACCTTGGCCCTTTTGCCAATGGGGACTTGACCTTGTAGGAAAAATCTATCCACCCTCATACAACGGCCACAAATTCATAATAACCACCACTGAGTACTTTACCAGGTGGATTGAAGCCATCCCCCTCACCATTGTCATAGGTAAACAAATCTCCTCATTCATCCTCAATTACCTCATCTGTAGATATAAAATTCCCTCATCCATTATCACGGATAATGGAAGACCCTTCAAAAACTAGGATGTCCAAGAAATCTATGACGGATTCAAAATCTAACACCATTTCTCCACACCCTATTACCCCCAAGGCAATGGCCAAGCAGAAGCATCCAATAAGACCATCTTGAAACTCCTCAAGAAGACAGTCAATGATGCTGGCCATGATTGGCACATCCAACTCAATCCTGCTCTGTGGGCCTATAGAACTAGTATACGCACTCCCACAGGTGCTACCCCTTATGCCTTTGTCTATGGATCATAATCTATCCTCCCCATTGAGGTTGAGTTACCATCTCTCAGGGTGTCATTAAAAGGTCTCATAATAGATGAAGAATATAGAGTTTCTAGATTGTAAGAACTAGAGTTGCTAGAGGAAAGGAGACAAAAAGCCTTTGATCATCTCAAAGCATATCAACAAATGATGTCACAAAGCTATAACCATAGAGTTTGCCCAAGAGTCTTTAAAGTTGGAGATCTAGTACTTAAGGAGAATCCCCATAATCAACAGGATAGGGAAAAGAAAGGCAAGTTCAAACCCAACTGGCTTGGGCCTTATGTGATTGTGGCTACTTATGGATCAGGGGCATATCAATTAGCAACATCAGAGGGTGAGCTATTCGATGACCCAATCAACATCATGCATGTTCACTAGTTTTATACCTAACAGAACCCTAATGTAAGGGGGGCAAAAAAATGGAAAAAAATAAAAAAGTCAGAAAAATATAAAAAAAATCAAACAAGTTAGAAAAATACAAAAAAATCAAAAAAATAAGAAAAGTACAAAAAAATCATCCTTTGGTAAAAACTTGGCAAATAGGCGACTTGGATAGGTATCATGATGAAAACTTGGCAAGCAAGCGTCATGCATACTTTCTAGCTTTCATGCAAATAAAAGCAAGTGGTGAAAACCTGGTAAACATGCATTACTTGTGATACACCACTTCCTCCATCTTTGGGAAACCAATCACCTTGTGTCCATTCTTCCTTCACTCATGTCCCATTCGATCCATATCTATCCCATAATAAAATCCTAACAGTAACCTATCATGGCTTGATACTCTATCTCTTTGTGGCCTTGTCTACTGAGGTTTTATCACATATCCTATCCACAGTGTGAGCATAGCATAGTGTCTCTCATCAGTATCCATTGTCCAAGTCCATGAACTATGTTGCCTCTATGTCATCACCTAGGCAAGGCCATTTTTCAATGCACCCCCAAGGCTTCCCTGTCCATCCCATAGCTTGTCATCTATCCTCTAGTCCATCCATGGTCCAAGTCCATGAACTATGTTGCCTCTACATCGTCACGTAGGCAAGGCCATATTTCTATGTGCCCCCGAGGCTGCACTGTCCCATCCATCCCGTGTCTAGTCCTTCTATCTATCTGAGTTCGTACCACTTTCTACCACCTAGGTCTTAGGTCCATTAGGGTTTACCCTAAATTATATGTTGCCTCTGCGTCATCACGTAGGCAAGGCCATTTGGCAATGAGCCCCTGAGGCACTAGCTCAGTCCCTTAGGGTCCATCTCACTAATAAGGATTGTGAAATCTTCTTACCAAGCAAGCAAGCACAAACAAAACCTACTCTTTTCAAGCAGAAATCCTGATGCAAGACATTAATCTATCCAAAGAAAAGAAAACAAGCACCTAAGGCATTCTAAAATAATTTTACCAAAATTATGGAAAGAAACAAACACATCTAAATGCAAATATGTTTTGTGGATAGTAAACATGGTTGAAGTACAGAGTCTTGATCTTTTGCTATCATGCCTTTCTATGCTACTCAATGATGCCAAAAGCTAGAGATGCTATGATGGGGGCACAATCATTTTTTTTGTTTGTTGTTTGTGGATTAAAATTTAGTAATGTGACACCTTCTCTAAAGACATGATCAAAAAAGGATCATCGAGGACATCCAAGGTCTAACATGAAAGGGGGCAATCCTTGTTTGTTGATGCACAAGAAATACTCAGGTAATCTCGGTTCAATTATACCTCGATGCTTGTATTAACTTGCTAAATCAAAATCCGTATAAGCAATGCTTAGGTCATCTTAGTTCAATTATACCTCGATGCTTGTATTAACTTGCTAAATCAAAATCCATGTAAGCAATGCTAAGGTCATCTTGGTTCAATTATACCTAGATACTTGTATTAACTTACAACATTTCAGAAAAGTACCAAAAAAAATCACCCAATGATGAAATAAGCACTTCAAAATACTTGCACCATCAAGATGTCAAAATCAAAGAATCCATTATACATCCATACATCCATATCCTATGCAATAAAAGATCCAAACAAATGCAGAGTATCAATACAAATCAAAGCTTGTGAGTCTTTCTATCAAGTAATTCTTTCAATCAATCTTCTACCTAATATTATGTCATTTCTGTGTTGATAGAGTACATTTGGACATCACAAAAACATAGCATATAGGTGCATATCATATCACATGAGATAGTCATTTACATGATTAAATCAGTTGCATAAATAGTAAGTGCATCAAGTCATCCATATACATTTTACAATCATCACATAGTGTCACACAGAGAAATCAAAAACATAGATAAGTGCATCACATAAACTGCATAGTCATATAGATACCATTTACATTTGCACATCAGAGGCATATCAAATAAAACATCTAAGTCTGCATTAGATCATATAGAATCACATAGAATCATATAAAAAGTTGCATTAGATAACATCACATAGCATCAAATAAACAGCTAAGTCTGCATTAGATAAACATGCGCATCACATCATACAAATAGAAATGCATCATAACTCATAAATATAGAGAGCATCAAATAGCTACATTATCAAATAAATATCATAAATATGTCCAAATGTACAATATCTAGTGGTCCATCTCTGAGTCAATGTCATATGCAAAAGATACATCTCAAGGATGGTGACACATGTCTCAAAATACAAAAATGGTACATATGTATCTGGCTATCTGAGCCATCAAAAAGTGTATGTAAGGGCCAGAGTCTATACAAGTGTCGGCTATCCCTGTTGCTGTGAACTACTAGTCCTAGCAGTGTCTCCTTAATTCCCTCCTCCACTGGCCCCAAACTGCTGTGGGCCCATCACGGAAGCTCCTGACCTCGATCCACCTACTTTCTGGGAGACCATAGACTGGCTCCTATAGCTTAGAGCCCTCTGACTGACTAGCACAACACCATGGTATAGATCCTGGTAATACTGTGTCTGAGCCTATGCTCTGGCAAGCTCACCCTACACCTGTGCTAAATGAGCCTGTGCCTATGCCAACGGTGTCTGTGTCTGTGCAAGTTGTGCATGTGCCAGTGCTAGCTGTGCTTGTGCTTGATGCACCTGCCCAACCAAAAAGTTTCTCATTGCATCTATCCCAAGAGCTGACACTGTTGTATCCTGCTCTACTTGGATAACTCGTATCCATGCCTCTGCCATATCTCTCTCTCTGGTGAGCCCAGAGATAACCTCTGCATCTATCTCTCACCAAGCCTCAACAGTCCTAAGCTATGCCCACACCTGCCTAACCTATCCTCTCACCATAGCTATTGCCCTCTCCTAAACATCTAATTGAACTAGACCCTGTGGTACCTATGCATGTCCCTATCCCTGTGGCTGGGGTACCTGCTACTGTGCCACCTGCTGAGGTGGTGGTATTTGTGCCTGTTGTGGAGCCTGTTGTGCGACCTACTATGGCATTACCTGCTAAGCGTGGGAAGGTCCCTCCCCAGCTTTCCTCCTCTGTCTAGGCCTGTCTCTGTCTCCACCACCTCCCCCTCCTCCTCCATCTCCACCACCTCCCCCTCCTCCACCATCTCCATTACCTCCCTGTCCTCCTCCTCCTCCTCCAGCCAACCTGGCCATCATTATCTAAATCTACCTCATCTATACAAGGCAGTAGCTCCCTAGGCCCTGAGTATCTCATAAATGGGTGGGCAGGGAACCACTCCTCAAAATCCTAGGTCATCCTAGTATCTACAATCTCTCTCCTCATATCCCAGGCAACATATGGTATCTGTCAGACCTCCACCACTGCCTCCTCATAGGATGACATTCTCCCCCATCTGAAACTCTCAGCGTGAGTCCTTGCAAACAGAACTTGCCCCTGTGGCATGCCCTATCTCCACCTGAACTGTCTCTAAACCTGACTAACAATTTGTCTCTCTAGGATGAACCATGTCTAGCCTATCAGTCACCATATCTGGTAACAGTAGGGTAGCTCATCCACCTCATCCTCTCAAGCAATCTAGATATGGCTGCCAGACAACTGCATCTACTCCATACAAAGCATGCCTCCAATACTCGAGCTTCCCTAGCCTATGCTGGGAAATCACTCCTATGTAGCCATAGCTGTATAGCTCTCCTCTCTATCTATAAAAAACACAAATTAGTCTAGTGATTGCTATGTGCTCCCAAAGTCAAAACTGTAGCAATCACACACCTATAGATAGGCTCATACCCCTATGGTATACCACCTGATCCATGTCGTGGTATACATGCACTAAGACACAGACACCCAAATCATAACAGGTGCCCTCTGTAACCATCCACTCCATGATCTAACCCCATCTAATGGGGAACCCATGTGATCTCCTATTGGAGAATACAATGCCTCTGATTAGTCCTCCAACTATCCCTAGGAAATAGTCATAGTAGTCATGAATGTCCTACCAAGAGATGACCTGTCTAACTAGCTTAGGGTCATCAAATACTCTCTTGCACTCAGCAAGTCTTGCGTCCCTCTGTGGATCATACTCCACAAGCTCTCCCTGAATGGGTAAGTGGAGAATCCTATATACGTCCTATAAAGTAATAGTCATCTCACCAGTAGGGAAGTGGAAGGTCCCGTCCTCGCTATGGAACCTCTCTACTACTGCAGTCAACAACCCGCAGTTCGTTCAAACCTTAGGCATGAAGCAAACATAGTCCAAGCCCATCGTACTAAGTGCCTCTTGATCCATCTCTATCAGCATATGTCTCTACAACATCAACATGGAGAACTGCTACTTGGACTGAAGTGTATCTTGAATGTCCTCCTACAAGCATGCAAAGCAAGCCGTCAACCTAAAGCTGCAAGTACCATGCTTAACATATCTATAGAAACATATCAACTAACTTAGCATATCAAATTGATTAAAACAACACACTACATCTCTTGACTAGATTCCTACAATCTTGGAGATAGCTTATCGATTGATGCATCAAATAGGATGCCAATTGAGTCGATTTTGTTAAGTAAACTGCCTATCTGTATCATATGCACCATAACAAATGGTACATGTGCCATTTCTTGACAAATGCACCATTTCTTATCAAATGCACCACTTTTGACAAGTGCTCTGCTAGATTTCATGCATGCACCATCCCATACCTAGTTGCATGCACCACCCACTTGCATGTGCCACTTCATACCGTAAATGTGCTATAGAATTATGCATGCACTGACTAAACTCATGCATGCACAGCTTGGGTATATGCGTCATTCTATATCCTAATTGTGCTACAGAATTACAGATGCGCAGTTTCACATGGCAGATGCACCAAACTATGATCTGATGCATATGTCTATCCTAATTTTCTCCTAGCATTTATTGCAATCAAAATCAACTCTAGGGAAATTTTTTTAAGATACATACTGGGGGTCCTACCTCTACTAGTCGGTTGAATCGTCAGACTCACTCAAAGCGATGCTCCTCATGTGGAATGTCCATCCTTGTGCTAATTGCTCTATGCTCTATGCTCTCTTAAGTTCTCAGAAGCAAATCAAACAAAGCCAAGTGTGCAAATGAATTATCTTGTGGACCCAAGTCCTATATATAGCATGCAAACCCTAATCTGGCTATGTGGTGACTATGACTACTTCTCACACCCATTTCTTCCAATTTTCTTCCTATTTCTCTGAAACACATCCTATTTTCTTCAAACCTAACCAAGTTTTCCCTTCATCTTCGTGATATTGTCTGTCTCATGTCCTTTTTGCTTTCTTCCCATCCAATCTCTCGAAGGGGCATTCTACCGTCATCATAACCTGTACCAGGGGCAGACTAGGGCATGTATCATTATCAAAAAATTCTTATTCTTTGAAGCAACACTGTAAACTGCATTGCATCAAAGAGGGGCAAAATGTATACAACTAAAAATGACATGACTCGGTCTAAATAAATATTCTTAATATTTATTTCCTTCTAATTCTTCTATCAATAAATAAATAAATAAATTTATTTATTTGATTCATATTACTCTAAATTAATTAAATATCAAAATATTTAATTATCTCTTCTAAAGTCAAAATTAAATAAAATCCTTTATTTAATTCAATTCTTTTAAACAATTAAATAATTCTTAATTATTTAATTAATTCAAATCATTCTTCCAAATTTAAATAAATCCAATCAAATTTATTTAAATCCTCTCAATCTCCAAAAATAAAATATAATCAAATATTTTATTTATTCTCCCAAAATCATTCTAAATTAAATAATACCAATTATTTAATTGTTTTTTCTAATAATATCTTCTCTAAATTTAAATAAATCAAATATTTATTTAAGTTGTCCATTTCTTCTAAATTGAGTTCTCTGTAAATATAATCAATCTTTGTGCACATGCAATTGAATATTTTAAATATTTAATTGAGCTAAAATATCTTCTTATCCTCATGCAATTTCTATTTCTCTAGTTCTATTCTCTTAACTGATTGATCTATTCTTTTAATTGATTTATCTCTTCAGTTAACTCATTCTTCTATTTTATTAATTCCTCTCATGCAAAATATAGCAAGACAAATGTCTTCTTTCTATTTGTGCACGTTCATCAACCATTCTATACCATTGATCTTCTTATTTTTTCTATACCATTGATCTTCTTTCTCTCAAGTCTATAAATTCAACCCTATTCCTCCATTTCATTCATCCAAGATTTTAGTATTGTTACTCTGCAGGAATTAAAGCATGCCTTTGGCACCAATTCCTTCATTGCTTGTGATCACACTTGTTAAGTTGTAGACCACTATCATTGTTGTGAAGCTCCTCTTCATGGTGAAACTATTATAGCCATTCCCATTTGAACATCTTGGAATCATAGCACGGAAGTACACCTTCTGAGGGGCATATTCATAGACAAAGATCATTTGTGATAGGCAATCAATGGAATCTTCGAATTAATGGAGGTTTGCTTTGTATTGTTCAGTGTTTAATTGAATCTCTTTTGTTCATTATTTCATTGAGTTTTGGGTATCATTGATATTTATTATATTAATTATTCATGTTTAATCCAATTTTCCCTTAACACACACAAAACAAAGTATACATCCCCACCTACATAGTGAAGATACCTTATGGCGAAAAGGAAGTATTTACAAACATAATTTATCACAATATCCAAGATATCCAAGCATTTACCACAATACATGCCCCCACCTTAAAGTGGTTGCTCCCGCTTTTCGGTAGAAATCATGTTTAAGGTAAGATTGAAAACATGGGAGGGAATAAGACCTTTTGCAAAGCCCATGCCCCAAAGTGACGTGCTTACAATCGCCAAATTGTTCCCTAAAATCATGATAGAAGCACATCAATATTATTTGCTAACAACCATTGATCAACAATAAGCTTTTGTTAGAAAATCTATTCTAAGATAATAACCAAATCATTTCATGAAACTAAGGCAACATACAAATAAGAAAACCAAGTCTATACTTATGGGTTCAGAACCAAGTATAGGAGTGAGGTTAAACTTTAGGTATCTTAGAACCGAGTGTAGCTACAAGGTGACACAAAAGCATTGCAAAGTGCATAGCAGTAGATTTAGAGTATCGACAAGGTTTGTTACAACAATTTCACAATACAATACAGATCACATCACACTACAAAGTGATTCTACTAGTCAAACGTCACTAACAAATTACACCCGTCTTCAAATATGGAGTAGGTCCATTTTTATTTTATTGTTTAAGGGTGCACGATCCTTATCAGAAGTCTATAATTGTTGTTGTCATCTACCGACTAGTAGTGCCACAAGTACAACAGAAGAATGAAATCATGAAAAAATGAGAGAGGAGACAAGAGTGACTTAGGGTCACAATGTGGTAAGATGTCCCCAAAGACACCATCCTATTATGCCCCTAAGGCACCACACACAACAATTGTAATGAGAGGAGTGTAGAAGAATAGAGAAAAAATAGAAGGAATGTCACAATAGAGGAAGTCTCCTTGTATCCTTGACCTTACAAGAGTATCAAGGGTCATCCAAGGAGACCTAAACAAAAATTTAACACTACACAGGGGAACACAACACAATATATATATATATATATATATATATATATATGTAGTCAATGTTGTCATTGATGTCAACAAGCTTGTGTTGTCATTGGTGTCAACTGGTTGAGCCAGAGATGAGGTTGTTGCAATGGTATGAGCAGTTTGGTTGAGTTGCTTGGCTAAAGATGATTTGTTTGCTTTGTAGAGGTGCTGAAGGTGTCAAGAATATGTTTCTACTAGTTGGTTTCCAAGTACTTTTGAGAAATTTTGATTAATAAAGGAAACAATATGTTGAGGTGGCATTTTGATTTACAGAGTAGTGTTTTGGTCCTACTCCACCTTTCTTCTATATTGAATATCTGTCTTTACTGTTTGGACATTTTGTTTAGAGGTGTTAGGAGATGTTATATTTTGAATTTGGTGCTCTAGTTTAAGGTGCAGAGGAAGTTGTGTTCACCAGTGTAAGGAATGTGTTTCTGAGCTTTGCAAAGGTGTCTGGGAGAAACTGTTTTGCTCCTCATTTCTTTGTAGATTTGTTTATGGCCTTACAGTTCTAGATTTGTGCTTATAATGCTTATATATTGCTTTAGTTCAAGTTGTTCACGGTTTGGTACTCTGTAAGTTGATTTAATTGAGTTGTAGTGTATGACAAAGTTGTTTGAGTGCTCCGATGTGAACTTCAATCACGTGAAAGTTGTTGCAGAGAAATTTGTTAGATTTCAGGGTGTTTTAGGATGTTTTTGGAATGCTCTAGACTGTGTTGAAGCCTTGCATGTGGTTTGCGAGTTGTATTTGGGTTTGAGGAAGCATGTACTTAAAAGTTCATTGTGTTAAAACAGGTTTGGCTAACCTTGGGTGTTTACACCAATTGTGGAGTTGCTTCGATGATTGTAGAATTATTAAGTAGCATGCTTGGATGAATTTCGGCCTAAGCTAAGGTGTCTTGTGGTTTTCCCTCATTCGTTTCCACCATGGGAATGTTTAGGTCCAAACCTAATTTAAATATTTTAGGTTAAGGTGTGTTGCCAACCTTGGAGAATGTTGTGAAGGTTAAAGATAGTATAAATAAGTGTCAAAGGATCATGATCATGTGTGTGTGCATCATGGATGTGATGTGAATAACAGTGTGGTTGAATGTGTGGTGCAATGCAAGCTTTTGTGTGTTAGATTACTAGATGCAGTGAGAAAAAGGTGTCTACAATTCTTCAATGATGCTACATAAGTGATGTTGGTGTTGCGGTGGAATTCACTGTTGCATTGAGACAGTTTTCTCCTTGTAACAATCTTCTCTATCTTCTTCTCTATTCTGGTATTGACTCTTTCTTATGGGCAGTGAGCCTTTTGGGAGTGACCCTTTTGTAATTCAGTGTTGATACTACTTTATATTGTGAGCTAATCCTCACCATGGTTTTCCCTTCTTCGGTTTTCCATATAAATCTAGTGTTCTCTTGTGTTTGATGTTGTTTTGATTCAATTTTTTTTATTTTCTTTCATGCTTAATCATCATAATAGTCTAAGAGTTAAATGAATCTATGTGGATCTAAATGTGTGTGAGTGTTTTAGAATTATAAGTTACAATTGATTCACCCCCCCTTGTTTCAAGTGTGTGTTAACTGGTGTTGCCATTGATGTCAACATGTTTGTGTTGTCATTGGTGCCAACTATATCTTCTTATATTGTTGTTTGTTGATTGATTGAATTATCATGTTAAGAACACTGTCTGAGTATTTTTCTCTACATTTTCTCTATGTTGAAGACTGGAGTATGAGATTTGGATATAATTTAGAGAAGTGTTTGAATATGCTAAATCTAGAATTTAGTGGTCTAGATTACTATGCAGAAAAAGTTCTATTCACTAGTTTGAAGACTGTGTGATGTAGAGGACCTAGGACAATTTGTGGTTCCCACAGTTTGACAAGACCTTCTTTTGAACACTCAAGAACCTATCTCATGGATTAACATGAAAAAGTGGGAGCAATAGTTAGTTTCCTTGAAACTATCTTGTAAAGGCTTGTTTGGCATTTCATAGGACCCATCCAGACCATTGGCTAAGGCTTGACAAGCTTGGGTTTAGTACTTCCTTCACAAACCTATTAGGATCCTTGTAGCCCTTAAAACTAGAACAGTCATGTATAACTTTTGATGGGGACCTGATTTCCATAAGACCTAACTATTTTGGAGTACCCTTTTAGAAGACACATGACATATGTTAAAATGGGTACCTTGTGTTTTGGATCAACTGCCTCAATTTATGACTGTCCTTCTAGGCTTAGAGCCCCAATTAGCCCAATTTAACAAAGCAACTACCCATTAATGGAGTGACAAGACTCTCTAGACCACTTGAACACATCAGGGGCATGGTAAAACTTTAGATTCTAGGGTTTGTTTGCTTCTATAGTCAACTGTAGTGGAATTTCACACTGTTGTTCCCTTTAACATGCGCCTAACACATGGGTTTGTTAGGTTTATTCATACAAACATTACCAACTCCAGTTCTCTGCCCAAACACCCTCCATCATATACAAAAACAAACAAAATAGAAGTCATTCCACCAACTTAGAAGAGTTCAAACCAGTGGAATGGTTTAGAACTACATTATCTTATGACAAAACCCTAGAATATGGTTTAACAACCACTCTACAGGAAAATGCCTAGAAATTAGTTGTAGAAATGTTTCAAAGGCTTAAACCAAGTGTAATGATACCTTAAAAAATACCTCTAACCACCAATGGTCATTAGCCCTTATAACACCTTCGTACAGAGAAGTAGTACGGGCAGAACATCAAGGATACATAGGAAAATAGGCAGAAAACTAAACTTTTTATTGATCTTCTCCTCCAATCACCTTCATACCTTCTAATGAACATGTTCCAAGTCTTTTTCAACATGTTTCTAGACCCTTACAACTGAATGGAGAGGCAGTTTGGATCATTGGGAGGACACAAATTGTCCTACAACCATCGAACTTCCTTCCTTTTGTCTTTTTTTCTGTAACTACATTGTTGTTTACATGATTAAGGAGTATTTACAAGTGTTCAAACTCATTTTACAATATTGGGGAGCCTTTGATAAGGCATTCAAACTCATTATCATTCTTTCTAGATGCCATGAAAGGCTACAAAATCATAAGACTGTTCCTACATGCCTCCTATGACTGTCCCTATCAACTAGTGCATTTACAATTATTGGCATCCACATGAAATGAACATGACAAATGGCCTTCAACATTATTACAATGCATCAAGATGGTCTTCAAGACCTTATTGAACATGATAAGAAAAGATTTGAATAGGCCTTCTAGACCTATGGGTGCCCCTGTACCACTATGCCTTGTAATGTTTACAGAGTGACAAGAAGATAATATTTTTCTCTGCATTTATCTGCAGGTTGGATTTTGCTCTTGTGGTTCTTGACTTAAGCTTATAAGGTCCTTATATATCTTCAATCCAAAGTATTTGTGATTTGGTACTCTAGAAAATAAGTTATTGATTAGCAGAGTTTGACAGTGTCTATTGAGAAGTAGTCTGTGATGTGTCTTCAAGTGATATCTGTTGTCTTCAAGTGAGATCTATTACGGTTGGATATGTCAGCTCCCAAGTGATTCTATGTTGTTCATGGATGTCTCTAGAATGTAGTGAAGGCATGTTCTTGATCTACAAGCTATAATGAAGTTTGTTGAAGCATGTATTTAAGTGTTATTGATGTGTACACTTGTTCTAGCTGACCTAGTTAGTTACACTTGTTGCAAGGGTGATTCGTAGATTGAAGAAGTGTGTCCAAGAGTGTGAAGATGAATTTGGGTCCAAGCTAAGCCATGAATTGTTTCTCTTTCATTCATTTTCTTTACAATTTTGTTTAGGTCTAGTCCTAATTTAATCTATGTATGTATGTCGACCTTGGGGATAGTTCCAATGGTTGTAGAATGTAATGCTGACCTTGATGTTCATTCCAAGGTTGATGATTGGTATAAATAAATGTAATGAATTCATAAGTGAGGTGTGAATGTATGAAGATGTGAAGATAAAGTGTGAAGTGTAAAAGTAGAGCAGAGTGGAGGAGATATATTGTGCTTCAATAGAAATAAACTCAGGCATGTTGTAAATACCACTATATTAGTTCATGGTAGTGAGCCACCCTTGATAGTGAGCCACTCCTGGTAATGAGCTACATTCACAGTGAGCCACCCTTTGGCAGTGAGCCTTTCATTTAGGCAGTGAGCCCTGAGTAGTGAGCCCTTTAGTAGTAAGCCTCTTTTGTTATTTGGTATTGTTAGTACATTATATTGTGAGATAGCACTCACTGTGGTTTTTCCCTTTTAGGGTTTTGCAAGTAAAAATCTCATGTTCATGTGTGTAGGGTATTGATGTGTTTATGTTTTGATTCTGCTCTTCATGTTTAATCTTCATAATAGAATAAGGAGTTAAAGTAAGTGAATGTGAATGTGATTTTGTTTAAAGAAGTTAAGGTTTTTGATACAACTAATTCACACCCCTCTCAATTATCTTTTGTCTTCAACAATTGGTATTAGAGCAAGGTTCCTTGGAAAAAAGCCCAATAGCTTAAGGTAGATCTAGGATGGTACACAAGAAAGACATTCCTCAATTTGATGGATTTGACTATGCCTACTAGAAGGTATGAATGCAAAGTTATCTTATTTCTCTTGGTTATAATGTTTGGACAAAGGTTAAAGATAAATACATAGAACCTGGACATGGTCCAAAGACTGATGAAGAGATTAAGGATTATGAAACTAATCACAAAGCTAAAAAATGCTCTATTAAATGTTTTGTCTAACACTAAAATGGTAAAAGTTGTGGATCTGAAGATTGCTCATGAGATCTAGGACAAATTGAAAACAATTTATGAAGGTGATAAATCTGTCAAGAAGGCTAAGTTACATAATTTGAAGACCACATATGAAACCATGTGAATGTCTAAGGATGATAACATAACAAATTATATACAGAAGATTGATGAAGTTGTCAGAAGCATAAAGGTTCTTAGTGGAAAGTTAGAAGATGGGGATGTTGTAAATAAGATACTCAGAACTCTTCCCAAATTTTATAGTCACAAGGTATTTGCCATTGAAGAAATGTTTGATATATGGGCAAGCTTACAAAAGATCAATCACTTGGTAAACTGACTAATTTTGAGATGAGAGAATTTAGTACTACTGATGACCCTGTGAAAATAGAGATTGCCTTTATGACCAAGGAAGAAAAGACTAATAGATCAGACAAATATGCTGTGGAATTAGATGAAGAAGATTTTGAAGGGCTTGAGGCAAAATTTGTAAGTAGAATAAAAAGAGGCAACAGAGAAAAGTTCAAAGGTAAATTACCTTTCAAATGTTTCAACTATGGTAAAATTGGTCACTATGCTTCAAGATGTCCTAACAAAGCTTTGAAGATCAAAAACAATGAAAGTAAAGAAAAAATGGTAAGAAAAAGTTACTATGTTAGAGATGATGATGGTGTAACTGATGATGATCCTGATTTTGATGATGGTAAGAGTAGTGAATGATTGTTTATTACACTTAGAGAAGAACCTGTTTCTGCTAATCTTGCAAGTTGTGTCAAGGAAGAAAGTCCAAGAGAGTTGTTTGTATTTCATGTTGAAAAGGAAAATGAATGGATCATTGACAACAAATGTTCAAATCGCATGACGGGAGACAAGAGTAAGTTTGTTAAGTTGGAAAAGTATGATGGAGGACTTGTTAGATTTGGTGATGATGCAACTAGTAAGATTTGTGGAAAATAATCAATTACTTTTGATGGCAAGCATAATACAGATGATGTTCTTTATGTGAAGGGCTTAAAGCATAATCTTCTAAGTGTTAGACAAATGTGTGACAATGGGTATACTCTTGTGTTCAAGGACAATGGATATGAGATAAGGAAAAGCTCTAGAACTTTAATTTCTACTGGTAAGAAGATTCATGGTAATGTGTATCACTTGAAAGGTACTAAAAATTGTTATTTGTTGGCTAAAAATAGATGAAAGTTAGTTATGGCATAGAAGAATGTGTCACATTAATTTTAATAATTTGGTGAAAATAAGCATTGTTCAAGCTATAAGAGACCTGCCTAAGATTGTGAAGCCTGCAAATGTTATATGCAAAGAATGTGAGTTTGGGAAGATGACACAGACTACTTTCAAAAGAAAAGAACAATCCTCTACCAGTTTGTTGGAGTTAGTGCATATAGACCTATGTGGTCCCACAAGAACAAGAAGTCTATAAGGTGAAAGGTATTTCATGCTTCTTATTGATAATTTTTCAAGAATGACTTGGGTTACTTTCCTTAGAGAAAAAGAAGAAGCACTAGATAAGTTCAAGGCATTCAAAGCTATGGTTGAAAATGAGCTAGATTTGGGAAACAAATGCTTAAGGTCTGATAGAGATGGTGAGTTTACTTCAAGTGAGTTTAATGCTTTTTGTGAAGAACATGGAGTAAAGAGACATTTGTTTTCCCCCCACATGCCTCAACAAAATGGAGTAGTTGAAAGGAAGAATAGAACTGTTCAAGAAGCTACTAAAATAATGATCAAGAAAGTAGACCTACTAGAAGTATATTGGAAAGAAGCAATACACACTGTTGTCTACATTCAAAACATAGTGCAAATCAGAGAAAGAGAAATGAGGACACCTTATGAGCCATGATATGGTAAAATTCCTACTATCAAATACTTCAAAGTTTTTGGAAGAAAATGCTACATCATAAGAGATGAAGAATTAGGAAAGTTTGATGCTAGATGTGATGAAGGCATATTTCTTCGGTACTCTACTAAGAGCAAGGCTTATCAATGCTATAACAAAAGACTGAGAAAGATCACTGAAAGTGCAAATGTAAAGGTAGATGAGGATATTCAACTAGATGGATATGAGTTAGATGGATCTGCTGATACAAAAATGTTGAAAAAGATAGAGAAAAGGAAGTTCAACATGAAGTGCAAGCTACTTCTGAAGAAGAAGAAGTTCAAGCTTAAGCTCAAGAAAGAATTCCTAAAATACCCAAATATGTGCAAAGAGATCACTCTAAAGATCAGGTTATTGGTGACAAAAGGAAAGGTGTGTTGACAAGAAGTAGAGTTGTAGAAGAACAAGTAAACCTCTATTTATTCTCAAAGGTGGAACCTAAAATAGTATATGAAGCATGCAATGATGAACATTGTGTCAAAGCAATGTAAGAAGAACTAATGCAGATTGAAAAGAACAAGACTTGGGAACTTGTCCCTAGGCTTGCAAACAAGAATGTGATTGGAACAAAATGGGTATTCTAGAACAAACTGAATGAAGTTGGAGAAGTTGTGAGAAACAAGACAAGACTTGTGTGCAAAGGCTACTCACAAGTGGAAGGAATAGACTATGAAGAGACCTTTGCTCCAATGGAAAGATTAGAATCTATTAGACTATTCTTGGCATTTGTAGAACATAACAATTTCAAGGTATACCAGATGGATGCGAAGTCTGCTTTCTCGAATGGTGAGTTAGAAGAAGTCTACATAGAACAACCAGATGGGTTTTAGCTATCAGACAAACCAGACATGGTATGTAAGTTGAAGAAGGTGTTGTATGGATTGAAGCAAGCTCCCATAGCTTGGCATACAAGACTAGATAAGTACCTGTTGCAGTAAGGATTCAGTAAAGGGTCTGCAGATAGTAATTTATACACCAAGATAAGTGGAGATCCAACCCTTATTGTTGAAGTCTATGTTGATGACATTATATTTGGTGGAAATGAAGGTGTGTGTAAGAAGTTTGTAGATGAGATCTAAAAAGAGTGTGAGATGTCTATGTGTGGTGAAATGAACTTCTTCCTTGGACTGCAAATCAATCAGACTGATAAAGGTATTTTCATTTCTCAATCCAAGTATGTTAGGGAATTATTGAAGAAGTTTGGAATGGAGGACTCTAATTCGGTAAGTACTTCTATGATTCCTAGTTGTAAGTTAAGCAAGAATGATGAATCTCCTAAGACTGATCAAAGTAAATATATGTCAATGATTGGAGGACTGCTTTATCTGACAGGTATGCAGTCTATCTTGTGGCCAAATTTCAATCAAATCCCACAGAATCACATGTTGTGGTAGTAAAGAGGATATTTAGGTATTTGAAGGGCACTCCTAATCATGGCTTGTGGTATCCCAAGAACAATGATTTTTCCTTAAGTGCCTATATAGATGCAGATTAGACTGGGTGTGTTGATGAAAGAAAAAGCACAGGTGGAGGTGCATTCTTCCTTGGAGATAGGGCAGTGTCCTGGCATAGCAAGAAACAAGAATCAATTTCCTTGTCTACTATAGAGACAGAATATAGTGCTGCTACAGCATGTTTTACTCAGGTGCTGTGGATGAAATAGACCTTGAAGGATATCAAAGTTGAGTATGATGACCCAATCCTTACTCTTTGTGATAACACAAGTGCCATAAATCTTTCAAAGAACCTAGTGATACATTCAAAGACAAAGCACATTTCAATTAAGTATCACTTTTCGAGGAAGAAAGTTACAGAGAATGAAGTGAAGCTTGAGCACGTGCCTATAAAAGAGCAAGTTGCTAATATATTCACTAAGGCCCTTCCAAAAGATATATTTGAGTATCTCTAGGAGAAGTTAGGGGTTGTTTCCCCTCCTTCCTTAAACTAGATGCATAAGAAGATGCATCAGTTTGGAGTACCTCAAAGTACATTTCTTCTTTTGGATAGATGTTGAATGCTACCTCTCAAGGGGAGCAGGTAGTGGTTTGAGATGATTATTGCAATTAGGGGGAGTAAAAGAATGATTTTAGACTAATCAGAGTAGTAGTGTGCAAGTATGTGTAGTAGAAGAAATATGATGCCCTTTTCCATTGATGTCAAAGGGGGAGAGAGATCATGTGAAAAACTCAGGGGGAGAAAGAGTTCAGAAGTGTAAAAAGAAAGGGGGAGTCCTGATGCAGAATTGTGTCTTGATGAAGAAACATGTTATTCATTTTTTCACATCATATGTTTGCATCAATGACAAATGGGGAGATTGTTGCAAGTATGTTCTAACTAGTGTTGTCATTGATGTCAACATGTTTGTGTTTCCATTGGTGCCAACTATATCTGTTGATATTACTATTTGTTGATTGATTGAATTATCATGTTAAGAACACTGCCTGAGTATTTTACTCCACATTTTCTCTGTGTTGAAGAACAGAGTATGATATTTGGATATAATTTAGAGAAGTGTTTGAAGATGTTAAATCTAGAATTTGGTGGTCTGGTTCACTATGCAAAAAAAGTTCTATTCAGCAGTTTGAGGACTGTGCTTGACAATGTTTGCAGAGTGATAGGGAGATAGTATTTTTCTCCGCATTTCTCCGCAGGTTGGATTTTGGTCTTGTGGTTCTAGACTTAAGCTTATAACATCCTTAGATATCTTTATTCCAAAGGATTTATGATTTGGTATTCTAGAAAGCAAGTTATTGATTAGCAGAGTCTGACAGTGTCTGTTGAGAAGCAGCCTGTGATGTGTCTTCAAGTGATATATGTTGTCTTCAAGTGAGATCTATTGTGGTTTGATTTGTCAGCTCCCAAGTGATTCTATGTCATTCATGGATGTATCTAGAATGTATTGAAGGCATGTGCTTGATCCACAAGCTATAATAAAGTTCGTGGAAGCATGTATCTAAGTGTTCTTGATGTGTACACTAGTTTTGGCTGACCTGGTTAGTTACACTTGTTGCAGAGGTGATTCATAGATTGAAGAAGCATGTCCAAGCATGTGAGGATGAATTCGGGTCTGAGCTAAGCCATGAAGTGTTTCTCTTTCATTCATTTTCTTCGTAAGTTTGTTTAGGTTTAGTCCTATTTTGGTCTATGTATGCCGACCTTGGAGATAGTTGCAATGGTTGTAGAATGTAATGCTGACATTGATGTATATTCCAAGGTTGATGATTGGTATACATATATATAATAAATTCATGAGTGAGGTGTGAGTGTGTGAAGATGCAAAGATAATGTGTGAAGTATAAAAGCAAAGCAGAGCAGAGGAGATATATTTTGTTTCAAGGGAACTAAAATCAAGCATGTTGTAGATGCCACTATATCATTTCATGGTAGTGAGCCACCCCTAGTAGTGAGCCACCCCTGGTAGTGAGCCACCCTTGGCAGTGAGCCACCCTTTGGCAGTGAGCCTTTCATTTGGGTAGTGAGCCTTTCATTTGGGCAGTGAGCCTCTTTTGTTATTTGGTATTGGTACTACATTCTATTGTGAGCTAACACTCACCATGATTTTTCCCCTTTAGGGTTTTCCACAAAAATCTGGTGTTCATGTGTTTATGTTTTGATTCAGCTCTTCATGTTTAATCTTCATTATAGAATAAGGAGTTAATGTAAGTGAATGTGAATGTGATTTTGTTTAAAGAAGTTAAGGTTTTTTATACAACTGATTCACCCCCCTGTTAGTTGTCTTGTGCATTCAACAATTGGTATTAGAGCAAGGTTCCTTGAAAGAGAGCTTAACTACTTGAGGTAGATCTAGGATGGCACACAAGAAGGATATTCCCTAGTTTGATGGATTTGACTATGTATTCTAGAAAATAAGGATGGAAGGTTATCTAATTTCTATTGGATATGACATTAGGAAGTCTACAATGACTGAATATACAATACTTGAAAATGGTTTGAGTACTACAAATGATGTCAAGGCCTATGAAATAAATGGTAAAGAAAGGTATGCTCTTTTAAGTGGACTTATTAACTTTGAATTGTAAAGGTTATACATTTGAACACTACTAATGAAATTTGGGTAAAGTTAAAGAGCATTTATGAAGGAGATGATAAGGTGAAGCAAGCTAAAGTGCAGAATTTGAAGCTCATGTTTGAGACCATGTGAATGTTTGAAGATGAAAACATTACAAGATACTTATAGAGGGTGGATGAAGTTGTCAATGGCATCAAAGGACTTGGTGCAGATGTGGATGAAAAAGAAGTGGTATTGAGAATTACAAAATCTAAATTAGTTTAGGAAAGATCAGTTGCTTGGCATCTTAACTTCTTTTGAAATGAGAGAATTTGGTACAAATAGTGCAAAGACTAAGAATACATTCAAGGATAGCAAATCTAAGAGGCCCGTGGAATTAGATCAGGAGGATTCAAATGATTTGGAATATAATTTTGTGAGAAGAATGAAATTGGGGACTGGTAAGTAGAGTGGTAAGTTGCCTTTCAAGTGTTTTAGTTTTGGTGAGATAGGTCATTATGCTTCAAGATGTCTGGAAAGAATTTTGAGAAGCAAGAACAAGGAGAACAAAAGTAGAGTGCCTAAGAAAAGATACTATGTTAGAGAAGATGTAGGCATATCTGATGATGAATCTGATTATGAGAATGATGAGGACAATGAATGTTTGTTCATAGCCTTATGAGATGATACTGTTGCCACTAACTCTAAAATTGTGTGAAGGAAAAAGCTCTGGAAGTAAGCATTAATGAAGAAAGCACTATGATATCTTCTTTTTATACTACACTGGAAAAGAACTATTAGGTCATTGATAGTGGATGCTCAAATCATATGACCAGTGATAAGAGTAAGTTTGTTAAACTTGAAAAATATGATGGAGGACTAGTTAGATTTGGTGATGATACATCTGCTAAGATATGTGGAAGAGGTTCAATCAATTTTGATGGAAAGCATTATACTAATGATATTCTTTATGTCAAGGGTTTGAAACATAATCTCTTGAGTGTTAGAAAAATGTGGAGCAAAGGATACAATCTTGTGTTTTAGGATGGTGGCTGTGAGATCAGAACGAGCTCCAGAACTATGACAGCTATTGGAAAGAGGATAGATGGAAATGTTTATCAACTCAAAGGTGGTGATGGTTATTACTTCATGACTTAGGTTAGTGAGAGTTGGCTATGGCATAGAAGATTATGTCACATCAACTTTGATAGCCTGGTAAGAATTAGTTCTACTCAAGCTATGAGATATTTGCTAAAGATTACAAAGTCTATCAATGTTGTTTGTAAGGAATATCAAATTAGAAAGAAAGGAAGAAGTAGTTTCAAAGCCAAGGATCAATCTTCTACTGGATTGTTGGAATTGTTGCATACAAATCTTTGTGGTCCTACCAAGGTAAGGAGTTTTCAAGGTGATAGGTATTTCATGCTACTGATTGATTATTATTCTAGAATGACATGGGTTACTTTTGTCAAAGAAAAATCTAAAGCCCTAGATAAGTTCGAAGAATTCTAAGTCATGGTTAATAATGAAATGGATATGAGAATTAAATGTTTGAGGTCCGATAGAGGTGGAGAGTTCACCTCCAATGAATTTGACATGTTTTGTGAGAATCATGGAATAAAGAGGCACTTATCTATCCCTAGGACTCCTCAGCAAAATGGAGTGGTTGAAAGAAAAAATAGGATTGTTCAAGAGGCTGCGAGGACAATGATAAAGGAAGAAAATCTATGGGAGGTCTACTGGAGAGAAGCAATTCATACTGCTATTTATATATTGAACAGAGTGCAGGCAACCTGGGAAACTAGTACAGAGAATTCTTATGAGTTATGGTATGGAAGGATTCCTATGGCTAAGTACTTCAGAGTGTTTGGAAGCAAATGTTATATTAGAAGGGATGAAGAAAACATAGGAAAGTTTGATGCAAGGTTTTATGAAGGTATCTTCCTTGGGTTTTCTACTAAAAGTAAAGATTACCAGTGCTACAACAAGAGGTTAAGAATGATTGTTGAGAGTGTAAATGTCAAAGTTGATTCAAAGAGCTACAAAAGAGTTCAAAAGTTAATGGATATGAATCAGATGAGTCCTCTTGTAGAGAAGAAGAAAATGTTGATGAAAAGGAAGTACAAACTAATGAATAAGAAGCTCCAAAAAAGACTCCTAAAACTCCCAAGTATGTGCAAAAGTATCATTTTGAAGATCAAATCATTGGTGACAAGAACAAAGGTGTGCTGACAAGAAGGAAAGCTGTTGAAGAACAGGTAAATCTATGTTTACTCTCTAAAGTTGAACCTAATAAGTGATTGAAGCATGCAAGGATGAGTGTTGGATCAAGGCTATGGAATTGGAACTAATGCAGATTGAAAAGAATCAGACATAGGAACTTGTCCCAAGACTAGAAAACAAAAATGTGATTGGGACTAAGTGGGTATTTTGAAACAAATTGAATGAGGATGGAGAATTAGTGAGAAACAAGGTAAGGCTTGTGTGTAAAGGTTACTCACATGTAGAAGGAATAGACTATGAGGAAACATTTGCTCTAGCAGCAAGAATGGAGGCCATCAGGATGATTTTGGCTTTTGTAGCACATAAGGATTTCAAGGTATATCAAATGGATGTGAAGTCTACTTTCTTGAACGGTGAATTGGAAGAAGTCTACATAGAACAACCAGATGGATTTCAATTGTTAGATAAACCAGATATGGTTTGTAGATTGAAGAAGGCACTATATGGATTGAAGCAAGCCCCCAAAGTATGCAAGGTTAGACATGTACTTATTACAACAAGGTTTCACTAAAGGTTCTATAGATATTAATATGTACATCAAAGTAGGTGAAGATCAAATTCTGATTGTTGAAGTATATGTGAACGATATAATCTTTGGAGGAAATGAAGGTATATGTAAGAGATTTGCATATGAGATGTAGAAAGAATTTAAGATGTCAATGTGTGGAGAAATGAACTTCTTCCTTGGGCTATAGATCAATTAGACATATAAAGGTATTTTCATTTCACAATCAATGTATGTCAAGGAAATGTTAAAGAATTTTGGAATGGAATATTTTAAACCAATATGTACCCCTGTGACAACTAGTTGCAAGATGAGAAAGAATGATGAATTACCTAAGGTTGATCAAAGCAAGTATAGGTCAATGATTGGAGGATCGTTATACTTAACTACTACTAGATCAGATATTATGCATGTAGTTTGTCATGTGGCTAGATTCCAAGAAGATCCTAGAGAGTCACATGTTGTAGTAGTAAAGAGGATATTCAAATATTTAAAGGGAACTCTGGATCATGGATTATGGTATCCAAAGGGTACTGACTTTTCTATGAGTGCTTATATAGATGTAGATTGGGCTGGATGTGTAGATGACATGAAAAGTACAAGTGGTGGTGCATTTTTCTTGGAGACAGAGTGGTGTCATGGTTATGTGAGAAGCAAGATTTAGTATTACTGTAGAGGTAGAATATATGGCATAGGCATCTTGTTGCACACACATGATGTGGATGAAGCAAACTTTGAAGGTTATTAGTGTTATATATGATGAGCCAATTCCTATCTTCTGTGATAATACCAGTGCTATTAACATTTCAAAGAATCTAGTGATGCACTCAAGGACAAAACATATCTCAATCTGGTATCACTTTTGGAGAGAGAAGGTTGTAGAGAATGAAGTGAAGCTTGAATATGTGCCTACAAAGGATCAGATTGCTAATATATTTAGTAAGGCTCTTCCTAAGGATACATTTGAGTATCTCTAGGAGAAGTTAGGGGTTATTGCCCCTCCTTCTTTGAACTAGATGCATAAGGAGATGCATCATTTTAGTGATTTCCAAGATTCATTATTTAACCTGGATTGATGTTGAAGGCTACCACTCAGGGGGAGTAGGTAGTGGCTTTGCTGACTATTGTTGACAAGGGGAGTAAGAGTTGATACAGTTTGGTGTGTACTCCTAAGGGGGAGTATTCAAAGCAATGAAAGAAAAGATGTTGAGACATGGAAATGGTGTGTCACCCTTTGCCATTGATGTCAAAGGGGGAGAGAGAGCAATGTGAAAAAGGGAAGAGTCAGTCATCAAGAAGAGAGTAGCAAGCTGAGGGGAGATAAAGAAAAAGGAAAAGAGTTGGCATGTAGCATAATATTGACAATTTTGATGTATTGATGGTTTTTCACATTATGTGTTGCCATCAATGACAAAGGAGGAGATTTTTGCAATTATGTGCAGTTGGTGTTGTCATTGATGTCAACAAACTTGTGTTGTCATTGGTGTCAACTGGTTGAGTAGAGACGAGGTTATTGCAATAGTATGAGTTGTTTGGTTGAGTTGCTTGGCTAAAGATGAGTTGGTTTCTTTGAAGAGGTGGTGAAGATGTCAAGAATATGTTTTTATTGGTTGGTTTCCAATTGCTTTTGAGAAAATTTGATTAATAAAGGAAATAGTGTGTTGAGGTGGCATTTTGGTTTACAAAGTAGTGTTCTGGTCTTGCTTCACATTTCTTCTATATTGAATATCTGTCTTTGCTATTTGAATATGTTATTTAGAGGTGTTAAGAGATTTTATATTTAGAATTTGGTGCTCTGGTTTGAGGTGCAAATGAAGTTGTGTTCACCAGTATACGGACTATATTTATGAGCTTTGTAGATGTGTATGGGAGAAACTGTTTTGCTCTACATTTCTCCATAAATTTGTTTCTAGCCTTGCAGTTCTAGATTTGTGCTTATAATTCTCATATATTGCTTCATTTCAAGTTGTTCATGGTTTGGTACTCTACAAGTTGATTTCTTGAGTTGGAGTGTATGACAAAGTTGTTTAAGCACTCTAGTGTGAATTTTAGTTAGGTGAAAGTTGTTGTAGAGGAATTTGTTAGATTTCAGGATGTTTCAAGATGTTTGTGGAATACTGTAGATTGTGTTGAAGCCTTGCATGTGGTCTGTGATTCATTTTTGGGTTTCAGGAAGCATGTACTTAAAATTTTATTGTGTTAACATAGGTTTGGTTGACCTTGGGTTTTTACACTAATTGCAGAGTTGCTTCGGTGATTGTAGTAGCATAAAGTAGCATTCTTGGATGAATTTAGGTTTGAGCTAAGGTGTGTTGTGGTCCTCCTTTATTCCTTTCCATCATGGGAATGTTTAGGTCCAGACCTAATTTGATTTTTTTGGGTTAAGGTGTGTTGCCGAACTTGGAGAATGTTGTCAAGGTTGAAGATAGTAGAAATAAGTGTCAAAAGATTATGATTATGTGTGGGTGCATGAAGGATGTGATGTGAATAATAGTGTGGTTAAATGTGTGGTGTAGTGCAAGCTTTCATGTGTTAGATTACTAGATGCAGTGAGCAGAAGGTGTCTACAATTCTTCAGTGATTCTATGGAAGTGATGTTGCTGTTATGGTGGAATTCTCTGTTGCATTAAGATAGTTTTCTCCTTGTAACAATCTTCTCTATCTTCTTCTCTGTTCTGGCAGTGATCCTTTCTTCTTGGTAGTGAGCCTTCTGGTAGTGAGCCTTTTGTAATTCGATGTTGATACTACTTTATATTTTTAGCTAATCCTGATGAAGGGGGTAAATCACAAAACACACAATAACAAATATTAAACACAACAAATAGAACTTTCTTTTATTGAACTGCGCAACTCACTACATTATAGAAGCTCAATTACAATCAGAGGATGAATCCTCTACTGGCTGCAACACAGTACAACTTTCCCAACCTCAAGACTCTAGAATCTTCAGCCTTCTATAACCCCAAATCAGCTAGGGTTTCTATTTTCCCCCCTATTCTAGACTCTACACTGGCCCCCCTTAACTCTACTACTACCCAGGGTTGCCAAAATAGTCATAAATAGCACTTTTTGGCATCCTCCAGCTAAATTTCAAAATTTGCAACTCCCTCCAAAAGTAGGTCAACTTCCAGGAAGCATAACTTTTGATCCGGGTGTCCAATTGACGAATCGTTTTAAGCGCCGGAAAGCTTGTGATGTGAACTATCATGCTGGAAATTCATAAATGGATTTCCATCAACTTTTCAAGATGTTATGACAAGTCTTAGTGCCTCATATCTTGTTCCGTAAATTTTTAGGGGCTTTTCAGAAAATAAAAACTTTAATATCTTTCAGCTCACAAATGATCTTTGCCTGATTCCTTCACCAAAGGTCTTATATTTCTGTTATGTAACTTTCAAAAAAGTTTTTGCTTCATTGCGTGCCCAAATGCAAACTTTCTAAAAATAGCAGGTACACTTTCCTAAATAGGCAGGTCACTATTTTTAGCAGTTTTGGAAAAACTTAAAGTCCTACATTATTATTGTGGATATTATGGAACCAAAAACACTAATTATGGGAAGAAATGAGAACAACTACAATGGTTTTGAATTAACTTCTTTTTGGGTGATGCAAGATTGCCTTTACGCCTTTGGATGCTCCTACATCAGACACCCAGGGTAATTTGAGAAGTGACCCTGTCACGTCTCATGTGTTTGTGTGAGGAAAACCCAAACGGTCAACCTCTGCCTTAGACAACCAAGAAGAATCTTCAATAGGCCTTCCTTTCCATTTCACTAGATATTCTTCATATTGCCTGTTTCGAGTGCTCCTTCCCACATGGCTATCCAAGATCTCTTCTATCTCCTCTATTGAAGTAGATGCCAGAATAGTCCACTGCACTTCTGTTGGTCCATCCTCTGTTCCACCTTCATGATATTCTAATAAATCAGCAATGTTG
Organism: Cunninghamia lanceolata; assembly: GCA_027924645.1. Lineage (NCBI taxonomy): Eukaryota > Viridiplantae > Streptophyta > Pinopsida > Cupressales > Cupressaceae > Cunninghamia > Cunninghamia lanceolata. The sequence continues at coordinate 21,337,582 of BSBN01001281.1, forward strand.
AAAACAGGAGAAATATTGATCCCACTCAGCAGCTCTACCTCATATGCATTTCCTGAATCATGCTCCTTCATGATTCTACATGGTCCAAATTTTTTCATTTTCAACTTATTATATGTTCCAATTGGGAACCTTTCCTTTCTCAGGTGAACCATGACTTCATCTCCTACCTGGAATTCCTTATATCTCCTCTTCTAATCTACCTTAGCCTTGTATTGAATATTCATTTTATTAATGTGCTTTCTCACGTCTTCATGTAAATTCTTCAGATGTTCTGCAAAGTCTTCATCTTTGGCACTTGTCTTTTCTCTGTTGTCCAGCTTCCTTAACTTAGAAGCATTTCTTGGGCTATTGCCATATACAATCTAGAATGGTGATCTACCAGTACTCCTATTGATAGAATTGTTGTAAGCAAATTCTCCTTGTGGTAAAATCAAATCCCATCCCTTGGGCTTATCTCCTACCAAGCATTGTAGTAGGTTACCCAAACTCCTATTCACCACTTCAGTTTGTCCATCAGTCTGTGGATGGTGTGCAGAACTGAACTTCAAGTCTGTCTTCCACTTCTTCCACAATGTCCTCCAGAAATAACCAACTAACTTGGTATCTCAGTCTGAAACTATGCTTTTTGGTAGACCATGTAATCTCACCACTTCCCTAAAAAATAACTCTGCAATATGAACAACATCATTAGTCTTCTTACAAGGAATAAAATGTGCCATTTTTGAGAATCTGTCCACCACCACAAAAATAGAATCATGTCCTCTCTGTGTCCTTGGTAAACCAAGAACAAAATCCATGCTAATATCATCCCATGGCTTCTCCGGTATAGGTAATGGTTGATACAACCCTGTATTCTGACTTGTTCCTTTTGCCATCTGACACACTCTGCAAATCCGCACAAATTTCCTCACATCCTGTTGCAATTGTGGCCAATAATAATTTTCACCAATAATAGCAATGCTCTTATCTCGACCAAAGTGTCTAGCCAATCCCCCACTATGCTTTTCCTTAATCAGGTTCTCTCTCATGGAACTCCTTGGAATGCACAACTAGCTTCCTCTAAACAACATGCCATCTTAGATAGTGAAATCCAACCATTTTGTCCTATCTAAAGTAACAGGTTCCAAACAAGCTTTCTAGGCCTCTGCAAAATCTGGATCTTCAGGATACAAACTTTTCAGCTCATCGAACCCAACAACCTCTATCTTCATTTCTGTCAACAAATTTTGCCTTCTGCTCAAGGCATCTGCAACTCTGTTGGACTTCCCACTCCTGTGCTTCAAAACAAAAGTATAGCTCTGCAAAAACTCAACCCATTTTAAGTGCCTTTGATTTAACTTTCGTTGACTATTAAGATACTGCAAAGCCTGATGATTAGTATACAAAACAAACTCCTTTGGCAACAAATAATGTCTCCATTTCTTCAAAGCCTAAACTATTGCATAAAACTCATGATCATAAACAGAATACTTTTTCTTGGCATCATTAAGCTTCTCACTAAAATAGGCAATGGGCTTACCTTCTTGGCTCAAAACAGCTCCTATACCACTACCACTAGCATCACAATCTACCTGAAATACCTTATTAAAATCTAGAAGTGCCAAAATAGGTTGTTCTACCACTTTCTGTTTCAATGTATCAAAGCTCTTGTCTACTCCTTTAGCCCATCTAAACTCTTTTCTATCCCCTCTCATTGTCTCAGTTAGGGGTACACAAATGCTACTGAAACTCCTGATAAACTTTCTATAAAAACTTGCCAAACCATGAAAAAATCTTACCTCTGTGACAGTCCTTGGCATAGGCCATTCAATGATAGCCCTTACTTTTTCTGGGTCCATCTTAAGACCTTCTTCTAAGACAATAAATCCCAGGTACACCAACTCCTTTGCAAAACTACATTTCTTCAGATTAATCAACAACTTCTCCTCCCTCAGCTTCTCTAGAACTCTTCTGATATGCATCAGATGCGCATCCCAAGTCTTAATGAAAATCAATAGACAATAACAAAACTTCCCAAAAATTCCTTCAGTACCTCATTCATGAGCCGCATGAATGTGCTCGGTGCATTGGTTAGCCCAAATGGCATGACTAACCACTCATACAAACTTTCCTTTGTCTTGAAGGTTGTCTTCCATTCATCTCCTTCTCTGATACGGATCTAGTGATATCCACTCTTTAGGTAAATTTTCGTGAAGTACTTGGCTCCACTCAAACAATCCATGATGTCATCCATTCTTGGCAATGGAAATCTATACTTGATCGTTATCTGATTGATGGCTCAAGAGTCTGTACACATCCTCCATTCTCCATCCTTCTTTGGTGCTAGTACTGTAGGTACCGTACATGGGCTTAAGCTCTCCCTTATCAGTCCCTTCCTCAACAACTCCTGAACTTGTCTGTTCAGCTCTTCATTCTCTGCAGGGGTCATTCTATGGGCTGCCTTGTTTGGCAAACTAGCTCCTGGTATCAAATCCATTTGATGACTTATCTTCCTTACTGGTGGTAAACCTTCTGGTACATAATCAGAGATAATGTCCTGGAACTCTTCCAACATATCTAAAACTTCTGCTGGTACATCTTCACAGTTCTCTTGACTAATCTTAGGAATCAATGCAAAGCAATGACGCTCATGCTTCATACCCTCCAAAAATTTCCTACCATCTACCAAGCAAATTTTGGTAGTACTACATACCTTTTCTTCCACCTCCTTCAAGGGCTTCAATTTATGATGAACTCCATCTTTTGATAGGGAATATGTGTTTGCATAGCCATCATGGATAGCACTCCTATCATACTGCCACGGCCTTCCCAACAGCATATGACATGCATCCATCGGTATGATATCACACAGTACCTCATCATGGTAGTCCCCAATCTTGAACTTCACTAAACACTACTCATTGACCAAAGCTCTATGGTCTTTCTGTAACCATGCAATTCGATATGGATGCGGATCCTTTCTTCTTGTCAACTTCAACTTGTCAACCATCTCTTCTGAAACTAGATTATCAGTGCTTCCACTATCAATAATAATATCACAACACTTACCTTCACATTTGTACCTTGTGTGGAATAAACTCTTCCTCTGATTTGGTTCTTTCTCCTCGTTCAACAAAGTTCTTCTGACAACTAGGGTTTCTCCCCTTTGAGCATCTTCAGAATGCTTAGACTGTGCATCTTCATCTACATGTGCAACTTGTGCATTACCTTCAAGTCTCCTATTCATCCTTCCTTGATGTTGCAGACACTCATATGCTCGATGCCCTTCTTCTCCACATTGGAAACAGGTTCCTCTGAAACCTCCTCTTCCAGGTCCTTGCCCAGGTCTACCTCTTCCTCTTCCTCTTTGCTCACCATTGTTCTGGTCACGAGGACGGTAGGTGTTATCTCCTCTCTGATTTCAACTGGTGCCAGCTTCTTCACTTTTCTTTGCATCTTCATTTCGACCCCCATAGGGTCTTCCACTAGTCCTTCCGCCTTGACCTCTTCCCGTTTGCTTGCTATCAAATCTTTTATTCAGATTCTCTTCCACCTTTAAGGAAAACTGGTATGCAGCTTCTATGGTGGTCATTCTAACCAGGCTCAGCTCCTCTTGAATACTCGGCCTCAACCCATTAATGTATTGGGCTACCTTTTCCTTGTTGGGCTCTGCATGGCCTGTCTTGATAGTAATCTTATAAAACTCTTATGTATACTCCTTAACATACTTGTTACCTTGCTTTAGTCCTTGCAGCTTCTTCAACAACTCCATCTCATAGTCCACAGGAATGAACTGCTTCTTCAGTTTCTCCACCATCCAATCCCATCTAGTGATCTTTCCTTTTCCTCTTCTGTTCCTCTCTAATTGGACCTCCTTCCACCAAATACTGGCATGGCCCTTCAACTTTGTTTTTGCAAACTTGACCCGATCTGGGTCCTCCACATCTTCATACTCAAAATACTCCTCCATGTCATTGATCCAATCAATGAGCTGTTCCAGATTCAAATCTCCATAATATGTAGAAACTTCAATTTTGGGCCTCTTTCCAATCTTTGAAATGGCCCTCAACAACCTAACCTCTCTAGGATCTCCTGTAGCTTCTTGCTCTTCCTCAGATAGCTCCTCTTCGGCTTCATCTTCACTTTCTTCTCTTATTCTTGGATCAAACCCTCTTCATAGCTCCTCTTGCAATGCATCGATTTGCCTTTGTAGGGCTCTAAAACCCTCTTCTGTCAAAGAATTCCTCCCAACATGATTTCTTCATGGAGGCATCTTGGTCTCTGCAGCAAACCCACAACCTTAGGTCCTGGTGCAAACTACCTCACAGTCGGCGATCTGTCTACACACTCAGGAACCCTTGCTCTGATACCACTTGAAGAAGGGGGTAAATCACAAAACACACAATAACAAATATTAAACACAACAAATAGAACTTTCTTTTATTGAACTAGGCAACTCATTACATTATAGAAGCTCAATTACAATTAGAGGATGAATCCTCTACTGGCTGCAACACATTACAGCTTTCCCAACCTCAAGACTCTAGAATTTTCAGCCTTCTGTAACCCCAAATCAGCTAGGGTTTCTATTTTTTTCCCCTATTCTAGACTCTACACTGGCCCCCCTTAACTCTACTACTGCCCAGGGTTGCCAAAATAGTCATAAATAGCACTTTTTGGCAGCCTCCAGCTAAATTTCAAAATTTGTAACTCCCTCCAAAAGTAGGTCAACTTCCGGGAAGCATAACTTTTGATCCGGGTGTCTGATTGACGAACCGTTTTAAGTGCTGGAAATCTCGCAATGTGAACTATCATACTGGAAATTCATAAATAGATTTCCATCAACTTTTCAAGATGTTATGAGAAGTTTTAGTGCCTCATATCTCGTTCCGTGAATTTTTAGAGGCTTTTCAGAAAACAAAAACTTTAATATCTTTTAGCTCACAAATGATCTTTGCCTGATTCCTTTGCCAAAGGTCTTATATTTCCATTATGTAACTTTCTAGAAGTTTTTGCTTCATTATGTGCCCAAATGCAAACTTTCTAAAAATAGCAGGTATACTTTCCTGAATAGGCAGGTCGCTATTTTTAGCAGTTTTGGAAAAACTGAAAGTCCTACATTATTATTCTGGATATTATGGAACCAAAAACACTAATTATGGGAAGAAATGAGAACAACTACAATGGTTTTGAATTAACTTCTTTTTGGGTGATGCAAGATTGCCCTTACGCCTCTGGATGCTCCTACATCAAATCCTTACAGTAGTTTTTCCCTTCTTGGGTTTTCCATGTAAATCTGGTGTTCTCTTGTGTTTGATGTTGGTTTGATTCAGTTTCTATTATTTACTTTCATGCTTAATCATCATAATAGTCTAAGGGTTAAATGAATCTATGTTGATCTAAATGTGTGTGAGAGTTTTGGAATTATAAGTTACAGCTTATATATATATATATATATATATATATATATATATATATATATATATATATATATATATATATATATATATATATATATATATATATATATATATATATATATATATATATATATATATATATATATAAGGGGTAAATGCAAGGAGATGGGGGACCAAAAAGTCACCACCATCTCCAAAATTAAATGAAAATGTGAGCATGTTATAATGTTCTCGTGTTATAATATGCTCGCATTTTGTTTTTAATAAAAGCAAAACAAAAACACTTTCTTCTCATTCACCACACGAGTTTTCTCCTCACAGCAGCAAAGAAACAAAGAAAAAACATGATCTCATTGTAAAGAGGACATTGAATCAAGTGCACCTGACAAAACAAGAAATTCACAATGCCACCTCGCTGCCAAAGACATCTTTGTGCAAATTTGGAGGCTCTAGCATAGGAAAAAGGTAGGGTTTGTCTATTTTTGTTAGTTTTAGAACAATTTTTTAGTTTTACAATGTTTAATTTGTTTTTATATTGCATTTATAGTTATTGGAGAAGTAGAAAACCTAAATCCAGTTGAGGAGAGTAAAAACAACCCTCCAAACCCTCCAAACCCCTCAAAACCCACCTTCACCTCCTTTTCATGTAAGGGATGATCAAGAACATTACCTAGGGATAATAGAAGAAAACAAGAAACATCTTGAAACTATTATTCAAACCCTAAATAATCCAAGTGGAACTACTGAGCATAAGAGGGCACTTGTAAAATCGCTATAGGAGATTGTTTCCCACATGGATTTGGTGATGAAACAAATCACCTAATTACAAGACTCTAGGGAGAGGAGTCAGCAATAGTATGCCGACAAGTTGTCATATGAACAAGTCAAGAAGGAAAAAATTACAAAATCTCAATTACGTGCACAATTTATTAATCCCAAAATTGGCCAAACATTAGAGGAAAGTTGCAAATGGTTTCTTATACATTGGTGTAGGAATGATAACATATCCTGAAACTTTTGGGATAGATGGTACATGGTCTTCAATGAACTGCCATGCAACAATGATGAGGTACCACAATATTTTTTGAGGAAACTCTATTGCGAGTTCATCCTCAACAAGATTTTGAATTATTTTGACATTCATGAGTTCCAGGGTAGAGGTGGTGGCTCTACCCAAGATAGACCTGGGGCTCATCGAGATGAACATCATGTGCCTATACCCTGAGCGAGTCCAAAACATAGGTCACTCCCTTTGGCTTTGAAGGAGAGTGTTGAGCTGGAAACTTTACATTCACTAACTACTCTCACCCAAACTCTATCACAGCATGCAGATGATTTTACCTAGGGCAATGAGAGTGAGAGTAGTAGGCATCACGTGTTCCCACATTTGTGTAGTACATGTGGAAAACTATGTGATTATGGGACGCAGGAGGCATGAAAGGACTCTGTGACATAGGGGCAACATGCTATGACACAGGTGTAGCATGATGCAATATAGGGGTAGGACATATAGGATGATCTTGTTCTCAATGATGATCTCTTATAGCATACATTTGGTATTGACTCTCAGGTAATTTGTTACAAGTTTCATCTTGATTTAGTATATTGTTATTTGAAATTTGTAATTAATTTTATATGATTATCTATATTATAAGTCAAAAATAATGTATGTAATTGTTTGCATAATGAAATTCCAGGGTCAGAGTCTTCATCCTGCCTTCGTTAGCTATCCATTGACAGGTTATGAGAGGATGTCAAATCAGCAGGTATGTAATTTATCACATATTCGTAATTATTGTAGATATGTCAATGGTAATATTATTTTGTGAGAATTTGATGATTTCTATAGTCACCAGCACTAGCACATTATTTTTGAATGCCAAACCGCCACTTTTATGGAGGTAAATTTAACCATTTCTAATCATTATGCATTTTTAAAATAATGTTATGTATTTATTTTGTTTGAATAATCTTGAACTTGATTTTTAGATGTTGAATACAGTGGAGACTGCTCCTCATCTTTGTGAGTCAATGTAAATAGGCATTGATGTAGCCATGATGTCTGCAAATCCTTTGACTGAGGTATGAGCCAATAACATGAAAATATCATAATTTTGTATTTCTTTTTTTAGCTCATGTCATTTGATGTACATAAATGATATATATGTTTAGCCAATTTTTCTTCTTGCTCCTTCTCATAGGAGGTCACAACTACAGTCCATCCAACTATTGATGAAGAGAGAGAAGATGATGGAGAGTGATCATCAGTTGGCGGTAAGTGATCAATTACATATGTGATGTTATATATTTCATACATTTTCTATACTAATGTGCATATTGTTTGTTTGTATTAATAGTTGCAGCTAGATGAAATTTATTCAAAGAGGTCTACTCGACAACAGAGAGAGGATGTGTCACTGACTAGCTCTCCATCTTCATAGTCAAAGAAAGGCCGCCGATTATTTCCTAAAAGTCCATAGGAAACTAGTTTTTAGGAACTTTTTTGTATGCCTAGATGGCTTTGTATACATACTTTTGTATTTTAATCTGATGTATATTTTTGTACATTAATCCAATGTATATTTTTTTGTATTTTCCTGTATGGCTTTGTTTGGACACACCTCTATGGATTTTTATATGAACTAGATGTTATGTTGATGACATTATGTATATGATAGTTTATATTAAATATTTAATATGATAATCAATTATTGTTACTAGAATTTGGTTTTACAAGTGCCAATTGCATTTGCTTGAAAGTTTATAAATCGTTTTCAAATAATCCATTTTGTGCATATCTTACAATCATTGAATTTTGTGGGACTGTGCATTTCTTTGAGGCATCATTTCAAATAGTTCATCTGCCTTGTCTATGATTCCATACATTACATACATGTCTACAAGGGAAACTTTGCAAATACAATACATGTGACAAAATTCCCATATCATTTATGCTTTGATGGTTGTCCACACCATTTTCTCTAGATCCCATTATAGCATAGACAAGGAGGAAGTTGGTTAATGTTGTACAATTTAGTTTTAGATGTGTCAAAATTTGCATAAATGGTTGAAATTTATTTTTGTGCATTTGCTTGAGAGTTTTTAAAGTCTTATGAAAAATCCATTTCCTGCATAGCTTGCAATCATTGAATTCCATGAGACAACATTTCTTTGGGGCATCATGTCAAATAGTTCATGTTTGTTATAGATGCTTCCACACAAGTTGCATACATGTCTTGCAGGGTACTTACATTTGACAAAATTCCTATATGCTTTATGCTTTGATGGATGTCTGTAACGTGCTCCAAACATACCATTTCTAAGGTTTTGGAATTTGGCTGTACACTTACCAATTGCATTTTCTTGGAACTTTCTAAAGGCTTATCAATAAATCCATATTGTTCATATCTTGCAATCATTGTATTCCATGAGGTGACTTTTCTTTGAGGCATCATGGAAAATAGTTCACGTACCTTGTCTATGCTTCCACACTTTGAATACATGTCTTTGAGGGCAGTTGCAATTACAACATCTAACAAAATTCCCATATATTTTATCCTTTTGATGGATGTCCAAGGAGGATATTGGCTAAGGTTGTGGAATTTTTCTTTACACCTACCAATCACATTTGCTTGAAAGTTTCTTTTCTTTTTTTTTTTTAGATTTTGCTTGAAAGTTTCTAATGCCTTATCAAAAAATCCATTTTGTTCATATCTTTCAATCATTGCATTCAATGAGGTGACATTTCTTTGGGGCATCATGCCAAACAGTTCACATGCCTTATCTATGCTTCCACACTTTGCATACATGTCTACAAGGGTGATGCAGTAGGTAAGGAGGATGACTCAACACCATGGAAACATATTTCATGGTGTAGGAGCACCTTAGCCATAGCCAATCTTAGCTAGGAGCATGTCATAACAAGGTCCTAGGACATCATAGGACAAGTTGATGGTCATGTGTCATCAGTTTGCATGTAATAAGGTCAAATGACCAGTGTCATTTGTGTTTGGCTAGTTAAATGACCAAGGTTAAAGGACCAAGGTTAGGAAACAAGAATATAGCAAAGTATGAGGATGCAATGGCCTAATATGACCATGTATTAGGAAAAAAGAGGGTGCAGTCCATACAATAATACCTTAACAAGTGTTTCAAAGGCCAAAACTAGTGATTTTGTGTGGTGTGTTTGCATTGGCATAGTAGTTTCCTTGTAAAGGAGGCCTAATTAGGCCTAGTCTTAAAGTGAACTATCATGAATTTGGAGCCTCCTATCCAAAACAATCCATTTCCTACATATCTTGCAATCATTGTGTTGATGTATAAAATTGTGCATGTTCTAACACCAACATGGGAAGTTTCAAGAATGTGGAACTTGCTACTTGAAACAACCTCTAGATTTTAAAGAAGCTGGCTCTTCTCTATTTCAATTGGGTTTTGAGCAAAGGGTAAAAAACTAACAGGATTACAAATACAATTAAGCAAATCTAACTATGGCGATGCACCTAAGTAAAAGTATCCTTCCAATTTAAGCACAGTGAAACTATTCTCAAGATACAGTTATATTAAAGAGCATATACTGCATGATTAACATAAACAGATAAAATGAATATTATCAAAGGTTCACAACCAGACACTTTGAATTGACACAGATAATATCAACCAAGGTACAAAACAAAGTTCTTCTAATTAATCTTCCAGCAACATAAAAGGCATAGATACATGCACAGATACATTAAGTTTCTTATCAAGAACTAAAAAATAAAGGAAAAATGACATAAACTGGTCACAACAAAGTATCTGACTTCTCTTTTAGATTTCTGAATAAAACTTATCAAAAAGTATATCTATGTATGTCTCGATCTATTACAAATACTGCATATTTATAATCATAGATCTAAATTTAGATTGTTTGTAACAACCAAATCATCAATGGCCCAACAAAACTGAAGATAACTGGAAGTTCCTGGTGGTTACGATCCTCCAAATCTACAATGGTCGTCCCTCCTTAACGCTCATTGGCTAGGGCAAAATATATGTGGTACACCTCCTTCATTGAGACATAGACACATGGTGAGACCCGTGCTCTTATAACTGAAACAAAATATGATAGATGAAAGCATCCACATTAAAACCTAGAAACTCCTTTGTCTTCAAAGAAATGAACATGAAAATGACACTTGTCACATTCTGCAGCCTTCAAAACCTGATACATGTCTTCTCCCACATAACCTTTAAAAACTATGTCTTTATGCTTGGGTGACCTTCTTTAATGACATCTGTCACAAGCCACTTCATTTAAAACCTGAGACACAATGATGGGACCCACAACCTCGGTGCTCACTACCCTCAAAGGGAGAAAACTAGGATAGATGGCAGCCTCCACACGCACACTAGCTAACACATGGCATCTTCTGCAACACTACTAAAACAAATAAAACTTTTGAAAGGTCTCCATGGAAGCGGACACTTGGCGCAACCCACACAAAACTTTAGAAGAAAAAATTTTCTCGCTGAAAGAGTTATGAATAAAGTAATTCCTTCTCCATGACCACCATGTGGCATCCTCCTCAAGCTTGAAACTTGAAACATTACAGTGGCCCACCATTCTTTATACTAACATCGACATGATATAGAAAGAAACACGTAGCATTGTCTACAACAAACTTAAAAGATAGATGGTGCCCTCCACACAAAACATAGAAACTTTTGGGACTACCTCTGCAAGTGACATGTGGTGACACCTGCAACATTGTTAAAACAAATAAAACTTTTGATACTATCTGCTATGTGGTGCGCTCTACACAAAACTTAATATTTGAAACATTGTTGTGGCTTTGACTGTGGATTTTACACTTGGCGGACTCTGTACCAAACATTTGAAACCTACACAACAACAAAATAAGACCCACGCAACAACATTTGAATCCCGCGGACTAAGCCGTGACTGAAACAAAATGTAGAGTTTTTGACACTCTACAGTTCTTGGCGACCATTAGGACTTTTGAGCCTGCTCTGAAAGAACCCAAAAATGACAAAAAGATATGTATTGAAAATACAAGTTAGAATCATAAATTTTGTAATGTTGTTTGATAAACAAACCATTTTGAATTAGAGAGCCCCTGTCTACTCTATAAAACTTGAAAAGGAAAATCAAGATTAATAATATCCTTATCAGAAAAAGTTTACAAAATTTGTACCACAGCCTTTAATTGAAATTCTAGTTGGGCCATAGGTATCGACACAGTTTCAACTTCCTTGACTGATGACGAATCACTTAAACTTTGGAAAATTGTCTGATCATTTTGCTTAGTCAAGAGAAGGGCCTTGATGTCATCAATCATCAACACTATGTTACTATCTGGGAATGGTGAAGGAAGCCCCAGTTGCATAGAATCCTCTATATGTTTCTTCATATTTTTCACTCCTTTCACTGTATCCAAGAGCTCCTAACAATTTGTGGCCGTAAAGTTACAACTCAAAACTTCATTAACCTTTTTAGCAGAAACCATTCTATCATTGATACCTGCTAGTGATAATGTCTCATCTATTGTGTCATACAACTTCTTCAATAAAAGTTGAGATTTAGAAACCCTCAATGAAATAGTGGACAAGGTAGCCTCCACCAAAGTTTCTACTTTTTCACACAACTGCTGAGCATTTAACAGAAAAGTTAAAGATGGCTTTAGCTGGATAATCTCTTTTGAGATTCTCTTCCATACTAAAACATATAGCTCTTTTACCAAATTAAGAACTCTAGCATTTTGTGGCCTATTAAACAACTCAATTATCAACTTCTTTGTTCTTTGTTGCTCAGCCATGAGTTTTGCCTAAACTACACTATTGGCATTTTGGTCACTCAATAACTTATGTTGCAAGTGTGTGGCCTCTTGTAACTTATTCTAATATTTCTTCTTTGAAGTGGCTTTCTCTTGTCTCAAAATAGTTATTGTAGCTTTTTCTTGTGCTAGCTCAGACTTAAGAGAAGCAATTTGGGCCTGTATAGCTTGATGTATCTGCAAAGAAATAGTATTTTGTAATTGGTTGTTTAGATTATCAATCTCATTTTTCTTAGATTGAATCTCCCCAGTAAGATTGCTGCTATTCAATTTCTCTTGAGCTAAATTATTTTCTACTTTTTGCAACTTATTAGACACTTTCAAATAGTCTATTGCCATAGTAGATACAGTTTCATTTAATAGCTCAACCCTGTCCTATGGCCTAAAGAGAGACATATCCATGGCTAAAACATTCATAGCATAATCTTGGGACTAGATTTGTTCATTAGGTTTCACCACATTTGGAGATAAATGTGTAACTATCAATGATTGTTGAATGGGGTCATAAAGTTACCTCATGTGTGCCACAATAGAGTTCTTGTTTTCCTTTTTCCTCTTTTTGTCCATCCTGGCCTCTCTAGCCCTTTTTTCCTGTCTTCTTGAGCTTAGAATGTGGGAGGTGATGCAATATAACCTCTAGCAAAGGGATGACCTTGAGGCAGGCCATATGGGATAGCAGATAATTGTTGGCTAGGAGAAACTTGAGGAGGGGTATGTTTAGGCATAGATGGAGAAAATAATGGCAATGTAATGGCCTGTGAAGACATGGCCTATATACTAGTAGTTGTGGCAAGGGTTGATGTAAGTATAATAGAAGTTGCAGGGGTTATGAATGTTTGGCTACTTGGGATTGCCACTCCTATAGTAGAAGAAAGAGATACAAGAGAAAAGGGAGAAGAAGCACTTACTTGAGTGACATAAGAGGTGACTAGTAGTTGTTGCTACTATGGTTCTATTTCTTCTTCCTCTTCCTCTTATAGGTACAATCTCCTATGTTTCCTAGGCCTCTCTTCTGTTTCCTCTGTTTCTTTCTCTTCAACATTTACCATCATTGGTGGTTGCAAAGGAACAATCTTGGAACCCCCAGATGCTGAAACTATTTGAGTCACTAGAATTGGTGATGACACAACACCTTTTTGTTTCTCTAAGGTGCTAAGGGATTGGGGCCATGAAGATGCAAGAGAAGAAAATGATGTATGTCTTGATTCTTGTATTATTTGGGCTGACACTATTTCTTCTTCTATCTCCTCACCCTTCCTCTAAATTTTGCTTGTGTCTGGACTTGAGACTAGGGAGGGATGCCACTCATCCTAGATTGATTCCCATATTTCATTACTTTCAACATTCCCAAATGAATGTGTACACTCTAAAATTTCTTGACTATATTTCCAATAGGCTTCAATCTTTTCTACTCTCCATTCTTGGGCTTTTAATACTTTCCTCAAACCAGCAGTCATTTTCATCTTAGGGTCATATTCCTTCTCTTTGACATAGAAGGTTTCCCATGACCTAGGCTCCTCAAAGGGAAAATTAGTTAATTCAACATACAGATTTGGGTTATCTTCTTTCAGATTACTCCTATCCTACTAGAATGGACAACCCTCATGTACCATCTTGGCACAAACCTTATTATTTATAACCCATGAGGCTAGGAAACTATCTAGATTATATTTCCATTTATCCTCTATGATGAGTAACCCAAGGGTGGCTAACTTCCTTAATAAGAGGTTCTCTACACTTCTAACTTCAAGTGTCATGTTTGTTCTGGCCCATGGGACATCATACATCTTCTTCTTTCTTTTCTTATGGCCAAAGTCATTATCAACCACAGATACCTATCAGTTCACCTCTAAGAATATGACTCTAGGGGTCAATACTTTAGGCAATAGCATGGGTTCCCCACTAAAACCATGGACTTTGATTATTGTATTATGTGCCCCAAAGAAGTAGTCACAGGGAATTAGGCAATTGGTTATAAAACCCCTTATACTCTATGTCATCCTATGTTCTATAGGCTCAAGGCTTAACTAGCAAAAGGTAGGGGTGATAAAAAGTTCCTAAAACTCATAAGGATCAGAGATTTCAGATAACACGTGTCCATGCAGACACAAGGATGGTTTTATTATGACCAAAATCTAGATCATACATATTTAAATGCATATGTTGTGCAAAAAGACCATAGTTCTAATATAGCATAAGATGGAACAAGAAAGCAAAATACCTGAATACTCACCTTGTCTTGAAATTTGTAAGCTGATAAATCATGGTGGCAACAATTTGTTCTAAAAAATCAAGCCGGTACTCTTGCGATTTATCCATAGTTTTCATTTTGAAAATGATTTCTAGCTGCCAGTCATGAATTGTGTTAGCCTCCCTCATTCCAAAAATGAAAGCTATCATTGAAAGTGCCTCCTAAATATTTTGACTGAATTGTGCCCACTAAGTGGGTAGTGTGGGCATCAGAGTATTATCTTCTCCCAACTGCATCTTTGAATTCAGGAACTTCAATTTGTTATGTATATTTGCCCATGTGTTTTGCATCTTGGTAATAGTTGGAAATGTGGCTGTTCTATTATACTACAAGGCCATCATGTCTCTTATGGCCTTGGGTGTAATATGCACTATGAGAGGGCCCTGTTGAATAGTATTTGATGGTGCATGAAACATTTCTACACATAACTTGATTAGCTCGGGGCATAGGTGGACATTTGGGACTAGGAACTATGGTAATTGAGAGGTCCATATCCTCATACCAAAAGTCTTAGACTAGCCATGGTTTTCTTAGAGAATGCACCTTTGATGTGCCCCCTCCTGGAGACTCTTGGTGTTCTTTTGAAGGGGCGTGTCATATATACCATCTGCATAATCCTTCATCTGTTCTGGGTCGACGGACAACCCTACTTCAGGAACCCTTGTTCTTGGATAGGTTTTCCCTGGTTGCGCAGGTGTCGAAGCGTATGATTTGTTGTTCAACAGTTTGTTAATTGACTCATAAATTTAAAGTCCCTCTTGTGGTGACTATGTCTCAGACATATCTATATCTTTGTGAGGAGAACGCGAGAAGCTTTTTACACAGAAAAGAATGAAATTATTTTATCAGAGTGATACTTAGCTGAAAGGCACTTGCTAGGGACAAAGTTTGTATGCAAAAGTGATTGAGAACAAAAGGATAGAAGCAAATGATGGTCACACATAGGACTTAACACCAAGCTCATTGGGATTTATGGAGATAATAAATGACACATCCCAACTTATTAATGGTATTAATGCTGAGAAACAGCTAGTGTATCCTTTTGAAATCTGCATGGAACGGAGTGTTAGATATGTTACGAGAGTGGCTATCTTTCTAAAAAAAGCATGTACTTCTGGGGATTTTTTGGGATTACCGAACAACCTTAATAAATGCTAGACTAAAAGAGAAGGGGCTTTGTGCTACTGACACGTGTTCACCAAACACTTATTGAAAGGGAAAGTAGGAAAAGAAAGTGGGAAAATAGGAAAGTGAGAAAAGGAAAAAAAAACTAACTAATTATGATACATGATGAGCCCCTTCTTAATTAAAATGTTTCAGAAGGATCCCATTTACTGGAGTTTCTTCAGGTTCTCCATCCATGGTCTCTAGCTCAAATGAATTTTGTTGCTTGTAGGAACGATTTTTATAAGGACTCGTCCACAATGATTCAAATTTGTTGTGTCAGCCTAGCTTGGCAACTCTTTCATCCCATTTCAATACCAGAGAGACAACCTCAAAAATGGGATTTGAAGTCTTCTTATCAAACCAGTCTTTAACCATTTTTTGATGTTTCATTAGTGACTCATGTGCTCTTTCCCTTTTCTCTTAAACTTCCAACAGTTCAGCAAGTCTGACTTGCATGGGGCCACTCTCTTCAATTTCTATCTATTTTAACAATTGCAAAGAAGGGATCTCTAAGCTTAGTGGCATTACTACTTATTTACCATTAACTAATTCATAGGGAGACATTTTAGTCACTTTCTTTGGTGTGATCATGTCAGCCCACAGTGTTGTATTAAGTAACTTATGCCACTCTCTATGATAATTGGTCCCTATCCTTTTTATGAGTCTGATAAGGTTCTTGTTAGTGGACTCTGCCAGACCATTACCTTGAGGGTAATAATTTGAAGAAGTCTTCAAATAAATCCCATTCCTTAATGCAAACTCAGATAATTTGGCTCCCAAAAATGCTTTAGCATTATCTGATATAATGGTATGAGGAGGACCAAACTAAGCAGTTATGCCTTCTAGAAATTCTAATATGACCTTTTCTGTTGCCTCGTTGAGTGGCACTACTTCACTCCACCTGGTAACGTAAGTTGTTGCTGTGAGAATCCATTTGTGTCCCATACTTGACACTAGATTGAACATACCAATAAAATCCAAACCCCATTGAGCAAAGGGTTCATCCACAACTATGGGACTTAGAGGCATTGATGCATTTCTCCTTTTGCTAGTATAAAATTGACAAGCCTGGGATTCTTAAACCAGCTGATGGCAATCTATGAATAGAGTGGGCCAGAAATATCCTGCTTGTGTTACTTTGATTGCAGTGGTCCTTGCTGACAAATGTCCATCTGAGACTCCATGGTGTAATTCATGAATTATTCTTTGAGCTTCATCCTTCTCTATACATCTCAAGAGTATACCATCAACATTCCTTCTTAATAGAATATGATCAATTAGTACAAAATGGGTCCCTTGCTACCTATAGTACCTTCTCTTATCATGGGAGAGCACATTTGGGAAAATCCCATACTTCATAAACTATATCCTATTTTTGACCCAATAGTCTTGGTCAACCTCTTGGAGTTTCAACACATTTTCACTTTCTGTTTCTTTAGTCACTATTCTTTCCATGTCTTGGGTCATGTATTAGCACAATCCCTTGCCTCTAACTAACTTTGTGGGTCTTACTTCTACATCATATTCTAAGATCTTTTTTATCCAATTGGCTCTTTTGTCAATGATCTCACCCTCCATAATATATTCTCTTACACTAGGGTGAGCCACTAATATCAAAATCTTATTTCCTATTACCAAATGTCTAAATTTTTTAAGGGATTTTACCATGGCATATGATTGCTTCTCTTAAAAATTATATCTAGCTTCATATTCCTTGAGAGTTCTAGAGAAAAAGGCTATTGGGTGCTCACCTTCCTGTTGATCATCTTTCTGAGTTAGAACAGTAGCAACACTGAATTCTCCCCCATACACATACATTATAAAATCTTTAGAAAAATCTGGGGCTATTGAAATGGCTCTCTTGACTTCTTCAAAACCCTATCTTCCTTCTATAGTCCATTTGAAAACTAGATCATTTTTAAGCAACGGTATCATTGGTCTAATTAGACGTGCAAAATCAGATATGAATTGGATAAAAAAGTTGATTTTTCCTAGAAAAGATTGAACTTCTTTCTTATTGACTAGTAGAGATAGGTTCATTATGGTTGTGACCCTTTCTAGATCAATAGAGACCCCTTAATTTGACACTATATGCCCTAGAAGTTTACCCTGAGGTACAACAAAGATACATTTCTTGGGATTTAGAGATATTCCAAACTCTTGACATTTTGTAAAAATGGCCTCTAAATGGTCAAAGTGATCTTTGGCATTCTTAGAAAAGATAGTGAGGTCATCTAGATAGATCAGAATAATCTTATTAATAAGTTCCCGAATGCTACATCCATTGTACGCTAAAAAGTAGCCCCAACATTTGAAAGGCCAAAACACATTTTAGCATATGCAAATGTTCCCCACTTTGTAGTGAATGCATTCTTATGCTGATCTTCATATGCTAACCAAATCTGATTGTATCCTGAGAAACTATGCAGCAAGGAAAACCTTTTTGACCTTGACACAGTCTGTAAAATCTATTCCATAGAGGGTAGGGGATAATGATCTTTCAAAGATGTTATATTTAGATCCCTGAAATCTACACAAAGTCTTATGTCACCATTCTTCTTTCTTACAGACACTAGGTTTGATACCCAGGTTGAATGCTTAATTGGAAAAATAATCTTTGATTCCAAGAGCTTTTGTAACTCATCCACCATTAAAGGTTCAATTCTAAGATTTATTGGCCTTTGCTTCTATTGGACTAGTTTAGACCCTTCAGAAGCTCTATGGTGTGTTGGATGATATCTCTATTATAGCCATGGAGGTCCTCATAAGTCCAAGCAATCACTCTATCATATTTATCACATAAAGCAATCAACCTTTCCTTTTCCTCTTGGGTTGTAGAATTACCAATTTTCAACTTTCTTCCTTCACTAACTTGGATCTTAGAATTATCTTCCTTATTTGCCTAAAACCTCTTCTCTAGGCTTGCATCTTCTGGGTCAAACAAGTTTTCTGGAGTAATCAGCCATTTAGGAAGTTTATTTGATTTTAGTTGGACGATTTGGCCACCATATTCTTCTTCAATTTTGGGATGTAATTGATCAACAAATTCACCTAATTGTTGTAAGAATGCAAGTACTTGAAGTTCATTGTCAAAAACCTACCAATTTTGGTCATTGTCTGCAATTGTTGGTCTTACTATAACTTAACTGAGTCATTGTTAACTAGTAGATCACTTGCCAGGTCAAACTGTGAACCAATTTGTGCCATTCTATCTATTTCAGAATTTTGGGCTCTAGGAACTACCTCAATATTGAAAGCCTCAAAACTATCTATCAAGTCCCAAATCTTGTGCCTGTAGGATCTCATTTTTACATTTTTGGCTATTGCTTTCTCTCTGATTTGTTTTACCACCAGTTCTAAGTCTCCTTTTACTATTAGATTCTTTATTTCCTTTTTCTTTGCCAACATGAGTCCATGCACCAAATATTCATATTCAACATCATTATTGGTACAGGTGAACTAAAAGCGAATGGCTCTTAGAATTTTCTCACCATTTGGGGTAGTAAGGCAAATTCCTACTCCAGCACCATTTTTACTACTAGCCCCATCAAAATTTAGGGTCAAGATTTCTGAGTTTCTTTTAGCCTCTCCACTTTCTGATATTTCTTTCCTTATAATATTAGGGATTTCTTGGTCTTCTTCAAAAATAACATAAGTTCCTAGACCAGTAGAGTCATAGTTTCCATAGGGGTCACTCTGCATCATGGTCAATAGCTGATTATTCTCTTCTTCCTATTGGTCAGTTCAATCCAATCACCTAATTCTTCAACAAAGATTCTCTCCTCTTTATTCAGCATGGCATGGGATGCTTCTAATTTTGGGGTTGGTTCATTTGTGATATGGTCTTTAGATAATGGCTCAAACAATATTTTCATCTTTGTCCCATATTTGGTTCTCAGGATGAGGTGTGACCAATCTAGTGACATGTAACCTCCTATTTTGGATGTGAAATCTCTAGATAAGCATAAACCAAATAGATGGGGAATATCTATGACTACCATGTATCCTGATTGACAATTATATTGGGACAAGTATATAGTTGTAATGGAAGTTGTTTGATTTTTCCTATTGTTTGCACATATTTCCTGTCCAACTGCATCACCCCTATTGTAAGTGGTTCATATTTTATCTTTAATGCATTTGCTATATGCTTTGGCATTACTGTAGTACTAGCCCCATAATCTATCATTGCATTATGCAATAGTTTTTTCCCAACTATTAGAGTCAAATAAAAGGGATCTGGTTTAGATTTACCTACCTCAGGTGCATTGTTCAACAGAGCTATTGTTTGTAAAGGTACAGTATCTTTGGGCTGAAGTTTCCCTTTATCAATAGCTCCTCCCTTAGTATTAGAGTGTTTAAAGGCTTCTTGACCTTGCAGAGCTTCCTGTAACAATGTCTTCTGCTCAGGAATAGCTAACATATCCTAGATTAATACATGTGCTATAGTTCTTTTCAACTGGTCCACCACATTTACAGGTCGTAATGATTGGGTCTTTGAATAATAAGGCTACCTTGTCTTTTCTAGAACCTATCCCAAGGCTACTTGATTTTGCACAGGGTGAGGCATGTCTTGCCTAGAGACTAGATTGTAATGATTTTGGAATGGAGGAGTTCTCATGATTTCATTATTAGTGTCTTCAGGCTCCTCCATCATTCTCCTCTTTGATCTGGTGTAATAGTCTGACTGCACTAACAATTTCTTTGAAGTGGATGCCTCATTCGAGAACACTGAATCTTCCTCTTCAATCCATGAAAATAAGGCATGTTTGGGGGCTATTTCTTCTTCTTGTTGTATGGACATACCTTGCATCTGGGCAACCATTACTACATTTTGAACACCAGGGGATTAATATGGTGGAGTGTTAGAAGTTGAGAATTATCCTTCTAACCCTCTTTGTTCTACTATCTTTTGCTACAAATTACTTTTGGGATAGTCTTTGGGCATATGGGCATTGTTGTAGGGAAAGCACCAAGCATTTGTGTTATCTGCTAAGTTATTTTGCCCTGGAACTATTTCCCTATTAGTATTATGGGGAACAACTTGTAGAGGTGTAGGGAGTGAAACTAACTAGTTTGAAGGCTGAGGATTAGTTTGCCTTTGAGGGCCTTGATATTGATTTGGTCGAAAGGGAGGTCTATTTTCTTGGAAACCTTGATAAGGGGGCTTTAGATAGGGATTTGTTGTCTCTTTAGGTTGATTATCTCATTTGAGAAGGTCCTTAGAATGTTTTTGACATCATCCATTTTAGATGGTTGAGCATAGGTGGTTGACCTAGCAGGTTGTTGAGGTACTAGAAATAAATACATGGACATAGGTGGAGTTGTAAGATTAGGAGCTTCTTGTGGAAAAGGTAGGGTAATTTCTGGGAACATGGGCATAGGAGGCCTTGGGGGCAATTTTCCATTATCTATCAAGTTATTTTCAGCCTTGACTGCCAACTCATATGCTTCTGGTAGTGCCTGACCTCCAAGAGACTGAATCATTAATGATATATCAGAGTTAAAAGATTTGAGGTAAAACACAATAGCCATACCTGATAATGGTCTTGTTGTAGCAGGAATTCTATCCCAGGTCTTTTGAAATCTTGAGTTGAAATTGGTCATGGCTTCTTGTGGTGCCCTTTTAATAGTGATCAATTGTTGCAACAAGGAATATTTATCACCTTTCTCTTTAAATCTTGCAAAAAAGCATCACCAAGTTGATCCCATGTAGATAGTGTATTTGGAGTGAGAGATCTATACCAGTCTAGAGCCTTTCCTTTGAAAGAAACTGTTAGCAGTCTTATTGCCACATTCTGTTGAGTAATAACATGTACTGCACACACATCAGATACATCTTACAGATGCTTTCCAAGTATCTTGAAATCTTCTCCACTGAACTTAGGTAGAGCCTTTAGAGCATTGGTTGGAATAGGATCCCAAGTTGCTAGTGGTACTGGGAGGACGAGAGGACTACCATTATTCTAATTTGCATTGTTCGTTGGAGGTATAGGTGCTCCCATATTTATTCTTTGTGCTACTACAACCTAATTCACTCTTCTCCTTGGAGTAGCTACTAATGGTGGTAAAAGAATGCATGGATTAGTAGCAAACTATGCTCTTGTTGTAGGTCCACAGCTCTAGCTCCTTGTTAATCTTTGGCTCATACGATCTTGACAGAAACTTCAAGAAAGTTCCCACCAGGTGTGCCAAAAATTGTTGATGTATAAAATTGTGTAGGTTCTAACACCAACATGGGAAGTTCCACATATTGCATTCCATGAGACAACATTTCTTTGAGGCATCATTTAAAATAGTTCATGTTCATCAAGTATATGCTTCCACACTTTGCATACATGTCTGAAAGGGTACTTACAACTAAAACATTTGACAAATTCATATATGCTTTATGTTTTGATGGATGTCTATACTGTGTTCCAAAGATACCATTTCGAAGGTTTTGGAATTTGGCTTTTGCTGCAGGAGCACCAACACCATCTTTTACAAAATTAGGTCATTTGAAGGTCTTGATAGGTTGAGTCTAGGATGTTTTGAAGTAATCTGAGTTTTTTGCATCAAATAAGGTCATTGTAGACCATGATACATGTAATAAGGTCAAGATGACCAATTTTCTATGTTTTGGAGTCATGTTGAGTCATGTTTAGTAAAATAAAAGTCATGTATTTAGTTTGGGAGGTCTTCTGGAAAGTTTGAGAGAAAAATGTTAGGGTTAGCCAGTAGAAGATGCCAATTAAATGCAAATAAAGATTAAATAGAGGAATGAAAATACACATAAATAATAACAGTGAGAGACAATTTTTAATGTGGTTCACCCAAACTTGGGCTACATCCACTAATAGAGAGTCCAATAGTATTATCCAGTAAATCAAATCAATTACAACCAACAATTCTTACAACTCAATACCGTTGCAAAATGCTACAATACATGAATGGAAACCCTAACCCTTAGCCATTTTTATCACAACTTTTGTCAGTAAAATATAGTTTTTTTTTTGTCAGCCAATGAAAAAATAACTCCCAACACCTTAATAAAATAATAAAAAACTGTGTGAGGTTTCAGGGGTGCTACTCCTAGACCCTGCAAGGGGCACTGCCCCTTGACCCTGTAAGAATTTGGGGGGAAACCACGCTGATAAAAGTGGGGTTAATTTAACCTTTAAGTCTAATTAGGCTCCATATAACAACAATCTCCCACTTGGAGACTGATCAGACTCCACACCATATCAAGAAACCCCCAAAACAAGGTCGGTTGTCCTACTAGATTAGGCCTGATTGAAACATGAAAAGTATGAAGATTGAGACTAGCCACATTGAAGGTTGTTCGATTCACATGTAATTGAGTTTGTTTTGGTCTACTAAGGTCATAATAGACCATGTGCAAGGTCAATTGAGTCATTTTGAGTTTATTTTACAAAAGTTGTCAACATGTATACAGTGGAAAGGTGCTAGGAGTGACATTTTGCATTCCATAGCTCATGGGGCTGAACGGACTTTGCCAAAATGTCAAGGTGGGAGGGTTAATACTAGGGGAGGTCTTATTTCATGTGCCAAGCATCACAGTCATTTGAGGTAGCAGGCTACCGGCAAAGTCCCTTGAGCTCTCTAAGACGAAAAAACTACCAAACTTTGACAGGATAGTTCTCAAAATTCATGGTAGTTGGGAACATTCCATGTGGACCTATAGGTATACATGGGGTCCATCTACAATAACTTCTCTCTCTTTCATTCAAATCCTATCCATTTGACCATGCCAGAATCAATTGAATTCTTGCAAAATGCTTCATTTTTATGTAGTGGAAAGGTGTTAGGAGCGACATTTTGCATTCCATAGCTCGTGGGGCCAAATGGACTTTGTCAATGTATTAGGGGGGGTGGGTAAATGCCAAGAGAGGTCTTATTTTGTGTTCCAAGCATTGTAGTCATTCGGGGCAACAGGCTACTAGCAAAGTCCCTTAAGCTCTCTAAGATGAAAAACTGTCAAACTTTGACAGGATAGTTCTCAGAATTTGTGGTAGATGGGAACATTCCATTTAGACCTATATGTGCATGTGGGGTCTATCTACAATAACATCTCTTGGTTTCATTCAACTCCTATCCATTTGACTATGCCAGAATCAAATGCATTCTTGCAACATGCTTCAGTTTCATGCAGTCGAAAGGTGCTAGGAGTGACATTTTGCATTCCATAGCTCGTCGGGCTGACCAAACTTTACCAACGCATCAGGATGGGTGGGTAAATGACAAGGACGTATTGTTTCATGTGCTAAGTGTCGTAGTCATTTGGGGCAGTAGGCTACTGGCAAAGTCCCTTAAGCTCCCTAAGATGAAAAAACTACCAAACTTTGATAGGACAGTTCTTAGAATTCATGGCATCTGAGAAAGTTCTATTTAGACCTATAGGTGCACATGGGGTCCGTCAATAATAACCTCTCTTGGTTTCATTCAACTCCTATCCATTTGACCGTGCCAGAATCAAATGCATTCTTGCAAAATGCTTTAGTTTCATGTAGTGGAAAGGTGCTAGGAGTGACATTTTGCATTCCATAGCTCATGGGGCCGAACGGACTTCACCAATGCATTGGTGTGGGTAGGTAAATGCCAAGGGAGGTCTTGTTTTATGTGCAAAGTGTCGTAGTTATTCATGGCAACAGGCTACCGGCAAAGTCCCTTAAGCTCCCTAAGACAAAAAAACTACCAAACTTTGACAGGACAATTATTAGAATTCATGGCAGCTAGGAATGTTTCATTTAGACATATAAGTGCATGTGGGGTCCATCTACAATAACCTCTCTTGGTTTCATTCAACTCCTATTTGTTTGATGGTGCCAGAATCAAACATATTCTTGCAAAATGCTTCAGTTTCAATAAAAAGGTTGCCAGGTGCAATATTTTTTATTCTGCTCATTGTGGGGCTGAACGAACTATGCCAACATATTGGGGTGGGTGGGTAAATGCTAGGGGAGGTCTCATTTCATGTGCCAAGTGTCTTAGTCGTTCTGGGTTGCAAGCTACTGGCAAACTCGAAAAGTACTATGTCTTGTTAGCTTGTAGACCAGAATGAATGTGACGCTTGGCACACAAAACAAGACCTTCTCTACCATTTACCCACCCACCCCAACATGTTGGTGCAATTTGTTTGGCCCCATGATGAGTGAAAAAAAAAATATGGCACCTGGTAACCTTTCCACTGCATGAAACTGAAGCATCTTGGAAGAATCTATTTGATTCTGGCATGGTCAAATGGATAGGAGTTGAACAAAACCAAGAGAGGTTATTGTAGACAGACCCCACATGCACCTGTAGGTCCAAACGGAACATTCCCATCTTCCATGAATTCTAAGAACTATCCTATCAAAGTTTACTAGTTTTTTTGTCTTAGGGAGCTTAAGGGACTTTGTCGGTAGCCTCCTGCCCTGAACGATTGTGACACTTGGTACATGAAATGAGACCTCCCCTGGCATTTAACTATCCACCTTGATACATTTCCAAAGTTTGTTTGGCCCCATAAGCTATGGAATGTAAAATGTCACTCCTAGCACCTTTCCACTGCATCAAACTGAAGCATTTTGCAAGAATGCATTTGATTCTGGCACAGTCAAATGGATAGGAGTTAAACAAAAATGAGAGAGGTTATTGTAGATAGACCCCACGTGCACTTGTAGGTCAAGTGGAATGTTCCTAGATGCCACAAATTCTAAGAACTGTCATGTCAAAGTTTGTCATTTTTTCATCTTAGGGAGCTTAAGGGACTTTGTCAGTAGCCTGCTGCCTCGAATGACTGTGACACTTGGCACACGGAGGCCTCCCTTGGCATTTACCTACCCACCCCAATGCGTTGGCAAAGTTTGTTCAGCCCCATGAGCTATGGAATGCAAAATGTCACTCCTAGCACCTTTCCACTGCATGAAACTGAAGCATGTTGCAAGAATCAGTTTGAAGAAATCCTTGACACATGAAGACACTAAGAACACTAAAGACATGGAGGACAAAGAAGCATGAAGACATGAACAAACTCCTATCATGAGGAAGAACCCCAACCCAATCTAACTCTTGAAAGCATGACATGTTATGATGAAGAACCACAACCAAATCCAATGATCCAATGGCGTTAACCAATGACATAAGCAACTATGTCATACTATTGTAACATGATAAACATGAATGTTATGAACTAACATCAAAACCCTGTGATCTAACCCAATGAAGCATAACATGATGATAATGTAAACATCAAACGTATACCATAGAAAAGAAATCAAATGAAACATGAGGCCTTCACTACCCATAGTTCATACCACTACCATTGAGTAAACCTCTTCAATAGTTCAAGCTCATGCAGCTCCACTTGTTAATACAATCAAACAATATGCACATTACTATAACAAAATGTACATGAAATATAAAACATCACTTATGTAATCGATCACTTATTACCATCTGATGAACACTCTTCATCATCTTTTCTCGAGCTTCTTTGTCCATAGTTGGATGGACTAGAGTTGTGACCTCCTATGAGAAGCATCAGAAAGAAAAATTGAATAAACATAAATATACTGGAGGGAAGCAATTCATACTACAATTTATATACAAAACAAAGTACAACTAACTGTCTAGGAAAGTTTTATGCATACTTATAAATTAATCCAATGAACCATCTAGGTCTTCTCTACTCTTTATTGTGTCAAGTATTGCCTCATGGTCAGTCATGCACCTTCCACAAGGTCTTGTTCAAAGGTATACCTTGATATTGTATCAAATAAACATTGGTTGCCAAACAAGGTTAGAGTAATGAAGAATCTTCTGATGCATGTCAAAGTCCTGAAATAGCCAAACATTAACACTCTTATGTGGATACCTTCTAATCCATGTTGCAGTAACAACCACTGAGCCTATAGGGTATTCGATGTTTTCTTTGTCTGTAACAAGCACCTCCAATTTCTTTTTGGCCTCAACACAACGACACAGGTAATAATCTATTCCCTCTTCATTATCTTCATTTGCAATAACTACATAAACATGCCCTACAATGATATGTGCAGCAAATTAGATGAAATTAGTCAACATTACAAAAATACTACAAAGTTTAAGATAATATTAGGAATTTCAAATTTAACTATGCAAGAAGATATATTACCTAGTTGAACTAGATCTGATATGTGTTCACAGTCAACTGATGATTCCATCTCTATCAATTCCAGTGTTGTTAGGGGTTGATACATGTCAAGTGGGTACAGATAACCGAACTGTCATTCATCAACCCACTCCATTGACTCGCACTCATTCCAGGCTTGAATTGTACATGGAGAACAAAATCATGCCATCGTCTGTGTATGTATACTCCATGAAGCTACAATTGAGCTTCTGATAAAGTGTAGCTCACTTGATCCTGTCAGTGTACAATAGTCCTCATATGGTACAATATTAGTATCATCTATCAACCAAAAAAATCTATGAACTAAATACTTACCTTCATTACCTGGACCCATCGAAGCATTACACCACTCAATGATTGATTTTGCATCTGTTAGCTTTGCATTGTCTTTATACTTTAACTATTCACATGCTATGGATCTTTTGATATATGTTCCTACACCATCGTGCTCCCTCTTTCCATGCCCAACCTCACAAAATTTCCACATATGTTGAACACCTATAATATTATACCTCCTACTCAGCCAATAGAAATTCTATGAGTTCTTGAATTCTGATACACAGTTATCCCACCATATGATATGCTAACTGAATGATACGCCCCTTATGGCCAGATCATTGTAGAACACCTAAAAAGAACCTTTCATGAACTTTGTAGAATGTGTGCGATCATCACTTATATAAAAATGATACTCCCTTATGATCTTTTTGTCATCCTCTATACCATCATTCGCATGAATGAATGTGATGTGCACAAATATAGAAACCTGTGTAGAGTTATAATATTGGGATTACACCTCACACTATGGATGTAGACTATAGTTCTCTATAAAGGCAATGACTAAAACAATGACCAACTGGAAATGTGTCCTTGGATAACTTGAATTGCAAGTCCAACCATCGAGTTCTATGGGCATGTCTTACATACTCATACACTATGTTGTCATGAAATATAGCCATAAATTGATACACTGGAATCTTTTGAATAACATATTCACACCTTTTTGCTTCTTTACCATCTCTTGTATTGTATGCCACTATTTTATACTTGCCAAATTCTACTAGTTTGTTTCCAACTGCATGTGTTCTTTCCATATGTTCACATATTGGCATACGTTGCAAGCCACTGCAATGCTGACATGTGCCATCCAAGCATAATTTCTTGTAGAATAATTGACCTTCCTCTCTATCGCATAAAATCATTGATATGAAGTCTCTTGAGGTAGTTGGTGGGGCATGTATGCCACAATTCTGTAAAACATTGTTAGTCTGCAAATCTAAACATATAGACCGATAAACATCAAAATGATTAGAAAATTCAATATGTAATCTACAACAAGTAGTGCATGTGTAATTTATTTTGACAAAGAAAGGTTTTAGCAATTCAAAATATCTTTGAGAAATTTTAATTTGAGGATACTTCTCTAGAAATTTACCAAAAAACTATGTTTGAGTCGTATCCAAAAAAATGCTTAGGATGTTGCTCATGGTTTGGACTACCGATTCTCCTTCTTACCACATCCCTTTGATTCGGAGATACCCTTGTGTAATTCTTCCTAAAGTATTCAATTAGTGATCTCAAAGCTTCAACAACAACTTTGTCTTTTTGTGGGAGTCTCCTAGAGAATCCCCACAATTCATTAGTGTTTGGATCCTCAACTCTTTGACATCTTTCAATGGCTCTCATTAGAGTTTTTCTATTTATTTTTAATGCTTGACTTGTATTTCTAATGAGGCGAGCTGTTTTTGTTTGTTGGCTTACAATTGTCGATGTAATGACATGTCATGTGACATTGCTATCCTTGGTACATGAGGTGGAACCCACACTCTCATGCACACTCATTAGATTCTTGACAATTGATTTTTCACTTGAGGTATTCAATGTTCTTGGGTGAAGAATTTTCATAGTGGGCCTAAATTTTAGATTTCTCATCAATTCAACAAAGAGTTGACATCTGTTGGTTTCATTTAAATTCTCAAAGAATAATTTCCATATCTTATTAGTGTATCTTTGGCAAGTGTGCATGGGAATCTTATCTTGCATGGGCTCCAATACATTCTCATCAATATCAATTAGAAACTTAAGCCTCCTATGCAAAATTCTAGGAGGCATTTTATTTGGTAAAGTAGACTGAACATTAGGAATTTCTTCAATATTTACTTGAGATGGGATAGATGGCATACCTTCAATTAGAGATGAAAAGATTGAAAATGATGTACCTTCAACTTGAGGTGTGAATGATGGTGTGTGACCAAATTGATAAGAAATTGTAGATGTACCTTCTACTTCACCAGTGAAAGATTGAGTGTCTCCAATTCGAGAAGATAATGATGGTGTTCCTTCAACTTGACATGTGGATGATGGAGTGCCTCCAACTTGGAGATTCACTTTCCTCATTGCACGGAGGTTTTTCATTCATTCCCTTTGTGCCACTAATTCCATCTCTCTCTTAGCTTTGTTAGATGTGTCACATTCCTCTTCAATTGGCAATGGTGGAATATCTTCTTATATGGTTGACAATTTCCTACTTTCCTGAATTCACCTCATTCTTTCTCTTTTTCTCTCATTCTTAGCTTCACACTCTTTTGGTGTTAGATTCTTTTCTCATTTCCTCAGCATGATGATGATTTCTACAAGCATGAAGAATAAGACAATGATTATTAGAAATTTTATAATGACAATGAATAGCACAATTAGAATGAATAACAAGGTTTTACAAACTTTTGAATAAGACACCTCATATCAAGATAACTTGAACATACATAAGTAATGGATTATGCATTTGAACACACATATACACTTCAATCTAGTTTAAATAGAAGAGAGGAGGATGAACTTGGAGGAAGAAATAAGAAGTTATACCCTATTTTTCTGCTATAACTCATTTTTTCTGCAAATTCATTGTTTTAGACCGTACCTAGGCCTTGTACGGTACTTTCAAATCTTAAAATTCATTGGATGAGTTAGGTGTATGTGTTAACTTTCATTTGCACCTATTTTGAGGGTTTTTCATTGGGTTTAGAGGGATTTCTAATGGAATTTTTGAAACTGCCCAGTGGACTGTTAGAATAAGGGTTTTCAGAGAAGAAAATGGCTAATTTACCTATCCACCTACTGTATAAACCTATGGCTTGGTGGATAGGCTAATTTTGATGTCTCTAACATGAATGTGGAAGATTTTTTTTAGGGAAGGAATCTAAGAGGGTTTTGTGTAATGCCTTAAGGGCATTTTCATGCATTTTCCAAGTGGAGAGGGTGGCTAAATAGTGGTTCTTTGTGAATTTGAATGCATCCTAGCCAAGTAAGTGTTCCTATAGAATATGCAAGCCTATTTAAAGGCGAATAAAGTGTTATTTTGTTATGGGTTGGAGTGGATATGATATTTTCATTAAAACCCCCTTATTTGTGAAGAAATGAAGGGTTTTCTAGTTTGCACCCTAGATTAGCATGGCTATACTAACCAATGGTGGAATTTGAAGTTTTGTGACATATAGATCTGTTGTTTTGGGGTTTGGAGTGGTTATTTAATGATACTAGGGTACTTTCTTTGTTAATTGGACCAAATTAGGCCTATTTGTAGAGAGGGCCAATCATAGAACTCACATTTTTCCTGAAACAAGGGCATGAAATCTTTTGATATGTTGTTCTAATCCATAATGGGTGTCTAAATACTTTTTGGTTTGTGGGTTGACTGAGTTTACAAAAAGTCATGCACATTTTTCATGTTTGGAAGGCTACTAGGCCTTAAGGAGTGATTTGTGGATCAAACATTGGTTGATGTTTCCATGCACTAATAGTGACAAAATTGGTTTGAATACATTATATTGACATGGTTTATTCTTGTGTTACAGTTGGGGAATATCTTGGAGCCGTTATGCCTTATGATGCCCTTAAGCACCTAGTTGGGCCATTGCAAGATTTTGGTTTATGGTTGAGTTGATTTGTGAAATATGTTATCAATGCTTTGAATTCCTTCTTGTGTCTGCATCATAAATGATCATGCCACTTGAATGTGAGTGTAGATTTGGGAGTTTGGCAAGCTAAATAAGGACTATTTACTGAGTTTAGGGGTCTGTGGAAAGTTTGAAGGCAAGTTCCTTTGTAATATAGGCCTAATTAACCCTTTTAGGACAGTAAATAAGGTCAGTTTTGAGGAATATTGTCCAAAGGAGTCTATACTGAGTTCAATATATGTTATGCAACATGGTAATGGGTTTTCTAAACATTCCTTAATGTTTGGGTTTGAAACTTTATGGGAAAAATAAGTTAGAAAGAACCCTTAAGTAGGGCTACTAGGATTTGAGGGCTTGGGTAGATTGGTTGCTAAGAGGGGATCCTTGTGACTTTTAGATTGGTTTAATTGGTTCTAGTTGGTGAACATAATCTTGTTAGATGCCTCATCTAGTTCATATGAAGGTCTGAACCCTAGTTGTGTTTTGGAGGCGTAATGCATTGAAGGGTCATTGAGAGAGTTTGTGAGTCAAATCAAGAACACAAGTTTGTGAAACTTTGTAAAACCAAGTTGTTGTCACCTTGTAGTGCATCATTTGGGAGCTTATTTAAAAAATTCTAAAGGGGAAAATTGAATGGTTGTATCTCTAAGAAGTAGAAAGATGAATTGGTAAATTGTAGAATGATGCACAAATCAAACACCACTAAGGAGCATATTTTGTATGGCAAGGATGGAAAAAGAAGTAACTCTCCAAAACTAAGGGAAAATAAAGGCCAAAACAAACTTAAAGAAGATAACAAACAAGTTGATTTGAGTATGTACAAAGCTAACAACTATTGGTCTTATTTCAAGGTTGGAGGATATTGTTATGACAAGTGTTGGAAGCTTCATCTAGAGATTCACCCAAATGACAAACACAAAAGTAAGCAACCACAAAGGAAAAAAAAGCACATTAAAACATCAAATTCAAAGAGAGAACAACTCTCACATGAATATACATCAATATTGAATGATGTTAGTATGTAATGATACTTGGATAGAGTATTTACTTGATTTCCAAAGGAGATACATGTGAGTTGCTTTCATTTGTAGGGGCATTTGATTAGCACGCCAAGTTTTTCCTATGGATTGAGTTGTGTTCAAGTTTTTCACTTGTAGAGAAAGCAACTAGTACATTTCACTCACTATGGGTGAGTATGAGAAGTATGGCCACTTGGAGGTTAAGAAAGGACAAGGAAAATAGAGAATGTAAGAGATAGTGATATGTTTTGGGTGTTGTAAGCATGCACATTTGTGTTCCATAGTAACATGAATGTTGTAGCATAATAGTGATGGTTTTCATTATTGTAATGTGTACAAACTCTTATCTCAGTTGTAGCATGTGCATAGTTGTAGGAGGAGAACTCTTTACACATTCATTGTAAACAGTGTATAAATGTATCAATTTCATTATACATAGATGCAATAAGAAGGACCAATTTTTAATAAATTATAACTTTCATAGCATTGTAAAATGACCTTCAAATGTAAGGAGGATCATACATGGTAGCAGGGTTATATAGACTATGATAATGGACTATTATATAGACTTACATGACTATCCTACACTCATGAAAACCTTCTTTTTAGGGTTTTATCTCCTTGTAACTCCCTTTGTATCATCTTATATCATAATGCTTGTATGTCCATATATTTACATATATAACTCTCTTCTTTAAAATTTTTCTATGTTGATGAAATAAATACATAATCTCCATCATACTTTTTATGGATTGAGTGGTATCAAAGTGAGTTGTAACAATTTGTCAAATAGTTTGTGGTGCTCATTTCCTCCATTTTTGTAAGAAAAATATCATTTCGTGCATGGTTCTATTAAATGAATTGAATTATGCATGTATTAAGGAATAAATCCTTCTATATCATCCTAGGGCAAAAATTAAGAGTCTTCCAAAATCAATTTTGGCTCCATGTATACACTCAAATATGAGTATGACAAACAATTGTTCACTAAAATTATTTTATGAAGTATTTGATAATGTTTTTCTCTTGTATAGCTAAAAATAGGCGAAATAAAGGCATGAAGGGCCAAAACAAGGTGGAAACATAAGGAATTTGGAGTCTCTTTGACTGAACTAACAGATGTACCTAGACACATATATCTCTTAGAACATAAAGAACATAAAAAAAAATAAAAACATCAAGACATTTAAAGACATAAAGAACATAAGAACATATATATGTGAATTAAAATTGAACATACCTTAGAATTTGATATTGCAGTTGACCAATTCTCCAAAAGATGACTTCAAAATCCTCAAATTCTTGTTTTTCTCAAGTTTGATTATGAATTCTATATAATTCTAGAATAGGATTAGTAAAATTTATGTAAAAAAAAAACATATATCATCAAATTCAATCTATATATCAATGGTAATTAGCTTTGAAACAAAATCACACATGAAACATGAAACATTCAGTTTAAATAATTAAATTTTCTCCAAAAACATGAAAAATCACTTCTTCTATGTTGAAAAAACAAAAAAGGTGGTGGATTCATATAAAAATGATTCTTAATTAGTCAACCAACATGAAAAGCATTTTTGTGTCTGATATACTAGTGAAAAGTAGGAATAACAGGCATGTGGGGTCTGAAACATGGATCCCACATGCTTTTTTACTATTTTCCATGCTTCCAAGAACATGATTGCATTATAATGTGCTCACATTATAACACGAGCACGTTCTAGGAAGCATGATAACATAAAGGTAACCTTGTATCTACATGAGAGAGTCTCTCTCTCTCTCTTCATTTCTCCATCCTATATATAAAGATCAATC
The DNA here is from genome assembly GCA_027924645.1 of Cunninghamia lanceolata. Lineage (NCBI taxonomy): Eukaryota > Viridiplantae > Streptophyta > Pinopsida > Cupressales > Cupressaceae > Cunninghamia > Cunninghamia lanceolata. Next base: position 21,371,180 of record BSBN01001281.1, read on the forward strand.
GAGAGACATGGGGAGATAGAGAGGTACATGGAGATAGAGAGGATAGGTGGAGACAGAGATGGGGAAAGGGAGAGATGGGGAGCGAGATAGAGAAAGGGGTCTATAGAGGGAGAAATATAGAGATACATATATAGAGAGAGGGGAGATATAGGGAGATAGATCTAGCAAGGGAGAGATAGATAGGGAAATACAGAGAGAGAGGTAGAGAGGGGTATATTAAGAGATGGGCTTATGAGGATAGATAGCTTGATAGGGAAAGAGATCAAGAGATGTCTAGAGATATAAGGAGAGATATTTCAAGACATATAAGGATGGGGAGAGAGATAAAGAGGAGGAGAGAGAGGTAGCGAGGGATAGATTATGAGATAGGGATCCATATGTCCAGAGAGATAGAGATAGGGATCCCTAGATTCTCCCCTCTACCTAAACCATAAACCTAAACCTCTAAATCATAAACCCTAAACCATAAATAATGTCCCTAACCCCTAAACCTAAACCCTAAAATCTAGAAACCCTAAATCCCTAAACCCCTAAGGTCCCTAAACCATAAAACCTAGAAGAAAAGGTAAGTATAGTTAGAGAGAGGGATAGAGGAGATAGAGATATCTCTCCTAGGCTTGGTCTCCTATGTATCTCTCTATTCACCTCTCTAGCTATACCATAAACCTAAACCTCTAAACATTAACCCCTAACTCCTAAACCCTAAACCCTAAACCCTAAATAATGTCCCTAAACCCTAAACCCTAAAAATGAGCAACCCTAATCCCCTAAGGTCCCTAAACCATAAAACTTGGAAGCAACCCTAAACCTCTATCTCTCTATCTATGCCAATCTCTATTGGTCCCCTCGCTTTATCTCTCTCTAAACCCTAAACCCTAACCCCTAAACTCAAGCAACCCTAAACCCCTAACCCATAAACCCTAAACCCTAACCCCTAGACCCTAAAGCCTAAACTCGAGCATCCCTAAATCCCTGAAGCCTAAATAATTCCCCTAAACCCTTATCCTAAAACCTAAACCATATTTACTTGAGAAACCCTAAACTCATGTAAACCTCAAATAGTGAGGGAGAGAGACATAGAAAGGTAGAGATAGAGAGAGGGGATCAAAAGAGATCTAGCAAGATAGACAGATAGGGAGAGAGATATAGATCTAGGTAGGTATAGTTAGAGAGAGGGATAGAGGAGACATACATATCTCTTCCAAGCTCAGTCTCCTCTGTATCTCCCTATTCACCTCTCTACCTAAACCATCAACCTAAACCTATAAACCTTAACCCCTAACCCCTAAACCATAAATAATGCCCCTAACTGATAACCTGTAACCCCTAAACCCTAAAAATGAGCAACCCTAAACCCCTAAACCCCTAACCCCTAAACCATAAAACCTGGAAGCAACCCTAAACCTCTATCTCCCTATCTCTCCCAATCTCTATAACATGAAAACATGAAAATATTAAGCTTTCATTCCAACCAAATTCATTCCTAATCAATCCCAAATCATCCCTAATCCATTCAATTTCATCTCTAATCATCCCTAAACCACTTCTAATCAGCCCTAAACCACTTCACACCATCCCAAATCACATCCAAATCAATTTAACTTCATCCCTAATCATTTTCCAATCAACCCAGATTTCATTTCAAATACCATCCCTAACCTATTCCTAAATCCTTCTAATCATTCCCTAATCAACACTAACCCACTTCAGACCATGCCTAAAACCATTCTAATAATTCCCAAATCATTCCTAATCTAGTCCTTTTCATCTCTCATCATCCCTAAACTAATCCATTTCATCCCAAATCCATCCCAAATCAATCTAAGATCCATCTCAAATGATCCTAAAAATAATCAAAATCAAACAAATACCTCACCGAGAGCCATTAGAAGATCATAGTACCAATCTATTAGCCATTTGCACCATTTTGTATATCATACATGCCAATATGCTCCTTAGTAGCACCTACCTATCAATCACAAACATCATTCTACACCTAGCCAGTCATAGGTGTCATTCTACCCTCTACCAACCACAGAAGCCATCAGAACATCATAAGCACCAACATGTTAGTCATTTACACCATTCTATACATCATATATATAAACCATAAACCCTAAATCTAATCAACTCTAAACCTTTATCTCCTTGTCTCTATCATCCCTCTACCTCTCAATCTCTCTGCCTATGTCTTTGGCCATGTCCATCACCCTCTATCTTCCTATCTCTCCGTCTCTAAACTCCTAACCCCTAAACTCTAAACCTGATCAACCCTAAACCCCTATCTCCTTGTCTCTATCATCTCTCTACCTCTCAATATCCCTGGCTATGTCTCTAGCCATGTCCCTCACCCTCTATCTCTATATCTTTGCCTCTCTAAACTCTTAACCCCTAAACCCTAAACCCTATCTCCTTGTCTCTATCATCCCTATACCTCTCAATCTCTCTGCCTATGTCTCTAGCCATGTCCCTCACCCTGTATCTCCCTATATCTCCCCTTGGTCTCCACTATATCTCCATATCGATCCTCTCTCTAAACCCTAACCTAAACCTATAAACCTTAACCTATAAACCCTAAAACATAAACCTTAATTTGCTCTAAATAATGCACCTAAACCCTAACCTCTAACCCCTAAACCCTAAAATTGAGCAACCCTAAACCCCAAACCTCTAAACCATAAACCCTGGAAACAACTCTAAACCTCTATCTCCCTAGATCTCTCCCAATATCTATCGATCCCCTCACTCTCTCTCTCTCTAAATCCTAACCCCTAAACCCTAAACCTGAGCAACCCTAAATCCCTAACACCTAAACCCTAAACCCTAAATAATTCCTCTAAACCCTAACCCAAGACACTAAACCCTAAACTTGAGAAGCCCTAAACCCTTAAACCCTAAATGATTCCCCTAAACCCTAAACTCATAAACCTGACCCACCCTCTCTCTCTCTCTCTCTCCAAAACAAGAAAACTAGGACAATCTATCTATCTCTCTCTCCCTATCACTAGGTGTCTCTCACGGGTTTCTCTCCCCTCCATCTCATCCTCTCTCCCTTTCCTCCCTCTTGCTCTCCCTTATTGACAAAGAACATGGAAATGTAAGAAAAAAAGATGGATGAGGATATAAATTGGGATTCAATGAAATGGAAACAAGATAATTTATGAAATTTCAATGGATGGGAAGAATGAGGAGGAGAGGTAGAGAGGGGAGGGAAGTAGAGAGTGAGAGAGAGGATAGGAGGTAGAGACAAGATGGAAGTAGAGAGTGGGAGAGGACCGTACGAGGTAGATAGGACAAAGAAGAAGAGAGAGAGGGTAGGAGGTAGACAAGGGAGGGAAGTAGAGACTGAGAGAGAGGGTAGGAGTTAGACAAGGGAGGGAAGTAGAAAGTGAGAGAGAGGGTAAGAGGTAGAGAGGGGAGGGGAGAATAGAGTGAGAGAGAAGGTAGGAGGTAGAGAGGCAAGGGAAGCAAAGACTTAGAAAGAGGGTAGGAGGTAGATATGAGAGGGAAGTAGAGAGTGAGAGAGATAGTAGAAGGTAGATAGGGGAGGGAAGAAGGGAGTGAGAGAGAAGGTGGGAGGTAGAGAGGGGAGGAAAGTAGAGACTTAGAGAAAGGGTAGGATGTAAAGAGAGAAGATAGGAAGTGCAACTGCCCCTGTAGACATGTATGTAAAGTGTGGAAGCATAAACAAGGCATGTCAATTGTAAGACATAACACCTCAAAGAGGTCTATATTGGAATGCAATGATTGCAAGATATGCAAAAAATGGATTTGTTGAAAAGGCTTTAGAAACTTTCAAGCAAATGCAATTGGCATGTGTATTTCTAGTTATGCTCATCATAGCATGAGTGTGTTATAATGTGCTTGCATTATGTTCAGCTTTGCTTGACATGTTTTTATCAGTTTTTAGCAAAATCTGGAGATAATGTGGAGCATGCTCCCATCAGGATGGTAACTTTTTCAATGAAAACTCAAAAAAAATACCACCATAATCTTAAGCTCTTTGTTAGCTATCTAACCATATAATTTTTTTCACATGTTGAGTACGTTTAGTGTTTCATCTTGAATTTCTTTTATTAGTGTGTCAAGTTTTTTGTTAAAAACCAGTGTCTAGTATTTTGACTTTTTTTTAACCATTCATAAAAAATTGAAATAAGTTATATTTTTGGAAACTAGACACCATTCTACACAAATTCAAAAAAAAAAAATGATTTTCGATTAGTTTTCAAACATTTTAGGGGGGAGCACGCTCAAATTTTTGTTTTTTAGGATGTGTCCACTTTAAAATGACTAAAAAATCAATTATTCATTAAAAAATTATTAGAAAAATTAGGGATAAACTACATGGTGTTACCTAATTTCTCACTAGAGCAATTTTTGAAATACTAAAAAAAAGTTAACATTTTAGGGGGAGCATACCAAAAGCTATGTTATGTTTGTTTCAGAAAAACAAGACCAATTTGTGTGCTCCCCCTTTTTGAACCCCTTAATCTCAACCATTTTGAGAAAAAAATAGTAGTTTAGAAACTAGATTCGGAGTACTACAATTCTTGTTTTCGTTCCATCTTCAAATTTTAATTGTAGCTATCTTCAATTTCTCATCCAACATCAATGTTTCTTGATTTTAGAAAAAAATGGTAACTTAAGACCCCATTTTGGTCCCTCATCTTTGTGCACTTACCTAGAGGAGGCCAAGCTTGTGAGCATCTTGGAGAGGTACTCTATCAAGTGTGGTGGAATAGCTCAGAAATTCATACCTATTTAATTTTTGCAATAGTCCTGTAGTGCTTTATACATAATTTTTTATATGTTTGAAATATTCTCATGCTTGTGAGGAGGTGAATCATTACCTTTTTCAATAGATTTTGTTGACCCATGCCTTGCTCTTTTTATTTCTTTTTCTTTCTTATTCTTCTTTGCTTGGTGAATGAGCTTTTCATGATGAAATGGGATACATTTCATTGTTATACCTTTCTCCTTCTTATTGTGATTATATGTAGTCTTTTTCTTTTGTGTATCCTATACTCTTTGGTTATCTCCCGATCCTTGAAGGGATAACGGAGGAGGAACCTCAACATAGATACATTTTACCCATGGACAAGGTGGAGCTTTGGATTCAGGCCAATCTTATTTTTCCACCTTATCTGGTTCTATCATAGAAATTATTTCATCATATTTGAGAACTTCAACTTTAGGATCCATTTCATTTTGCTATTCTACCATGTTGTTTTTATGCTTAGGAAAAGGATTAGTGAAGATTTGTAGATTTTAATTCGGAGGAGCAACTGACTTATTTCCATTGTTATTAACACCAGTCACTTATATTATGTTACAATCGATGAGGTCTTAAATTTCATGTTTAAGACGCATAGATCTTTTGATGGCATGTCCTACCGAGAGGTGATACTGGCAAAACGAATTAGCATCAAATGAAGGTCCTCTCATCTTTCTAAGTTGTCTATTGGATGAGGAAGAGGAAGCTTCAAAAGATTGTTGGTTACCTCTTGAATCATTATCAAATGAAGAGAATATGATAATAGAGTGAATTGTCTCTATTGTTGTCTGAATTTTAATGAGGTCTGATTTGAAATGGCTGCAACTTGTGATTAAAAGTTGTTCAAATGTTGCCCATTAATCTTGATGATATTAGGAATTACATGTAGAAGATATCAATTAAATGCAAATAAAGATTAAACAGAGGAATGAAAAATACACAAAAATAATAATAGCAAGAGACAATTTTTAACGTGGTTCACCCAAACTCAGGCTACATCCACCAATAGACAGTACAATATTACTATGCAATAAATCAAACTGATTACAACTAGAAATCCTTGCAACTCAATACCGCTGCAAATGCTAAAACATAACACTAAAGGCAACCCTAACCCTTAGCTTCTTTTAACAAGACTTATGTTAGTTACAAAATAGGGTTTTTTTATGTCAGCCAATAGAAAAATAACTCCTAACGCCTTTATAAAATAATAAAAGTTGTTTGAGGTTTTGGGGGTGCCACCCCTTGACCCCACCTTGTATTGCGACAGGGGCACTACCCCTGGACCCCATAAGGGGTACTGCCCATGGACGTCATCTTGGGGGCACTGCCCTTGGACCCTACAAGGGGCCCTACGACTTGACCTCATCTTAGGGGTGCTAACCCCAAACCCCCATTAAGTAATTTGGGGGGAATCCACACTAATAAAAGTGGGGAAAATTTAACCTCTGAGTCTGATTATGCTCCATATAACAATAGATGAAAATCGTATTATGCTTCTTGAATAATTATTGAGATGTTCTAGCTTCGGATTGACCAACCAAAGTTGATGAGTTGTGATTCTCATACTAACTAGCCAAAAGTTGGTAATCAAGGAGAGTTGTGCATAGATGTTGAAAAGAACTATACATCATCAACAATATCTTGTCATATATGTTCAATTGTAGATTCATAATGAATACATTTTGAACATCCTCATCTATAATCAAACATTGTATTTGTGCAAAGAGAACTTAATATTGACTAATGAGTTCTATTAATTTCTCTTTTAGACCTTGTTTACAATGGATCAAGTCAATCAATAAGATAGGAGGTCCAATGTTTTCTTGGAAATGTTGCAAGAATTGATCAACTAGATGTGAGAAGGAATGTATTGATTTAGGAGGTAAAGAGCAAAACCATTCCAAAGCTGTATCTTTAAGAGATCGTGGAAAGGGTTTTGGTAACAATGCCTCATCAAAGAAGAAATCACTACACATTGTTGTGAATGCTACCACATGATTATTAGGATCACCTTTTCCACTATATTTTTCAAAGCGAGGAGTCCCAAATTTGTCAGACATTTGAGCTCATAGGATTGTGTAAGACAATAGACTATGAGCATGATATGTTGGTATATTGGGTTGAGATGAAGTAGTGGTTATATTCACCACTTTTTTCTCCAAGGATGTAATACATTTTTGGTTTAAGATTACATCACTAAGTGATGTGGTTTACGTATTGGATACCATGTTATTGAATGGTGTAGTATTGGAAGTGAGGGGTGGTTGAGAATAATTATTCATGGGTAGTGACACATAGGGTATTATATTTTGGTAATTGTAGTTTACATATTTGTAATTGTTCACATTAGATGTCCCATGTTAGTGGTAGCATTACCACAAGCTTGTGTAGTAGTAGTGAGAGTTGTTGATGTATAAGAAGATACTTGTTGTGTGGTTACACAACATGCCCCATTTTGACTTGGCAAAACAGGGACCCAACTTTTCTTTTGGCTTGTGTTGTCTGCTTTCTGGTGGTTTGGTAAAATCAGTCATGTTCATCATCATGTGGAGTCAAGATGAGGTAAGTCCCAATATGAGGTCAGTTTGTCAAAATTTGTATTTCATATATATGACCACATATTTTGAAAGAACATTAAAATTCATGCAGGTTTGCCTTTTACATCACCTTGATATTCATCAGGATGTGAGAGTTATGAACAGTCAAAGTCTTGGTCAAACCTGATATTCACAAAAAGAGGGTCATATCTTATAAACTCAGTTATGCTGTTTGAAGAACATCATCATCATATTTGAAATGTCCCCCTGATAATATCCTGCGGTTCAAATATCTGGACGTCAACTTTAAGTGATAGTAAGTCTTCCCCGTCGAACGGTCTTTTGTATCGCGAGCATCATATTTTGAAAGTAACCCGATATTCGTTAATATCATCCTGATGCAAAATATCACCCTTGGCAAACGTCCTGATGACATCATCTGAATCCGATAAACAAAGAAACAAACATCCTGATGACATCATCATCATATTTACATTTCGACAGGATATTTTGTAAACATGATCATGTTCACCCAATATGACGATGACGTCATAAGACATTTCTAATACAAAGAAAAAATGTCATGATGACATCATCCTGATATTCCGAAAGGAGAATGAGTAAGTTTGAAGGTCATCATCATATTTTGAAATATCACCCAATGGACCGAAATATCCTCCTGATGTGCTAAAAAGAAAGCAGGGTGCGTTGTCACCCGAATTTTGTCGCAATAACAATTTCAAGACTAGGGAGGATGATATTGAAACTCAACCTGATATTTGTGAAATATCATCCTGCCCTCATGATATCTTGTCGTATGAATATCCCCCTGCTCCCTTTGTCGCCATTGCCATTAAATGCGCGCGGATATGGTAGGTGATTCCCGCCGACCCCGGAACCCAATGAAACGCCTGGCGAGATCCTGAGTTTTCGCACGAATGATCAAAGATTGCGATCTAACTTGTCAGAGTTACCCTAAGTTTACCCTAACTGCGAGGTTAAAAGGTAATTCAACCGCCATTGTTACATTCACCTGCGTTAAAATTGTTTTACAGAGCACTAGCCTCCATATCTGCATAACAGCTACCGTTGCGCGACTGGAGCTCATAGACCGAGGAAGGAAGGTGATTAGCAGCTGAATCAAGGGTGTTCGAGAGATATACTGGTATAAAGATAAATCTGCATAACCAAGTAAGTGAAATGAAACCCTCATCATGTTGTTTCTATATGATTGAAAGTTCTGGTTATATATCCATGTAAGCAGGTAATGTGAAATTGATGCAGTAAGCATGATATTTGCAATATGTATGCATGCATATCTCGTTGTGAGAAGAAATGTTGTTAATTATAGGTACCCATGGCTGAAAAATGCTTAGTCAAGAATCAGGAAGAATTTAGCTGGCCTATGTTCTCTTCACAGAGAGGGGTCCTGTTTAAATTTGGGGCAATTACAGATACCCATCAGGGGAGTACCAACCTGGAAGCTTGGTCAGCCAAGCTGAATGATGGGCAGGATAAGAGTCCAGTATTGGACGCCGTGTTTGTATCCGGTATGTGGAATGCTGCTGGCTTCCCCTACTCCATGGAATCTCTAGAGCTGGTTATTGAGTGCGCCCGGAACTACAACCCTCAGACGAGGCAGGTGGTGAAGCATGGGAGAGTGTATGCAGACCTATCCATCAAAGGTCTATCCTAGACATTTGGACTGCCAATGGGCAGCAAGGTAAAGAGTGTAGACTTGAAGAAGTCTGAAAGAGAATATGAGGCCAACAAGAAGACGGCCAGAAAGAACATGTATGCTTGGCGGGCCGAGAACAGCACATATAATGCAGCGGTCAAGCTCCCTGTGCACATGTTCAAATTTGATTTTAACGAAGAATATCAGTATGTGATTGCCCTACTGAACAGAGTGACTGGCCAGCTTGATAGTGGAGAATTCAGAGACTGGATGTACGGCATAATAATGATGTGCCTATATGCAGACATCAAGCCACTGTGGGGCCAAATCATAAGTGATGCTCTGCATGAGCAGTTGCTAAACCTGGGAGGTTCAGATTGTGCCTTCTATATGACCTCTTACATTGTTTATTCCTGTGCATATAGAGGTACTTTTGATGCCCTGGTCACAGAGGGAAAGCTAACAGGCACAAATGCAGCATATATCTGGGATCATCATCCCCAGCTGCAAAGAACCAATTACATCAAGGACTATAAACTAGTCAATGGTGCATTCTCTATGCATCTGGTAAGGACCATGGAAGATGACAGGACAAAAAGACTGAGCATGGAAGCTTAGGAGGCAGTATATAGACATGGGGCATGGTACATCCAATTTGCCACCTTTTCCTACATCAGGATAGAAGGTTTTGAAGGGCATCCCCTGATGCTGCCAAGATATCCTACAGATGCAGTAGTTTTAATGGAGTTTATCAGGCAGGGCTCCATCATCATACAGACATATAAGGATGCCAAGAAGCTGCCACCAATTTTGTTCCCAGTCAGCATTGGCAACTATATGTGCCCCAACTCAGATAATATTAAGAAGGTGATGGTCACTCTGAACAAGATGAATTTACTACCCTTCCCAGTAACAAGACCATATGATCCTTACGGCTGAATGCAGAAGATCCTAGGAAAGCCTATTCACCAGAGGCACCTAGAAGATTTTTGGGCTGACTGCGAAGATGAGGCAGAGGCCAGGAGGAGGAGGTATCAGAGGTTAACTCTGAACCAGATTAGAACATTTGATTGCATACCCCTCCCTCAGTAGCTGAAGAGTGATGACAGTAGGATCATGGCAGATGAATATGAGCAGAAGAAGATTTACAATGATACCATTTCTGCCTGAAGAAGAGGAGGAAGCTCCATTGATAATCAGAAGAAAGAGGAGAGCTCCACAGGTGCTGGTTCCTACCACACCTAAGAAACCAAGAACCTCCATGAGAGGTGAGATGAGTCAACCCCCAGTGCAAGTACAAGGGGCAGGTAGTGAAGTGCAGAAGGAACTTCAGCACAATGTTCCACTTCCTACCATTGTCAAGTTCAAAACTGAACTTGCAGAAGAGCAACAAAAGGAATCATCTCAGGCACAAGCAGAAAAGCATGTCTCGCTAGACGAGACAATAAACTTGTCTGACGATGAGGTGGTGCAGGATGTAGCTGCACAAGAAATGGAAACACTTGCGGCTGCTGGCATCAGTGCGGCTCCTCACAAGGCTCCATCTGTCCAATCAACGCTTGAAGAGATGAAACAAGAAGAGGTGGAGCAAGAAAAGAGCCCAAAACCAGAGAAGAGCCTGGAGCAGGTGGCTCAGGACATAGGGCTGGACACACTGATCGCCGAGGTGACAAGTCCTGCAGTGGTCGACTTGACGAAGAAAAGGGATGCAAGTCCTGAACAGCCAGCAGGATCACCTGGTAAGGGCCACCTAACAAAGGAGATAGAGATGGCCGAAGTAGAAGGCCACGCTCTTGAATCAGGCCAACAAAGCCCACAAGATACATCAGCAGGACCTGCTATAGTAGAGGTCCAAGAAGCAAAGGCTGATGATGAGAAGAATGAAGCGATAGAGGATCCTGCTGATAAGGCACAAGAGGTGGATGCTGCAGGTACAGAACAGATAGCCGCTGCGGAGCAAATGCCATCACCTCAGGCAGATCCTACAATATCAAAAGTGGTGGACATACCACCAAAAGTAGAAAAACAAAAGGAGGATGACCAACCGCCACAGGGGGAAGAACTGGGGACAGGTGAAATAACGAAGGAGAAAGATCATGATCATCATGATCTACCTACAGGTACACCACCAGGTTCCCCACACAGAGAAGATGCTCCCCTGAAAAAAGAAGCTCCTCAATAGGAGGAGGCACCTCAGGATCAACAGCAACAAGGCGAGCATCAAGAGCCGGAAAAAGAAAAGTCACCATCTCCACAATGCTTGTTGGTGGAAACAGGAGATAGAGGTGAACGGCATCGTGATGCTAAGAAGCATGATCAGGTGCCTCCATGGTTAGAAAAGGAGGTGAATGTTGAGGAAGAGCTGGAGATTCAAGAGTTTGACGTCTCCACCCTGTTCGCCACAGATATAATGAAACCCAGGAGGAAGGCCAGGATGACTTCAGCCATCAAAAGAGATCCGACGACAGGGAGAAGGACCGCACAGATTGCTGTGCCTACCGTAGAGAAAGAGAAAGGCAAAATCACTGTGGATGAGTTCCAGATAAGCACAGTTGATTTAGGTTTTTCCAATGAAGAGCAGGAAGGTCAGGAGGGAAAAGACATTATAGACTCTCTAATTCAGAAGGTGAAAAGAGAGAAGGAGAAGAATAAGCAACATAAAGAGCACGTTGCTCAGTTGCATGCATACATTAAGGGTTTAACCAACCCTGAGGATACCACAGGTGAAGCTGCAGTCGCATTGACTGCCATTTCCCAGGAGGAGGTAAATAAACTGGACCTCATGAAATATGAGGTGTCCGTAATCAAAAAATGGGTGTCATCCACATTGGATGATGCCATTGAAATAATGAAAGGTTCTTTGAAGAGATGGAGCATATTGAGTGACTCCAAAACCAAGGTGGACAGGTTTCAGATGCAAACCGAGAAAAGGTCTTATAAACTGGAGAGAGTCCTCATCCTGCTGGATGAAATAAGACAGATAAATCCACAACTACTTATTAGTAAGCAGGTGTTAAATAATAATACTACATTATTAGTGGATATATGGTATAAAGATGTACAGTTCGAATGTGGAGTCCTCAAGAGATGCAATAATAAGCTGAGGGAGATCAGCATGAGGCTACGCGATTTAATGGGCATTGAAGCAGACATGCTCGAAGCATTAGAGGGCAAGGTGGAAGGGAAGATAGAGAATCAAGATGAAGATTCTGCCCTCAAGGCTCTGCATAATAACTTCTAGGTGGAAGATGATGGTCCGCTAGTCCACTTGACAGAAGAGATAATAAATAAAATGATGAGGATCAAGGTCAAGATGGAGACCTATAATGAGACACTGCAGGACAGAAAGAATAAGCTGGATAACAGTAGGGATAGGTATGAAGCACACAAGCACGCCATCATCAAGGAAAAGACTCAAGATGGTGGAGGAATAGACCAAGTTGTGCAGTCATACGAACAAATCCAGAGCAACATGCAGCCCCATATGCAGCGACGTCATCATCAGGATAGCGAAAGTTCAGGAAGTGATGCACATGATGATGACCCGCATGCATCAGATGAAGAGCATGATGAAGATACATCATGAAGGGGGGAGTATTTTGCATATGCAGTATAGATAGTTGCCAGCTGGCAGCTTGTGTCTTTTGTAAAATTGACATGTCATGAAGTGATGACCATTGATTTGTATTGATAAATCAGATCCGTGGATCTTTTGTAACGGATTCCTCACCTTATTCTATAAAAGGTGGTGGAATGCTTTGTTATATTGATTCGAAACTTAATTGAAATTTGATTGCTGAAATATTCAGGACTTATTTCAAAGCTGCTGTATATGTACATGTCTTTTGCATAATTAATGAAAGAGAAGAGTGTTTTGATTACAAATCTTCGTAAATCTTGAGTAATCCATGTCTGAATTCTGGATATGTGCTTTGATTTGCTGCGTCCCTTGGAGTGCTCATCATGTTGCATGTATTGTTTTCATTCATTATCCTCTGAAGTTTGCATCAACTGTATCTAGCTGTGGAATGTCCTGGTGAACATATGGTTTGATTTCTTCTCCTCATGACAGTATCAAGCATGTATGTGGATCAAAAGCTAAAGGTTCAACTTAATTAGAAGCATTTCCTTTAATTTCTTTCAATTTCAGAGCATCTCACTATCACAATTGCAAATAAACTGATAATCTTAAGCAAACAACAGAGAAATATGCTGAAATCCCATAGGTAACTGAAAATCATTAGCATATTTGAGTTAAATGCATGTAGTATTGAAAATATCATGCAAAGAATCATAAATAATGGTAGAAATCATGCAAATATCAGCCTGTAGGCACATTATTTGACTAAATTCACCGTGCAGAGGTAGAATTGTTGGAGATTTATGCAGAGCAGGAATATAGAGCAGGATATTTGAAGAAATAATGATGAACTTTGCAGAAATACGTAAGGCCCCTGAATGGAAAACAGCAACACACATCAACCACTGAGTAACGTCAGTAGATTAAGACCTAATCAACGGAGACTTGGGATCATGAATTCTCTGAATTCATCGTATCTTTCAAGATGAGTAAAGGTTGTTGTGTAACTTTTATTCTATGTTTGTGAATGACTAACATCATGACCAACATAAATTGGCGCTAGAAGGAGGGCCGAGTTGTTTCTCAGCAAATAAATTCTTTTCAGTTGAAGTGATATCCCTTGCCTTAGTATAGCAGCTTGCCCGCTTTAAATCTTGCTAACATATCTGCAGGCCCCTCGCTCCTAACGCAACATCATCAGTATTTTCAGGTTTGATGACGTATAAGAGTAAGGTACCCTCAGATCGCCCATGAATTTTAGTAAATTACATAAATATTTACTGTGACAAGATTGTATATGCACATTCTATGTAAAGATTTCCAGATCTCACATGAATATTGCAAGCTTTACAGTAGATCTCTCTGAATTCACTAATATCGGCTAAAGATGCGTAAATTTGTTCAAGCTTTGAAAATTTGAGCCTTAAACACTTGAGATCTTGTGCTACGGGTCAGGATATCCCAATATCCTGTCATATTTGCAGTATCTTCGCAAATATTTCATAAATATCCAGTCTGATTTACCGTTTAACCGCAAATATCACCTCATCTGGTGGAATCCAGCCAATATTTGCAAAGTTTCAGCCAATTTGCCTCCAAATCGAGAAATCCTGGCTTACAGGATAAATACCAGGTCTAGACCTAGTGAAGTTTTTGAAGAATTGCCTGTTAGAGGTTTCAGACCTAGGACTGTAGACATTCACCATACTCCAGGGTCTAGGGCATCCAGAACTTCACCAGGACCTCCTCCTGTAACTCCTGTTGGTTTGCAAATACCTTCTGGTATATCCGTGACACCTCCTGTTCAAACCCAGGGTGTACCTTTAGTTCAACCTCAGCCAACTGCACCACTAGTTCAGCCCCCTCAGGCTGCAATGTCTTTCTTTGCAGCGGAGTCACCCTTGACTTTTACTGCATATCATGAGTTACCAAAGAATCCAGACAAACTTTGTCCAAAGTATCATCCTTATCAAGATGCTAATGATCATATCAGGACATTTAAAGAAGCATGCTGCAGAGCCAGAATAGAACATCAGGACGTGGTGTGCAGATTATTTCCTTTTTCCCTAGGGGAAGAGGCTTATAATTGGTTCATCAGTCTTGGCCAAGCTTCTGTCGGTTCGTGGGCTGTCTTAGACAAAGCCTTTGTTGACAGGTTCAAAGTCCCTATTGATCCATCCATGAATTACCACATGTTTGCCACAATCAAAAGATTTGAGAATGAGCCTATTGCCAATTTCAATGCTAGGTTTCAGAAAATGTTGTCCAAGCTAGTTGCCCCATATGCGGTGACTGATGCTGCTGCTAGGAGTATCTATTATTCAGCCCTGGATCCATTAACTTCCATGTTCATCAGAAGAACACATCCTGAGATCACTACATTGACAGGAGCTTTTCAAGAAGCTATCAAGGTAAATCAGCAGTTGATACCTACTCCTACTCCAAATATAGCATTCCCTACTTTGCCTGGCGTACAATCACAATATCCAGCACAATATCCTGCAACTTATCCTTCACAATATCCTGCACAATATCCAAATGGATCAGTGATACCCCCAGTAGTCATGCCTGCACCTTTGCAAGTACCTCCATTGAGTATTATGCCTCCTCCTAATGGAAATAGCCAATTGCCACAATATCCTGCACATGCTTAGACACCTCAGGGTACCGATCTATCCAACAATAACCATGGATCTTCTTTTTTCAAGCCTCAGACTGAAAATGTAGTGGCCAAAGCTCAAGAGGAGAAGGAGGAAATCAAAGAAATATCTACTCAACTCAGAAAACTCACCACAGAAGTAACACATTTGAGAAATCAAGGGTTTTATTCGCAGTCAGGTCAGAATAGGAGTTATTCCAATGATAGACCAAACTACCCTGACAGAGGATATAACAACAATAACTTCAACAATAATGGCGGAAACAATAATAATCCTCCTAGACAGCCCAGAGTGTGGAACTCTAGGCCAAATAACAGTTCATTACCATCACCCCTAGACAATCAGCCTCCTGGTGAAGCCAAACAGACTACCAGAGTCAATCTTGCTGAAGCAGCCCTTACCAATTGGTGCAGGATCCACAATACCAATGCACATGCAGAATTAGATTGTCCATAATTTAGGATTGCTGCCAGCATCTTTCAGACTGAAGTGTCTAATACTTCTGGAAACCCACCTCAGGCAGAAGGAAATGAAATAGTTCCTTGTGGATATGACTCAGCTTTTGTGCTACAAATGTACACAAATCAGCCTCATCCGAGTTATGATCAGACCTGTGAAGAATCTGCCCTAACCTTTGAGACAAACTATGTTTTCCCCTTTGAGGATGAAAATGAACCTGCAAGAGAGCACGAGGAAGTACATGCATACCAGCAGCAATATCCTTGTAAGCACAATTATAACCTGAGGAGCAATGCCAACAGACCTGCTGGTCCATTGACATCATCTCTACCTCCAAACAACTTCAATACACCTCTTGATCCTAAGGCTAGCAATAACCCTGGGTTCCCTAAGGTGAATGCTCAATACTTGTCTCCTCAAAACACAGTAACAAAAGTCGTAAATGCACCTCAAGAGTCTGACAAGTTAGTCAGCTATTTGGCTGATGAAATGAAGAAAATCAAGATCAACCTGTCCCTATCTGAGCTATTGAAAACTCCTGCCATCAAAAGGGCATTCATGAAGTCACTAGATGATCCTGCTCCTAAAGAGGATAATCATCTTTCAAGTCAATCCAATGGCAAAGATCATGCTGCTAAAGATAATACTATCAAGCCCAAGGTGTCAGCTACAGTCCAAGCCGCTGAAACCTCACACATGACCTTGTATAGAGATAAAACTGAATCACCTCCGTTTCTCCTCACCATAAGAATGTTCAGCAAGAACTTGCACAATTGTTTGGTTGATTCAGGAGCCTCAACGAATGTTATGCCTTTGTCAATATGTAACGCATTAGGACTGCATCCTGCTAAATCCTTAAAGAAGGTCACTCAACTAGACAAGACAGAAGTAAGTGTGATAGGAGAACTAACTCACATTCACATGCAGCTAGCATCTGATCCTAGGATACAGTATTACATTGACATTCAGGTAGTGGACATACCTGATACATATGGGATGTTGCTTAGCCGAGATTGGTCTAAAACGCTTAACGGATATATGTCCACAAACTTCAGTCACATGTGGTTACCATGGAAAGGTATACCTAATCAGATCAGGATTGATGCTGAGCCTAGGATGAAACATATGATCATGAAATATAACAAAACAAATGAGATCATGTATGTAAACGTAGAACTTGGAGTTTATCACATCAGGCCGTGAACTGTTAAAATAGAAGAGATCCTGATGCTGGATGTTCATCATCATCATGATGATGATTATCATGAGGACATGCTGAGTCTGGAGTTTGGTAATGATCCAGATAATGAGAATGAAATAGATCGCTTCAGAGATTTTGAGATGCATTTATCTACTCAGGTAAAACATTGCCAATTATTGAATATATCTGCTAATGACATTTTGATTGATGGATGGTGCAGATTACATGGCGAAGCACATTCAGAAAAGACTTGTGAACCATGCTTGGACATGATGATACTGGAGCAAACGTATAGTGAAGCATCATCATCATATTCCGAGGTGAGTACTATGTCTGATGATGATGATGGTACTAATTCTTATTTGTCTTCTGCAAAAGCAGAGGTACCGACGGATCCTGATGAAGATCATATCCGGAGAACAGAAGAGTCGACAGATCATGATGAAGATCATATCTGGAGAGAAGAAGAGGTCCTGGTGTCAGATCCGATAAATGATATGAGAAAAGAAAAGATCACTCCTGGTAGTGATTGCTTCATGGAATCAGATTATGAGTTATCTGATGAAGATAAAGGCAGTGACCTGATGAAGTTCTTTAATTAAAGGTTGGTGTAGGCTGCATGAGGCACTTCACTCAGAAACAACTTGCTCACTGTGCTTACATATTTTGAAGAAGCATGCAGCTGTATGTGCTGAACATCATCCTCTTGCTGAGATGGAAGAGAAAATAGAAAAGCCATCAGGCTCACCAAATAAAGGAAAGAAGAAACTTGAGGATGACATCCCCAAGTTAAAGTGGATATCAGGCGGAGCAGCAGCCAGAGCTGCAAAGAAGAAAGAAAGTTCAAGTAAATATCCTGCTGAAGACAAATGTCCTGCTAAAGATAAGCCTTGGATCCTGAGGTTTGATGGATCCAAATCTAAGCAAGGTGCTGGGGTAGGAATTGACCTTATTGATCCATCAGGGAAGTCCTACTTAGCAGCTTACAGACTACAGTTCCCCTGCACCAATAATGTCGTAGAGTATGAAGCTCTGATTCATGGAATGTTGTTTGCCCATAAGAAGAAAGTGAAGATCTTGCATGTCTTTGGAGATTCAGAACTAGTTGTGAGACAAGTAAGAGGAATTTACTCTTGTAATTACAGAATGCTATCAAATTACAGACATCGTGTGTGGGACCTAATTGAAGACTTTGATGCCTTTAATATCGTTCACGTACCAAGAGAACAGAACCAGAGGGCAGATGCACTTGCCCAGGCCACCAGTACGTTGGAACCGCTGTCTATATCTGGTCTGAAGAGATTTTCAGTAGAATTGGTGTCAGTACCTTCAGTACCTGACAATGTGACTAATCTCCAGGTGTTTGATGATGATCAACACATCCTGGACTTCATATCAAACAAAGACATATTTGAAGCTCAGATTATAGATGAGAATGGTATGGAAGATCATGTCTGGGAAGAAGATGAGATATTAGACTTACCTAGCAACAGAATTCCCAAAGGTATGATTGAATTAGAAAGAGCCTTTGATCTAGATAATATGCTTAAACATAAGGATTTGCCTAAGGCAGATGGAGGTCAATATTCACAGGTGAATATTGGACAAGCTGATGACAAGAGAAATGTCTTATTAGGTAAGGTTTGTACACCAAAAGAGTTAGAAGGAATAACTCAGGCCCTTAAGGATTACATACATGTAATTGCATGGACTTATGATGAGCTAAAGACATATGACACTTCTGTCATAACTCATACTATACCTCTCAAGCCAGATGCAAAACCTTTTAGACAGAAGCAGAGGCTAGTCAATGCTCTGCTTGAGCCAATCATCCTTGAAGAAGTCAAGAAATTGTTAAATGCCCAGATAATATTTCCTGTGAGGCACTCCACTTGGGTGGCGAATCTTGTGCCAGTCAGAAAGAAGAATGGAGACATCAGATTATGTGTAGATTTCAGGAACCTAAACAGAGCATCAGAAAAGGATAATTATCCTTTGCCCTCTTTGGATGAAGTTATACAAATTGTGAATGGAGCCAAGATGATGTCCTTCTTGGATGGTTTTTCAGGATACAACCAAGTGATGGTTGATAAAATTGACAGATTGAAAACTGCCTTCACCACAAAGTGGGGTATATTTGCATATAGACGTATGCCATTTGGACTTATAAATGCTGGAGCTACATTCCAGCGAGCAATGGACATAGCCTTCAGAGGCTTAGTAGGAAAATGTATAGTCATCTACATGGATGACCTGACAGTATTCTCCAAGGAAAGAGGAAATCATGTTGCTCATCTCAGAAGTGTACTGAAGAAATGTGAAGAATATGGAATATCTTTGAATCCTATGAAGTGCATATTCGGGGTCACAACAGGAAAGTTACTAGGCCACCTGATCATAGAAGATGGAATTATCATTGATCCTGATAGGGTGGAATCCATTATGAAGTTACAACTTCCAGGAAGCAAAAAGGAACTTAAATCTTATTTTGGTAAGATAAATTTTGTGAGAAAGTTCATCACCGGCTTTGCTGAGATTGTCAGACCACTAAATGCCATGTTGAAAAAAGATGCACAAATTGAGTGGACACCAGAAGCCAAGGCTGCCTTCGAAGATATAAAGAAGGCCATTTCAGATGCTCCTATCCTCATTAGTCCAGATTATACAAGAGATTTCTACATCTACTCATTTGCCTCAGAACATACTTCTACAGCAGTGTTAACTCAAAGAAATGAAGATAAAGAAGAGAAACCAATTGCTTTCATGAGCTGTCCTTTCAGGGATGCTGAATTGAGATATGTAGATGTTGAAAGACAGGCACTTGCATTAGTCAGAGCAGTAAAAAAGTTTAGACATTATATACTGAGAAGCAAAGTGATTGCTGTGGTACTAGATGCAGCGGTAAAGATGCTGCTGATGCAGAGTGAACCTGGTGAAAAAAGAGCCAAATGGATTACTGTATTACAAGAATATGACATGGAGATCACACCCATGAAGCTTGTAAGAGGACAAGCTCTGAGCCAGATGATATCTGAAACTGATCCAAACATCATCAGTCAGCAGTATGTGATCAATGAGAAAGACAATGGGGAATGGTATTCAGACATCAAGCACATCCTGATCACCGGAAGATGTCCTTCAAGAATGCAAGCCTCACAGAGAAGAGCCTTAAAGATAAGATCCCAGAAGTATATGATAAAGGGAGGAACCTTGTTTAAGAAGAATTATGAAGGAATATACCTGAGATGCTTAGAGAAACCAGAAGCAAATAAAGTTTTAACAGAGTTACATGACAAGTTTGGTACTGCACACGAATCAGCATTGGCCACAACACATGCAATCCTCAGAGCAGGATATTACTGGCCTACAATTTTTAAGGACACAGCTGATCATGTTAAATGTTGTCATGTTTGCCAGGTTGCTACCAACAGAGAAAAATATGCTGCACAACCGTTGCAGCCAGTGATGGAAGAGCGCCCACTTGCACAGTGGGGCATGGATTTCATAGGACCGATCAATCCTCCGTCTTCCTCAGGCCATAGGTATGTCCTAACGATTACTGATTATTGTACCAGATGGACTGAGGTTATCAGCAGCAAAACTTGTACTGCAGATGATGTCATTAAATTTCTGGAAAGCAACATTATCACTAGGTATGGAATTCCTTATGCATTGGTAAGTGATAATGGTTCTGCCTTCATTCCCACCAAATTGTCAAGTTGGGCTTTTGATCATGGGATCATACTTAAGTTCTCATCCAACTACTATCCCCAGGGAAATGGATTAGCAGAATCCACCAACAAGAATTTACTGAGTATAATAAGAAAATTGATAGAGAAAAATCCCAGGGAATGGAACTCATTTTTGAAATATGCCTTATGGGTAGACAGAACTAGAATGAAAACCGCATTAGGAAACTCACCCTTCCAACTAGTATATGGGGTAGATCCTATCCTCCCTGTAAACTTGAAAATTCATACTCTGCAGTTTGCCCAAGAGTATCTAGGCATAGATAATAAACAGGAAGTCAGGTTGCTTCAGTTGATGCACCTGGAAGAAAAGCGAAGTCAAGCGATTAACCGATTTGCAAAACATCAGGCTATTGTCAAACGCTGGTTTGACAAGAGAGCCAAAATTAAAGCTTTCAGGATATCCGATTTAGTCCTGATGTGGGATAAAGCCCATGAAAAGAAAGGTGATCATGGTAAGTTTGATAGATTATGGATAGGTCCCTTTCAAATTTCTGAGATTTTAGGAGACATCACTTATAGGCTTAAGAACCTGACAGGTGAGGATGTCCCATTGCCAGTCAATGGACAATTCCTCAAACATTATTTCCAGGTCTGAATGACTTCATGACAGTCATATGTATCATAATGTATATTTGTATAGTTGTTTGTACAGTCTGTTTGTTGTTGTTGTTGTTTTGTTGGTTGGGACCTTGTTCTGGTAAGCCAGGATGATGCACTTCATCACCCTAAGAAAATAATTAAATTGTTGAGATTCAAATGATGAGATCACATTTAAATATAGGTTATAATTCATTCTTAGAAGTGTTCATGATCAGGTTTATGATGTCTTTTCATCAGGGTGCTTTTTCTTGGTCAAAGTGAATCCATCACAATGAAACACCTAACAACCTTGGGTTTGTTGAACACACTAGTATAGGTGTTAAGTGAAAAATCTAAAGGGACTCCCTTGCTACCAATACAATCTCCAACCTAAAGCTGCAAGTGACTATACCTTGCACAAATGAGCTGACATGATGATATCAAATATAAATATGAAAGAGAAAATTAGAAAAGAAATAAAATTAGGCCATCTAGGTAACTCTACCAGGGCTATGGACGCCTGCTGGCAGTGGGGCTCTACTTAGGGAGATTGTATAGATAACCTTGCCGAGGCTATAGATGCCTGCTGGCAGCAAGGCTCTATCCAGGTTGGCTATGAGGGATGATCCCCAACTATGTAGTTTAACACCAGTTACTTATGTTTTCAACTTACTTTCAAGATGAGGATAATTAATCATATGCACACACATGATCCTTTGTTAGCTTTATCACCATAATGAAATTTTATCATTCAGAGGATTATGATGCTTACACTTAGACAGAATTAGAACACTATAGATGAATGTGATCACATCACTTGAATCATTGGAATTTGTTTATTTTCTTTGGTGGCAAGTTGTTGTGTGGTTACACAACACGCCCCATTTTGACTTGGCAAAATAGGGACCCAACTTTTCTTTTGGCTTGTGTTGTCTGCTTTCTGGCGGTTTGTTAAAATCAGTCATGTTCATCATCATGTGGAGTCAAGATGAGGTAAGTCCCAATATGAGGTCAGTTTGTCAAAATTCGTATTTCATATATATGACCACATATTCTGAAAGAACATTAGAATTCATGCAGGTTTGCCTTTTACATCACCTTGATATTCATCAGGATGTGAGAGTTATGAATAGTCAAAGTCTTGGTCAAACCTGATATTCGCAAAAAGAGGGTCGTATCTTATAAACTCAGTTGTGCTGTTTGAAGAACATCATCATCATATTTGAAACGTCCCCCCGATAATATCCTACGGTTCAAATATCTGGACGTCAACTTTAAGTGATAGTAAGTCTTCCCCGTCGAACGGTCTTTTGTATCGCGAGCATCATATTTTGAAAGTAACCCGATATTCGTTAATATCATCCTGATGCAAAATATCACCCTTGGCAAACATCCTGATGACATCATCTGAATCTGATAAACAAAGAAACAAACATCATGATGACATCATCATCATATTTACATTTCGACAGGATATTTTGTAAACATGATCATGTTCACCCAATATGACGATGACGTCATAAGACATTTCCAATACAAAGAACAAATATCATGATGACGTCATCCTGATATTCTGAAAGGAGAATGAGTAAGTTTGAAGGTCATCATCATATTTTGAAATATCACCCGATGGACCGAAATATCCTCCTGATGTGCTAAAAAGAAAGCAGGGTGCGTTGTCACTCAAATTTTGTCGCGATAACAATTTCAAGACTAGGGAGGATGATATTGAAACTCAACCTGATATTTGTGAAATATCATCTTGCCCTCATGATATCTTGTCGTATGAATATCCCCCTGCTCCCTTTGCCGCCATTGCCATTAAATGCACGCGGATATGGTAGGTGATTCCCGCCGACCCCGGAACCCAATGAAACGCCTGGTGAGATCCTGAGTTTTCGCATGAATGATCAAAGATTGTGATCTAACTTGTCAGAGTTACCCTAAGTTTACCCTAACTGCGAGGTTAAAAGGTAATTCAACCGCCATTGTTACATTCACCTGCGTTAAAATTGTTTTACAGAGCACTAGCCTCCATATCTGCATAACAGCTACCGTTGCGCGACTGGAGCTCATAGACTGAGGAAGGAAGGTGATCAGCAGCTGAATCAAGGGTGTCCGAGAGATATACTGGTATAAAGAGAAATCTGCATAACCAGGTAAGTGAAATGAAACCCTCATCATGTTGTTTCTATATGATTGAAAGTTCTGGTTATATATCCATGTAAGCAGGTAATGTGAAATTGATGTAGTAAGCATGATATTTGCAATATGTATGCATGCATATCCCGTTGTGAGAAGAAATGTTGTTAATTACAGGTACCCATGGCTGAAAAATGCTCAGTCAAGAATCAGGAAGAATTCAGCCGGCCTATGTTCTCTTCATAGAGAGGGGTCCTATTTAAATTTGGGGCAATTACAGATACCCATCAGGGGAGTACCAACCTGGAAGCTTGGTCAGCCAAGCTGAATGATGGGCAGGATAAGAGTCCAGTATTGGACGCCGTGTTTGTATCCGGTATGTGGAACGCTGCTAGCTTCCCCTACTCCATGGAATCTCCAGAGCTGGTTATTGAGTGCGCCCGGAACTACAACCCTCAGACGAGGCAGGTGGTGAAGCATGGGAGAGTGTATGCAGACCTATCCATCAAAGGTCTATCCCAGACATTTGGACTGCCAATGGGCAGCAAGGTAAAGAGTGTAGACTTGAAGAAGTCTGAAAGAGAATATGAGGCCAACAAGAAGACGGCCAGGAAGAACATGTATGCTTGGCGGGCCGAGAACAACACATATAATGCAGCGGCCAAGCTCCCTGTGCACATGTTCAAATTTGATTTTAACAAAGAATATCAGTATGTGATTGCCCTACTAAACAGAGTGACTGGCCAGCCTGATACTGGAGAATTCAGAGACTGGATGTACGGCATAATAATGATGTGCCTATATGCAGACATCAAGCCACTGTGGGGCCAAATCATAAGTGATGCTCTGCATGAGCAGTTGCTGAACCTGGGAGGTTCAGATTGTGCCTTCTATATGACCTCTTACATTGTTTATTCCTATGCATATAGAGGTACTTTTGATGCCCTAGTCACAGAGGGAAAGCTAACAGGCACAAATGCAGCATATATCTGGGATCATCATCCCCAGCTGCAAAGAACCAATTACATCAAGGACTATAAACTGGTCAATGATGCATTCTCTATGCATCTGGTAAGGACCATGGAAGATGACAGGACAAAAAGACTGAGCATGGAAGCTCAGGAGGCAGTATATAGACATGGGGCATGGTACATCCAATTTGCCACCTTTTCCTACATCAGGATAGAAGGTTTTGAAGGGCATCCCCTGATGCTGCCAAGATATCCTACAGATGCAGTAGTTTTAATGGAGTTTATCAGGTAGGGCTCCACCATCATACAGACGTATAAGGATGCCAAGAAGCTGCCACCAATTTTGTTCCCAGTCAGCATTGGCAACTATATGTGCCCCGACTCGGATAATATTAAGAAGGTGATGGTCACTCTGAACAAGATGAATTTACTACCCTTCCCAGTAACAAGACCATATGATCCTTACGGCCGAATGCAGAAGATCCTAGGAAAGCCTATTCACCAGAGGCACCTAGAAGATTTTTGGGCTGACTGCGAAGATGAGGCAGAGGCCAGGAGGAGGAGGTATCAGAGGTTAACTCTGAACCAGATTAGAACATTTGACTGCATACCCCTCCCTTAGCAGCTGAAGAGTGATGATGGCAGGATCATGGCAGATGAATATGAGCAGAAGAAGATTTACAATGATACCATTTCTGCCCCTGACCTCACCATGCAGGAGGATATGTCCTTGGACCCATTCTTTGCCAGAACCATACACTTGACCCAAGCTTGGGTAGATGCACAGGTAGAGGCATTGAAGAAAAAGGGTGTTGCCATCATGGTGGACAGCAAGAAGAAGAGGCAGGACATCCCCACAGACGAATATGATGACTTCCTACTGGACAAGCGGAAGACCAAGGGAGAGAGGATTCCTCCACCACAGCAGCCAAGCAAGAGAGCCCCAAGGGGCAAGAAGGTGGAAAAGGGACCCAAAGGGGTCATAATTGAAAGGGCAGTATTTACGGCTGAGGAGGCAGTCAAAGCAGGATCAGAATCAGATTCTCATCCCAAGCCCAAGAAAGCCAAGATAGCAGAGGCTGGAACCACAGAGACCCAAGAAGTGGGTCAATCATCTAGACAACCAGGCAAGGATATCCTCATGGAGGAAGAGCCTGAAGAAGAGGAGGAAGCTCCATTGATAATTAGAAGAAAGAGGAGAGCTCCGCAGGTGCTAGTTCCTACCACACCTAAGAAACCAAGAACCTCCATGAGAGGTGAGATGAGTCAACCCCCAGTGCAAGTACAAGGGGCAGGTAGTGAAGTGCAAAAGGAACTTCAGCACAATGTTCCACTTCCTACCATTGTCAAGTTCAAAACTGAACTTGCAGAAGAGCAACAAAAGGAATCATCTCAGGCACAAGCAGAAAAGCATGTCTCTCTAGACGAGGCAATAAACTTGTCTGACGATGAGGTGGTGCAGGATGTAGCTGCACAAGAAATGGAAACACTTGCGGCTGCTGGCATCAGTGCGGCTCCTCACAAGCCTCCATCTGTCCAATCAACACTTGAAGAGATGAAACAAGCAGAGGCGGAGCAAGAAAAGAGCCCAGGACCAGAGAAGAGCCCGGAGCAGGTGGCTCAAGACATAGGGTTGGACACACTGATCGCCGAGGTGACAAGTCCTGCAGTGGTCGACTTGATGGAGAAAAGGGATGCAAGTCCTGAACAGCTAGCAGGATCACCTGGTAAGGGCCACCTAACAAAGGAGATAGAGATGGCAGAAGCAGAAGGCCACACTCTTGAATCAGGCCAACAAAGCCCACAAGATACATCAGCAAGACCTACTATAGTAGAGGTCCAAGAAGCAAAGGCTGATGATGAGAAGAATGAAGCGATAGAGGATCCTGCTGATAAGGCACAAGAGGTGGATGCTGCAGGTACAGAATAGATAGCCGCTGCGGAGCAAATGCCATCACCTCATGTAGATCCTACAATATCAAAAGTGGTGGACATATCACCAGAAGTAGAAAAACAAAAGGAGGATGACCAACCGCCACAGGGGGAAGAACTGGGGACAGGTGAAATAATGAAGGAGAAAGATCATGATCATCATGATCTACCTACAGGTACACCGCCAGGTTCCCCACACAGAGAAGATGCTCCCCCGGAAAAAGAAGCTCCTCAACAGGAGGAGGCACCTCAGGATCAACAGCAACAAGGCGAGCATCAAGAGCTGGAAAAAGAAAAGTCACCATCTCCACAACGCTTGTTGGTGGAAATAGGAGATAGAGGTGAACAGCATCATGATGCTGAGAAGCATGATCAGGTGCCTCCATGGTTAGAAAAGGAGGTGAATGTTGAGGAAGAGCTAGAGATTCAAGAGTTCGACGTCTCCACCCTGTTCGCCACAGATATAATGAAACCCAGGAGGAAGGCCAGGATGACTTCGGCCATCAAAAGAGATCCGGCGATAGGGACAAGGACCGCACAGATTGCTATGCCTGCCGTAGAGAAAGAGAAAGGCAAAATCACTGTGGATGAGTTCCAGATAAGCACAGTTGATTTAGGTTTTGCCAATGAAGAGCAGGAAGGTCAGGAGGGAAAAGACATTATAGACTCTCTAATTCAGAAGGTGAAAAGAGAGAAGGAGAAGAATAAGCAACATAAAGAGCACATTGCTCAGTTGCATGCATACATTAAGGGTTTAACCAACCCTGAGGATACCACAGGTGAAGCTGCAGTCCCATTGACTGCCATTTCCCAGGAGGAGGTAAATAAACTGGACCTCATGAAACATGAGGTGTCCGTAATCAGAAAATGGGTGTCATCCACATTGGATGATGCCATTGAAATAATGAAAGGTTCTTTGAAGAGATGGAGCATATTGAGTGACTCCAAAACCAAGGTGGACAGGTTGCAGATGTAGACCGGGAAAAGGTCTTATAAACTGGAGAGAGTCCTCAGCCTGCTGGATGAAAGAAGGCAGATAAATCCACAACTGCTTATCAGTAAGCAGGTGTTAAATAATAATACTGCATTATTAGTGGATATATGGTATAAAGATGTATAGTTCGAATGTGGAGTCCTCAAGAGATGCAATAATAAGCTGAGGGAGATCAGCATGAGGCTACGCGATTTAATGGGCATTGAAGCAGACATGCTCGAAGCATTAGAGGGCAAGGTGGAAGGGAAGATAGAGAATCAAGATGAAGACTCTGCCCTCAAGGCTCTGCGTAATAACTTCCAGGTGGAAGATGATGGTCCGCTAGTCCACTTGACAGAAGAGATAATAAATAAAATGATGAGGATCAAGGTCAAGATGGAGACCTATAATGAGACACTGCAGGACAGAAAGAATAAGCTGGATAACAGTAGGGATAGGTATGAAGCGCACAAGCACGCCATCATCAAGGCAAAGACTCAAGATGGCGGAGGAATAGACCAAGTTGTGCAGTCATACGAACAAATCCAGAGTAGCATGCAGCCCCATATGCAGCGACGTCATCATCCGGATAGCGAAAGTTCAGGAAGTGATGCACATGATGATGACCCGTGTGCATCAGATGAAGAGCATGATGAAGATACATCATGAAGGGGGGAGTATTTTGCATATGCAGTATAGATAGTTGCCAGCTGGCAACTTGTGTCTTTTGTAAAATTGACATGTCATGAAGTGATGACCGTTGATTTGTATTGATAAATCAGATCCGTGGATCTTTTGTAACGGATTCCTCACCTTATTCTATAAAAGGTGGTGGAATTCTTTGTTATATTGATTCGAAACTTAATTGAAATTTGATTGCTAAAATATTCAGGACTTATTTCAAAGCTGCTGTATATGTACATGTCTTTTGCATACTTAATGAAAGAGAAGAGTGTTTTGATTACAAATCTTCGTAAATCTTGAGTAATCCGTGTCTGAATTCTAGATATGTGCTTTGATTTGCTGCATCCCTTGGAGTGCTCATCATGTTGCATGTATTGTTTTCATTCATTATCCTCTGAAGTTTGCATCAACTGTATCTAGCTGTGGAATGTCCTGGTGAACATATGGTTTGATTTCTTCTCCTCATGACAGTATCAAGCATGTACGTGGATCAAAAGCTAAAGGTTCAACTTAATTAGAAGCATTTCCTTTAATTTCTTTCAATTTCAGAGCATCTCACTATCACAATTGCAAATAAACTGATAATCTTAAGCAAAAAACAGAGAAATATGCTGAAATCCCGTATGTAACTGAAAACCATTAGCATATTTGAGTTAAATGCATGTAGTATTGAAAATATCATGCAAAGAATCATAAATAATGGTAGAAATCATGCAAATATCAGCCTGTAGGCACATTATTTGACTAAATTCACCGTGCAGAGGTAGAATTGTTGGAGATTTATGCAGAGCAGGAATATAGAGCAGGATATTTGAAGAAATAATGATGAACTTTGCAGAAATACGTAAGGCCCCTGAATGGAAAATAGCAACACACATCAACCACTGAGTAACGTCAGTAGATTAAGACCTAATCAACGGAGACTTGGGATCATGAATTCTCTGAATTCATCGTATCTTTCAAGATGAGTAAAGGTTGTTGTGTAACTTTTATTCTATGTTTGTGAATGACTAACATCATGACCAACAATACTCCTATAGTCAGTATGGGTGTTGATACTTGTGTACTTGTTTGATTTGGTGTTGAAACATTTTTTTATGATATTCATGTAGTTAGCCACTGATATAATGTTGTTATCCTCTATATGGGCTATTCCATCGAGTATGTCAACACCTTCTTGTCCTCTTACAATAATCCTCTTATAACTTCAACAACATGTATTTCTTCTTGAGCTAGATGTTCATTTCCCATAAATTATTGAAAATCAGCTAGTTCTTTGTCTAGCTTCTAGATTTGAGCTTCAAGCACATGTGAAACTATGTCAATTATGTCTTCAGACTCATGAAATGCTTTTTCTTTCAACACATTGGCATTTGGGACATTTTGCAAATATGTTGATTCACCTTTTGTAAAGTAGTTGAGTAGTGGATTTTCTAATGTTTGTACATCATTGCTATTGAAAGCACTAGAACCCATTAATCTAGAACTTCTTACCAAGGTGTTGGTGTTAGTGTAGTAGGTTATACAACTCATGCAATGTTTTATAACACTCAATGCACTAACCAAGGATATGATCAATATGATTATGAATATTAAGGTAGTTATTCTTGTTGAAATACACAATGTGTAATTGTGAAATTATGAATTTTCAAAGCAAGGATATGAAATGATGCAAGATTACTATGTAAAATCAGATTTGATGAATATTTAATGCAACCAGGATGATCATGCAAGAGAATTTTTTAAATCCTACTACAAAATTTTACCAAAATACTAGCTTTTTGAATGCCTAACATGTTCTTTTTCCAAAATTATGCAAGTTCTTCAAATGAATATTGATAAATATGCAATAAATCAATGCAAGATCTGATTTGAATAATAAGCGAGATGCAAATCCTCAAAGCTACAGGTTCACCAAAAGGTTAGGTATGAAAAAGGAGAATGATGACAACTAGAAATCACATTAGATCAAATCCTTTTACATATAACATTCAAGGACAAGATTGAGCCAAATCACTACCAAATGGAGGTGGACTTAGCTATAGATCTTGTACTCAGGTATGTTATTCATGGATCAAATTTAATTTAGCCTTTTCATCAAACCCTAGGTTAACAATGCATGAAACCCTAATTCTACAATGATCATCTTATAACAGAATAAATACAACAACAATCCATAAACTAATTGTATAGAGATGATTAGGAAGATGATAGAACATGTCTCCTAAAATCACAAGTGTCGGAGGACTAATTCGGGACCGCCCAAGTCTTGATTGAAAGAATCTACTAAAACTATAAATTGGAAAGATGTTCTCGATACTGCCTTGATGCCAAATCTTGATGCAGGGGCATCATTCTCTTAACATTTTTGATTTATTTTCTTTGCTTATTTTTTTGTTAGTTTTCTTTTGAGAATAAGTCATGCTACCAATGAGATCTTGTCACTTCATATGAGCTCTTGTTGCTAGCCTTTGCATTGTAGGTAAATCCCAATTAAGAGGAATCTCCTATCGCTAACATAATAGAACCGAAATCTAGAAGGGAATTTGAAACTGTCGACAATTATGACAGATCATTGGAGAATAATCTCTATGAGGAAATAGAGAATGGGAAGAGTTGGTAGAAAATAGAGAGAAAGGATGAATAGTTTTCAAGAGAAAAGAGGGATCACCAGTGGCAAAATAGAGTAGAAGAGAGAGCAACAAAAATACCAGTTAAAGATGCATTTTGTAATTGTCAAATCATTCTTGATAACTTGGTTTAATTCTGCTATTACGAATAGCTTGACAAAAAGAAATCTATAGTAGACGTTTGGGAGAAGGTCATAGGTGTTAGAAGAGATAGGGTCACCAATATATCTAGAAGAGATCACATACCAAGGAGGAAGGTAGGAAGCCAATGCAGAAAGAAGGTTGAAGGCCAAAATAATCAAGGCTCAAAAGAGGAGTTAAAGGCCCATGGAGACACCAAAGGATAGGGCCAAACATAGAAGAATGGAAAAGAGGTTGTGAAACATGATAAAGGCTGAGAGGAAAAGAGAAATTCACGGCAGTGAGAGAAGAGAGAGAGGCCACAGACCCAAAATAAGGTCATAGTGTTTGTGTCTAGGTTGGATGGAGGCCAATTGGAAGAGGAGATCAAACAAAGAACATGGTGACAAAAAGAGAAAGAGAATGGAATGTCATGCATGAAGGATATCGTGGGTGAATAGTAAATGCAGAACAAAATAGAAGGTGATGGAAGCCATCAACAGGGAGGATTAGAAAGAGTTTGGTTATTCACTATTGGCTAAATTTCTCTTGGTAATGCATGTAATTGAAAACTTTGTAATATGTTCTTTCATTATATGAATTGATGTCATGAATTATAGTTCTGTAATCTATGGATGCTAGCTACTAATATATTGATTGATACAGTCCTTGAGAGGAGTTTAACACCTTATGGTAATTTAGTTACTGTTGCCTTGGAGACAAGTTGTATGCATTGATTGTAGGTTCTTGTATCTTAACTGAATTTGATTAGGAACTGTTTATAATGTCAGATAATGTGTAATCTATTTAGTACATGCCTGGTTCCTGTCATTGTTATGACAACAGATTTGTAGAGTGTGCCTGATGTGTGAGGCTTGAAAATTGGCATTTTAGAGATTATCTGTGTGACCGATGCTATCAGAGTGGTATCAGAGCACAGAAGATTCTGAGTGTTGAGTAGATCACTGAAGTGAGGCAACTTAGCTAGGAAAACTTGAAGAGACAAAGTACCTAATTTTAAAGAGAGCTGGATACATTGAAAAAAGAGTTAAAAGAATACATGATTGCAAGGCAATAATGGCTAGAGGAAAGTAGCCAAGAATTTTTTTGGGTATGGTCAATGGAGAAGAAAGTAAAGTGGCATGTGAAGATGATAGCTAAGAGAAGAAAAAGGTAGAGGATGAATGTGTTGAAAGGAGAAGAGAGGAACCACAAAAGGTGGGACAACAAGAGGTTGCCAAATGAGAAACATACACAGGAAGTGGTGGAGGAAGTTCTCATCAAAGAGAACATGAGAGAAGAGGAAGAAGTACCACCAGTAGCACTTGTGGAAGAGAGGAATGAAGAGATGATAGTGTCCATGAAGAAGACACTGATGGAGACATTGTGGTCTCTTATTTTGTTTATTTTTATTATGTTTGCAGATGTGTATGTAGGTATGAGGAATGTGTTGAGAAAGGTCAAGGAAGGGACCTTGAAGATATTATGTGATGGGTCAAGAATAGCACCTAGAAAAAGTGTTGAAGGTGAGACAAGGTTGATTGCAACAGTATGTCAAAAAGAATTTGCAGCAGTGGTATAATGTAGAGTACCTAAGAATGAAGAAGAGTGTGAAGCTAAAGATGTCTAGCAAAATAATGAAGATGATGAAGCAGCCATGGAGTTTCATGATTATCTAGAAGATGATGTGGATAAAGAAAAGGAGTCTTATAAAATAGAAGAGTTAACAAGCCGTAAAGACAAGGTGAAAAGTAATTTGGAACCACTAGTTAATTTTGGTAAGGAAATTATTAGTTTTGATTATGTGAATAGAAGTATGGATATGTATAGACAAGTTGATAAGGAGAGGAAGCAATTGGAAACTTTAAATGTGACTAAGGATTATGGGTATATAGTGCCATATTGGCAAGGAAAACAAGTTGTTATGGGGCAGCAATTAACATGTAAAGAAGTAAATGCTTTTGATTGTGTTTATGCTAACAAGCAAGTGCAAGGAATGAGAGCTGTGTAGATGAGTAAATGGCAACTAGGTGTGAGGGTGAATTGGCCAGCAAAGAGGCCAAAGGAATATGAATTGAGGCTAGAAACAAAACAAGGAAAGAGAAGCACAAGTGTAACAACGAAAGGACAACAGACCAGTAATAAAGTATGGATGGTGAAAGCTAGGACAACAACTAATGGAATTGGTGTAGTAGAATATGGTGAGAAGAAAACTTTGCAAGAGAATGGAAGACATAAAGAAAGTATTGGAGTCATGAATGAAGAGATTGTGTTGCATTAGGGTAACCAAAGCCAACAAGTTGAAGGCCCTAAAGAAGACATGCCTATAGAAGTTGAAGCAAAAGGAAGGAACAAGGCTGAAATGGTTACAAGAGCAACTTAGAGGAAGTTAGAGGAGGATACATTCAAGATAAAAGGTAAGCAAATTGCTTTAGTTTAATTAAATCATGAAGATTTTATATTTATGGATGAACTAGTTGAAGATAAGAGTTTAGGAATGAATAGTTTAGATGGCAATCATGAATATGAGATGGAGTTATGGAGCCTTGTAGACAAGAAGGACATGAGAAGAAGAAAATATAGTAAGAAACAAGGAAGTAGACATAAGCAAATGGAAAAGCTCAAGTGGATTAAGAGTAATGCAAAGAAAAATAGGGTAACAGTAGTAGCATGTGGTGGAAAGCATTAAAGTGCAAGCTTGGACAAGAGGACAGTAACAGAGGAAGAGGAGGATGATGGAGCAGCAATGAACTAGGAAGAAGAAGGTAAACTAAATGATGGTGAAGCTAATGCAGAGGTAGGATTAGAAGAAGCAGCAAGTGGAAACAAAGAAGAGGATTTATGGGAAAAGTATGCAGCCATTATAGAGGAGTGGAATGGTAAGATTGGACGAATACAAACAAGTGGAACAGTGTCCAATGTGTAGCTGGAAGATATGGTAGAGGATCAAGGGATTGTTGCTAAGAAAGAGGTAGATTTAGCAAAGGATTTTGTGTGTTGGGAGGTGAATAATAAAGCTGATAATGGAATAATGTTGCAGCAATTGGACTTGGGTGATGTTTGGTTGGAGAATGTGTTATGTGAGATGATAGGAAGTGAGAATGTGATAAAGGATGTTATGCAGATGTATCGAATGAGTAAACTAGAAGGCATTAAAATATTTGAAGATTGGATATGCAAGAATAGGAGAATGATGAATGGTGCGATTGATTTCATGAGGGAAGAGTTGTATGAATGGCCACAATATTGGAAGAATGAGATAGCAGTCCCATTAAGATGCTAGAAGAAGTAGAAGAAAGATTAGGAAGGTTTGAACCACATGTGCTAGAGCACATGATCTTTTGAACCCTGGGAGTTTGATGTAGGGGCGCCGTGCTCTTAAGAGTTTTGATTTACTTTCTTTTATGATTTTTTTTTAGTTTTCTTTTGGGAATAAGCCATGCTACCAATGAGCTCTTGTCACTTCATATGAGCTCTTGTCACCAACCTTTGCACTATAGGTAATGTATACACCTAAAAATGACATGACTCTACTTAAATACATATTTTAAATATTTATTTCATCTTTCACATTCCTCTATCAATAAATAAATACATTTATTTATTTATTTGATTCACTTCCTCTCATTTAATTAAATTCATCTACACCAACTTCATTCTTCTAAATAATTAAATAATTTTAATTATTTAATTAAAATCTTCTATTCTTCCAAATTTAAATAAAATGCAATTTTATTTAAATTAAATCTTAAATCTCCACAAAAAAAATATATATATTTAAATATTTTATTTTATTCCTCCAAATTATCTACAAATAATTAAATAAATCTATTTATTTAATTATGATTTCTTATCTTCCAAAAATCCTCAATATCTTCTAAAAATATATTCCTCTTGTCATACAAAAGCAAAAGCTGAGTTAAAGCAACTTTAAAGCAACTTTGCTCTTAAATTAGAAAAATATATTCTAATTTAAGAAAAAACAAAACTCATCCTCATCAAGAAAGCATTTAACTCAACAAAACTTCTTTTTGAATGACACATGTCCTTCTTCTATTTGTGCACATTCGTACGAACATTCTCCTCCATTGATCTTCTTACTTCTTCTCCACCATTGATCTTCTCTCACCCAACTCTATAAATACAACCCTATTCTTCTATCTTTCATCATCCATCATTTGAGTAAACTTATGCTGTAGGAAATATAGCGCACCATTGGCACCCCCATCTTCATACCACTTCATTATCATGCACTCATGTTTGTGTTTGATGTTCATCTTCAAATACAAGCAAGTATCCTAGCCAACTTCTCCTTGTCATCTTGAGGAATCAAAGTGAGGAAGCAAGCTTCCTAAGGGCCATTTCATCTCCTTCAAGATCAAGAAAGAAAAGGCGAGCAATGGAAGGCATAAGGTAAAGGTTGTAAGTATCTCTATTTGTTATTTTAAATCCCTTTTTCCTTCATATTTCATTGATGTATTGGTTTTTTTATTGATTTGATTAATCCCATTTTCACCCATCACATTTTGGTGCCAACTGTGGGGCTCTTGCCCCTTTATCTAATCAAAATCTAAGTTTTCTTAGTGATAGGTTCCATACAGGTTTCTAATAGGTGCATCTAACGCATTTATCCTCTGAACTGGTGCTTCTACCTCCTATTCCGATGCATGTAGAAGTTTGGTGATTCAACCTCTAAATCAATGCTTTTACCCTCTGCTCCAGTGCCTGCACAACTATGGTACATACATCCCCTGTTATGGCGCATTCGATTCTTGTTTCAGTGCCTACATCATCTCGGTGCATATACCCTGATTTACAACACTTTCATACTATATAATGATGCATTCATTAAAATGGAGCTTATGTCTCATATTCCTGTGCTTTTGACACCTGTCTTAGTGCATCTATAAAATGCCGCTTACATACTCTCTTTCTACGCATTCAGACTGTATAGCGGTGCTTCTGTCTTGCACTGTGGTTTTTAAGATTTCATTTGATTTTTTTGTTTGAGCTAACATTTTTGTCTTGCAAGATTAGAGGCTGGATTAGATCATTTAGCTACATTGATTAGTTCACTTAGATTAACTAAGGGAAAAAGTTAAAAAAAAAATGCATGCAAATCTCACATAGACTTTAACTAGGAGGACAGTAATTGAACCACTGCTATTTTTGCATTGTTGATTTCTTTCCTAGTTAGATCATTGCTATCTTACAAATGGGAATGAACATTGCTATCCTTTTAAACACTTCAAAGTTAACAAATGCATGAGTGCCCAAGTAGATAGCCCATTTAGTTTTTTTCCTTTTAACTAGGATTGGATTAATTAGTGTTCTCTGTGTTTATCGAATGGCAATAGGCTTATGCTCTCCCCTTTACTGGGTGACCAGAATGCCAGACATGTTATTCAATTTGTTTAACATTTAGAGGGGCATGCAATTGGATGCACACCTATCCAAGCAGGAATGACCCTGAGTGGAAATAGGCTAAAGCCAAACCCTACTGATCCACTTTAAATAAATTGTACTTGAGGTGAAAGCCTCCTGTAATGAGTGCTGCTATGTTACACCAATAACCAACCTCCCCCAAAACCCTCCAAGGCACAACCCTTGCAAACTAGGAGACTCCATAATGGAGAGTAGTGCCGCTATTGGAAGAAGGTGGATAACTGAGAGGGGGGGTGAATCAATTATCTTTAATTATTTAAGTTTCTCTTCTTCTTTAACAATTAGTGCAGTATTAAGCATACATGAACATGAGAGTAGAAAATAAATCAACACATATAACACAAGGATTTTTACATGGAGACCCTATT
Organism: Cunninghamia lanceolata; assembly: GCA_027924645.1. Lineage (NCBI taxonomy): Eukaryota > Viridiplantae > Streptophyta > Pinopsida > Cupressales > Cupressaceae > Cunninghamia > Cunninghamia lanceolata. The sequence goes on from BSBN01001281.1 coordinate 21,407,668, forward strand.
AAGGGAAAAACCATGGGGTGACTAACCCAAGATTGTATTCTCTGTTAAAAAAATAGAAGTACAAAATGACACTTGCCAATTAGGGTTCACTACCCGAGCACACTGCTCACAAGAGGCTCACTACCTACAAGGTAGAAAGTAACTAGGTGTTTGAACTGATCAGAGGCATCCACATATGCTGAGGTTCAGTTCCGGTTAGGCTCAATATATAGATCTGGTGCACTTCATTCTTCCTCTGCTTAGTGTTGTTGTTCTGTCACATACTAGATTTTTATAGCTACTTCCACATTGCTCTCTACTTTTCTTCACACACACTCTTACATAATGCACACCTTCACATCGAAATCCATCTGGTATATATATCCACACCAAGGATTTAAACATCTTTCTAGTTGGCATCCGAACTACTCAAAATTTTCCCAAACTCTGGTCCGTCCGCTGAATCCATGCTTACTAAGTGATGCATATCAAAAAGATAGTTATAGAAGTCATCAATCATGTTGGCCAACCATGAATGTTCCCTCAAAAAACTTGATCACCATCAATTTCTCATCCGGATTAATGTCTGATGCTCTGTCAGTGAGTTCTTCCTAAGTCTGCTCTAACTGTCAGGGACCCAACACTTAGATGCTCATATCTTTTCACTCTTTCATCATTGGAGGCTCAATCTATGGAATGTAGTAGTCATGATACTCTTCTTGACTTCCCAAAGTCTACAGTTTGCTGAGATAGATCCTCTAATAGATCCGGACCTAATTGTTAGACCTTGTTGCATGCTCTGTTCTTGCTCACTAGACCAAAACACTCTTCAATCTAACTTCCGGTAAAGATGTATTATGTGCTACGGATGTGTGGGATAAACTTTATTACCATCAATGACAACAATAACAAAGCCACACAGTGTCTCTTGCCAACAATCTCCCTCTTTGGCATTGATGGCAACACTTAGTGAAAAATGACTAAGTGTCATAGCACACTCCCCCTTAGCTGATGCTCTATCTTATGTACACTTTTTCTTAGAGCTCCCCCTTAGCTAGATTCCACATTTTTCACTACTCCTCACTCCCCCTTTGACATCAATGGCAAAGGGTGAAATCCACACACCAAAATTTGCAAAAAGTAACCTATACATAGCCACATAAGTATATATACAAGTTATACTTACATATACTTAAGTATATCCATAAAAGTGGTTTTCAACTAGACAAATTATGTTACCCAACTCTTCTTCATCTTGTCTAAAATTGAGATGTGACCACTTAACAAAAATGTAAAGGCTTCTGTCCTCTTTAAGTTTGTCAGATCACTAGTCCGGGTTGTAGTCTAAGCATCAGTTAGGGCTTCATGCATTGCCTCTAACTTAGGGATAATTATCCCTCTTAGTTCACTCATTCTTCTTATTCTATTTTTCTTCTCCTTCTCAAGCCTCTTTATCTCAGTTATAGTGGCAATAGTATGGCACTCTTAATTCATTATGGATGAGGTGAGAGGATCAAAACTCTAGAATAAACTTGATAGTGTGCCCTCTTGTTCTTCCATGTTCTTGGCAATGTTTATTGTCACTGTGGACCAAGATAAACAAAATTTATATAATTCTCTGCCATCTTAGTGCATCTATAAAATGCCACTTACATACTTTGTTTCTACGCATTCAGACTGTATAGCGGCGCTTCTGTCTTGCACTGTGGTTTTTAGGATTTCATTTGATTTTTTTTGTTTGAGCTAACATTTTTGTCTTGCAAGATTAGAGGCTGGATTAGATCATTTAGCTACATTGATTAGTTCACTTAGATTAACTAGGGGAAAAAGTTAAAAAAAATGCATGCAAATCTCACATAGACTTTAACTAGGGGGACAGTAACTAAACCACTGCTATTTTTGCATTGTTGATTTCTTTCCTAGTTAGATCATTGCTATCTTTTTAAACACTTCAAAGTTAACAAATGCATGAATGCCCAAGTAGATAGCCCATTTAGTTTTTTTTCCTTTTAACTAGGATTGGATTAATCAGTGTTCTCTGTGTTTTTCGAATGGCAATAGGCTTATGCTCTCCCCTTTACTGGGTGACTAGAATGCCAAATTTGTTATTCAATCTGTTTAACATTTAGAGGGGCCTACCCTTGGATGCACACCTATGCAAGTGGGAACGACCCTGAGTGGAAACAGGCTAAAGCCAAGCCCTACCAATCCACTTTAAATAAATTGTACTTGAGGCAAAAGCCTCCTACAATGAGTGTTGCTATGTTACACCGATGGCCAACCTCCCCCAAAACCCTCCAAGGCACAACCCTTGCAAGCTAAGAGGCTCCATAATAGAGAGTAGTGTTGCTATTGGAAGAACGTGGATAACTAAGAGGTGGGGTGAATCAGTTATCTTTAATTATTTAAGTTTCTCTTCTTCTTTAACAATTAGTGCAGTATTAAGCATACATGAACATGAAAGCAGAAAATAAATCAACACACATAACACAAGGATTTTAACATGGAAAACCCTGTTAAGGGAAAAACCATGGGGTGACTAACCCAAGATTGTATTCTCTATTAAAATAAAAGAAGTACAAAATGACACTTGCCGATTAGGGTTCACTGCCCAATCACACTGCTCACAAGAGGCTCACTACCTACAAGAGACTCACTGTCTACAAGGTAGAAAGTAACTAGGTGTTTGAACTAATCAGAGGCATCCACATATGCTGAGGTTCAGTTCCAGTTAGGCTCAATATACTGATCTGCTGCACTTCATTCTTCCTCTGCTTAGTGCTGCTGTTCTGTCACATACTGGATTTGTATAACTGTTTCCACACTGCTCTCTTCTTTTCTTCGCACACTCTATTACACCACACACACCTTCACATTGAAATCCATCTGGTATATATATCCATTTTGTAGCACATTTCATAGTTCAGGATGTTGTCTTTTCATTGATGTCAAAATATCAGGATATCAGGTTATGCAATCAGTGTTGTGAAGTTGCAATTAGTGTTGTGAAGTATGCAAACAGTGTTGTGAAGTTGCAATCAGTGTTGTGAAGGTTTTTTTCATAAGGTTGGCTTTATGAATGGTCTTCATTAGTGACATGGTCTTCATCAATGGCAATGGTTTTCTGTTCAGTGATATGGTCTGCATCAGTGACAATGGTTGTTAGATCTCTCAGTTTTGATCTTTCAGTGGTCCTTCATGATAATGACATCAATGTTGATCTTGTGTGAAGTTGTTTTGTGACTTAGTCATTTCAGTGGATGACATTCATTGCATATTATCAAATTTTGGATTAGGGCAAGGGCTTGCATCATTTGACAAATGTTAATATGCATTATATTAACTCCATCTACATTGAGTTCATTACAGTGACAGTCTGATGAAGCATGGTGTTTCATTTCAGTATTTTAGTATTTGGAGTATGTGATTTTTGACAAGGCATATAATATTTAATATGGTAAGTGTGGTTGTTTCAACATTGACTAAGTCTTATACATTGTCTATACATTGTTTAACCTCTGCCCGTCATAACTATATGCACTTTATGTTATAAACTTAAGTTGACCGGTAAAAGAGGTCATCGGGGCTTTAAGTTATAATGAAAGGGTATCAAACTCGTTGATGTTACCGGCCCCTTGTGCTAGGCCTCGGGTGAGCGCCGGTGGAAGACTCAATAGCGGGCGGGAAAAAGCCGATCAACGGCTAAGGTTTGAATGATGGATGGCAGGCCGCGCGAATCGGAGGGATAAGGTTTAAACTGTTAGTTGCTTCCAACGGTCGGCCTTTTGATGTAAATTTGACGGTTGTTTTGTTGCTTTAAAGCTAAAACATGCCATTTTAGTCTTTCCTCACCGAATTTCAAGAGAGTGTGAATTTAGAAAGTTATGTAAAAGAAAGAGTGAGTTGTAGAAGGTTTCCAATTATGAAGAATATGAAAAGGTAGTGTTGTTAGAAGAGGATTCATTTTTTTTGTTTTGTTGTTTGATTTTCATGTGAGAAGATGATAAGTTTGAGAAGAAAAACAAAGTTGAAGTTGAACCGGTTATTGAAGATGTTTTATTTTTTTATTGAAATCATTTTTGCAAATAGAGATTTTTGTAATGACAGATATAAAAAGTGTTGCAGATGAGTGAAGATTTGACTTGAGAATTTTTGAATGTGAAGAAGTATGGTTTGAAGTAAGATAATCTTTTGCAGAGAAAGTTTTTCATGAAGAGACATTTTTGATAGAGAAATTTGCTCTGTTTTGGAGATGTGTTGGTGAAATCAAGGATGGAGATTTTTGATCAGAATTGAACAATGTTTTCTCAGAGAAGAATAAAGCTTTGAAAAATGATTTTGGAGAAGGTTAAAAGTTTTTCAATATTGCAGTGAAAGAATCTATGAATTTGCAGAGTATGAATTGATTTGTTGATTTGCATAGACAGAGGTATGAAATATCTTAAAGATCAAATTTGATTGATTGATGATATGATAACAGTTGAAGGTTGATTACAGAAAATATACATTTGATTGTTTTTGAAAAGGAGAAATAAGGTATTGATTTTATTGAAACAGGAAAATCCCTGTGTTGTAATGGTCATTGAATTTTCAGATGTTGAAATGTCAGTGAGACATGCATAGTGATACAATATGCCAGTGAGGAAAAATTGTAATGTCAGTGAGACAATTGTAATCAGAAATTTTGAGTTAAGCCAGTGAGGCAGTTGAGTGGTTTTTATACCCCAGGAGGGTTTTCCACTCAGGAAATTTCTTGTGTCAAGTTTTTGTTTTTGATACTCTGCATATGTTTTCTGGTTCTATATGAAGAATTCTGAATTTAAATTAAAAAGGAGCAAAAATTGTTAAAATTGTTAAACAACACTGATTCACCCCCCCTCTCAGTGTTGATTGTATTCCTACAATCCACACTAAGGATTTCAACATCTTTCCGGTCGGCATCCAAAATACTCAAAATTTTCCCAAACTCTGGTCTGTCTGCTAAATCCATGCTTACTAAGTGATGCATATCAAAAATTTAGTTATAGAAGTCATCAATCATGTCGGCCAACCATGAATGATCCCTCAAGAAACTTGATCACCATCAATTTCTCATCCGGATTAAGGTCTGATGCTCTATTGGTCAGGTCTTCCTAAGTCTACTCTGCCTGTCAGGGACCCAACACTTAGATGCTCATATCTTTTCACTCTTTCATCATTGGAGGCTCAGTCTATGGAATGTACTAGTCATGTTACTCTTCCTAACTTCCCAAAGTCTACAGTTTGCTGAGATAGATCTTCTAATAGATCCGGACCTGATTGTCAGACCTTGCTACATGCTTTGTTCTTGCTCACCAGACCAAAACACTCTTCAATCTGACTTCCGGTAAAGACCTATTATGTGCTACGGATGTGTGCGATAAACTTTATTATCATCAATGACAACAATAACAAAGCCACACAGTGTCTCTTGCCAACAATCTCCCTCTTTGGCATTGATGGCAACACTTAGTGAAAAATGACTAAGTGTCATAGCACACTCCCCCTTAGCTGATGCTCTATCTTATGTACACTTTTTACTGGAGATCCCCCTTAGCTAGATTCCACATTTTTCACTACTCCTCACTCCCCCTTTGACATCAATGGAAAAGGGTGAAATCCACACACCAAAATTTGCAAAAAGTAACCTATACATAGCCACATAAGTATATATACAAGTTATACTTACATATACTTAAGTATATCCGTAAAAGTGGTTTTCAACTGGACACATTCTGTTTCCCAACTCTTCTTCATCCTGTCCAAAATTGAGATGTGACCACTTAACAAAAATGCAAAGGCTTCTGCCCTCTTTAAGTCTGCCAAATCATTGGTCCGAGATGTAGTATGAGCATCAGTTAGGGCTTCATGCATTGCCTCTAACTTAGGGATAATTATCCCTCTTAGTTCACTCATTCTTCTTATTCTATTTTTCTTCTCCTTCTCAAGCCTCTTTATCTCATTTATAGTGGCAATAGTATGGCACTCTTGATTCATTATGGATGAGGTGAGAGGATCAAAACTTTAGGATAAACTTGATAGTTTGCCCTCTTGTTCTTCCACGTTCTTGGCAATGTTTATTGTCACTGTGGACCAAGGTAAATAAAATTTATATAATTCTCTGCCATCTTTAAGAGCATTTTCTAGGCTCTTTATTCCAATATTCAAATTTCTCCTATCATTTGCTATAAGCCCCTAAACTTCAGAGAATCTCTTACCCAGAAATTCTATCCAGACTTTCTCTTTTGTTGATTTCTCCAAAGAATCAAAATGTGTGCTAACAGAATTAACAAGAGATTTCAGATTACCGGATGAGGATGCCAAAAGATTCTTTTGGAAGGATGGCATGATTTTCTCTAGCACAACAGATGTAGTCTCTATTAGCTCATAGTCTTCCATGTGAGACTTCAGAAGCTTTTATTTTTCTTTAGCTTGACCAAAGGATGCTGCCTTCATTGTTTGGATCGGAGAGAGGGAGTCAAAATTGAGTGGTCCATGAAATAGTTCTGGTTCATCTATCTCCATTAATTCCTTGGTCAAGAAATTTTTCACTGCTTCTGTAGTGTCTCTTGCCAGAGACTTCTTTTCTTTTGTAGCCTTAGAACTATCATCAGAGATCTTCTCTATTTGTTCTTCTTCTCTTCCCCTTTTCCCTTGTTCTTGACTTGCTTTCGCCTCTTGTCTTGCTTCTCCTTCAATTCTAGAGTCTGTTGGGGGATCTGGATGAGAGATATTTACTTCTTCATGGACTTCCTCTTCCAAAACAAATGAATCCAGGTCCTTTGTCTTCTCCTCACCTATCTCCTTTGACTCTGTTGCAATTTTCTCAGTAGGATCTTCCTTTGATACACTTAATCCTTCAACATCCATGGCAAAAGGTTCATCACTTATGTCCTCTATAGTAGGAAGATTGAATCTTTTATATGCATTTTGGAGGATGTCTTTAGTCTCTTTTGCCACTTGATTAGTCTCTCTAAGCATAAGCTTGTTCATTCTGGCTTCGCTTCGGAACTCATCCTTGCAATCCTTGAAGATCATGTTGATTTGTTTTGGAGTGATGGAAGGATAGAGCTGAATAGCTATCTGTTCATAGATCTTCATATCCTTTTCCTTGGCATTGTCTTTTCTGAGTTCAAGTACTCTCTCTAAACTCTTGGGGATTAGAGAGATGATTTCAATGAATGCTTTATTATAGATATTCATGTACTTGACTATGACTTCTTCCAATATTCTTTTGTCAGTGTCATTATACTCATCATAAAATTTAGTTATGGGATGCAGATTCCCATCTACAGTGACTGCTTTGATGACATCATCAATGGAGAGAGTAGGCCTTTCAACAAATTCTTCTATTTCTACTTCTTTGTTTGCACCGATAGAGAATTCACCTGATGATTTCTTCTTCCTCCTCATTTTCTTAATTTCCTCATCAGTCTCTATTTCTTCATCATCCTTTTGACTTGTATAGGATCTTGTAGCCTTGGTTTTTGTTCTCTTTTCTCCCTTTCTAGATGTCTTTGCTTCCGGTTTGGAGGATTTTGAGCTCTTAGAGGAGGTAGGTGTAGAACTCTTTGAGGATCTAGTCTGGGAGGGGGCTTGCACCAGATCACTTTCTTTTTCTGCATCTTCTCTCTCTTTCTCTACTCTTTCTAGTTTCTCTCTATTTGCATCAACTACCTCTTTTGAAATGCCATATCTTTTGGCAACTTCCTCTACTTCTCTTCTCACTTTTCTTTTCATCTTCGGTTGTCTTAACTCAACATGAATTTTCACATGTAATTCTTGAAAGGTTCCAAACCTTTCTGCTTCAGGGTCCTTAGGATGACTTAGTAGGTGTTGGACATGCAGTTCCAAAATTTTCTCATCCACCTCATAGCCCATTGGCATAATCCAGACTATTCTAGGCTCTATTGCGTCCATTAGGCATTGATCAATGTCTACCATAAAACACATTGTATCTTTATATTTTTCAACTAATGTCTGAGGAATTCTTTCTTTGGCCTGCATCATACCTTGGAAATTCTTGAAATATCCCTAGAGAGTTGTACTTTGAGCCTTGGCATCACCAAGCCCATACATATAATCTCTAATTTGTATGGCAAGAAAATTCTCTAATAGTTGGTTTAGGAGAAGCTCACAAAGATCATAGTCAACATTTTTCCTTAGCATCTGATAAGTAATGTATATTGCTATTTCGGATACAAAATTCTCCCTGTTGGAGTGATATATTTTGTAGCCAATAATCATAGAGGCAAATTTGATGTCTAGATTTGTAATAGCTTATATTGTCATTGCCCTTTTATCAAACTCTGATCCGGTAGCCTCACTTACTATTTGGTTCTTGACTGATTTAAGAGTAGGAAACCCACTGGATGAGTGCAAACCAGTTACTGTCCTAATTGCATCCTTTGTTATTTTGAAGGGCTTCAACAACCATATGAAGTTATCATGTATTCTACTGTGAACATACCGGACCCATTCATCTTCTACAAAATAGGGGAAGTGGATGCAATGTCCAAGATACTTATCTCGGATGGCCTTGTATTGAGGTTTAAGTTCAAATGTTTCATATATTAATTGCTTGTGATAGATATCCATTAGTTTGGATTCCCCAAATTCCTCAATATTTTCATGTATGTAAACCCTAACATCTTCTACATGCAGAACTCCATGCAGAATGCTAGAGAAGGTGCCTAAAGGATCATCTTCGAGGGATTTGTAAGGATGTTTCTTTAACTTAGGGCGTGGCCTATCAGTGATCTTAACAACATTTGGAGTAGCCATCTTTCAAAAGATTCAGAGAGAGATATTCAAGAGTAGAAATACCTTTTTTACGCTTCTAGGGTTCACGATAAGAGCCAAAAAGATCATTGGTTGAATCAAATTCTGTAGTTAATCTTTGAAAGGATTGAAGAAATCTTGTTACAAAGCTCTTTCTTTCTTCTTCTTGAATGCAAATGTGCAAATGATGAACAAAAAAACACTTATATTTCTGCGCAAACCCTAAATTCATATTGAAATAAATGCACACTTAAGTCATTCCAGTTCCCTTGTTCTAAGAGAGACCCTTTCAAATCACTGAGATGTACTTAAAATTAATCTTGGTGATAATTAACAATCTATCTCCCTTTGTCCAGTCATTCCATTTATCTATAGATCAAGATATTTTAATTTTTAATCATACCGAATCAAACTATGAGAGTCCTGCTTTTACTAGATGACTGTCAAACTGGATCAATCTTGGATGATTAACCTCTTCAAAACTCCTTGTGGATCTTTCATATTTTTACCAAGGGTTATTTAGATATTTCTCTAAGAACCCTTTAATCCGCAACTTTCCATGTACCAATTTTAGGCACCGATTGACTGGCTAGGGGAATTTATTTTCCTTTGTGAGTCCCCCTGAGCCAAAGCTCATCTATTCAATTTTTGGAAGGAATATCAGCACCAGATTCTAGTGCGGATCCATCCCCAATATTTTCTATACTTCTCTTCACCCAAATCTTGTTCATCTCCCTTTGAACTTCATCCACATTTCCTTTTCCTTTTCCTTTGTCTTGATTTTGGTTATGATGCACTGGACCCCTTTTATCCCAATTCTTACTTCTATAGAATTTGACAATATGACTGGATCTATTGTAGTTGTAGAAAATAACATTTCTTTGTATATTTGGCTAATATCTTCTTGATCTGCATTGATTAGCCATATGTCCTATTCTATTGCATGCAAGGCATCTACCATTGAATGAATTGTTTATTTTTCTATTTCTACATTCATGAGATTTGTGACCATACCTTTTGCAGTTGAAACACTATCTGGAGAAGGATGAATTAGTCTGATTCATTCTTCTTCTGCGCTGAGTTGCTTTATGACCAAATTTGTTGCAATTGTAGTAGTATCCATTGAAGGATGGATATCTTTGAGCATTTGGTTGCCTTACTGGAGGTCTTCTAGGCCTGTTCCTTGGATTTCTTGATCCAAAGTTCTTTTGACCGGATCCAGAGCTTTCACCTTTCTCAAATCCCAAGCCATTCTTGTCATCTACCCTCTTTTGGCTTTCAAGAAGAACTTTAAGTTGAGCAGAGCTTATCTTGAATTTCTCTTTGTATTCATTTGATGTTTGAAGATCCCTTTTAAGAGTGTCTATCTAATTCTCAAGTTGTTCTTTATTATCTCTATCTTCTTCAAGATCAGATTCCAGATGCCTGATTATTCTATACATTTTGTGGCAATCTTCTAACTTCTCCTTGAGAGATTGTTTTATATTATCTTCAATTTTTCTTTTCTCTTCAATTTCTTGGGTGAATTTCATAACCCCTGATTCCATTTCATGTCTTACCATAATGACCTCTTTTGATAGCTTCTCACATAACTTGTTTTTGTCATTCAGATCTTCATTAGTATAATTGGCTTCACTTTGACTTGCTAATTGTTGAAGTAGTTCCTTTCTCTTTTTCACGGAGATACTCAGTTTTTCTTTTAGTTCATTTATGAAATCATCATCTTGTTTGAGTCTTTCCCTCAACTTATTGACTTTAGAGTGAGATTGCTCAAGATCATCTAGGCTAGACTAAAGTTGGTCCCTCATACCATACATATCCATTGAGATTCCCAGATCTTCCTTAAGCTGTTAGGCTCTATTTGGGGTAACTTAGCTCTGATACCAATTGTTGGAACAAGGTGGATAACTAAGAGGGGGGTGAATTAGTTATCTTTAATTATTTAACTTTCTCTTCTTCTTTAAAAATTAGTGCAGTATTAAGCATACATGAACATGAGAGCAGAAAGAAATCAACACACATAACACAAGGATTTTTATGTGGAAAACCTTGTTAAGGGAAAAACCATGGGGTGACTAACCCAAGATTGTATTCTCTATTAAAGGAATAGAAGTACAAAATGACACTTGCCAATTAGGGCTCACTACCTGAGCACACTGCTCACAAGAGGCTCACTGCCTACAAGAGACTCATTGTCTACAAGGTAGAAAGTAACCAGGTGTTTGAACTAATTAGAGGCATCCACATATGTTGAGGTTCAATTCTGATTAGGCTCAATATACTGATCTGCTGCACTTCATTCTTCCTCTGCTTAGTGTTGTTGTTCTATCACATACCAGATCTGTATAGCTACTTCCACACTACTCTCTGCTTTTTTTCGCACACTGTATCACACCACACACACCTTCACATCGAAATCCATCTGGTATATATATCCGCACCAAGGATTTCAACATCTTTCTAGTCAACATCTGGAATACTCAAAATTTTCCCAAACTTTGGTCTGTCAGCTGAATCCATGCTTACTAAGTAATGAGTATGAAAAAGATAGTTATAGAAGTCAACAATCATGTTAGCCAATCATGAATGATCCCTCAAGAAACTTGATCACCATCAATTTATCATCAAGATTAAGGTCTAATGCTCTATCAGTCAATTCTTCCTGAGTCTACTCTGCATGTCAGGGACCCAACACTTAGATGCTCATATCTTTTCACTCTTTCATCACCAGAGGCTCAATCTCTGGAATGCAGTAGTCATGATACTCTTCTTGACTTCCTGAAGTCCACACTTTGCTAAGATACATCCTCTGAGAGATCTGGACCTAATTGTTAGACCTTGATGTATGCTCTGTTCTTGCTCACCGAACCAAAACACTCTTCAGTCTGACTTCCGGTAAAGACCTATTATGTGCTACGGATGTGTGGGATAAAATTTGTTGCCATCAATGACAACAATAATGAAGCCACACAGTGTCTCTTGCCAACAGCCCCAGATGTGTAACCACTTGAATGGTTGCCTTGACTATGAACCACTTGTTTAGTATACCAAAACCCCTATTTGTTGACACAAAGGGTAGAGCTCTTGAAGCGGCCTCGATTCATGTGATTCTTAGTAGAGGTAGCAGGGACAATCCTATGGTTTGGTGGGGGTACGAGCCTAAGGAAACCATGATCTAGTATGCGTGAGAAGTGAGTGCCATGGAGGGGAGCCGATGCTACCTAATCTTAGAGATACACATTTTGAATATGCACAACTAGAGGATTCAACAAATACTGTATTATCTAGCCTAGGTTGTACTTGTTTTTGTGTTAAAAAGTCCAAAAATATAAAAGAATAACAAAAAGATAAAAATCGTGAAAACTTCTACTTGTTTGCTGTGTCTTTGCCATAATTGAAAGTCAAACTTTCCAAAAAGCACCAAGTTTTCAAACCAAGAATAGAAAAATATTGAAAAATGTTCCAAAAACTTTGAAAAAACCAAGCAAAAAACCAAAAGTGGACATATGATACGACCTGCAGTGCATTTACTAAGACTTGCAACGCATTTAAACTCTATCACGATGCATCTAAACATTTCTAGAGTTGTACATTTGATCCGACTTGTGGCACTTTTACACACTATTGCGATGCATTTACTGCTGCGCATCTAATCCAGAGAGCAAATCCGTACCTTCCAAGAGAAAAACTATCAAACTTTCAAAAGTTCATTTCAAACCTATCTTAGTTGATCCAAAATCTAAGTAGAATCATGCAAATCAACCATTTCCCTCTTTTTCCATATCATAGCTACTTTTTCCACACCATATCGTCCAAAATATTGCAAAACTCTTCCAAAGTCCAACAATGTTAGAACCAAGCTCTTCTTGATCACATCAACCCTCAAACAAACCTAGTGAGTCTCCACTATAAAGGATCACTTATCCTTTTCTCTCAGAACTCCACTAGGGGATTGTACAAGACTAGTCCATATCAAGTAAATGGATTTCTATCATCCTTACTTCAACTATTATTTTGTTCATCAACTTGTTTGACACCAATTGATCTAAGGAGAACCTTGCTAAAATCTTGTCACCTTCTAGCACCTTTGTTCAAAACTCTCAAACTAACTTCATCCCATGTCTTGTCACCTTGCATGGTCTTAACGAGGTCACAAAAACAAAAATAGATTGAAATGGCTGAGAAAACTAATCCAACCTTTCACAAAAGTGATGAGGAAATTTCTATGGAAGAAGTCCTTCGAACATAGCAAGACAAAAGATTTCAATGTATAATGGATAAGGTACTTGCCCAAGACCCTACCGAATTCTTTCTACACCTAGCACATCTAGGAGTCAAGCTCCCTAAAGATTTTGATGTAGAGGCTCTAAAAGAAACAAAGGAGGAAAGATGCCCTGAGGGAAGCACACATGAAGAAATATCTTCAGACAAAAGCAAAGCAACCAATGATCCTATTGATGCCTTGAACTTAATGACCCAACAGATCCAAGATTTACAACAACAATTCACGGACATGCAAACAAGAGCTTCCACTAAGCATTCCTCCCTAGAGGATAGTTCACCATATCCTTTCGATAGGTCCTTGATCATGTTACCTTTCCCCTCTAAATTTGAGGTGCCTAAATTTGATAAATATCGAGGAAAGGGTGATCCAAGGGATCACATTAGGGAATTCAATGCTGCTTGTCTTGAAGTCGCACATAATGATACTTACCTTATGCGACTGTATCCTCGAAGCTTAGGAGAACAAGCCATGGAGTGGTTTTCTAGACTACCACCCAACATTAGAATATTCAATGAACTTGTGGACAAATTTGTCACACACTTCTCCTATAATATTGAGCATGACACCTTAATCTTAGATCTTTGTAACACCAAGCAAAAAGGTGGAGAGTCTTTCACCGCCTTCCTACAAAGATGGAGATAGTTAGCAAGTAAGTGCCCACACCAAATGCCTGAAAAACAAATGTTGGAAATGTTTGTCCATAACTTACAAACTGATCTAAGCTATAAGATACAAATCCAATGTCCTACTTCCTTTAGCAAGGTCATTGAGATGGGTCTCAACATTGAAAAAGATTTAATCGCCAAGGGTCAAATAAAGCTCTATAAAGACACTCCTAGTACCAACACCAACATGGATAAACCAAGATTCTGGACAAAGAACAAAACATTGTGAATGATGGGGTGGTAGATGCCAAGAATACGGCACCTAAACAACCAATCTTTAACTTATCGACTCCTCAAAACAACCCCCCACAAAACAAACCAAGAAACACTGAATCATGGTTTACCAACTTTCAACCTAGGAGAAAGTTTACACCTTTGGGAGAATCATTGGAAACTGCCCTACAGAAGTTAGTCACAAACAGAATCATAACACTTTCCTTGGCACGAGAATATGAACCAAAAGTCAAACCTCCTTGGTGGAATGACAATGATTTCTGTGACTACCACCGAAATAGGGGGGCACAAAACCAACGATTGCATTACACTCAAGCACACTATCCAAGATTTGATCAAGCAAAATAAAATATCCCTTGATAGAAATACCTCTAATAGTGATCATCAGGCATTCGAGAATCTTCTTCCCAACTATGAGTAGGGAGGGCCTTCCAACAAAAATAACAATGGATCTAACAACACAAATTACACAAATGTCAGCTTTGACTATGTTGTTAACCATATCTTGGAAAGTGATTCACACATCAATGTGATCACTATAAACAAAGATCTAGATTGCAATGTTACCACCTATAGTAATAGAGTCACTCTTAGAGGAGCCTCCACCACTCTGGCTAATCAGTACAGTATCTTAGATCAGCTACATAAGACACCTGCACATATCTCCATTCTAGAACTTTTGCGTCTATCCTCGTCTCATAGGGCCATACTTGATAAAGCTTTAGTTGAAGCCTTTGTTCCAACAAACCTTGCTGAAGAATAGTTTCAAACCATGGTAGGTCACATAACCTCACCTCACTCCCTATCATTCACTGAAAAGGATGATATGTCAATCACTCAACCCCATAATGTCTCTCTTCATATTGAAGCCTTCATACACAAACACAAGATAAAAAGAGTCCTAATCAATGGAGGAGCTAGTTTGAATATTTTCACTTTAAAGCTAATCCTTACATTGGGGTTTTTGGAGAAGGCTATAGATCTAGAAAAGAAAATCACTATCAAAGCCTATGATGAGGAGGAGAGAAATTCTAACGGAATTGTTACTTTACCAATTAGAGTGGGACCTGTAGTAAAATATGTGGCTTGCCAAGTCCTCTATATGGAGCTAGCATATAACATTCTTCTTGGGAGACCATGGATTCATTCTCTAAAAGTAGTGCCATCAACATACCATTAGTGTATCAAATTTCTTTATGAAGGTCTAGAGATCACTATACAAGGCGACCCGAATCTATTTCAGTATTGCAACTCCATTCAATCTAAACCTGAAGTTGTGATCCCTAAAAACCGTGCCTCTGCTTCATCTTCATCTCGTGTTGACCTAGCTACACTTGCTTCCTCTTCAAAAGCATGCCAACCTGACCTCAAACTCAAGGATAAAGGCTTGGGTGAGTACACTATATCCCAATCCCTCTGTTTGGCACAACTCCCCCTATCTCCAAGATCATATGGAAGACCTACTCTGAAAAAACCTAAAGTAGACAAAGATACCAAAGGTCTATTTTCCAAACGGGGAAGCCTTGAAGATGAGAGAGATGAGAAATATATCCTAGAATGGTTGTACAAAGATGAAGGTAGTTCATCGACACAACAAGACCATCACACTATACAAACAAAACAATATGGTCAAGGTTTCCAAATGCTACAAAGAATGGGATATGAAGGACACGGTCCACTTAGTTCAAGAAAGGATGGTATCACTGAACCCATCCAACTTCATACCTTGATAGCTCGAGACACTATAGGGCTAGGTTACAGTGGCACATCAAGAACCAATAGAGCAAATAAGAATAAAGGAAAACAACTAGAAACATATACTAGCAATCTAGTTGAACAAATTTAGCAAATGCAACTAGGGAGTGAGACTGATTCTAACAAATATGAATGGAATAGTCTCTCTAAGCTATCTTGTGACAAAAAAGATATTAACGTTGTCAATGAGTATGACCCAACCCATGATAATGAGAGATGAGGTCTAAGGGCTAGACTGCTGGAGTCCATCCCGCATAATAATGATAGTGAAAGTCATGAGGAAAGAATGATACCCCCCTTGACGGATCTGCTTATAGAGAGTACCATCATAGAATTTGTCTGTGCTCTTAACAACTATATCCTAACTATCAACACCATCAAACCAGACCAACCCAATGACCCCTTACCTTTGGTACACCCCAAACTCATAGATTGGGACCTACAAGGCACTACCCCTGAGCTCGATACCTTTGAAAATGATGAAGCCATCATAGACTATCTTGAGCTTAGAGATCATATACCCACATGAGACCAAAGAGCTGGCTATGCTATAGAACTCAATGAGAAGGCCTATTTTGGTGAGAGTACCTAGCCTTTCAGTCTCAAAAATGTCAAAATGAAAGAAAGATCTAATGGTGAAAACTACTCTGTGGCAGTGTTAGATCACAAAAATAGTAAAAATAAAGATGTATCCAATGGTGAAAACCTCTCTAAGGCACCGAAGGATGGAAGGCTTGACCCAATACCCAATATTACACATCAGGAGAGATCTTCAATCTTGATAGAACTAGCAGAGCTGATCAACGTTAGCACAGGTGATGACCCTAGAATGATCCACATGGCACAGTTTTTAACAGAACAAGAAAACCCAGCATTCACCAACTTCTTCAAAAGGAAACAAATCAACTTTGCATGGACATATGCAAACATGCCAAGGCTAGATCTGAATCTCATAATGCATCACTTATCTTTAGCTCTAGGAGCTAGGTCAGTGAAGCAAAAACTTAGAAAGATACACCCACATGTGGCCCTCATGGTGAAAGAAGAGCTAAATAAACTGTTAGATGTCAAATTCATCAGACCAATAGACTATCTTGAGTGGGTTTCAAACATAGTACCAGTTGCCAAACCAGATGGCAGAGTCCGAATATGTAATGACTTCGAAAGCCTGAACAAAGCTTGTCTGAAAGATGATTTCCCCCTACCCAACATTGACATGATTGTAGATCTCATGGTAGGGCAAACCATGTTGTCAATAATGGATGTTTTTTCTAGATATAACCAGATAAAAATTGCACCTAAAGACCAACACAAGACTGCATTCACATGTCCTTGGGGCACCTACTGTTGGTGTGTCATGCCATTTGGTTTGAAAAATGCTAGTGCAACATATCAGAGAGCTATGATCACAATCTTCCATGACATGATGCACACTATAATGGAAGATTATGTTGATGACATTTTAGAAAAATCACTCACAAGAGAAGGACACCTAGCAGTACTGGACAAAATCTTCAACAGACTAGAAAAGTTTAATGTGTGCCTCAATCCAAAGAAGTGCGTGTTTGGAGTTACCTCAGGTAAGCTACTTGGATACATAGTATCAGCTAATGGAATCGAAGTTGACCCAACTAAAGTGAAGGCCATCATGGAAATGCCACCTCCTAAGAATCTCACTCAGCTAAGATCTCTACAGGGAAAACTACAATCTATCAGAAGGTTCATTTCTCAATTGGCAAACAAGTGCCACCCATTTTCTCACCTTCTACATAAGAATGTCCCTTTCAAATGGAATGATTCATGTGAGCAAGCATTTCAATAGTTAAAAGAATACCTAATGAAGCCACCTATGTTGATGCCACCAATTCAGGGTAAACCGTTGCTACTGGATATCTTAGCGACACCAGCAGCTCTGGGAGCTCTCCTTGCACAACAAAACTATGACAGAAAAGAAAAAGTAATCTACTCTATTAGTCGAACACTTGTTGGGTATGAACTACAATTCTTGCCAATCGAAAGATCATGTCTCACTATAGTCTTCACCTCACAAAAGTGGAGATATTACATGTTGTCACATTCTGTCAAACTGGTAGCCAAGATTGATGCACTCAAGTACTTACTCAACAAAGCAGCCCTTACAGGTAGATTATCAAAATGGGTCATGCTTCTCAGTGAGTTTGATATTGAATATGTAGACAGGAAAGAAATAAAAGGTCAGGTACTTGCAGATCAACTGGTAGATGCACCTCTAACAAATAATAACCCTTTGAGATTTGAATTTCCAGACAAATCTATCTTTCACATAAACACAACAAACTAGAAAATGTACTTCGATGGCTCATACACTCAGCATAGATCAGGGGCAGGTATCTTGTTGGTCACACCTAGTGGTGACACCATTCCTAAATCATACAGATTAATGTTTCCCTGCACTAACAACGTGGCAGAGTATGAAGCCCTAGTCATTGGTATCAAGCTAGCAGTTGAATGGAATATCAAATAACTTTAGGTGTATGGCAATTCATAGTTGGTCATAAATCAAGTAAATGATGACTAATAGATAAAGGATGAGAAACTAATCCCTTACAAATGAATGGTAGATGACTTCAAAGCATACTTTGTCAAGATCTCTTTTGAACAAATACCAAGAATTGAGAACAAAGTTGCAGACGTTATGGCAACAATCACATCTCTCCTTGATATTCTAGATAATCAATCACATTACGAGTTCTTGGTAGAGCCAATGTCCTATCTTGCCTATGGCACCCCTGAATCCCATATCATTTGCCACATTGTTAGAACTGATTCCCCCCTCTATGGAAAAATATTTGCCTATCTTAAAGAGAATACCCTCCCACCTGATCTCTCTAGTAACCAAAAATGAACCTTTATCCATCAGGCATCCTGGTATGCCATTGTCACCAATACCCTATATCACAAAGGTCTTGATGGTACTCTCCTTAGATGTCTCGATAGTGAGGAATATCAAATTTCCTTGAGCGAAGTGCAAGATGGTATATGTGGGACCCACTCTAGTGGCCCTACCCTAGCCAAGAAAATCATATGCATGGGATACTACTGGCCAACTATGGAACAAGATTCATATCATTTTGTAAAGAAGTGCAAAAAGTGCCAAATCCATGGGAACTTGATACATGCACTAGTACATGAGCTACAACCATTAACAACTCCTTGGCCTTTCTGTCAGTGGGGACTCAACTTAGTGGGCAAGATCCATCCTCCTCCATCAAGCGGCCATAAATTCATAATCACTGCCACTAAGTACTTCACAAAGTGGATTGAAGACGTGCCTTTAGCCAATATCACAAGTAAGTAGATTGCCTCATTTACCCTGAACTATATCATTTGTCGCTATGGTATCCCTTTTTCTATTGTCACGGATAATGGATGACCCTTCAAAAACCAAGATGTTAGGGAACTATGTGATAAATTCCATATCTAGCCTGCTTTTCAACCCCCTATTACCCCTAAGGGAACAAACAGGCAGAGGCATCAAATAAAACTATCCTAAAAATCCTAAAGAAGACTGTCAATGATGCTGGTCATGATTGACATGTCCAACTAAATCTCGCACTATGAGTCTACCACACAAGCATTCACACACCCATAGGTGCAACACCATACTCCTTGGTCTATGGATCTGAAGCTATCTTTCCCATTGATGTTGAGATCCCATCCTTGTGAGTTTCGTTACAAGGCCTCATATTTGACGAAGAATACAGAGTGACTAGACTTCAAGAGTTAGAGATGCCCGAAGAGAGAAGGCAACAGACCTTTAACCATCTAAAAGCATATCAACAATGGATGTCCAAAAGCTATAACCATAGGATAAAGCCTCGAGTATTCCAAGTAGGTGATCTAGTCCTCAGAGAAAATCCCAGAAATCAGCGAGATCGTGAGAAGAAAGAAAAATTTGAACCCAAATGGTTAGGTCCTTATGTCGTCATTGCAGCTTATGGGTCAGAAGCATATCAATTGGCTACATCTGAAGGTGAACTATTTGATGATCCTATCACCAGCATGCATCTTCGCAAGTTCTATACCTGAAAACCCCAATGTAAGGGAGTCCTAAAAAATCCAAAAAAATTGAAAAAATGATCAAAAATAAACAAAAAAATAAAAAAAAATAGAAAATAGTAAAAAAATCATCCTCTGGTGAAAACTTGGCAAACAGGTGCCTAGGATAGGTACCATGATGAAAACTTGGCAAATAGGCGTCATGTGTACTTTTAACTTTTATGCAAATAAAAGCAAGTGGTCAATACCTGGTAAACAGGTGCTATTTGCAACAAACCACTTCCTCCATCTATTGTGACTTCATATCTCTTGTGTCTATCATATCATTCATCTTGAACTAGTCCTTTGAACCGTTGTCAAACTATGTCACCTCTGAGCTATCACGTAGGCGAGGCCATTCTCAATGTGCCCCTGAGGCTCCACTATCCCATCCATCCCATATTTGGTCCTTTTATCTATCTGAGTCTGTACCACTTTCTATCACCTAGGTCTTTGGTCCATTAGGTTCACCCTGAACTATGTTGCCTCTATGTCATCATGTAGGCAAGGCCATTTAGCAATGAGCCCCTGAGGCACTAGGTCAGTCCCTTAGGGTCCATCTCTCCATATCTATTTGTCATATCACCCACAATAAGTCAATCCTTTGTCTAAACTAGGGGTAACTCATCGACCTAGTTGCAGATTTGGATTCTTGAGTGCCACATGTTCTAAGAGGATACCAATAAGGATTGTGATACCTTTCACTAGACAAGCACGTGCAGCAAAGCAAGCTTCCCAAAGAAAAAGTCTTAACACAGAACATCAACCTATCCAAAGTAAAGCAGAACACCATACCAAAACACTCAAACTGACTCTTTATCAATTATGGAAAAAAGACACATCTAATGCAAGAATGTTTTGTGAACAGGTTAACTTAACAAAGTCTTGGATTTTTGTCATTATGTCTTCCTATGCCACTCAAGGATGCCAAAAGCTAGAGTTGCAATGATGGGGACATAATCTTTTTCTTTGTCTACTACTTGTGGATTAAACTTTAGTAATGTGATGACTTTTTGTCTAACAACATGATCAGCAAAAGATCATCGAGGACTCTGAAGTCTGAACATGAAAAGGGGCAATCCTTGTCTATTGAAACACAAGAAATACTCAGGTCATCTAGATTCAAGTTTGACTAGATGCTTGTATCAACATACTATATCAAAATCCCTGTAAGGAATACTCAGGTCGTCTCGGTCTAATTATACCTAGAGGCTTGTATTTTCTTACAACATTTCAAAAAGTGAAAAATACCAAAAGGTGCCCAATGATGAAAGAAAAAGACTTGCAATATCAAGATGACAATCCACATCCATCCCATATCCAAAAATCCATATCATCCATGTAATAAATAAATCCTGTAGTATATCAAATGAAAGCCTGTTTTTCTTCATATCTTCTCTTCTACATATCTATATCATCTCTGTATCGATTGAGTACATTTGGACATATCAAAAACATAGAAAAAATAACATATAATATCACATGAGATTGTCATTCACATAATTACATCATTTGCATACATCATAAGTGCATTAGGTCATCTATATACGTGAATCCGCATATCATATCAAAAAAATCAAAAACATAGACAAATACATATAGAGATACATAATCATAACATTTCACATTTGTATTTACATATCAACTCATTCTAAGTCCATCTAGTATGCATCACATATACCAAACATCATAAGATAGATTACATCCATAGCATATAAACATAGAACACATGCATATAGAATATCAACAACTGCATCATCATATAACCATCAAAACATGTCCAAATGTACAATTTATCAAATATCTGTCCATCTCTTAGAGTCATATCATATAATGTATACAAGGTACAAAAAGATAGTGATACATGTCTCGGGGCAAAAATAATACATATACAGGCTATCTTAGCCATAAAAAATGTGTGCATCAGATCAAAACTTGGTACAAATGTCTAGGTATAGCTAACCCCGCTGTCGTGGAGCACTACTCCCCGCACTGCCCTCTCCTTTGTCTCCCCCAAAAAACTGGGGACCACTGACTGGTCCTACAGATCAGGACCCCACCTGTATCTCTCTGCATGGGTCCTCACAAATGAGCCTGCACCTGTGGCTTGCCCTGTACTTGGCCAAACTGCCTCTGCACTCTACTCACAATCTATCACTCTAGAATTTACCTAGTCCTGCCGATAAGCCACTGAGTCTGGAAGCTTTACGAAAGCTCAACTACCTCATCATCCCATACCTCGCAGTCTAGGTATGGACGCCATATAACCTGATCTACATTATCAAATGTGTGTCTCCAATACTCAAGCTTCCCTAGCTTGTGCTGGGAAATCACACCTACATAACCATAATTGTAGGGCTCACCCGTCTACCTGTGAAAAAGGCATATCAGCCATGTGATAACTATATGCTCCCACAACCAAAACTGTAAGAGCAACACACCTGCTGACAAACTGGCTCCTTTGTGATACACCACCTGGTGCATATCTCTGTATAAGTGTGCAAGCACGCACACACCCCATGCATACCAGGTCCCATCAGTGATCATGCTCTTTAACACCATCCCCCACCCAATCAGGAAGCCGTGTGACCTCCTATTGGGGCATACAATGCCACCGATCAGTCCCGCCACTATGCCTGGGAAGTAGTCATAGCAATCATGAATGTTCTACCATGAAATCACCTATTCTACCAACTCTGGGTCATCGAACACCTGTCTGCACTCGGCTAATCTAGCAACCTGCTATGACTCATACTTGACCAACTCTTCCTGAATAGGGAGGTGCAGAATCTAGTACACATCCTCAAAAGTGATAGCCATCTCCCTCATTGGAAGATGGAATGTCCCATCCTCACTGTGGAATCACTCCACCACTACAGTCAACATAACCCAGTTCGCGTGAACCTCAGGCATGAAGCAAACATAATGCAGACCCATTGTACCAAGCACCTCATGGTCAATCTCAGTCAACATGTACCACTGCAATAATGGCAAAGGGAACTGCTCTCATGACATAAGGGTATCTCAGATATCCTCCTACAACCAAGCAAAGCATAACGTCAAAGAAATCCATATCCAAGCAAACCTACTCAAAGCAATTAAACTATCCTATCATTGACTTACCATATCAAATTAATCAAAACAAGCATATCATCTCTTGACTAGATTCTCGGCAATCTCAGAGATCACTTATCAATTGACGCATCGATCAAGGTGCCAATTGGGTTAATTTCGTTAAGTCAACTAATTTTCCTAGTGCAAATGCGCCGATCCAGGTGGCAAATGCACTGATCCATATCATGTGTGCTGCTTCACTGTGAATGTGCCTCCTTTGACATGTATGCACCGTTTTGGCTCATGCACCACTTATTATGTCACGTGTGTCGTTCCACAATGGATGCACCAATTCAGATCCTATATGCGCCAAACTATCATATGCATCGTACTATATCTCAAATGCGCTAGTTAGCAGCATATGCTCCATTTTGGAGCACATATGCACCAAATGGAAGTTCAGCGCATCTATCTTGGTATTTTTCCCTAAGCATTTATTGCCCTAATAAATGACTTTTAGCAAGTTTTGACAAACTACATACCAGTGGTCCTGCCTCCACTAGCTGATTGAATCGTCGGACTTGCTCAAACTGGTGCTCCTCGCACAGAATATCCATCTCTCTGGCTGCCATGCTCTCCTAAGCTCTCAAAAACTAATCAACTAAGGACAAGTGTGCAAATGAATAGAACTTGTAGACCTAGCTCCTATATATAGCAAGTGAACCATATTTGAGTGTATGACAACTGCGACTACTTCCCATGTCTGTTTCTCTGAACTATATCCTGTTTTTCTCCATCCTAAACCACTTTTCACCTTCTTCTTCATGAGATTGTCTGTCTCACACCTTCTGCCTTCTTCCTGTCCAATCTCCCGAGGGGGCATCCTATCGCTAAACTTGTACCAAGGGCAAACTGGGGCATGTATCATTGTCAAAAATTATTATTCTTTGAAACAACATGGTAAAACACATTGCATCAAAGAGGGGCAAAATGCATACACCTAAAAGTGACATGAATCTACTTAAATAAATATTTTAAATATTTATTTCATCTTTCACATTCCTCTATCAATAAATAAATAACTAAATTTATTTATTTGATTCACTTCCTCTCATTTAATTAAATAAATTACATTTATTTAATTAATTTAATTCATCTACACCAACTTCAGTCTTGTAAATAATTAAATAATTTTAATTATTTAATTAAAATCTTTTATTCTTCCAAATTTAAATAAAATGCAATTTTATTTAAATTAAATCTTAAATCTCCAAAAAAAAATATTTAAATATTTTATTTTATTCCTCTAAATTATCTACAAATAATTAAATGAATCTATTTATTTAATTATGCTTTCTTATCTTCCAAAAATCCTCAATATCTTCTAAAAATATATTCCTCTTGTCATACAAAAGCAAAAGCTGAGTTAAAGCAAATTTAAAGCAACTTTGCTCTTAAATTAGAAAAATATATTCTAATTTAAGAAAAACAAAACTCATCCTCATCAAGAAAGCATTTAATTCAACAAAGCTTCTTTTTGAATGACACATGTCCTTCTTCTATTCACACATGTTCATACGAACATTCTCCTCCGTTGATCTTCTTACTTCTTCTCCACCATTGATCTTCTCTCACTCAACTCTATAAATACAACCCTCTTCTTCTATCTTTCATCAGCCATCATTTGAGTAAACTTATGTTGCAAGAAATATAGTGTGGCATTGGTACCCCCATCTTCATACCACTTCATTATCATCCACTCACATTTGTGTTTGAAGTTCATCTTCAAATACAAGCAAGTATCCTAGCCAACTTCTCCTTGTCATCTTAAGGAAGCGAAGTGAGGAAGCAAGCTTCCTGAGGGCCATTTCATCTCCATCAAGATCAAGAAAGAAAAGGTGAGCAATGGAAGGCGTAAGGTAAAGGTTGTAAGTATCTCTATTTGTTATTTTAAATCCCTTTTTCCTTTATATTTCATTGATGTATTGGGTTTGTTATTGATTTGATTAATCCTATTTTCACCCATCACAAGTAAATTTGAATTTGGTTAAGAGGAATCTCCTATTGCCAGCATGATAGAACCAAAATCTAGAACAAAATTTGAAACTGTCGACAATTATGAAAGATCGTTGGAGAATCATCTCTGTGATGAAGATAGAGAATGTGAAGAGTTGGCAAAAAATATAGAGAAAGGATGAATAGTCTTCAAGAGAAAAGAGGGACTGATAGTGGCAGAATGGAGTAGGAGAGAAAGCAACAAAAATACTAGTTAAAGAGGCCTTTTGTAACTGTCAAATTGTTCTTGATAACTTGCTTTAATTCTGTTGTTATGAACAACTCAATAGAAAGAAATCTGCAATAGACGTTTGGGAGTAGGCTGAACGTGTTAGAAGAGACATGGTCACTGATATATCTAGAAGAGATCACATACCAAGGAGGAAGGTAGGAAGCCAATGTAGAAAGAAGGCCGAAGGACAAAATAATCAAGTCTCAAAAAAGGAGTTAAAGGTCCATGGAGACACCAAAGGATAGGGCTGAACATAGAAGGACAAAAAAGAGGTCATGAAATATGATAGAGGCCGAGAGGAAAAGAGAAAATTGTTATAGTGAGAGAAGAGAGAGAGGCCACAGACCCAAAATAAGGTTGTAGTGTTTGTGTCCAAGTTGGATGGAGGTCGATTGGAAGAGGAGATCGAACAAAGAATGTGGTGATAAAAAGAGAGAGAATGGAATGTTGTGCATGAAGGATAACATGGGGGAATAGTGTATGTAGAACAGAATAGAAGGTGATGGAAGACATTGGCAGGGAGGATAAGAAAGAGTCTAGTTATTGACTATTGGCCCAATTTATCTAGGCAATGCATGTAATCAAAAACATTGTAATCTGTTCTTTCATTATATGAATTGATGTCATGAATTATAGTTCTATAATCTAGTTATGTTGGCTACTAATATATTGATTGATACATTCCTTGAGAGGAGTTTAACACCTTATGGTAATTTAGTTACTGTCACCTCGTAGACAAGTCGTATGCACTAATTGCAAGTTCTTGTAGCTTAACTAAATTTGATTAAGAACTATTTATAATGTTGGATAATGTGCAATCTATTTAGTACATGCTTGGTTCCTGTCGCTGTTATGAAAATAGATTTGTAGAGTTTTTCTAATGTGTGAGGCTTGAAAATTAGGGTTTTAGAGATTATCTATGTGACCGGTGCTATCATATCTAAAATCAAAAAAGGTAGAAAGACTAGGGTGCCACTACCCAAGTCTCAGATGGAGGAATATTCTATAACTGTTGTCAGATCCTGAAACCCTGATATTCACTCAGTCTTCTTATATCTTCACATTGTTTAGATCTCACTCCTATAACCTGCATAGAAGATGACAAGAGAGGGTTTGGGGGTTATGGTGTTTAGGGACTTACCTTAGTCAAATCTTGGGATAGCATTCAAAATTCCCAACACTATTATTTGATAAAGAGTGCATTCCCTCATGGGGATAGAGGTTGAAGACAATGATAATGAGATGAATCAAATGATGCTAAACAACAACTATATCACCTATGCGATGATCACTTAGAATGATGAAGATCCTTCAACTCCTAAGGTGGATAGATGATAGCTTCATTCCTTCAACAAACATACAATAAAAATACACAAATCTTCTCTATAATCACAATGAATGCTCTTGATCTCTTTCCTTCAATATCTCAAGTTTGCTATCTCCATCTAAGTTCATAATGAATTCAAAAACACACTTATATATGCTTTCTCGCTAACAATCATCAAATTAAACCAAAAGAGCCAACAAGGAGAAACCTTTTGAAAGGTCCCAGGCTAACCAATACTTAATTTTTCCCTAACCAATTAGGAGGGACTTGGGTGGTGGTGCCCAAGTTTTTTAGCTCCTTTTGAGTCTAGGATATGATAAGTGAAGGGGCCCTTACTCCAATTTTACATTAGTATCAAGAAATTTTGCATCGGGTGATCAATGAACATTTAGAATGTATAATGTAATAAATGGGACCTAGAAGCTAAACAAGGAGGTCAAAAGACAAGTGGACACATTTTACTCCATAACAGTAGCATGCATACATAAATATGAGACAACAACCTAGTAATTCTAGTTGATATATTTGTGAGCTATATTAATGCATATGGATCTTCTTGAGAATACACTGGTCATTGTAAAATATATATACACTCTTTTTACATAGTGGAACATGAAGTATTTTCTTCCTAGATTAGAATTTTGGACTCAGAGTAAGTTTTCTCCAAATTATATGCATTTTTTCTAGATTTGTGGATATTGTTTAACTATTTTCCAAATGTTTAATATTTCTATTTAAGTATATTCAATATTTTACCATATCCATTGTGGATAGGACCGAAATTTGATTTTACTTATTGCAAATATTTGCATCAAATTAAATCCATTGACAAATGGATAGTGTGTGGGATAGAAACCTTACTTATAGGTCATCCTAGGGGTTTGATGGAGAAGAAAATGATATTTTATAATTCAACATACTCTACAAGGGTGTTTACAAACAAAAAAAGTTCCTCATTTTTATTCAAACATAAAAATATCAAGGCAATCATATTCTATTTGTTAGGATTCTTCCATTTCATTCACATGGATACAATTTCATGTTCATTTAATAATTCATTTCCATAAGAGCATATCTAAGTTAGAGCAAAACATAGTAAATTTTAGATATTATGAGATATTCATATGAACAAAACCTTAAATTTCAACACATTTGAATACATTCATTATATTTTCAACATCATTTTCCCATTTCCAAAATCCAGCTAAGTATCTTGCCTTAAATTCTATTAATTTTCACAATCAATTTACAATTTATTAGTTCTATCCTCAATTAATTTATCTAGGTACATTATATCTTTATTTGTTTATTTTTTTAACTAGCCTATGTATTTACATAATTGGTTCATTTCCCCTTACATTTTTGGTGAAAACAACTTATCTTATAGCCCCTAAGGTTTAGGATTAGGGTTTATTATTTCTCCCGGTTTTAGATAGATGTTGACATGATTGTTTATCCTCTAGCTTATATTTGATTAGGGTTCATATCTAACTTTTATTTATGTATTGATTTATCTATATTGAGGTTTGGGCATTTATTTCATGATCTCTCTTTCATCCCCACCAACCAACCCTTACTTTTCACTTCATTAATATAATAGATTACCATCATTCCTTATATTTAGAACTTATAAAATATTTTGATATGTTTTTTATAATTTGTAAATTTTAATGTATTATTATTTTGTTCCACATGTGATTCTATTTTCTAGGGAGGTATTTTTACATCATATATACCTTTTCCTCCTTTTTTGAGTTAATTATTACCTTTCATTCCATCTTATAGACTCCCACTTCTCATAAATACATCTACCACATGTTGTTTCTATAGTTTGTATGGCTTGTGTTAGTGTTAGAGTGATATTTAACATTTGTAGGCCTTCCCTTCCCATGATTTAGTTTACTTTGATGATAACTTATCCCTAACCTCTTACTATGCATCTAGGGATCTTCTTTCATGTGACTATTATATACTGAATAAGAATATCTTCTATATATCTCATGATTTCTCTCTCATATTTGACTCTCTTGATGTATCCTTCCTTGAGGAGCATAGTGTTATATGCACTTGATGGATATATGTGTTCTACCTTCACTTAATCCATAACTATTTATGTCCTTGGTGATTTCATATGACCTATCTATGGTGATTATGTAGCAATTCAAGATTTATGATGATTTTACTTCTTCTATCAGTGGTGATATACCTCTACATGATACATAATGTTTATGTTCACCTTCACATGATGTTATTACACCCCATGTATGTCATGGCACTCCTTATAAATATTGTAAATGATGGTTTATAAATGACATGTTTAGTGATGAGCATAGTGATAGTTCTTTATCTTCTCATGACATGAGATAGATGACTCTTTCATGCATGACTATTTGGTCTATGAGACACCTATAATAGAGATATTTAGTGATAATGGAAATGTAAATTTACATGTTAATTCATTCTTATTCGCATATTATTCTTATATACATGATGTTACTTTAATGCATGCATTTGAAGCTACTTTGGTTAATAAAGATAAACAATGGTTGACTTCATGTTATACTTATCATAGATCCTTCCTATTAATGCCAAAATAGTTCATGCATAAATGAATCTGTATAATCATCTATAGCGATGGATAAAATAGAATCATACCATTTAACTAAAGGTGTCTTATAAAAGCTAAGGAAAATTTTAGGTGTAGATTGTAGTTTATTTTAACTACTTTAAATTAATTGTAGGTGTGTATCAATAAATAAAGTAGATTTTGGGAGATTTTACATCAAAATTTTTAATTTGATCAATAAGAAAGAAGTTTAGTTAACTTGTCTTGACCATGATTGAAATGCGGGATTTCAAATGTTGAACAACTATGTTGTAATCTAATTAACTAGTAGAATAATTTTAACCAAATTAATGTGTGTGGCATAACTAGAACAAAACAATAATAATGAGATAAGATTCATTATTGTTTAGAAGAGAAAATTCAGTAAACAAAAATAAAACTAAGCTAAAACATAACGAAAAGACAATCAATTAATAGAAAGAAAAGATAAAATATCTAATAAGAAAAAATCTATTTTAAGAAGGAAAGTACTACTAATCTAAGGAAGATAAACTAAACCCAAAAAAGATTTATTATAAAATAGAAATTAAATTAATCTAAGTTAGTTTATATGATACATAAAATAGATATAAGAATGAACAAAAACCATTAGGTAAATAATAGAAGTCATTTAGACAAAATGAAATTATGGATATTTTATTGAATAATAAATACCAAGTTTATATAATTCAATAAGCTTTAGAGAATATCTTTAAATGTAACTACAAATCTAAGTTTTACATTATTAAGTAGAGTGGAAGGAGGATTAAAAAATCTATTTTAGATAATGTATAAAATTATATCAGTTAAATGGAGAAGCTTATGGAAACATCATCTTTGATGGTTACGTATTCACTTTTGTAAATCAAGGTATATCTAGTTATACTTAAATTATTCTAATTTTCTAATATTAAATTGGTCTAATCATAGTTAACACCAAGATACTATGATTATATCTTGGTGCTAACTATGATTAGACCAATTTAATATTAGAAAATTAGAATAATTTAAGTATAACTAGATATACCTTGATTTACAAAAGTGAATACCTAACCATCGAAGATGATGTTTCCAAAATCTGCTACAAGTACAATGTATAATTTCATATATTTGAATCAAATTACATAAAGTATATTAATATGAATATGAACTATCAAAATACATGTGTAATGTTTCCCTTTTTGAATGAAGTCATTGAATGTCTTTATAAGAAAATTTAATTTAGTTTAAGTTATAGGTTGAATTCAATTTTGAAAGCCAACAAGTTACATTAGAAAAATTAACTTCATTTCACTATATAATTTATAGAATTAAATAAACGGAGTTCACTAATAAGTGACTTATCTTTATAGAACAATAAAGTTACCTTAGGAATAAGGTAAGTTGCCAAAAAAAAACTTTATAAAACTTAAAGGATCATTTAAAAAATAAATGAACACATGTGATAAAGTCACTTCAATAAGATTTGGCAACATTACGTAATAATCTCATTTTGGGGAACCTGCCTTTTAATCATGCTATCAACCTTAGTAAGATGGAAAGGCAAGAGTACTTTCTCTTTTAGGGTATAGATTATTTGGAATTCTACATCCTTTTTTTTTCAAAATAATCAACATAAAATTTAAATAATCAGGCTAGACTAATAATAGTCATGGTCATAACACAATTCCAACAAAATTCTAGGACATGGAAATAACGAACTAAACTAGAAAGCATTATATAAATCAACATGGTCATGTCATACTTGCACAAAAATATTGTTTGAGTATATGATGATCAAATAATGTTAGATCTATCAAATGGCATGATAATATTTCAAAATATCAAATGATCATCATATCCACTAAAGTACTCATCATAATTTATTATGAACTTCATGTCTATCAAAATATTATGCTAAAATATTGATCAAATTATCAATCATTAGTCACATTTTGAAATGTCAAAATCATGGATATAAAAGCAAAGTATGAAGAGCTCATATCAAACATACTAAAATAAATAATGTAATATGAAAGTTTGCATATGAAATATTAAACATCACCATCTCCCTTAATAGTTGATTCAACCAAGGAAATGCCCTAATTTATATCAAACTAATAGAAATCATAAGATTCACTCTAAAATTTAATCCATCAGGTAATTCCATTTTCCTCAACTTCATTTTTTCATTGTTTGGTGATTATATGTGAAGTTGAAGAGGGTATACACATAGTACATGTGGTTTAAGTAAGATGATTAGATACTAAAACTTAGGCAAGAGGAGTAGATATACTAGGAGAAGGTGAAGCGATAGTGTTTTGGTAGTTATCAAACAACTCAACTAGTTGAAAAATATCTATTGAAATAAAAAAAAATATGTAGGTTGATTAGATTTTGTACAATGTTTCATGCAACATTTAAAAAATTGCTTGTAGGAGCATGTGCAATAGATGGATTCTTAGCATTAATAGATTGGTCAAGATGACGAATGAAATATAGGTGAATCAAGTTACAAATGTGAGGTTAATAGGCATAAAAAAGTAGGGAAATTCAATTTACACTATCTAAACCTCTAGAAAGTTGAAGTTCAACTAGTAGCTTCTAGAAAGTTGTAAGTCCATGTTGATTCACGTAAGGAGCTCTTCAATGCCTGAAGGGTCTAGCACAAATAATACCACAAAAGGACTAAGAACCCTTTCCTCATGAAATCCAAATAGTTCTACTATTAGATATTTGAGATACATAACCATAACTATCCTCATCTAACATTATTTATGTTTGTAAGAAGAAACAATCAATATTGGAAAATTATAACTTCTAAAAATAGAATGATAGAAATAATATTAAATCATTGCATTTCTAGAAATTCAAATAGGAACTATATTTAGAATGATATCAATTAATCCTTAGAAATTCATTCAAGAGTGATTCAAATATCAAGTTAGCAATAAACAATGTCACAATCAAAGAAAAGCATACTCCTTAAATCTCTAATGAACACTTTTATTTACAATTTCATGTCCTTATCAAATTTATTTTTGAAATGATGTACCAAAAAAGGATGTATAAAATATTATATTAAATATGGAGAATCAACTAAACAAAATATTCTTCAAATATATTAAAACTCAATTTAGGAATTTATAAGTAATCAAAAGGCAAACTTGAATAAATGATATTATGAACCCATTACAACACTAAATTCAAAATTTCCATACTTGGAATAGAAATATTGATATATTAATTCACAATGACAATATGTAATTTAAATGAATAACTTCTTGTTATGTCAGAAATTGTACTCTTGCATGGATTAGCACAATTTTGCATAGTTTGGCTCCTCTCCTTTGGTGTCCTCTTACTCTTTTTTATTTTTTGGACCTACCTAAAGCCTGATTGACATGTACCCTATTGAGCAAATGTCACATTTCAAAGCAATAACTGACAAAACTAAAAAACAAACTTTGAATTCTGAACATTGTGGGCCCCCTTAAGCCAGACCTTAAGTGAAATTTGGGTGTTGGACTTAGGCACCCGCAACCTAGTTTGGACCTAAATTAAACTGAGTCTTGATTTTTGGTGGGGTGTCAGTGTGTTTCGTGCACCTAGGGATTCTAAATTCAAATTTTGGTTTTCATGCAATGTCAGTGTATTATTTTGTGTGTTTGTATTTCTAAACTTAGGTATTTAAAGAGAATTGAAAATGATTTTATCACACACAATTCACATGTAAGCTTATTATGCTAAAATTTTACCACTGCTGCTATTGAAGGTCTGCACTTTGTTGAAGCTGTTTGAAGATATTGATATTTTCTATCATAGAGATATTTGAAGGAGATTAGAAATCAAGATCTTGAGTCTATCTTGCTCTTCCTAGGGTTTTGTCAAGCCCTTTGTATGATCGAGAGAAGGGTTGAAGCCTCTAACTTGAGTTTTGGAATCCTCTACAGATTGTCTCGCCTTCTTGTTCTACAAGTCTTCATC
Source organism: Cunninghamia lanceolata (assembly GCA_027924645.1). Taxonomy (NCBI): domain Eukaryota; kingdom Viridiplantae; phylum Streptophyta; class Pinopsida; order Cupressales; family Cupressaceae; genus Cunninghamia; species Cunninghamia lanceolata. The sequence goes on from BSBN01001281.1 coordinate 21,440,701, forward strand.
ACTATCATCTCCTTGAGGTGAGGTTTTTGTTGTTTCCTTGAGTGAAATATTGTGTGGATCCATCCTTGATGCTCAAGTCATTTAGGATCTTGCATTTATGCTTACACATTTGATTTTTGAGCACACACATCTGCATTCTTTATCATTGGCTATTGTTGAGGTAGAAATACCAAAGACAGGGTTTGACTAAAGCAAACTCCTATATATCCACAAGCATTCATCTCCTCCTTTTACATGTGTAGGTTACATTTGAAAAGATCTGAAAGAAAGGAGCGAAGGAAGAATAGGTATTATAGGTACAGTCATCATAGAAATTTAAGTTTCTTCACCAGATAATTTCTAGACTACAAGGCGGGTGCCCTAGTCTAAAAGGGCTTCAAATCTAGGAGTTTGAGCCATTTTTAGAGAATCTGATACCTAGTGTAGAAAGTTTTGTCATCAGAAAACTTTTTGGACTATGGGGTGGGTGCCCTAGTTTGACAAGCCTCTAATTTCTGGATACATGGTCACTAACATCTCTGATCTACATTTCTGTAGTTTGCTTGATAGTCTCTATTCTAGAAATCAGTTTGTTTCAACATTCTTTACAATTGGGGTTTCATGAGATAAGTTTACCTAGAGCTTCTGAAAGCCTAATTGGAGCATCCATTCACCTACAACAACATAAAAAGGAATATAAACTAGTAGCTTGGTCCATCATAATGAAAAACCTTGGTTCCTATCTCCTTAATGTTGGGTGTATGTGAGAAGAGAGGCTTGATTTGGTTTATACATGCTATCATTCCTTCTACTTTTCCAACACTTAACATTTTGGTGAACATGTGTTTAAAGAATTAGCATCCTTTATTCTCATATCTGAATTAATTTTCTATTCCAAATCAGATTTATATTACATTTCTATTACATTCATAGTGTATGCATTATATTTTGAATGTTACAATTATCTTTACATTGAATAAAGCATTAAAGTTTAACCTTGCATAGTGATTTCATTTTCATTCTTGTAAAGTACACCTTTCTTGTTGCAATAGAACATGTTATAATGTTGGATTTTTTTTTACAATACTCTAATGTGCATGATGAGTTGTTTAGTTGTGATGACTTCAATATGTTAGATGAAGCCCTTGAGGACTTTATCTCAATTGAATATTCCACTATGACTCCTAAACCATCATTCTTTCAAAGGATAATAAATGCAATCTATGTTCCTAAACTTCAAGAAGAACCTATGAAGCTGAAAATAGTAGTCAACCTATGTTCGGATGTGGCTCAGACACAATCTAAACTAGTGCTCACTATTAGAGGTCTTCCACCTTCTTCTCGACCTTCTGATTACATTTATAACTATGCTAGACAAATAACACATCAAAGTCAACAAGAGGGATTACAACAACCTATTCATCATATGGTTGCTCACACATATAATACATGAAATCAAAAACAAAGTAAGAAACAATCAAACATTCATATATCTTTACCAACTTCTCAACCTATGCATCCTAAACCACCTCCTCTTAATCATAAAGTTGGTTAAGATTATGATCTTGTTGAGAATATCTGTGCTACTCCTGCCAAGTTTTCTCTTTGGGAACTCATACAAACATCACCTACATACCACAAAATGCTCTAGGAAGATTTACAAAAGGTGATTGTATCACCCGTTGTCCATCTGAATGATGTAGCAACTCTATTAAATTGTATGCATGTGACAAAAACATATATTATGTTTCAACAACATGAGTTACCTTCTATTGAAGTTCCAAATCAATATGATCCTCTAATCATCTTTGTAACAATAAATAAGAAATTGATCAAGCAAGTTATGATTGACAATGGATTAGCTCTTAATGTTTGTGGTATCAACTTGTTACATAAGATCAAGATCAACACATCTTTAATTAAACTGGATAGACTCAACATTCATGGCTTTGATAATGTTAAAGACAAATTATAGGAACTATAACTAGTTACCTAAATAGGTTGGACTTGTGACATTGTCTACACTCATTCATGTCATGCCCAATGCATTATCATATAATATGATTCTTGGTAGACCATGTATTCATGCCTTAGGGGCAGTTCCATCTACCCTTCATCAATCAATCAAGTTTATTTATGCAAATAAACTTCACACTATTGAAGTTGATCATGAACCAGATAGTTGTTTACAAATTGAAATGCAAAAGCAAGTTTTTTATCATAAGATTTTAAACAACTTGAAATTTGATTCATCAATTCCTCTTGCCACAAAAAATGTTGTGCAAGATTCTAAACAATCAAATGCATTCCTTGGTGATGAATGGGGTTCATTAGATTTTACTTCAACCTCTATGGGAGAATATAAACTTTACAACTCTAATCCTTAAACATCAAATGATGTATAGATTTCATCAAAGAAATCTATGAAGGTACCTAAAGAAACTAAAACTTCTTTAGTGACAAACACATAGAACACTCTTACTTACACTACAAACTATGAGACCTATGAGGCTCCACCTTCATCGAGGGAGATGGCTTCTCTTTATGGTCGAGGATTGTGATTACGTAGGCAATGGTTGTGGTATAAATAAATAAGGAATTCGAGTACCTATAGAGTTTGCTTCACATAATTACTCAAATGGTATTGGATATAATATTTTTATGTCAACCAAAGCCTGCAGATCTCCTAATCCTAATGTTAACACAATATCAACACTTAATTTGATATATCTTGAGATGATAGATAGGAATTCTCCTCCAAAATATATTCCTTTAGATACCTTTTCAATGGATGAAGCAATAATTGAATTCATGGGAGCTTATGACAATGTTCCCTATTATCATCATAAACATGGATTACCTTATTATTTAAATTTTGATGCATATTTTGCAAAATCCACTTGTTTGGTAAATGCTACCTTAATTCCTAATGAAGAGTCTACATAATTATCACCTAGCCTCCCAAACCATAGTACTTTGCTTAATGGAAAGATTGTTGATGTCTTCATGGAGAAAGATAATCCTAAAAATATTATTTTGATAGGTGATTGTATAAGTATAGAAGAAAAAGAAGATATGACCAAACTTTTACATGAGTTTTTCAAAATTATTTGCTTAGAATTATTCGGATATGCCTATCATTGAACCTAATATTATAACACATAATATTGTATTACAATCTGATGCTAAGTCATTAAAACAAAGGATTCATAAAATGAATCCTAAGGTTGAATTATTAGTCAATGTTGAGATAGAAAAGATTCTACAAGCTAGTTTTATCTTCCCTATTTATTATTCACCTTGGATCTCTAATATTGTGGCCATTGATAAACCTAATAACCATATTTGGATGTGCACTAATTTTAGGGATTTAAATCTTGCTTCTTTGAAAGATGATTTTCCTCTTCCAAATATTATGATTGTTGATTCAATTGCTGGCCATGAATTACTTTCCTTCATGGATGGATTTTTGGGTTATAATCAAATCTTTATCAATCCTCAAGATCAATATAAGATAACTTTCATCACCCCGTGGGGAAAATTTTGTTGGGTAGTCATGCTATTTGCATTAAATAAAGTTGGAGCTACTTACCAACGGGCTATGACTCTTATACTTCATGAACACATGCGTAACATCTAAAAGGATTATGTCGATGACATTCTTGCAAAATCTATTCCTCGCTAGGAGAACATCACAATCCTCCATCAAATCTTTGAGTAAATATAGAAATATAACATGCACTTAAATCTCTGTAAGTGTCTATTTAGCCTAAACAGTGGCAAACTATTGGAATTTATAGTTTCACATCATGGCATTGAAGTAGACACAAAGAAAATTGACATGATTGTTAACATGCCACCACCTAAAAACATATCTCAACTTCATAGTTTACAAGGGAAGATATAGGCCATTCACCAATTTGTCTCACAACTCACAGATAGGACTCACCGTTTCACTCAACTACTGAAGAAAGAATCAAAATTCTAATGGAATGTTGATTGTCAAGAATCTTTTGAATATTTAAAAATTTATTTAGCTAAACCTCCTATTTTAGAGCCTGCCATCACAAATAGGCCTTTTCTTCTTTACACATCAACATCTATTAATGTTCTCACAGCTTTATTAGTAACATGATAACTCTTATATTTGCTCTTGTATTTGCAACACAAAAGATTAGGAATTATCTCTTAAATGTTGAAGTTCATGTCATGGTAAAATTTGATGCTTTGAAACATCTCTTTGGTAAAATGGATCTTTCAAGTCACATTGCTAAGCGGGTTATGTTGTTAACAAAGTTTGATCTCAAGTTTATTTCTCAAAAAGTGATAAAGGGACAAGCTTTAACTAACCATTTAGCTGAAGCACCTTCACTTTTTTCCATCCAAAGTATGGAAACCAATCTTGATGATCATATTTTAACTATAACTGTAGATGATAAATGGGCATTGAATTTTGATGGTTTATAATGTAGAATTAGGTCCAGTGCTGGTATCATACTAGCACTCCTTCTGGTAAGCCAATTCCTCTTTCTTACTATCTAAACTTATCATGTACAAACAACATTTCTGAGTATGAAGGTCTCATTGTAGAACTTTGTGTCGCTTTGGATCTCAACATTAAAACATCACCATCTATGGTGACTTGTAATTAATTGTAAGACAAATTACGGAATCCTATCAAGCTAAACAAGACAAATTATGTCAATACTGTAATCTTGCCTTACCTTTACTTAAACAATTCTCCTCTTACATGATTGACATAATTCTGAGAAAAGATAATTGACATGTGGATGCAATGGCAAACGCAGCTTCTCTTATATCCCATGATGATTCCTTTGAAGATTATAAGTTCATCATTCACAATCTAAAATCATCAGTAATAGATGAGGTTGCACCTTCAAATACTAACCTCTATTGTAACACAATCTTTGATGAATGGTACTCCCATATATTTCACTATTTGTGTGATGGTACTATTCTGAATTCAACATCAAGAAACACCTGAGTCTACCTATGTAAACTTGCAATGTGTTATATCATCTTCTCTAATGTTTTGTATAGACAAAGCTATAATGGTGTTCTTTTCCAATGTCTTAACAATTCAGAGATCATGATTACTTTAGAAGAAGCTCACTCTGATTCTTGTGGGGGGAATTTCAGAGGAAAATATTTAACTATACAAAATTTATTACATATGGGGTTCTATTGGCAACACATGGAACAAGATTCCTTCACTAATTTCAAGGAATGTAAGCAATGTCAACAACACAAGAATCTAATCTGAGCATCTACCTAGGAACTTCAAGCCCAAGTCTCACCTTGGTCATTTTCCATATGGGGCTTGGAATTGATTGGAAAAACTTTTCCACCTTGCTCTTAGGGACATAATTTCATTATCACCTCTACTGATTATTTTACAAAGTGGGTCAAAGTTGGTCCATTACAATCCACGATGGTTGAGGCTATCTACCATTTCATACAAGATAACATAATATCTTGATTTGGTATACCTTCCTCCTTATTTTCTAATAATGGTACACCATTTAAGAATAGACATGAAGAAATTCCTTGAAAAATATCATATCCAACATTGCTTCTCTACACCATATTATCCTCAATCAAATGGCCAAGCAGAAGCTTCAAACAAAATTATTGCATAAATTCTATAGAAAATTGTTAATAAACATCAAAAAGACTAGCATACTCAACTCTCCTAAGCATTACCGACCTATAGAACAAGTGTCTATATGGCTACATGAACTACATTGTATAAACTTGTCTACAACACTAATGCGATAATGCCTTTAGAGATTGAAATTCCTTCATTGTGAATTTCCCTAAAGGACATCTGCCATGATGACATGGAATGAGAGAAGATTACAAGAACTTGAGATGCTTGATGAATAGGATATCAACACTCTCAAACACCTCAAGGCACATCATAAAAGTATCCAACAATCATACAATGAACATGCCATATATCTCTCATTTGACATTGGAGACTTGGTATTATATGAAAATCAACATAATGTGAGTGCACTCCTCAGTGAAAAAGGAAAATTTAGAGCTAATTGGCTCAGACCATATGTTATCACTAAACTTATGGATCAAGAGCGTATAAATTAGCTGATGAACAAGGTACACCACTTAAAGAACCTATCATGCTATGCATTTAAGAAAATGTTATAGGACTCTATGTTAGAGGTTACTTCAAAAAGTAAATTTGTTAGTTTAGCTTCAATTTTGACAAGATAGAGTATTTTTTCTTAATTCCTTTCACATACAATCTTGTTTCAATTAATCATTGTTGTATCTAGTTAAAACATGTTTTATTAAGATTACATTTGCATTAATTGAAAATAGCATATTATTTTCCCTCGTGTGTAAAAATTAGTTAATCCTTTTTGTATTTAATAAACATTTTGCAAAGATTGGTTAGACTAAATCACAATGGCATTAGATGCATTTTCACATGATCATCAAAAACTCTAACTTGTTGCATTTGATAAATCACATGTGATACATCAATAACATCATAGAATTAATAGAAAAGTAATATATGCATATGTAAGAGTTCAAACATACACATCAAAATTGACTATCCCATACATCAAAATGGGATGTTGTAAGATAGTACATAAGATATCTATCACATAACTAAACCTCTGTCACTAGACCTCTAATGACCTGGTGGTGTTTGTATGGTAGAGGGCTACCCATGAGTGGCCACAGACCACAAATGACTCCTAGAGACACTCCGCAACTGTATACCCCTAAGCTCACCTCTAAGCCCCATCACCTCACCCTGTGACTCCATGTATAGATGATGGACCCAGTTTCTCTCTGATTCAACTCTCTCTCTGTAACTAAGCCCTGTCCCTATTAGCTCTCACCCACTCCAACTCAGAGCATAGGATCTGAGTCATACCAGGACCCATCTTGGATGGAGGCAGTGCCATAGCCTGATCCCATTGTGCTTGGAACTCTGCCTCCACGTGCTCTACTCTCTGGATTTCCTGATCCCTCTCCTCTATAGAATGATCTAAGGTAAACTCCATCACCACTCTATATCTCATAAAGGCATGAAAATCTCCACATACCGACCCTCTAAGTGTTGTGGTGAGTGCATATTTGCACTCACTGCTCTACTACATCAGCTGGAATCATGCTAGCTATGACACGACTCAAAGTCGTGCCATCTCTGTGTACTAACTATCAAAAAAATACAAGAATCATGTTATTAACTCATCACATATATATATATATATATATAAATATATATGTGCATGACATCATCATGATAGATAAATAATTATTACAACAATGCAATAGCATCTAACCTGGATTGCCATCCCACCAAGCAAGATCTCAAACCGCTGATATTATGACAAACTCTTCAGTCATCTCTACAACTGGGGGCACAGAGCTACTTGTCTCCCCTCACTTGAGCTGACTTGATCTCCTCACACCAGTAGGGGGTTGGACCATGAGCTCTTGACTTGGGCCTCTCCTTCATTTTCTCATCACTATCCACCTCCTACTAATCTCATTGTGGTCTCACTCTGAAGATGTACTACACCAAGATATCCTCCTCCTCCTTCTCCTCTTCATCATCATCATCAAGATCATAGTACCCAGGAAAATCACTAACATCATCCTCTACTATTGTATTAACCTTGTGACCTACCCATGGTCACAAATCACCTATGGGATTACTAGTAGGGAATATTAGATTAGGTTGTGTTGTCTCCCACCAGGTCGAATATACTTAGGTAGTACTAATGTCATCTAAATTTGACACTGTCTCTACATTTTCTACTCTCTCATCATCACTTTCACCAACCTCAGCTATTTTCCATCATGGGGTGTCATTCATCCTGACTGTGCTACGTACTGAGCATGCATAGATTGAACATATCCTAGGGACATCCAACCTACATTTGAACTATCGTGTGACTATCAAAGTAAAACTAGATGAAGATGTGATCTAGATGATTGACTAATAGCCTGTCTCACTGCATCCTCGGTAGTTGATTTCATTGTTCCATTCATGGCCTCTGGCTATGATATGGTCTCTAGATGATATCATTGTGCCGAAGTTTGTCAAACTCCACTCTCGAATACAATAAATCTATTGCAAGTATGTGCCTAATTGGTGTTGTCATTGATGTCAACATATTCTTGTTGTCATTGGTGTCAATTGTATCTTATTCTATTACTTGTTTGGAGGACTTGTATATTGATGATATTGAGAAAATTAGCCTCTCCAAAAGAAACAAGTGAGTTATAGAGAAGTGCAGTATAGACAATGAGTTGTATGTTGAAGAGCAATCTAGTAAACTACTCTGCATTTATTCCTACTTGAAGATCATGGTCTGTGGATTGGAAGTAAGTTAGAAGTATGTCTAAGGATGCTACATTCCAGGTTTGAGTCATCCACATGAAGATCTGAGTGAGTTGTGTTCACCAGAGTGAAGCCTACTTTTTCTATAAGTTTAGTTGAGATAGGAAGACAGTATTTGGCTCTACATTCCTCCACAATAAAGTATTTTGCTATGCTGTTCTAGAGGGAAGTCTAGGTTGATGATAGGTGCATATAGTTGCAATGGCTTGTGGTTTGGTGGCCCACAAGCTATCTTTCTTTTATGACATTTGAAGATAGGGAATCTCATGTGTTTTTGTGAGAAGATTCCTATCGATAAAGTGGTTAAGGTTTGTGTAATTTCTCCTGATGATTATAGAATGCATATGGATGTCTCCTAATCATGTTCCTATCTGGGCTTTGGTCTGCATTAAGAAATTGTGATGGTGTGTCAAGATTGTTCCCAGTTAATGTCGCATGTAACTAGTTTTGGCTAACCTGGTTGATCCCAGTGATTGCGAAGATCTCTAGAAGATTGTGGAAACGTGTTGTGGTGTGGAAGATTATGTGAGTCCCAGCTAAGGTATGGTGTGATCCACATTTCATTTCCTTTGCATGATATTGCAATAGGTTAGGACCTATTTCTAATTATTTGTAATACCGACCTTGGAGGTTGTTCCAATGGTTGATGATTGTGATGCTGACCTTAATGATCATTCCAAGGTTGATGTAATGTATAAATACCTATAGTTGAGTCATAGAAAAGAGTGTCCTTGAGTAAAAATGATAAGATATTAAGAAAGGTCAAAGTGCAAAGTAGAGGAAGAGGAAAGAAGAGAAAGTGCAGAGTAGAGAAAGAGGAAAGAAGAGGGAGTACATAGTAGAGGAGGAGCAGAGAAGAGGAAGAATAGAGTAGAGGAAGAGAAGAGCTAAGGAATTGTTTATTCACAATAAAGTGTTGATTGTGGCAGTGAGTCTAGTAGTAAGCCACTAGTAGGGTTTAACAACCCTTATTATAATCTTGTTAGATTTAAGGTTGAGGCAGTGAGCCTGCTAGATCTAGTTGTTCTTCATGGCACTAAGCTAGTATGTTTAGGCCCATGGGGTGACCAAGACTAAACATCACTATTTCAAGATTGCAATATATATTGTGAGTTAATCCTCTCTATGTTTTTTCCCCACCTTGGGGTTTTCCACGTAAATCTGGTATCTTATGTGTTTAATGTTGCTTCTGTCATTAAGTTTTTGATTCCATGCTCTCATTGTTAAATTATAATAATTATGGATAAGTGATGAATGTTTAAATTGAAAAAAGTGTTTAGGGTTTTGTGACAACTGATTCACCTGCCCCCTCTTAGTTGTTTGGCACTTATTAACAATTGGTATCAGAGCCAAGTCCCTTTGAAAGAGTCTAACAACTCAAGGAAGATCCAAATGGAGACAAAAGGAAAACAAATACTCTCTGATACAACTAAATGTTCATCAAGAGATATCAAGAATAGATTGTCCAATGAAGCAATTCATGAAGAACAAAATGACAACCATAGAAGATGGTCTGAAGCTTGTACCAGTGATGAAGATTGTTGGGTTATTAACAGTAGCTGCTCAAACCATATGACTGGTGATAGAAGTAAGTTCATTAGTCTGGAAGAATACAGTGAAGAGCTAGTCAGGTTTGAAGATGACTGCACTGCTAAAGTCTATGGAATAGGATCAACAAATTTTAGTAACAGACAAATTTTTGAAGATGTTCTTTATGTTAAAGGTTTGAAACAAAATCTCTTAAGCATCAGATAGTTATGTAGGAAGGGATTCAAGTTTGTATTTGAGAATGACTCTATTCAAGTCAAAGAAAAATCTAGAGCTACAATAGCAATTGGAAAAAGAACTTGAAAGAACCTCTATCATCTCAGAAAATGTGACTTTCTTGGATACACATCTCAGACAAATTAAAGATGGGTTTGGCATAGAAGACCTTGCCATACAAATCTTGATGACTTAACAAACTCAATCCAAATTGAGAAGGATGTACCAGAGATTGATTACTCAAGCAACATAAGTTGCAAGAAATGTCAAAGATTGTCAAGAAAAGCATGGCAAGATAAGGAAGGATTCTCCACTCAATGATTGGAATTAATTCATACAAACTTTTGTGATCCTACAAGATTACCAAGCCTCCATGGTCAAAGGTACTTTATGTTTTTCATTGATGCTTTTTCTAGAATGACGTGGGTCAGCTTTTTAAAAGATAAATCAGAGATTCTGGAGGCACTCAAAATTTTTTAAATGAGCTAGGCATGAACATCAAAGGCCTAAGAATTGGGAAATAAGAACATATCTCAAATAATTTTACTATATTTTGTGAAACCTACGGGATAGAAAAACAACACTCTGCCAAAAGTAAAATAATGGAAGAAGCAAGTAGAACTATTCAGGAGAATGTAAAATTAATGATGGAAGAAATGAATTTACCAGGTGTATTTTGGAAGGAGGCAATACAAACCACTGTCTATACATTAAACAGAGTTCACCTGTAACAACTAAAGAAGGAAAGACTCATGCTAAGTTATGGTGTGGATCAATACCCACTGTGAAATATTTCAAAATCTTTGGAAGCAAGTGCCTCATCAGAATGGAAAAGGACAATGCTAAGTATGAGGAAGGCATTTTTCTTGGATACTCATCCTGGACCAGAGCCTACTAGTGTTACAACAATAGATTGGGAAGGATCATGGAAAGTACAAATGAGGTTATTGAAAACATCTAGGAGAATTTAGTCCCAACCAATAAGGGTTTACAAATTGAAAAACAAGAAGGTTCCTAGACCATCAAATGTGATATGGAAGATCACAAAGTTGCTATGAATCAAATGAATATGTGCTTAATTTCTAGTATTGACAAAGACAACTCAAGAACTGTAGATGAAGATATGGATTTGAAAGAAGATTTAAGAAGGCAAATCAGGTAGTTATAGTAAACTCTAAAAGAGAACTTTGTAGAAAAGACAAAGATTGAGAATTGTCTGAAAGACAAAATTAAAGATTGCATGAATCTTGAAGAAGAGTTGAAAGACTTGAAAGCTGACCTGAAACATGTACAGGCTCATAGAAATCAATTTAGTGTGAGTGCTACCAGATATGATAAGCTAATAGCAGAATAGAAAGATGATAGAGAAGGCATAACATTTGGAAAAGACAAAGGATTTAGGACAAGTCAGGAAATGGACAAGATTAGATGGACTCAAAATCAAAGAAGCAAAAGACTATCAATTAGACAGCCAAATGCTCAAAGGTACTCTTCCTTCAATGGTTACTGTAATTTAGGTAACAAATTTGGTCACAAGGCTAATTAGTGTAGAAATAGGGTGAATCAAAATATCCCATCCTTCTGTAGTCAGAATTCCATTAGATGTTATGCTTGCCACAAAATGGGACATAGAGCAAATGAGTGTAGAAGCCAAGTGAGAAAATGCTATGGGACAAATAGGAAAATGGAATCCTTCAGTGGCTATTGTTATATATGCAATAAATTTGGGCATAAAGCTAACCTATGCAAGTCAAGGATGAATGAAGGGAACAATGGTCAGAAAAATACTATGTGCTTTAACTGTGACAAACCTAGACATGTTGCAAGATTTTGTAGAAGTAAGAACATGAAGAAGGATAATCAAGTAGAATTGAAGAAATTAGTGGAAAAGGTTGATCCAGTAGAAGTCAAGGAAGACATGAACAAGGTTTGATTCAGGAAGGAAACAAATGAAGGAAAAGATAAGTCTTCTCTAGGCTCCAGAGTAGCTACTCCCTCCGAGAACTAGATTGTGAGTCATGGCTCAGGGGGAACTGTATTGAAAATTTTAAAATCCCCCAACCAAATAGTCAGTGCTCAGATTCAACATAAAGATATGAGGACGTACATGACAGATTGCTTGAAAGGAACTCTGTAGATCAAGGCAAAATAGGATTTTAGTCTAGAAGCACAAAATGACTATTTAAATATGAGCAAAATATAAAGTAAGTAATAGAAATTGGATCAGTATGCCTTCATAGTTGAAGATCATTATATGTGTTTCAAAAGCATCACACTAAAAACCAGTTCTTGGGTAAAAAGACCAAAGGTGCATTGACAAATAAAAGGAATTGCAGATGAGAAGATCAGAGATTAAATTGAGTGAGAATAGTGAAGTGGTAAGAAACAAAGCAAAATTGGTATGCAAAGGATACGCTCAGGTTGAAGGAATAGACTTTGAAGAAACTTTTGGTCTAGTAGCAAGGATTGAAGCAATAAGGATGTTTTTGGCTTTTGCAGCATACAAAGATTTCAAGGTTTATCAAATGGATGAGAAGTCTACCTTCTTAAATGGAGAGTTGGAAGAGGAAGTCTATATTGAACAACTGGAAGGATTTTAGTCATCAGAACAAGGGGACATGGTATGCAGATTGAGGAAAGCATTGTATGGATTAAAACAAACTCCCAGGACATGGTATGCATGATTGGATAGGTACCTAATATAGATAGGGTTCAGTAAAAGTATGACAGATAGTAATCTCTACTTCAAGATCAATGATGAACAAACCTTGATTATTACAATTTTTGTTGATGACATTATTTTTGGAGGCAATGAAGGTACGTGCTTAGGTTTTGCTGGAGAAATGCAAAGTGAATTTGAAATATCTATGTTTGGAGAGATGAACTTCTTTTCAGGTTTGCAAATAAGTCAATCAGATAAGGGTATCTTTCAATCTAAGTATGTGAAAGAGTTGTTAAATAAATTTGGGATGGAAGAATCTAAACTAGTATGCACACCTATGATAACTGGTTGTAAGTTGAGCAAAGATGATAACTTACCCATGGTAGACCAGAAAAAGTATAGATCTATGATTGGAGGATTACTTTATCTGACTCAAACTAGACCTGACATAATGCATGCAGTGTGTCTTGTGGCAATATTTTAGGCAGAACCCAAGGAATCACATGTGATGGCAGTCAAGAGAATTTTGAGATATTTAAAAGGCACAATAGATTATGGTTTGTGGTACCCCAGGGACATTGACTTTGATCTCAATACATATATTGATGTAGATTGGGCTGGAGATGTGGATGAAAAAAAAAGCACAAGTGGAGGTGCATTCTTCTTGGGAAAAAGATTAGTATCTTGGTTGAGCAAGAAACAAGATTCGATATCCCTATCTACTGTAGAAGTAGAATACATTGCAGTAGCATGTAATTGCACTCAATTGTTATGGATGAAATAGACTTTGAAGGACATCAGAGTTATGTATGAAGATCCAATTACAATCTTTTGTGACAATACAAGTGCCATTAACATATCAAAGAATCTAGTGATGCATTCAAGGACAAGGCACATATCCATTAGGTATCATTTCTTGAGAAAAAAAGTGATAGAAAATGAAGTGCAGTTGGAGTATGTTTCTACGAATGATCAGATTGCAGACATTTTTACTAAGCCTTTGCCTAAGGATACTTTTGAGTATCTCAGAGAAAAGTTAGGGGTCATCACACCTCCTGCTCTAAACTAAGATGCACAATAGTGTATCATTCTGGAGGTGTTCAGAGGTTTGGATTGATGCTTCTTAGGGATACTTTTAAGTGGAGGTAGTCAGAGAGTTTAGAAGAGAGATTAGATCAGAGAAGAAGAGTACAAGTATGTTCCCTTTGCCATTGATGTCAACGGGGGAGAGAAGTCAAGTGAAAAACTTAGAGTGCAGATTTGTAAGAGAAAAGGGGAGAATTTTGGAGAAAGAAAGAGTGCAGTGTGTAAAGAGAAAAGGGGAGAATCTTGTCTTGATGGCTATTGCAGTTTTTGACATCATATGTTGCCATCAATGACAAAGGGGGAGATTGTTACAAGTATGTACCTAATTAGTGGTCATTGATGTCAACATATTCTTGTTGTCATTTGTGTCAATTGTATCTTATTCTATTACTTGTTTGGAGGACTTGTATGTTGAGGATATTGAGAAAATTAGCCTCTGGAAGAAACAAGTGAGTTACAGAGAAGTGCAGTATAGATAGTGAGTTGTATGTTGAAGAACAGCTTGGTAAACTGCTCCACATTTATTTATGCTTGAAGATCGTAGTCTATGGATTGGAAGTAAGTTATAAGTATGTGTAAGGATGCTACATTCTAGGTTTGAGTCATCCACATGAAGATCTGAGTGAGTTGTGTTCACCAGAGTGAAGCCTACATTTTATGTAAGTTCAATTGAGATAGGAAGACAGTATTTTGCTCTGCAGTTCTAGAGGGAAGTATGGGATGATGATAGGTACCTACAGTTGTAATGGTTCATGGTTTTGTGGTCCGCAAGCTATCTTTCTTTTATAATAGTTGAAGATAGTGAAGCTCATGTGTTTCAGTAAGAAGATTCCTATGGATAAAGTGGTTAAGATTCATGTAGTTTCTCCTGATGATTATACGATGCTTGTGGATGTCTCCTAATCATGTTCCTATCTAGACTTTGGTCTACATTAAGAAATTGTGATGGTGTGTGAAGATTGTTCCCAATTAATGTAGACTATAACCACTCTTGTCTGACCTAGTTGATCCCAGTGATTGTGGAGATCTCTAGAAGATTGTGGAAGCATGTTGTGCCATGGAAGATCATGTTTGAGTCCCAGCTAAGGTGTGGTATGATTTGCCTTCATTCCCTTTGCATGATATTGCAATAAGTTAGGACCTATTTGTAATTATTTGTAATACCGACCTGGGAGGTTGTTCCAATGGTTGATGATTGTGATGTCAACCTTGATGATCATTCCAGGGTAGATGTAATGTATAAATGTTTGTAGCTGATTTGTGGAAAAGAGTGTCCTTGAGCAGAAATGATAAGATATTAAGAAAGGTCAAAGTGCAGAGTAGAGGAAGAGGAAAGAAGAGGAAGTGCAGAGTAGAGGAAGATGAAAGAAGAAGAAGTGCAGAGCTAAGGAAGAGCAGGACTAAGGAATTCTTTATTCACAATAAAGAAAGTGTTGATTGTGGTGAAAGTGAGTCTGGCAGTAAGCCATTAGTAGGGTTTAACAACCCATAGGGTTTAACATCCCTTATTGTAATCTTGCTAGGTTTAGGGTTGAGGCAGTGAGCCTGCTAGAACTAGTTGTTTTTCATGGCAGTAAGCCAGTATGTTTAGGTCCGTGGGGTGACCAATCCTAAACATCACTATTTCAAGATTGCAATATATATTGAGTTAATCCTCTCCATGGTTTTTCCCCACCCTGGGGTTTTCCATGTAAATCTGGTGTCTTATGTGTTTGATGTTGCTTCTGTGGTTAAGTTTCTGATTCCATGCTCTCATTGTTAAATCATAATAATTATGGATAAGTGATGAATGTTTAAATTATATAAAGTGTTTAAGTTTTTGTGAGAATTGATTCACCCCCCCTCTCAGTTGTCCAACGCATATTAATAAAATCACCATGTCACAAAAACCTAATGAGTGGATATGCATGTGTACGTGGATGTGTCCACGTCAACTCTCTGGGAAATCCTACAGGCTGTGTGTAGCTAATGTGCTTGAACATCCATACATGTAATAAAGTAAAGCTCTACACCTCATAATGAACATATCACCCTAAGTCTCGGTAGAGGTACACAAGCATACTATGTCACCACGCATAGACTGTCCTCTGATCCTCCATCACCCTAATTATATGTACAAGGCCCCATGAAGGTGCATGCCCCATCCATCCTATACTATTGCTAAGGTGATGGTTGTGATCATGATGTGATGAACTAAAGGTATATTTGTGTAGCCCTACTCCAACCATTGAAGCATGTTATGTCCCTACCCAGCTGGAGTGACAGCATGACCTAGGTAGTAAAGGTGACTCTCTTGAGTATACTCCACTAAATGATGCTCTACAAGATGCACTATCTGTCCTTGGATTGAAAGTCATAAGATGTGGTACATAACCTCTAGTGTCATCATCATCTCACCTATGGGTAGATGGAATGTAGAAGTGTCTGCATTCCACTTCTCCATCAACACCATCAACATACTATAGTGAAATCTCATAATGGGCATGATAAACACCCACCACAAGCCTATCACCTGTAGGAAGGCTCGATCCTCATTGAAGATAGTACCCACATGGATCCATAACATCGTCATGAGTTAGCTACATGTTTTGTCCCACATCTCAAGGACATCTTGTACATCAAACAAACAAATTTGAATCAGTTTCCATCACCAAATCATCAATAAGCATCTAATTCATTCATCTATGCCCTATCTCAAGGACCCATGTCCTCTCTAGACTTGGGTGCCCCAAGAAGACCTAGCCACCCTAGAAGGACTTTAGCACCCTAGGAGGACCTAAGTACCCTAGCTGGAGTTGGGTGCTCTAGTTGGGACCCCTTGTCTAGACCATTCCACATGGCATGAAAAATGATAAAAAATCACTAAAGCATGAAGGAACTATGATAGTAGTGAAGTTTAGAGCCCTACTTCTAGCTCGATCCACTTGCCTATGACCTAAGAATGGGGTACATCTATCCTTAGAAGCTAGTATGGGCATTGAGTCAACATGGTTAATCACTTTCTCCTTCTCCTCTTCTCCTCTACAATGAAAAACAAGTCTAAATAGTGAGAAATTGAAAATTACCTTATAGCAAAAGGGTAAGAATTCCTATCACTATGTAGGTGTAAAAATCTATAGTTTTACTAATTTGACTCCATCTTGGGCTGTCAAACTTAGATTTTCACACCGTCTATTGTGTTGGATTCTTGATTCCAACCACCATGTAACCCAATGCTTAGTTCCTTGATGTTGTTTGCAAAAATGACCCTCACAAAGCATTTCTAATCACCTTTTCCCTAAAATTTGTGTGCAAAGATTACCACCTTGTTTCTCCTTTTCAGACAGCAAGCAGAAACAAGGGGGGCATATATCTCCCTAGATTTTCACCCTCATCATTTCTTATCACTCAAACCCTCTAGTATTTATCACTAACTCATTCATTTGTTGTTTGTAGGATGATATGATTTGGATTATCTGACGAGTGTTCCTTTGTTGGATGCAGTCTCTAACTTTGTGATCTTGTAGGATTATAGACTAGGGGCTTGTTCCTCTTGTGTGGTGACACTAAATGGCTTCCTCTACAATATCCTTTTGGGTATCCTATTCATGATTGAAGTATTTACGTTCCTTTAGTTGCATATGCACATGGTGTCCTATGGCCACTAAAGTGGGGGCTAAATGTTATGTCAAAAATTGTACTCCTACATGGATTAGCACAATTTCACATAGTTTAGCTCCTCTCCTTTGTTGTCCTCTTACCCTTTTAATTTTTGGAACTACATAAACCCTGATTGACATGTACCCTATCGAGGAAATGTCGCATTTCAAAGCAATAACTGATAAAACCTAAAAACAAACCTTGGATTCTGGACATTATGGACCCCATTAAGCTAGACCTTAAGTCAAATTTGGGTCCTAGACTTAGGTGCCTGCACCCTAGTCTAGACATAAATTTTCATGTCCTAATTTTTGGTGGAGTGTTGGCTTGTTTTGTACACCTTGGGATTTTAAATTCAAATTTTAGTTTTCACACGATGTCGGCATATTATTTCAAGTGTTTGCATTTATAAGGTTAGTTATTTAAAGAGAATTGAAAATCATTTTATCACACACAATTCACATGCAAGATTATTATACCAAAATTCTGCCACTACTGTTATTGAAGGTTAGCACTTTGTTGAAGCTCTTTGAAAATATTGATATTTTCTATCATGAAGATATTTTAAGTAGATTAGGAATCAATATATTGATTCTATCTTACTCTTCATAGGGTTTTTTCAAGCCCTTTGTATGAAAAGGAGAATGGTTGAAGCCTCCAACTTGAGTTTTGGAATCCTCCACCGATAGGGTTGCCTTACCTTCTTGTTCTACAATTCTTCATGACTATCATCTCTTTGAGGTGAAGCTGTTGTTGTTTCATTGAGTGAAACATTGCGTGGATCCATCCTTGATGCTTGAGTCATTTAGGTTCTTGAATTTATGCTTACACACTTGATTTCTAAGCACACACATTTGCATACTTTATCATTGGCTATTATTGAGGTAGAAATATGAAAGATGAGGTTTGACTAAGGCAAACTCCTATATAGCCACAAGCATCCCTCTCCTCCTTTTGCATGTGTAGGTTACATTGGAAAAGATTTGGTAGAAAGAAGTGGAGGAAGAACATGTATTAATGGTACAGTCATTATAGAACTTTAATTTTTGTCATCAGAGAATTTCCAAACTACGGGGCGGATGCCCTAGTCTAACAAAGCTTCAAATCTAGGATATGGATCCCTTTTTAGAGACTTTGATACCTAGTGCAAAAAGTTTCATCATCAAACTACTTTCTAGACTACAGGACAGACACTTTAGTCTAAAAGGCCTCCAATTTCCAAGTACACAAACACTAACACCTCTGATCTGCATTTATGTAGTTTATTTGATAGTCTCTATTCTAGAAATCAGTCTATTTTAGTATTCTTTACAATTAGAGTTTCATGTGATAAGGTTACCTAGAGCTTGTGAAAACCTAATTGGAGCATCCATCTATCTACAACAACATAAAAGGAATAGAAATTAGTTGCTTGGTCCCTTATAGTGAACAATATCAGTTCCTATGTCCTTAATGTTGGGTGTATGTGAAAAGAGAGGCTTGATTTGGTTTATACATGCTATCATTCCTTCTACTTTTCCACCAGTTAACACTTCTCAATACCCAAACATCTCAAATTTCATTTATTCACTTAAAGGAAAAGAGACATCCTAATAACTACACATTCAAATCCCTTATCACAATAATAGAAATATAAAATTCACATATGAATCAAAATATTATGATGCATATCATATGAATGTTATTATTATTTTCCTAACTATAGGATCAACAAATAGTTTAATGCCATAAAAATAGACTACAAAAAATGAAGATGAAAATCATTTGATTATATACAAACTCTCTCTTTAATATGTTTGAGTGTTATGCTAAAATGGAAAACTATTTTTTTTAAATTGAAAATCTTTACCAAACATTATAATCTTAAATAAAAAATGCTTCTACTTTTAAAGCATTTAAATGTCAAAACTTCATCACCTTTTCACATATGCCTTCCAACAAAATGACTAAATTGTTGACCTTGTTGTCCTTGTTGTCATTGTTGTCAAAGGTACAATGAAATGTGGACTGTCATAATGATCAAAGGCATTGTGAAGTACTTGCATGTTTGGATCTAGGTTTGTTGTGAGTTATATCTATTGTCAAGTTGTTTGCAATCATCAGTCAAAGGAGTTCGTTCACTCTCAGTCTTTGTGAAGTTCATTCAGTCTCATTAGTTCATCAAGGACTCTCATCAAGGACTCATTAGTCAAAGGAGTCATCACCAAGGACTTATCAATAGGAGCAAGTGATATTACAAGTGGAACAATGCTTGTATCAGTCAAGAGGATCAATTGTCTATGGTAGTGATCAATGTTAGGCGACAATGTGAAGGTAGATTACAAAATGCATTTGTTGCAAAGGTTTGTTTATTTCAAGATTAAAGGAGTTTCTTTATCATGTCAACATTAGGAATCTGCAGAGATAGTTTATAGGTGAGCAAGATCAATTTTTCTTGTTAACATACTAGAGTTTGTCAATTTTTTGAAGACTTAATTTCTAAAGACCTAAATCCTTACCATCCTAAACCCTAGTGATATCCTAAAAACCCTAGAAACCTTAAAAACAATGTATTATTTTGTATTATTGATGGGTTGCTTTTTTCTTTTAATTTTAAAGTGACTTTCTATAGGAGGTCACCAGTCACTTAAGTGACAATATTAAGGGTTTGAGGTCATGTGGTGACCAGCCCAATTTCCTAGCAGTGATTGATAAGATTGGGCCATCTTTTGTATTAAGGCGCCAAGACTTAATCAATGGTGTTTATTGAACTTCCCATGGGTGGAAAGACTTAGATCTATGATGGACATTCAAACCACTAACGACAATCTTCCATGAATGAACTTTGATATGCATTCAACTATGGACTATGTAAGAGCAATTTAGATAATTTATTTAATTATTTTTGAGTGATGGTTTGGTGGATTTAAAAAACCTAAATGTAGTTTTGTGTTCGATGATTTTTGAATGGTATTTTTAGAGGTATATGTAATGAATAGGTACAATATACCTTGAATGATGGTTTACAAAAATGAAAGACTCTTTTAGTTAATGAAAAACTATAGATAATAGAGATGACAATCAATGTCATAAAAAAAGAGAAAAGATGTGAATAGTGTGATGATTGAGGCAGAGTATGATGATTGTTACAGAGTATGATGATTGTTGCAGAGTATGGTGATTGTTGCAAGGTATATATGGTAAAGGTTTAATTCTTACAGTATGATAATAGTTTGTTTGTATTGGTTTTATATAGTTTTTGAGTCTAGTGATATGACGATACAAGCATATATGTCTATGTAGAGTGGCTGTATAAATGCTAGAGATGTTTTGTGACAGGAAGATAATGTATTATGAAAAGAAGAGGGGTTTTTATGCAGGTGAGAATGTGTCTTGGGTTTGGTAACTATATGTTGTAGGTGTTTTTGTGTAGTCTGTGATTCCATTGTAAACATGATAGTGCATTTGTGTTGGGTGGATGATGGATTGTTTGAAGAATCATTCTTTGACTAGTTTGTAAATAAAAGTTGCTATTGATGTATGCATGCAGAGCTAAGAGACTAAAGGTGATTGAGTTATAGAATTCATCTATAACATATGATATCAATGTAAATAGAGTAGTACTCTGCATATTTACTTGTTTTGTGATTGGAGTTGGTGCTGTTGGTTTGATTGGACTGGGTGCTCCTGAGAGTTTGGAGTTGGTGGTCCTAAATCTAGATGTAAAAGTGTAATCAGTGAGATTTTGGTCAGTGAGACCTAATGATGATATTTTTGTGAGGTTGAATTGGTCAAACAAACCCAATCAACTCTTCACACAGTAGTTTTTCCCTTTTTAGGGTTTTCCACATATATCCTTGTGTTATGGTGTGTTTGGTGTGATTCTTTCTTTTTCTAAGTGCTTCGATGTTCTAACATAATAGTGTTTACAAGGACTCAAAAAAATTGTAAAGTTATTTTTGTTAGATCACTGTTTCACCCCACTCCTCTCAATGATCTATTGTATTCCAACAATTGGTATCAGCTAGTTGCTTGTAGAAGTTGAATAAATTCAAGTTGATCTTGGTAGTGGAATACTATGGAAAAAATAAAAGGAAATAAGTGAAGAAGTGCTAAGAAAAATGTTGATCAACAAGCACCACCACAATCTAATACAAATGATGATGGAGAAGTAGTTGTAAGAAATGGCTCACAAGTTGAAGTAGGTACAAGGTTAGAAGAAGAATCTTCTAATGCTTGAGTACCTTTCTTTTATGGCACATTTTTTTTTTGGGCTATGAGGATGAAAACCTATATATCCTCTTTGGGGTTTGATGTTTGAATGTCAATAGAGAATGGGTATACTATACCTTCTCAACTACCTACTATTGTAGATGATAAAAAGGCTTATGAATGTAATGCCAGGGAAAAGAGTGTTATTCTTTGTGGCCTATCTAATGATATTTCTGTTAATGTTATGTAACATGAAACTGCATAGGATGTTTGGAAGAAATTGCTTAACATTTATCAAGATGATGGATCTGAAAGAGAGGGTAACCTTGTCGTTGAGGATAATTACAAAGAAAGGAGATATTCACATGAAGTAGATCTTGAAGAAGAACTCTATTATGCTTACAATGTGGTTCAAAAACTAGAAAAAGAAAACTCAAGACTAAAGTTGCAGCTTCAAGAAGAAAAGGAATGCAAGGCCAAAGCATTTTCAGCCCTTGAAGAGGCAAAAATACTAATCATAGATTTAAAGTTACAAGTTGAACAAATTAAGAAAATAGAAGAAGAAGTCATAAATCCATTTAAGAGAAAAGAGGTTCATTGTGAAAGGTATGAGTTAGAGATAGTTTCATTGAGAAAGGAATTATAAAAGTCATCTTCCAAGTTACACAAGAATCTTTAATTTGAAAAGAGCACTAAATGTTTAGATGAGATATCAGAAGAGTAGAGATCACCTTTCAATAAGACAAGACTTGGTTATAAAAAAGATTCAAATAAGGCACAAAAGAAGTCAAATGAAGCCCCTATCAAAAGTGAAAGAAACAAGAAGAAGGAAGATCAAATACCACAAAAGGAAAACACTCTTGCACAAGCTAACAAGAGCAAGTTCATAAGATCCTTCTATTTAGGACAACATGAAATCACTAAGTTTGAAAATTCTTTTCATGAATACTGCTATTCTCGTCATGAATTTGGGCATAGAGCAATAGAGTGTTGGATGCATGCAAGAAAAGTTGATTGGAATAAGGGTTCTAGTGTTTTGTCAAATAGAATATGTAAGATCATGTGTTATAAATGCAACCATCTAGGTCACATTGCAAGATATTGTAGCATTCAAGTAAGAAAAGAATTTTTTGGATTTTCAAGAAACTATGATTCTTTAATCATATGTTATAAGTGTAATAACTTTGGGCATACATCATGGTCTTATAGAAGTAGTTTGATGAAATCATCTAGACATAACAAACAAACATATATTCTGACCAAGAAAAAGAAAGGTATTATGAAAGGTTTGAGGAAAAAACAAGAGCAAGAGAATGTGCATACTACATAGGAGGCATCACCAATTGCATAAGAAGTGGCATAGTTTCAAGAGGATTTCATAGATTTCATTCTTTATCTCTAAAACTTTTAGTCATCTTTGTTGTTGTGATAGTAGTATTGATTAGTATCAGATGCCTTATCAAAATCTGAGATAGTGTAGAGACTTGTAGTGTATTTCTGTATCAGTCAGTGACAATAATTAGCACGTTGCATCATACATGAGTGATCAGGAAGTCATTTGTATGCATTTGTATCTAGCATTTGTATCAGATAGTAATGATCAAGAAGTGTGTGTTTATGATGAGAGTGTGGCAACAGACAATAGTCATCAACAATATTTGTCTTGTCATCAACAATATAGGCCTTGTCATCAGTGATAAGTGAAAGTGTTATGTTTGTAGCAAGTAATAGTGGTTGATATGGATTATGCTATTAATTCTTATGTCTATGTAAAAATGGCACATAAAGACCCTAGAAAGAGATCCAAAGAAGACCTTTATGCTTAACAATCCAAGTGTTATAGTATCACAAAAAATCCAAAGGTCTGCTAATGGCTAAGAAGGTATAGGATCAAAGCATAGAGATAGTGTTTTGAACAGAGACTATTGAACAAGGTAAAAATCACTAATTTCCATAGAGGATAGTCATTTCTTACTTGAGATTTCATACCACAAGAATATGAGGACTCAAAAGATTATACATTGCCACTAAATCTTATCAAACCCTAAAGTTTCATTCATGTCCTTAAATGAACATGAGAGATAGTCTCCAAGCAACAATTAGTAGAGAATGCAGTGAGAAAGTTAGGACTATTGAACAATGTTTGGTCTAGCAATGGTGTTTGGAGGATATTGAAGAAGGTAATAGGTTGGAAGATATGTTACCCTCTAAAGAACTTGTGACAAAGTTTTTGTTTTGAAACCCTAACAAAGATAGTAGAAATCCAAATCCACCTATATCTTAAGTATCTTGAAGATTACAAGAAGAATAACTTTGAATTTTTCTATTATTACCTACACACAAAGCATAAAGAAGAGTCACAAGGACAAACAAAGAGTACAAGAGTCATGTAGTGAAGAAGTACGCATAAATAGTAGGCCACATTTTTCAAAAACCTTAGGGATAAAAGACATTGTTTGATAACAAGAGAGACAATTTATGAATCATGCAAGAAAACAAGGAAACACAATGGATGCAGTCTAAAGGAAGACAATATAGATAGTGATCAGTGTATAGGAGAAAATGATGATATTGTATAGGGTTGGTCTCCTTCATCAATCAAACTTAACTCAAGATTCAAATTACGAGCATTTGCATGACATGACTCAGTTTGCTAAAATAACAATGTCCAGAGTGATGTAGACTCTACCAACTATTCAAGAGTTTGCTAAGACTCCACCAAATTTGTGGAGGGACTTCTCCAAGATCAGCGAAACATCAAGAGAACACATTTGAAGATTCTATATTTCAACTTACATGGCTACACATCCTAGAAGGTAAAGTTATATACAAACCATGAAGTTGTTAAAGACTTCTACTCATGCTTTAGGGTTGTTAGCAATGTTGAAATCCCTGCAAAGTCTTTTAATACCTAGGTGATTGAAATCCCTAATTATCATTCTAACATGTCAAAGTGTAAAGAGATCTATATAGGCATGTGTAGAATAGAGTTATTGAAGAAGATTGCATGAAGAACTCTTTCAGGGTATGAGAAACCTATAAGTTGTAAAAGGGATTCTAAGATTATGCAAAGGGTTTCTAAAAGACATCAAAAGAAATAGAGGTCTATATTCAACAATCCTTAAGAAGATGAGTAGCAGAGAGATAGATTGTTATCAGATGTATACTAGATGTGTCATTGGGGAGTGACTTTATCAGATGTGTATCATATGTGTCACTGTGAAGTTACTGATGTAGTGTGGAGTAGGTATAGTGGATTACAGTGTGTTGGAACAGTGAGTAGACATGAATACAGGTACAATGGGACAAAGTTGAAGGAATCAAAGGTTACTAAGGCATGAGATGGAAAAGGTACAACAATGAGAATAGAGAATAAATACCATTTATGTCAAGAAGTATTACACATAGGGGGAGCAGTTCAAGGCAAAAGTAGATGAAAGACAATATTGCTCATCCTTTGTCCTTGATATCAAAGGGGGAGAGATTCAAGAGAGTGGAAAGATTCATGTTTTACCATCAATGACAAAGGGGGAGATTGTTGACCTTGTTGTCATTGAGGTCAAAGGTCCATTGAAAGGTGGCCTGTCATAATGATCAAAGGAGTTGTGAAGTACTTGCATATTTGGATATGAGATTGATGTGAGCTATATCTATTGTTAGGTTGTTTGTAGTCATCAGTCAAAGGAGTTAATTCAGTCTTAGTCTTTGTGAAATTCATTCAGTCTCAGTAGTTCATCAGGGACTCATCAGTCAAAGGAGTCATTATCAAGGACTCATCAACTAGAGAAAGTGATAGTATAAGTGGTATAGTGCTTGTATTAGTCAAGAGGATCAATTGTAGATATGGTAGTGATTAAAGTTAGGTGACAATGTCGAGGGAGATTACAAAATGCATTTGGTGCAAAGGTTTGGTTGTTTCAATATTAAAGGAATTTCTTTATCATGTCAACATTATGAATCTACAATGATAGTTTATAGGTGATCAAGATCAATTTTTCTTGTTACCATATTAGGGTTTGTCAATTTTTTGAAGACCTAATTTCTAACGACCTAAATCCTAACCATTCTAAACCCTAGTGATATCCTAAAAACCATAGCAACCTTTAAAACAATGTATATTTTTGTATAACTGATGGGTTACTTTCTTGTTTTAATTTGAAAGTGACTTTCTATAGGAGGTCACCAGTCACTTAAGTGATAGTGTGATGAAGGGGGTAAATCATAAAACATACAACAATAGAAATTGTACAAAGAAAAAAAAACTTTCTTTTATTGATTTGGACAACTTATTACATTATAGAATCTCAAATACAATCAGAGGAATCAACCCTCCACATGCTGCAACACATTACAACTTCCTATCACAAGACTCTGGAATCATTTGCCTTCAGTAACCCCAAATTAGCTAGGGTTTTTGTTTTCCCACCTATTCTTGACTCTACACTATCCCCCTTAACTCTCCTACTACCCAGGGTTCCCAAAAATGGTTATTAATAGCATTTTTAGCGGCCAACAACCTAATTTTGAAATTTGCGTCTCCCTCCAAAAACAGGTCAACTTCTGGGAGACATAACTTTTGATTCGGGTGTCTGATTGACAAACCATTTTATGTGTCAGAAAGCTCGCGGAGTGCTCTATGTACTTAAAATCTAATTTTCTAGTTACGACCATTTTTTGGCCCGTACAGGGCCATTTAGTTCCTCAAACCTGAGTTTGAATAATTTTCAGGCATTTTTTAGGAAATGAAAACTTTAATATCTTTCAGCTCGCAAATGATCTTTGCATGATTCCTTTGTCAAAGGTCTTATTTTTTTATTTACGAAGCTTCTTCTAAATTTTCACTTCAATCCGTGCCCAAATGCAAACTTTCTAAAAATAGTAGGTTGCTATTTTTTAGCTATTTGGAAAAACTAAAAGTTCTACATCATTATTCAAGTGATTATGGAACCAGAACCACAAATTTTGAAAAGAAATGGAAAGAACATCAACAATTTTGAAACACATCTTTTTTTGAGTGTTGCAAGATTGCTCTTACACCATTGGATGCTCCTACATCAGACACCTAGGGTAATTTGAGAAGTGACCCTGTCACATCTTAGGTGTTTGTGTGAGGAAAACCCAAATGGTCAACCTCTGCCTTAGACAACCAAGAAGAATCTTCAATAGGCCTTTCTTTCAATTTCACTAGGTATTCTTCATATTGCCTGTTCTGAGTGCTTCTTCCCACACGGCTATCCAAGATCTCTTCTATCTCCTCTATTTAAGTAGATGCTGAAATACTCCACTGTTCTTCTATTGGTCCATCCTCTATTCCACCTTCATGATATTCTGATAAATCAATAATGTTGAAAACATGGGAAATATTGATCCCACTCGATAGCTCTACCTCATGCATTTCTTGAGTCATGCTTCTTCAAAATTCTGCATGGTCCAAATTTCTTCATTTTAAACTTATTGTTTGTTCCAATTGGGAACCTTTCTTTTCTCAAGTGAACCATGATTTCATCTCCTACTTGGAATTCCTTATATCTCCTCTTCTAATCTACCTTAGCCTTGTAGTGAATATTCATCTTATTAATGTACTTTCTCACCTCTTCATACAAATTCTTCATGTGTTCTACAAAGTCTTCAGCCTCGGCACTTGTCTTTTCTCCTTTGTCTAGATTCCTTAACTTTGTAGTATTTCTTGGACTATTCCCATATACAATTTAGAATGGTGATTTACCAGTACTCCTATTGACATAATTGTTGTAAGCAAATTCAACGTGTGGTAAAATTAAATCCCATCCCTTGGGCTTATCTCCTACTAAGCATCGTAGTAGGTTACCCAAAATCCTATTCACCACTTCAGTCTATCCATCAGTCTATGGATGGTGTACAGAACTGAACTTCAAATCTATCTTCAACTTCTTCCACAATGTCCTCCATAAATAACCAACAAACTTGGTATCTCAATCTGAAACTATGCTCTTTGGTAGACCGTGTAATCTCACCACCTCCCTAAAAAATAACTCTGCAATATGAACATTATCGTTAGTCTTCTTGCAAGGAATAAAATGTGCCATTTTCGAGAATCTATCCACCACCACAAAAATGGAATCATGTCCTCTCTATGTCCTTGGTAAACAAAGAACAAAATCTATAATAATATCATCCCATGGCTTCTCTGGTATAGGTAGTGGCTGATATAGACCTATATTTTGACTTGCCCCTTTAACCATCTGACACACTCTGCAATTCTAGACAAATTTCATCACATCCTACTGCAACAATGGCCAATAATAATCTTCACCAACAATGGCAATGGTCTTATCTTGACCAAAGTGTCTAGCTAATCCTCCACTATGCTTCTCCTTAATTAGGTTCTCTCTCATTGAACTCCTTGGAATGCACAAGTGGCTTCCTCTAAACAACATGTCATCTTGGATTATCAAATCCAACCATTTTGTCCTGTCCAAAGTAATAGGTTCCAAATAAGATTTCTAGGCCCATGTAAAATCTAGATCTTCAGGATACAATCTTTTGAGCTCATTGAACCCAACAACCTCTATCTTCATTTCTGCTAACAAATTTTGCCTTCTGCTCAAGGCATTTGCAACTTTGTTGGACTTCCCACTCCTGTGCTTCAAAACAAAATTATAGCTCTGCAAAAACTTAACCCATTTTAAGTTCCTTTAGTTCAACATTCCTTGACTATTAAGATACTACAAAGCTTGATGATCAGTATATAAAACAAACTCTTTTGGCAACAAATAATGTCTCCATTTCTTCAAAGCCTGAACTATTGCATAAAACTCCTGATCATAAACAAAATATTTTTTTCTTGGCATCATTAAGCTTCTCATAAAATAGGCAATGGGCTTACCTTCTTGACTCAAAACAGCTCCTATGGCACTGCCACTAGCATCACAATCTACCTAAAATACCTTATTGAAATCTGGAAGTGCCAAATAGGTTGGTCTGTGACTTTCTGCTTCAATGTATTAAAGATTTTATCTACTCCTTTAGTCCATCTAAACTCTTTCTATCCCCTCTCATTGTCTCAGTTAGGGGTGCACAAATGCTATTAAAATTCTTGACAAACTTTCTATAAAAACTTGCCAAACCATGAAAAGATCTTACCTCGAAAGCACTCCTTGGTGTAGGCCATTCAATGATAGCCCTCACCTTCTCTGGGTCCATCTTAAGACCTTCCTCTAAGACAACAAATCTTAGGTATACCAACTCTTTCTTTGCAAAGCTGCATTTCTTCAGATTAATCAACAACTTCTCTTCTCTTAGCTTCTCTAAAACTCTTCTAATATGCATTAGATGTTCATCCCAAGTCTTACTAAAAATCAAAATATCATCCAAATAAACAATAACAAAACTTCCCAAAAATTCTTTAAATACCTCAATCATGAGTCGCATGAATGTGCTTGGTGCATTGGTTAGCCCAAATGGCATGACTAACCACTCATACAAACCTTCTTTGGTTTTGAAGGCTATCTTCCACTCATCTCCTTTTCTGATATGGGTCTGGTGATACCCACTCTTCAGGTCAATCTTCATGAAGTACTTGGCTCCACTCAAACAGTTCATTATGTCATCCATTCTGGGCAATGAAAATCTATACTTGATTGTGATCTTATTGATGGCTTGAGAGTCTGTACACATTCTCCACTATCCATCTTTCTTTGGTGCTAGTACTGTAGGTACCACACAGGGACTTAGGCTCTCTTTTATCAATCCCTTCCTCAACAACTCTTGAACTTGTCTATTCAACTCTTCATTCTCAGCTAGAGTCATTCTAGGGGTTGCCTTATTTGGCAAGCTGGCTCCTGGTATCAAATCCATTTGATGACTTATCTTCCTTACTGGTGGTAAACCTTCTGGTACATTATTAGAGAGAATATCCTAAAATTCTTCTAACATTTTTGAGACTTCTACTGGTACATCTTCACATTTCTCTTGACTAATCTTAGGAATCAATATAAGCAATGATGCTCATGCTTCATTCCCTCCAAAAATTTTCTACCATCTATCAAGCAAATTTTGGCAGTACTACATACCTTTTCTTCCACCTCCTTCAAGGGCTTCAAATTATGATGAACTCCATCTTTTGTTAGGGAATATGTGTTTGTATGGCCATCATGGATAATGCTTCTATCATACTGCCACGGCCTCCCCAATAACATATGACATGCATCCATCGGTATGATGTCACACAACACCTCATCATGGTAGTCACCAATCTTGAACTTCATTAAACACTACTCATTGACCAAAGCTCTATGGTCCTTCTACAACCATGCAATTCAATATGGATGCGGATGCTTTTTTCTTGTCAACTTTACCTTGTCAACCATCTCCTTTGAAACAAGATTATCAGTGCTTCCACT
Source organism: Cunninghamia lanceolata (assembly GCA_027924645.1). Classification (NCBI taxonomy): domain Eukaryota; kingdom Viridiplantae; phylum Streptophyta; class Pinopsida; order Cupressales; family Cupressaceae; genus Cunninghamia; species Cunninghamia lanceolata. Next base: position 21,470,807 of record BSBN01001281.1, read on the forward strand.
ATCAATAATAATATCACAACATTTACCTTCACATCTGTACCTTGTGCGGAATAAACTCTTCATTTGATTGGGTTCTTTCTCCTCATTCAACAAAGTTCTTCTGACAACTAGGGTTTCTCCCCTTTCAAAATCTTTAGAGCACTCAGATTGCTCATCTTCATCGACATGTGCAACTCATGCATTATCTTTAGGTCTTCTATTTGTCCTTCCTTGATGTTGTGGACACTTGTATGCTTGATGTCCTTCTCCACATTAAAAATAGGTTCCTCTAAAACCTCCTCTTCTAGGTCCTTGCCCAGGTCTGCCTCTTCCTCTTCCTCTTTGCTCACCATTGTTCTAGTCAAGAGGGCGGTATGCATTATCTCGTCTTTGATTTTGACTGGTGCCAACTTCTTCACTTCTTTTTGGATCTTCATTTTGACCTCCATAAAACCTTCCACCAGTCCTTCTACCTTGACCTCTTTCCCTTTATTTATTGTCGAATCTTTTATTCAGCTTCTCTTCCACCTTTAGGGAAAACTAGTACACATCTTCTATAGTGGTCATTCTAACCAGGCTCAGCTCCTCTTGAATACTTGTCCTTAACCCATTAATGTAACAGGCTACCTTCTCCTTGTTGGCCTCTACATGATCGGTTTTGATAGTTCTATTATAAAACTCCTATGTATACTCCTTAACAGACTTGTTACCTTGCTTCAATCCTTGCAGTTTCCTCAACAACTCCATCTCATAGTCCACTGGAATGAATAACTTTTTCATTTTCTCCACCATCTAATCCCATCTGGTGATCTTTCCTTTTCCTCTTCTATTCCTCTCTAACTGGACCTCCATCCACCAAATACTGGCATGGCCCTTCAATTTTTTTTTGCAAACTTGACCCGATTTGGGTCTTCCACATCTTCATACGCAAAATACTCCTCCATGTCATTGATCCAATCAATAAGTTGTTCCAGATTCAAATCTCTAGAATATGTAGAAACTTCGATCTTGAGCCTCTTTCCAATCTTAGAAATGGCCATCAACAACCTAACTTCTGTAGGATCTCCTGTAGCTTCTTGTTCTTCCTCGGATAGATCTTCTTTAGCTTCATCTTCACTTTATTCTCTTGTCCTTGGCTCAAACCCTCTTTGTAGCTCCTCTTGCAATGCATCGATTTTCCCTTGCAGGGCTCTAAAACCCTCTTCCATGAAAGCATTCCTCCCAATATGATTTCTTCATGGAGGCATCTTGATCTCCACAACAAACCCACAACCTCAGGTCCTGGTGTAAACTACCTCACGGTTAGCGATCTGTCTACACACTCAGAAAATATTGCTCTAATACCACTTGATGAAGGGGGTAAATCACAAAACACTCAAAAATAGAAATTGCACATAGAAAATAGAACTTTCTTTTATTGATTTGGACAACTTATTACATTACAGAAGCTCAAATACAATCAGAGGAATCAACCCTCCACATGTTGCAACACATTACAGCTTCCTATCACAAGACTCTGAAATCATCTGCCTTTAGTAACCCCAAATCAGCTAGGGTTTCTATTTTCCCACCTATTCTTGACTCTATACTGTCTCCCTTAACTCTTCTACTACCCAGGGTTTCAAAAAATGGTTATTAATTTGCATCTCCCTCCAAAAAAGGTCAACTTCCAAGAGCCATAACTTTTGATCTGGGTGTCTGATTGACGAACCATTTTATGTGTCAAAAATCTCACAGAGTACTATACGCGCTAGGGACTTCTTAGCCGGTTCTGGCCATTTTCAGGCCCATACGGGGCCATTTAGTGCCTCAAACCTGACTTTGAATAAATTTTAGGCATTTTTTGGGAAACAAAAAATTTAATATATTTCAACTCGCAAATGATCTTTGAGTGATTCCTTCGCCAAAGGTCTTATTTTTGAGTTACAATGTTTCCTGTAAATTTTCACTTCGATCCACGCCCAAATGCAAACTTTCTAAAAATAGCAGGTTGCTGTTTTTAGCAGTTTGGAAAAACTAAAAGTTCTACATCATTATTCAAGCAATTATGGAACTAGAGTCACAAATTTTGAAAAGAAATGGAAAGAACATCAACAATTTTGAAACACATCTTGTTTTGGGTGATGCAAGATTGCAATTACACCACTAGATGCTCTTGCATCACAATGTTGATGGTTCAAGGCCATGTGGTGACCGGCCCTGATTCCTAGCAGTGACTAATAGGATTGGGTTAACTTTTGTATTAAAGAACCAAGACTTAATTAGTGGTGTTTATTGAACTTTCTGTGGGCATGAAGTCTCAAATCTACGGTGCAAATTCAAACCACTAACAACAATCTTCCATGAGTGAATTTTGACGGTCACTCAACCGTGGACTATGTAAGAGTAGTTTAGATAGTTTATTTAATTGTTTTTGAACAATGGTTTGGAAGATTTAAAAAACCTAAATGTAGTTCTTTGTTTGATGATTTTTGAATGGGCTTTTTAGAGGTATATGTAATGAAGAGGCAGAGTGCACCTTGAATGATTGTTAACAAAAATGAAACACTAGTTTAGTTAATGAAAAACTACAGATAATAGAGATGGCAATCACTATCATAAAAAAGGAGGAAAGATGTAAACAATGTGTTGATTGATGCAGAGTATGATGATTGTTGCAGAGTATATATGGTAAAGGTTTAATGCTTACATTATGATAATAGTTTTTTTTGTATTGGTTTTATATATTTTTTGAGTGTAGTGATTGTTAAACTACATCAGATAATTGAGAGGGGAGGGTGAATTAGTTGTCCTAAAACTTTTAACCAATTATGAATATTAACTTATCAATTACTTATATTCTGATAGAACCATGAAAGCATGAAATGAGAAATTCAACACAATAACATAGTCAACACTACAGACACTATATTTTTATGTGGAAATCCCTCAAAGGGAAAAACCATGGTGGGTGTTAGCCCATAGAAATATATAAGTTATATCAATACCAAAAAATAGAGGCTCACTGCCCACAAGGCTCACTACCCAAATTGCTCACAACAAAGAATGGCTCATTGCCTATGGGTGGCTCACTACCGAAAATGGTGAACTAATTTAGTAGCATCTACTCCATGTCAGGGTTTAGTTCCATTGAAGCAAAATATTATTGCTCTACTCTTCTCTTTCACACCTTCATGCTTATCTTTTCATCTTCACAACACACACACTTTTTTGCAACTTCACTACATGCTTTTATACAATTCACCGACATTGGAATGTGCATCAAGGTTGGCATTACATTCATGAACCATTAGATCAATCTCCAAGGTCAGCATTACAATCATACATAAAATAGGTCTGGACCTAATACAAATTAAGCTAAGGAAAAGATGTAAAGATGTATGTGGATCATGCTACACCTTATCTAGGTCTCAAACACTATCATCCATGCCACAACACGCTTCTACAATCTTTGATGCATCTCCACAAATAATGAATTCAACCAGGTTGGCCAAGACTGATGAGAGCACTAGGTTTTCTAAGAACATTCTTCATTCATGATCTAATTTTCTATTTGTAGACCAATCTAAAGGTAGCAACATGATCATGAGACATCCAAAATCACATTATAATCATTAGAAACATCCACACAGTACCCAAACACTTTACCCATTAGATTCTCCAAACTGAAACACAAGAACAACATTGTCAGTAACTGTCATAAAGAAAAGATAGCTTGTAGACCACCAAATCATGAACCATTCCAATTGAAGGCACTTAACATCATCACATACTTGATTCCAGAACCGTAAACCAAAATACTTCATTATGGAGGAATGTAGAGCATAACACTTTCTCCCGGTAACCACCAAACATATGGGAAAAGCAATTTTTACACTAGTGAACACAATTCACTTAATTCTTCATGCCGAAGGCTCAAACTTGGAATATAACTTCTTCAGATAAACTTCTGAATCACTTCCAATCTGCAGGCAAAGATATTCATTCTATAGGAAATGCAGTGCTATCTTCTAGACTGTTCTTCAGAGTCTAATACACTGTTTCAACTCCAACACATTGTTTCCACCAAAGGGGCTAATTTTCTTAATATCCTCAACATTAGAATTACTTACATAGGTAAATACAAAGCATATTATTCATGAAAAATAAGAAACAAGATAAGAGCACAAATGACACTAATGGCAACACAGATATATTGACATTAATGACAACACTGATTAGCCACATACTTGCAACAATCTCCCCCTTTGTCATTGATGGCAACATATGATGTGAAAAATTGAAAAGACCATCAAGAAAAGATTCTCCCCCTTTCTCATTACACATCTGCATTCTTTCTACCCCTAAGTTTTTCACATGATTTCTCTCCCCCTTCGACATCAATGGCAAAGGGCACATACTTGCATGCTACAACTCTAATCCATTGAACTTTTTTTGTTCATCAACACTTACTTTGTCAGAAACCTCTATCTACTCCCCTTGAGAGTTATCCATTAAAACATCAATCTAAATCAAAGAATGACACTTTGATCTCCATTGGATTGATGCATTCCTATGCATCTTAGTTTAGGGTAGGAGGGGTAATGACCCCTAACTTTTCTCTGAGATACTCAAAGTTATCTTTAGATAGAGGCTTAGTGAAAATGTTTGTAATCAAATCCTTTGTGGACACATATTCCAACCTTACTGCATTCTCTATCACCTTCTCTCTTAAAAAGTGATACCTTATTGATATGTTCTTTGTTCTTGAGTGCATCACTAGATTCTTTGAGATGTTTATGGCACTTGTATTGTCACAGAAGATTGCAATTGGATCTTCATACACAACTCTTATATCCTTCAAAATCTGCTTCATCCATAAAACTTGAGTGCAACAACATGCTTCTGTAATATACTCTGCTCCTGCAGTTGACAAAGAGATTGAATCTTATTTCTTGCTCAGCCATGAGACCAATCTATTACCCATGAAGAAAGCATGTCCACTTGTACTCTTTCTGTCATCAACATCTCCAGCCCAATCTACATCTGTATAAGCACTGAGAGTGAAATCATTGTCCTTTGGATACCATAAGCCATGATCTAGAGTACCTTTTAAAAACCTCAAGATTCTTTAAACTTCCATCACATGTGATTCTCTTGGATTAGCTTGAAACTTTGCAACAAGACAAACTGCTTGCATGATATCAGGTCTAGTTTGAGTTAGATAAAGCAATCCTCCAATCATGGATCTATATTTTTTTGATCAGCCTTAGGTGATTCATTAGTTTTGCACAACTTATAGCTAGTCACCATGGGAGTACATACTAGTCTAGAGTCTCCCATCCCAAACTTATTCAACAACTCTTTCACATACTTAGACTGAGATATGAAGATTCTTTTATCTGATTGATTTATTTGCAAACCTAGAAAGGAATTCATCTCACCACACATGGACATCCCAAACTCTTTTTACATTTCACTAGCAAATTTCATACACATACATTCATTGCCTCCAATTATGATTTCATCAACAAAGACTTCAACAATTAGAATTTGATCATCATTAATCTTGAAATAAAGATTACTGTTAGCAATACCTTTATTCAACCCTAACTACAATAAGTACTTATCCAACCTTGCATACCAGGGTCTAGGAGCTTGCTTGAGTCCATACAAATCTTTCTTCAACCTGCACACAAAATCACCTTCGTCTAATAACTTAAATCCTTTCGGTTGCTCAGTGTAAACTTCCTCTTCTAATTCACCATTTAGAAATGTAGACTTTACATCCATCTGATAGACTTTGAAATCTTTGTGGGCTACAAATGCCAAAAATATTCTGATTGCCTTTATCCAGGATACTGGATCAAAAGTCTCTTCAAAATACATTCCTTCAATCTATGAATATCTTTTGCACACAATTCTTGCCTTATTCCTTACAACTTCTCCATTCTCATTCAGCTTATTCCTAAAAACCCATTTGGTTCCAATAACATTTTTGTCAGCAAGTCTAGGAAATAATTCCCAAGTATCATTTTTTTTCTATCTACATTAGCTCTTCCTCCATGGCTTTTACCTAGCTTTCATCATTGCATGCTTCATTCACAGTCTTTGCTTCAACCTTTGAAAGCAAATAGTAATTCACTTGGTCTTTAACATCTTTTTTCCTTGTCAACACACCTTTGTTTTTGTCACCTATAATTTGATCTTCAGAATGATTGATCCTTACATACCTGGGAGTCTTGACAACACTTTCTGGAGCCTTTTCTTCATCTTGACTGTCTTCTTGCTCATCTTTTTCTTCATTCATTATAGTCACAACTTCATCTAGTTCATAGCAATTCAAGTATGATATTCTTTCCTTCCCTTCATCCACCATCACATTTGAGCTCTCAACAATCTTTTTGAACCTTTTGTTGTAACACTAGTAGGTCTTACTCTTGGTAGAGTATCCAAGGAAAATTGCTTCATCACACCTTGCATCAAACTTTCCTAGATCTTCATCTCTCCTGATATAGCATTTGCTTTCGAAGATTTTGAAATATTTTACTGTAGGAATTCTTCCATACCACAATTTATAAGGAGTTTGAGTACCATTACCTTTCACTTGAACTCTATTTTGAATGTAGACAATAGTATGAATAGCCTCTTTCTAAAAGACTTCAGGCAGATTTGCTTCCCTCATCATAGTCCTAGCAGCCTCTTGAACTATTCTATTTTTCCTTTCCACAAATCCATTTTGCTAAGGAGTCCTAGGTGCATACAGTTGTCTTTTTATCCCATGATCTTCATAGAAAATGTTGAATGCATTTGATGTGAATTCACCTCATCTGTCAGACCTCAAGCATTTGATTTTCAACTCTATTTCATTCTCAACTATTGCCTTGAAAGATTTGAACTTCTCTAGGGATTCTAATTTATCTCTTAGAAAAGTAACCCAAGTCATTCTAGAATAATCATCAATAAGAAATATGAAGTACATGTCACCTTGTATACTTCTCACCCTTGTAGGACCATAGAGATCTGTATGCACTAGATCCAACAAATAGACAAAAAATTGCTCGTTTCTCTTGAAACTTGTTCTTGTTTGCTTCCCTAACTAACATTCCTTGCAAATTGTATTCGATGGTTTCACAAGTTTTGGTAAATCTCTCACAATCTAACTTGAACTTATCTTTACCAAATTATCAAAGTTTATATGACACATCCTTCTATGCCACAACCAACTTTCATCTGTTTGGCCCAATAAATAGTAATCACTAGCTCCTATTAATTGATAAATCTTACCTCTGGTCTTCTTACTAGTAGCAATCACAGTTTTAGAGCTTTCCATGATCTTGCACCCATTGTCTTTGAATCTCAGATCATATCCTTTGTCACACATCTCACCAACACTCAAAAGATTATGCTTCAAACCCTTCACATATAGGACATTGTTAGTATTATGCTTTCCATCAAATGAAATAGATCCTTTTCCACAAATCTTACCAGCTACATTATCTCCAAACCTAACTAGTCCTCCATCATACGTTTCCAAAATTACAAACTTACTTTTGTCACCAGTCATGTGATGTGAGCATCCACTATCAATAATCCATTCATCCTTATCTTTCTCAATCTGAACAACCAAAGCACTTTATTCGACTGGTTTTTCTTCCTTCACACTGCTAGTAGAATTAGTAGACATAGTATCTTCTTTAATAGCAATGAATAGGCATTCATTTACACTAGTACTAGAATCATTAGATTCATCATTAGTCAGTCCTTCATCATCAAAATATCTAACATAGTTAAACATTTCTTTGGAACTCTAGGCCTGCTGTCATATCTTTTCTTATTTCTTTCAATTCTTTCAAGACATCTAGAAGCATAGTGACCTACTTTACCACAAGAGAAACATTTGAAAGGTAATTTACCTTTGAACTTATCAAAACCTCTTTGCAATTTGTCAGCAAAGTTAGCTTTAATTTCCTCAAACTCATCATCCACTTTATATTTCTCAGCTCTAGAAATCTTTTCAAAAGTACTGGCTTTAAAAGTTGATTCAACTTTTGATAGGGCATCACCAAATTCTCTCATCTCAAAGACTATAAGCTATCCAAGTAATTGATCTCTGTCAATAGTTTTCACATTCATAAATTCTTCAATAGAAGCTACCTTGTGACTATAGAACTTTGGTAGTGATATGAGAATTTTCATTACAATTTCTTTATCATTGAGAGTTCATCCCATACCTTTTATTCCAGTGGCAAGTTCATCAACTCTTTGCATAAAGGCTATTGTGTTTTCATCTTCATTCATCTTCAAACCCTCATATTTCACTTTGAAGCTCTATAGCTCGGCTTCTCTTACAAAATCATCTCCTTCATATAGAATTTTTAGCTTCTCCCATACCTCATTTGCAAATTCAAGGTCCACAACTTTTGTCAACACTGAGTCACTTAAGGAACTTAACAGGGCATCCTTTACTTTGACATCCAATTCATATTCTTTAATAGCATCTTCAATTGTCAAACCATCTTCAGGCATGACAAATTGTGACTGTGTAGCTAACCATACTTTATAACCAAGATAGAGGAGATGGCTTTTTATTCATACCTTCGAAAGAGCATAATTTGTCCCATCAAACTGTGGAGCTTCCTTCCTATAAGACATCCTAGATCTTCCTCAAGTTGTTAGGCTTTCTTTTGAGGAACCTCGCTCTGAGACCAATTGTTGAACTGCACCAGACAACTAAGAGGGGGGTGAATCAGTTGTCCTAAAACTTTTAACCAATTACATGAACATTAACTTATCAATTACTTATATTCTGATATAACCATGAAAGCATAAAATGAGAAATTCAACACAATAATGTAATCAACACTAGAGACACTAGATGTTTATGTGGAAAACACTAAAAGGGAAAAACCATGGTGGGTGTTATCCCACAGAAATATATAAGTTATATCAATACCAAAAAATAGAGGCTCACTACCTACAGGGATCACTGCCCAAATTGCTCATTGCAAAGAATGGCTCACTGCCTATGGGTGGCTCACTGCCAAAAAGGGTGAACTAATTCAGCAGCAACTACTACATGTTAGGGTTCAATTCCATTGAAGCACAATATTATTTCTCTGCTCTGCTCTTTCACACCTTCGCACTTATATTTTCATCTTCACAACACACACATTTTTTTGCAAATTCATCAACCATTGGATCAATCTCCAACGTCAGCATTACAATCATACATAAAATAGGTCTAGACCTAATACAAATTAAGCTAAGGAAAAGATGTAAATATGTATTCGGATCACACTACGCCTTACCTAGGTCTAAAACACAATCCTTCATGCTACAACACACTTCTACAATCTTTGATGCATCTTTGCAAATAATGAATTTAACCAGGTCAGCCAAGACTGATGAGAGTACTAGGTCTGCTAAGAACATTCTTCATTGATGATCCAATTTTCTCTTTGCGGACAAATCTAAAGGTAGGAACATGATCAAGAGACATCCACAAGAAAATTATAATAATTAGAAACATCTGCACAATACCCAAACACTTTACCCATCAGATTCTCCAAACTGGAGCACAAGAACAACACTGTCAGCCATTGTCATAAAGAAAAGATAGCTTGTAGACCACCAAATCACAAACCATTGCAATTGAAGGCACTTAACATCATCACAAACTTGATTCTAGAATTACAGACTAAAATATTTCAATGCAGAGGAATGCAGAGCATAACACTTTCTCCTTGTCACCACCAAACATATAGGAAAAGTAGTTTTTACAGTAGGTTGGTGAACACAATTCACTTAATTCTTCATGCCAGAGGCTCAAACTTGGAATATAACATCTTCAGATATAATTCTAAATCACTTCCAATCGACAGGCAAAGATATTCATTCTACAAGAAATGAGGAGCTATCTTCTATACTGTTGTTCAGAGTCTAATACACTATTTCAACTACAACACACTATTTCTACCTTAGGGGCTAATTTTATTAATATCCTCAACATCATAATTACTTACATAGGTGAATACAAAGCATCTTACTCATGACAAGAAAGCAAAAAGATAAGATCATAGTTGACACTAATGGCAACATAGATATGTTGACATCATTGACAACACCGATCAGGCACATACTTGCAACAGTGATATGATGATACAAGTACATATGTGTATGTAGAGTGGCTGTATAAATGTTAGAGATGTTTTGTGACATGAAGATAATTTATTATGCAAAGAAGAGGGTTTTTCATGTAGGTGTGAATGTGTCTTGGGTTCAGTAACTATATGTTGTAGGTGTTTTTTTGTAGTTTGTGATGCCATTGTAAATAGGATAGTGCATTTGTGTTGGGTAGATGATGGATTGTTTGAAGAATCATTCATTGAATAGTTTGTAAAACAATGGTACTATTGATGTATGCATGCAGAGCTAAGAGAGTAAAGGTGATTGAGTTAGAGAATTCATCTATAATCTATGATATCAATGTAAATAGAGTAGTACTCTATATATTTACTTGTTTTGTGATTGGAGTTGGTGCTCCTGGTTTGATTGGAGTGGGTGCTCTTAAATCTAGATGTAAAAGTGTAATCAGTTAGATTTTGGTCAGTGAGACCTAATGGTGATATTTTTGTGAGGTTGAATTGGTCAAACAAACCCAATCGACTCTTCACACAATGGGTTTTCCCTTGTTAGGGTTTTCCACATACATCCTTGTGTTATGGTGTGTTTGGTGTGATACTTTTATTTTCTAAGTGCTTTGATGTTGTATTATAATAGTGTTTACAAGCATTTAAAGAATTTGTAAATTTATTTTTATTAGATCATTGATTCACCCCTTCTCTCATTGATCCATTGTATTCCAAGATAAATATAACAACAAAAGTTAGTAACAAGAATAATTAGAAATTATGAAATATAAAAGTCATATTTTCATGTTTCAAACTAAATTAGTGATAAAAACCCTTTTGATTATATAAAAACTAGGTTCATGAAATGATATAACCCTAAACATTGTAAACCAAAAATCCAGAACAAAGAAAGATGCTCTTGAAAACCAAAACCAACAACATTTTATCTTCACCAAAATAGTTAGCATATGTTCTATTAATAGGCCATACAAAATTGAATTCTTTTTATTTAAATAAAAAATAATTCAACTTATTAATGCTTGGATGTAAAACACAAAGAAATAAAAGATAATCATACAAAAAATTATCATTCTTTTTGACTTGCACTATGTTATCCCTTTTTTTAACTTAGAAAAAATTTAAATTTTTCATGCTTATTAAATGACATGTGTGGTCGCCGATGATGGCATGGTTCGGTGGTTAAGTCGCTCAGGATGTAGTGGCAGCCACCAGAGTTCAAACCCCCGCTGGACCAACAAGCTAGCAAGGCTTTATGCCTTCGCTGGGCCAATGAGCTCGCAGATTTGAAGTGTTCTTCCTAGGGGATGAGGTACCCTAGTTTTGGCCTCACCGGTTCATTGCTCCGGGCAAAAGCATTCATGTGGAGCCGGAGGGTGTGTCGCACCAGCGTCGCCGGTCACGTTAAAAATTTTACCAGGTGCATTATCTTTAAAAAAAAAAATGACATGTGTGGTCAAGTCATTTTCCTAAAATCTATGTTGGTTATCCAAGTCGCATGTGAAGTCTCTTTATGGCTTGAGCTTAGTTGAATTGAAAACATTAATGTTTGAGCTAATAAGTCTTAGTAAAAAATGTTGTCATTTTAAATGTTGAATCACTTATTAAGACAAAATCATCAATTTGAGGTCATAGGAACAAATACTTTGCAGTTAAGTTCAATCTCCTCAAAATATCACAACTTCCCCATCAACCTAATTTTTGAAGGTCATTACGTATTTGATTAGACTTTAGTGGCAAAAATATAAGTCATCTATATAATTTTAGAGATATACCATCCTAGGGTACTTTTTGGAATATTTATTACCTCATAGCTCACAATTTCACAAAGTCACAAAATAGTGTGGAAGGTTGATAATAGATTCTAAGTAACCCTTCTCAAGGTTTGACATGTTAATTTTAGAATATACTAAGTCCAAATACATGTATGATTAGTTTGTAAATGTGATATTTTAATTATCTAGGGGTTCAACACATGGTCACAAGTCAATTTATTTATTTGATATTATTAAATTCACCAAAATTTATTTACACTATTAATTCAGGGCTTGATTGGTGAAACTATGAAGTCCTAATTTTTATTTACATTTGCAATGGAATCATTGGTGAATATTTAGAAATCAATGTAATTGTAAGTCATAGGTACAAGGCAAATTCAAGCTAGTGAATATTTAGTTTCTATGAAAAACTTTCCTCAACATCCATGTCTCATGCAGTGTCCAACATTTAAAATCATTGTAACAGAGTGTCGAAGGAGTGGAACTTTCTATCATAAATATAAAAAGTATAGTTTGAGTTTAAAATTCTCTAACATATTACAAAGGTTTGTAAATGCAGAAGTCCACTCCTATCATAAATATAAAGAGTACACTTTGAGTTTAAAATTTCCAACATATTACAAAGGTTTGTAAATGTAAAAGTTGTATGCAGAAATGCAATTATTATTTTTTCATCTTCAAATCTATAACCTATTGTAAATTGCAAAAAGATTAGACTTGGTTAACATATTGGCCAAAAATGGTGGTATCATTATGTCCTCATGCTTGACGAAATCCTGTAATATAATATACTAATGAGTAAAAAAGAGTGGAAATGTGCAGGAATTTTTAGGCACTCACAGAAGTCCAAGGTTCCTGCACATCCTAGTATCGCTATGAATTCCTCAATCCCGCAAGGTATAGAAGTGAAGAGGTGAAGACCATTTAAAATGTCCCTTATAGATTTTGGAGAAGTAGAAGCCCATGGCACCTACCAAGACACTCTACTTAAACATCATCCATTTCTATGGTCAAATAGTCAATAACAATTTTACACTTCATCTACAAAATAATATTGAATCTTCACTCCCACTTAACTTCCCTAAAGCATATATTAAAACAAGACAAATATAACAAAAGGGAATATGCAAACATTCATATAAGGGTAAAATGTGGATTAATCAATAACAATAATAAACCCAAACAACAATTAAATATGAAGGAAAAGGAGATTGAAAATAACAAAGAGAAGATACTCACAACCTTTACCTTTCGACTTCCATTGCTCGCCTTTTCTGTCTTGATCTTGATGGAGATGAATGTTGGCCATCAAGAAGCTTGCTTCCTCACTTCGAATCCTCAATATGACAAGGAGAAGTTGGCTTTGATACTTTGTGTGATTGAAGATAAACTTTAACACACTAATGAAATGGATGATATGAAGTGCTATGGAGATGGGGATGCCAAAGGCGCACTAGTGTTTTTGCAACATAAGTTTACTCAAGTGATGGATATGAAAGATAGAAGAAGAGGGTTGTATTTATAGATTTGTGTGAGAGAGGATCAATGGTGTAGAAGAAATAAGAAGATCAACGGAGGAGGATGGTTGAGGAATGTGCAACCAATAGAAGAAAGACACGTGTCATTCAAAAAGAAGTTTTGTTGAGTTAAATGCTTTCTTGATGAGGATGAGTTTTGATTTTCTTAAATTAGAATTTATTTTTCTAATTTAAGAGCAAAGTTGCTTTAAAGTTGCTTTAACTCAGCTTTTGCTTTTGTATGACAAGAGGAATTTATTTTTAGAAGATATAAAGATTTTTATAAGATAAGAAAGAATAATTAAATAAATAGATTTATTTAATTACTTGTGGATAGAATTGAAGAATAAATTAATAAAATATAAAAATATATTTTATTTTTGTGGAGATTTAAGATTTAATTTAAATAAAATTGCATTTTATTTAAATTTGGAAGAATAAAAGATTTAATTAAATAATTAAAATTATTTAATTATTTTAGAGGAATGAAGTTGGTGTAGATGAATTTAATTAAATAAATGTAATTTATTCAATTAAATGAGAGGAAGTGAATCAAATAAATAATTAAATTTATTTATTTATTGATAGAGAAATGTGAAGATAAAATAAATATTAAAAACATTTATTTAAGTAGAGTCATGTCATTTTTAGGTGTATACATTTTGCCCCTCTTTGATGCAATGTGTTTTATCACGTTGTTTCAAAGAATAAGATTTTTTGAAAATGATGCATGCCCCAGTTTGCCCCTGGTACAAGTTTAACGACATGATGCCCCCTCAAGAGATTGGACTGGGAGAAGGTAGAAGGTGTGAGACAGACAATCTCATGATGAGATAGGTTGACAGGAGAAGAAATGGTTGGATGCAGAAGAAAGAGGTGAATGGTATGTGATGCAAGATATAATGATAACACACACAAGCAAGAAAGCAAGTATGCACAAATGATACAAGAACAGGCAAGGTATTGCCCTAGTCAAGCGGTAAACCAAGGATAAAAATTGATGATGTCTGGTTTCAAGAATGAAACATGTCGTATAAGACTCTGGGTCTGGTTTCGACAATACAACATCCTGTCTAAGACATTTGATATGATAACAATATACAATAGTGTTGTCATGGTGGGGAATGATATATCCCTAGAGCAACACGAAGGATAGTTATGACTGATTGATATGGTTTATGACAAGATTAGGATCAAGACCGCTGATTGCAATTGGGTAATTTGACAAGATTGGCTTGACTTGAATGGTATGGATTAAGAATAGACTTGCATTTTGATCACTACTCAAATTTGATAGCTAGAACTATTGATGAGAGATATGAAGATAGATAGAAATTTGATCAATAGAAGAATGACTCGATAGAAGAAATTTGATTGAAGGACTGACAAGCTGCTGCAAGATTTTCTTATTGCATGGGATATGGATATGGATATTGATATGGATATTGATACAGATATGGATATGAAATGCAATTGGATACGTTATGGATATGGATAAGGATATGTTTCATCTTGATATTGCAAGTACTTTGCTTTCATCATTGGGATTTATTATGTTGTAAGAAAATACAAACATCTAGGTATAATTAAACTGAGATGACCTGAGTATTACTTACATGGATTTTGATATAGCAAGTTAATATAAGCATCTAGTCAAATTTGAATCTAGATGACCTGAGTACTTCTTGCATTTCAACAGACAAGGTTTGCCTTTTTTCATGTTTAAACTTCCGAAGTCCTTGATGATCTTTTCTTGATCATGTTGTTAGAGAAAAGTTGTCACATTACTAAAGTTTGATCCACAAGAAGTAGACAAAGAAAAAGATTATGCCCCCATCATAGCATCTCTAGCTTTTGGCATCCTTGAGTAGCATAGGAAGACATAATGACAAATATCCAAGACTTTGTAAGTTAACCTATTCATAAAAAATTCTTGCATTAGATGTGTCTTCTTGCCATAATTGATATAGAATCGATCTATGTGTTTTGGTATACTTGCTTTACTACGCGTGCATGCCTAGTGAAAGGGTGCAGACATAGACAGATAGAGGGATAGACGACAAGACATGGGATGGATGGGAAGTGGAGCCTCGGGGGTGCATTGATAATGGCCTTACCTACGTGACGACATAGAGGCAATGTAGTTTGGGAATGTGGACCATGGACCGAAGATACGGATCAGATGAGACATGATATGAAATAGATATGGATCAGACAGGGATCAGACACGGAATAGATATGGATTAGATATGGAACAGATATGGATTAGATATGGAACAGATATGGATCAGATGATACTAATGACAAGGAAACACCATGGATAGGTAGACACATGAGTGATAAAGAATGGAATGTACATGGAAGAGGGCAAGGATGTGATCGCCAAAGACTAAGTTGCATAGGAATAACATGCCCCATTGTAGGTAGAGTACTTAGGATTTTTCATGGCAATGCTTAAGATGAACGAGGAGGATGAGAGGATAATGAAGGATTTGTGTGGTTTGGAGGGATAAGGTATGTCAAGAGACATCTAAAACACTTGTCAACATTGTGCCCTCAATCTTTATCAAGATCAAAAATAGAGGAAAGGAAGATTTAGGATGGATGGACACGACAGTATAGGTATGTAATGGATAAAGGAATAGGAGGATAGGATAGGAAATGGTACGGAAGGAAATTGATAGGAGAAGAATGATTGCCAGTGAGACAAGGTACCCCCAAGTGTAGGTGATATAGAAGATCAACTTACACACAACACTTGTTTTCTAGGTTTTCATCATAGAACTTATCCAAGGTGCCTGTTTGCCAGATTTTCACCATTGGATGAAGGGTTTTTTCTTTACTTTTTTCATTTTTTTTCATTTTTTTTTAATAGGAGAAGGCAAATACAGAAGGGAGAGACTCAAGTATCTAGTTCCTTGAAAGGTGATAGTCTCAATGGATGTCATCACATGGACCAAGTCAAGTGTTCTGATAGATGTTGGTAGGGGATTGCATGAAAGTGAGATATGGAGAAGGTAGATATTGGATAATGGAAGGTGCAATAGTGGATGATGATGTAGAATACAGAAGGACTTATGCAAGGATGGAAGGAAGGTTTATGCAAAAGCATGGACCATAGGATGAGGAAGATATGTAGGATAGTAGTGAAAGAGAGGGGAGATGGAGTTAGATGAAAGTGTTCTGGAATGAAAGGGAACCATGACCAATGGTTGCACATACCGTGATAAACATTGAAGCTTATGATAGGTAGGTGGTGTGGGAAGCAATGGACATTTTTGCTTGGTGGATGAATGATTAAGGAATTTAGGGACCCACATAGACTTGGTATTTTTATGATTTTTGCTTGTCTTGTGGGATGAAGAATTGGATACTTTTGGATGGAATGGGAGAAAGTGAATGGTTGGAATTCTTGAGAGGTGGAAGCCTCATTTGACTGGATGGCTTTTTGCTTGAGTGCCCAAACCATTTTGCTTTTAGATTTTACCTGTAAAGGTATGGGCTTGGGTATATAAGACATTTGTGTAGCTTAGAAGGTAATTAGTTTTTGCTTGGGGACCCACACCTTTTTCAATTTGGCATTAAGGTGTATGGGTGTATGTAGCTTTTGAGATGGGTTTTTCTTTGATTCTTGGATTTTGTATCCTAGGTCATGAGGACTCTTAGGATTTTTGACTTTATAGGTAGAAGCATCCAAATTTTTGCTAGAGAATTCCCTTGAGAGGGTGGAAGTGGAGTTGGTGGAAGCTCTTTGTTTAGACAACATGTGCATTGGTTGGCCATGATTGGGATATTTAGAGTATTTATAGATGGATGGATAAGGTGTTGGAAGAAGTGGTGGTAAAATACATGGAGGGGTAGTAGGAGTTGGAAGTAGCGGAGGTAGATTAGATGGTGGGAGGTGTATGGTCACATGCTTTTGAGATATGTAGGATAAAGGAGGTGGAATGGCGACATATGTTTTAGGGATATGATAGAATGTACGATGGAGAGTGGTGGACTTAGGAGGAGTGGAGGAAGTACCAACATCTTGAGATTGTTCACCTTGGGGTATGTATCCAAGCCCATATGAGTGAGGAGGAACATTGACATGGACAGGTTCCAAAATACCTTGTTCATGAAGACCTAAGCCTTTACCTTGATAGTTCATATCCTGGAGTATGCGGTTGATGCAGCACACAACATACACTCAATAGAATTGTACCATTAAACATATGATAGACAAGATTTGGAAGATGGAACATAAAAAAAACTTCTATTCATCAACTCTACTACTACAATGAGAGAAAACTCTCTTATATCCAAGAAAACAAAAAAATCAAAAATTACATTTTTTGGCAGATTTTGACAATTGTCAGATTTTTGCCATTTTAGGTAATTTTACAATCATATCTTGAGAATCTAGTTTTTCCCAAAAAACTCATAAAGCTAAGGTAGGATGAAAAACCAAATAACATCCTAAATTCGAGACATGAGTTTCCAGTTATTAAAAAAAGCAACTTTTTAAAAACTAGAAAAAAACACTAATTTGCCATTTTGAGGGCCAAGATGAAAGTCTCAAGCCCCAAAAAAGTTCTAAGATGAGGTCCAACTGACTAGGGTGGCTTGGGAAACCACTGGCCACCTCATAACGCATCCACCTATAAAATTTCGTAAAAAACCCACATCCGAGTCAAAAGTTATGACCTCTGGAAGTCCCTGCATCATTCTCCTCTGGTTGAAAAGAACACAACTCCTACAAGTGAGTGTCTTCAAATTGCTGCCATTTGACTGGATCTAACCTCTATACTTCCCACTCTGTAATCCATGTGCTATCTATTGGTGGCAATCCTTCCCACTGTACTAAATACTTGTTCTAATGCCGTTGCCGAGTGTAGATAGTGTTCTTATCAAGAACCTATGCAATCTTTTCCTTCTTATGGGGAATGTGGTTGTGCCATGCCACCTATGGTTAACTATCTTCAGCATCATCCTCACCATGGAATGCATATAAATGAGAAATATTAAACACAGGAGAAATATCAAGATCATCTGGTAAACTGACCTCATATGCATTATCATTGATCTTCTTTGTAATTCTGCAAGGACCAATTTTCCTGTACTTCAACTTGTGATATGTTCTAGTAGGAAACCACTCTTTTCTTAAATATACCATCACTAAGTCACCTTCACTGAATGTCTGATGTCGCCTACTAGTATCCACTGAATTCTTGTACCTCTCATTACTGTCCTGCAACTTCTGTCTCACTTCTTGCTGCAACTATTGAAGGTGTTCTGCAAATGCTTCCCCATCATCACTGACCCTATCTTTCATTGGTAGCTGTACCAAATCTAGAACACCCTGAGGATTCCTGCCATACACAATCTGAAAAGGGGACTTTCTCGTTGATCTGTTAATAGAACTATTATAGGCAAATTCAACCTAGGGTAATGCCAAATCCCATTGTTTTGACTTATCTCCAATAATACACCTCAGCAAATTTCCCAGACTCTGATTGACTACCTCTGTTTGCCCATCTGTTTGAGGATGATAGGCACTACTAAACTATAACTTGGTCCCCATCTTCTTCTATAAAGTCCTCCAGAAATAACTGAGGAAATTGGTGTCCCTGTCAGAGGTAATAGTCTTTGGAACACCGTGTAGTCGAACAACTTTTGAAAAAAATAACTCTGCTACCCTCGTTGCATCATTAGTTTTCTTATAGACAATAAAATGAACCATCTTAGAGAACCTATCAACAATTACAAAAATGGAGTCATTACCTCATTGAGTATGTGGAAGTCCCAACACAAAGTCCATGCTCAAATCTGTCCATGGTGCAGCTGGTACTGGTAAGGGCATATACAATCCTGTATTCTATGAATGTCCCTTAGCCACTTGGTAGATTCTACACCTTGTTACATACTTAGTTATATCCCTTTTCATCTTTGGCCAGTATATTTATCTTCTATCAAGGCTATTGTCTTGTCCTTGCCAAAATGTCCAACCAACCCACTACTATGAAATTCTTTGATAATGTTTTCCCTCATAGAGCCAGCCAGTATGCATAGTTGTTTTCCTTTAAATAGATACCCATCTTGCATAAAAAATTCACCCCTAAAGTTATTGAAGTTACCAGATACTGGTGCTGTCAATTGTTCCACAATCTCCCAAAAATCATCATCAAACTCATACAAATTTTTGATGGCATCAAAACCAATCACCTCAGTTTCCATTGTGGTCAAAAGTGCAACATGCCTACTTAACGCATCTGCAACGTGATTTTGTTTTCCAGACTTATGCTTCAACACAAAGTTGTAACCCTGCAAGAAAGAGACCCACTTGGCATGCCTATTATTCAACTTTTTTTGTGTGTTCAAGTATCTCAGTGCAATATGATATGTAAACAATACAAACTCCTGGGGAACTAGATAATGTCTCCAATGCCTCAATGCTTGAACAATTGCATAAAATTCCAAATCATAAGTAGAATAATTCTTTCTCACTTCATTCAGCTTTTCACTAAAGAAAGCTATAGGTTTTCCAGCTTGGCTAAGCACATCACCTATTCCCACATGGGAGGAATCACATTCTACTTCAAATACCTTATCAAAATTTGGCAATGCAAGTATAGGTACTTCTATTACCTTTTTCTTCAAGTACTTAAAGCTCTCCTCAGCATCCTTGGTCCATACAAACTCCCTTCCTTTGGTGCAATCTGTTATAGGAGCTACAATACTACTAAAATTTTGAATGAACTTTCGATAGAAAGTGGCCAAGCCATGAAAACATTTTACCCCTATGATGCTGCTTGGACTAGGCCATTCTAGAATTGCCCTGACTTTTTTGGATCCATTTTAACACATCTTTAGAAATGAAAAAGCCTAAAAAAACCAAACTGTCCTGCATGAACCTACACTTTTTCAAATTGGCATAGAGCTTCTCCTTCCTTAACACACCAAAGATGATCCTCAAGTGTTGTAAGTGCTCTTCTTTGATGTTACTAAATACTAAAATATCATCAAAATAAACTACCACAAACTTACCAATGTAAGGGCATAGTATAGTGTTCATCAATCTCATAAATGTGCTAAGGGCATTTGATAACCCGAATGGTATAACCATCCACTCATATAATCCATCTCCAGTCTTAAAGGTTGTCTTCCACTCATCCCCTTCTCGAATCTGGATTTGGTGGTAGCCACTTCATAGGTCGATCTTGCTAAAATATTTGGCCCCTACAAGGACATCCAGCATGTCCTCCATACGAGGTATAGGAAACTAATACTTGATGGTAATCTTATTAATTGCTCTGCTATCAGTGCACATCCTGCATGTTCCATCTTTTTTTGGGGTTAACAATGTAGGTACATCACATGGGCTCATGCTCTCTCTCACCACACCTTTAGTTATGAGTTTTGTTACTTGCTTATTCATCTCTGCATGTTGTGTTGGATTCATCCTATAAGTTGCATGGTTGGGTAGAGTTGCTCCTAGAATCAAATCAATATGATGCTGAATATCTCTCTTTGGTAGTAGACCATCAGGTAATTCATTAGGTAAAACATCAACAAATTCTTTCAATAGCTCTGCTACTTCTGGGGGAGCTAAAATGTCTTCCTCTTTACCCTTTTTCACTACTAATGCATAGCAACACCCTGTCACCTTCATTTCTTTAACAAGATCCCTTTCAGACAACATGGTCTCACCTTTTTCTTCGTCCTTGAGAGGCAATAAAATCACCTTAGAGCCATCTTTCTAAAATATGTATGTGTTCTTCTCTCCATCATGCATAACTTTTTTATCATACTGCCATGGCCTTCCCAATAACACATGACAGGCATCCATTGGGACAACATCACACCATATCTCATCCTGATAGATCTTCCCTATGCTAAACTTAATTAGGCATCTTTTATCAACAGTGACTTCATTTCCCTTTTTAAACCATGCAATGCGATACGGATGAAGATGTTTTTCATAGTGTAAATTCAATTTTTCTACCATTTCTTTAGAACCATATTTTCACAACTACCTCCATCAACAATAACTTGACATACCTTGCCACTTGAAGTGCATCTAGTTCTAAAGATATTGGTTTGAAGCCATGAACCATCAAAGCTTTTGGCTTGTGTTTTCTCCTTCTCTGGAATCACCATTGCTCTTCTCATCATGAGACTTTCTCCCACATTGGGTGGAACCTCTAGTTCTGTCCCTTCCACTTCATGCTGCATTTGAATCATGTTCACCCTAGGTTGTCCTCCTTGATTTCTTTCTTGCATGTTATAATTTGAGCATTCAAATGCCCTATGACCTTCTTCTCCACATCTGAAACAAGTGAAAGGCCTTCTATAGTTTTCCCATCCTCTACCGCTACCATAACTTCTACCTCTTTGAAATCCCCTTCCTCGTTCTTGATTTGGAGGATCTTGTCGAGTCTCTACTTGTTTTTCCAATCCATGGAATGACTCTCCCCTACCATAATTCGAACCTCCTTGAAATGGGGTTGATGTACCCCTTCTTCCTCCTCTATTCCTCTGATGGTACCATCTGTTTTGTTTTTCTTGAGCCTTTAGAGCCAATTGGTAAGCCTCTTCCATACTGTTGAGTCGATGCATGCTTAATTCATCTTGAATAAAAAATTTCAGGCCATTCACATATCAAGTAGTCATCTATACATTCCTTGCTACCTCTACTAAGAATCACATGAATCGAGGCCGCTTCAAGAGCTCTGCCCTTTTTGTCAACAAACAAGGGTTTTTGGTATACTACACAAATGGTTCGTAGTCAAGGCAACCGTTTGAGTGGTTACATGTTTGGCGGCACTAGTCTCCGTTATGGAGTCTCCCAGCTTCAAAGGGTTAACCTTAGAGGGTTTTGGGGGAGGTTGGCCGTCAGTGAAACACAACAGCACTCATTGTAGGAGGTTTTCACCACAAGCACAGTTTATTTAAAGTGGAACTGTAGGGATTGGCTTTAGCCCATTTCCACTAAGGGTCGTTCCCACTTGGATAGGCATGCATCCAAGGGCATGCCCCTCTAAAGGTTAAATAGATGGAATAACAAGTCTAGCGTTCTAGTCACCCACTTAAGGGGAGAGAATAAGCCTATTGTCATTCGATAGTCACAGTAGACAATGATTAATCCAAACCTAGTTAAAAGGAAAACAACTAAATGAGTTATCTATTTGGGCACTCACGCATTTGTTAACTTTGAAGTGTTTAAGATATAGCAATGTTCATTCCCATTTGTAAGATAGCAATGATCTAACTAAAGAAGATAGCAATATGCAGATATAGCAGTGATTCAGTTACTCTCTTCCTAGTTATGGACTACATGAAATTTGTATGTATGCATTTTTTTTGGTTACTTTTTCCCCTTAATTAATTCTAAATGAACTAATTAATGTAGCTAAGTGATCTAATCTAGCCTCTAATCCTGCAAGACAAATGTTAGTTCCAACAGAAAATTAGATGAAACTCTAAAATCACAGTGCAGAATAGAAGCGCCGCTATGTAGCTTGAATGCACAGAAATAGAGCTTGCATGCACTATTGTACAAATGCGCTAAGATAAGTGTCAAAAGCGCAGGAATGTGATATAAATACGTTAAATGCATAAATGCACTGTGAAACAAAGTGTAAGCATCGTATGGTGAGGTATATGTGCTGAATGATGTAGGCACAAGAATAGGACTTGAATGCGTCGCCTCAGAGGATGAATGCGCCGTAAGATCGCAGGCACTGGAAAAGAAGACAGAAGTGCCAGTTTAGAGAGTATTTGTGCCAAATTTCTGCATGTGTCAAAACAGAGAGTATAAGCACCGTGGGATTGGTCAGATGCACCAAATTAACCTGCTAGAAGCCTGCGCGACACCTATACAGAACCTGTCTACAAGAAAACTAAGATTTTGATTTGATAAAGGGGCAAGAGCCCCACAGTGGGTGCCAAAAATGTAAGCGTAAAATGTGAATTAATCAATAACAATAATAAACCCAAACAACAATGAAATATGAAGGAAAGAACAAAGAGAAGATACTCACAATCTTTACCTTTCGACTTCCATTGCTCGCCTTTTCTGTCTTGATCTTGATGGAGATGAATGTTGGCCCTCAGGAAGCTTGCTTCCTCGCTTCGAATCCTCAATATGACAAAGAGAAGTTGGCTTTGATACTTTGTGTGATTGAAGATAAACTTCAACACACTAATGAAATGGATGATATGAAGTGCTATGGAGATGGGGGTGCCAAAGGCATGCTAGTGTTTTTGCAACATAAGTTTACTCAAGTGATGGATATGAAAGATAGAAGAACAGGGTTCTATTTATAGATTTGTGTGAGAGGATCAATAGTGTAGAAGATCAACGGAGGAGGATGGTTGAGGAACGTGCAGCCAATAGAAGAAAGACATGTGTCATTCAAAAAGAAGTTTTGTTGAGTTAAATTCTTTCTTGATGAGGATGAGTTTTAATTTTCTTAAATTAGAATTTATTTTTCTAATTTAAGAGCAAATTTACTTTAAAGTTTCTTTAACTCATCTTTTGCTTTTGTATGACAAGAGGAATTTATTTTTAGAAGATATGAAGATTTTTAGAAGATAAGAAAGCATAATTAAATAAATAGATTTATTTCATTACTTGCAAATAAAATTGAAGAATAAATAAATAAAATATCAAAATATATTTTATTTTTGTGGAGATTTAAAATTTAATTTAAATAAAATTGCATTTTATTTAAATTTGGAAGAATAAAAGATTATAATTAAATAATTAAAATTATTTAATTATTTTAGAAGAATGAAGTTGTAGATGAATTTAATTAAATAAATGTAATTTATTTAATTAAATAAGAGGAAGTGAATCAAATAAATAAATTTATTTATTTATTTATTTATTGATAGAGGAATGTGAAGATGAAATAAATATTAAAAACATTTATTTAAGTAGATTCATGTCATTTTTAGGTTTATACAATTCCAACTTCCACGGTGCCTTCACATCCCCACATTTCTACAAATACACAAAAATGCATCCATATAAAGTCTTGTGAAATGGTATGCCATTGTCACAAGTTGCAGGTATGCACAATATGAATTTGTTGAAAATGTTGTAAAAATGTCACTTAATGGAATTCAATGCGTGCAGTTTGCACAAAATGGATTTGTTAAATAATATTTTACAAACTTTCAAGCAAGCTTTTAGCGGGTGTAAAGCCATATTGCTAGTACCTATGTGGTGTATGGTTAAACTTTCTAGTATTCCCAATGCCCATGTCCAGGAAACAGCTTTGGAATGAGCAGGAAATGACATTTGTAGGAGTAAAACTAAATTAATGCCCTCTACTAGCGAACCTTCATGCCTGCATGCTAGAACAGGGTATTAACTTCCACCAAAGTGTAAGGGATAGAAGAATTTGTCACATTTTAGTTGGAATTATTTGGAATCAAATAAAGGAAACAATACACAAGGTATTTATTTGATATTTGAATGACACTTCATTTAGGAATCAAAGGACTAAAACATATAATGAAAATGATAAACTTGTAATCCTATAATATTTGATAATAATTTTAATATGTTGGTTGCTCAATTCTACAGTATAATAACTAGATAATGATAATGGATGATAATGAAAGATCTTGGATAATTTTGATAGCATGGTGTTGTATGAAGATGTGATATTCAAATGGTTTGGTTGAGACTTGATTTATAGAGGTTGGATATTATGAATGAAGAGTTAGGATTAAAATATTAGATGAATGGCTAAGATTGGTTGAGAGCATATTAGGGTAAGGATAAATATTTCTAGGGCAACAAATGAAGCTTCTAGGGTTTATCCTTATGTGAATGGTCAAGATTGAGAGATTAATATGAAATGGAAAGTTATGATGAAAAGTTTATTTATTGATTGTGCACACTCATTTAATGATTGTAGCAAGTGGTTGAGGATAAGGACAAGGTAGACTGGTGAATCTCAATAATTGAATTATTTAATTTATTATTGGAGAGGGGATGATAAAAGAATAAATTAGTTAATTAAATAAGATTTGTTCAATTAATTTTGGCTACAAGGGATAAATGGAGATTAAGTAAATAAACAAAACTTATTTATTTAATTTAGGCGATGGAGGAAATGGATTAATTAAATAAATAAAATTATTTAATTAATTTGCGAAAGGGATATAGTAAAAGGGACT
Organism: Cunninghamia lanceolata; assembly: GCA_027924645.1. Lineage (NCBI taxonomy): Eukaryota > Viridiplantae > Streptophyta > Pinopsida > Cupressales > Cupressaceae > Cunninghamia > Cunninghamia lanceolata. Next base: position 21,496,385 of record BSBN01001281.1, read on the forward strand.
CCTATGACAAAAGTGTCGCAAAGTGTCGTGAGGTTGTATTGACAAGGTGATGATAGTGACAGTCAATTTGAGGTGTCCACAATTTTTCCCTCTTTGAGATGATGTTGTAACTAAGAGAAGTAACATCATTTCAAAGAAGATAAGGTATGGATGGAGGGAAAAGGATGCCCTAGCCACTTCAAGGAGTGACAAAGAGGAATGACGTAAGAATGGGATGCCCCCTTGAGAGAATAGGTCGGTTGGAAGAATATGTATATGCTCTCAAAATGAATGAAAAGATAAGGAATGAATAAAAATGGATGCAAAAGACATTATGTTGTATTAAGTGAACAACCATATAGTTATATATAGCACTAGACATTATGCACCAAGGTATAAAGACTAGGGTGACAATGTGTGATGTATATGAAATTACTTGAGACGATAAACAAATGTATCCTTATACATGCCCAGTGTAATACAACCTTGTTTAGATGTGTGAGAAAGGAAGCTTAGAGCATTAAAGTGTAAATTCACAAAGGTATGAAATGATCTTATATGCAAAGGATGATGGGTATGCAAAAAGCTACTCCACCGTACACAAGATATGAATATTAGTTGGAGTAATAAGAACATCCAACAAACACAAATAAAATGCAAGATCAAGTGACAATACACACAAGCAAGAAAGCAAGCTTGCACAAATGATTAGAAACAAACAAGCTATTGCCCCTATCAAGCTGTAAACTAGTGATCAATTGGTTACTGATTGATTGAGATAGTTTTGTCATTGGAGGGAGCTATATCCTTAGATCAACACAATGATGTGGGAACGATATATCCCATTGATGATGACGATGATGATGTTTGATTTATTGGGTCGGAAGAAAGGTTAGAACAAGACCAAGGATGCTTTTGGATAAATTGGCTAGATTATTCGGCTAGATTGGTATGAATTAAGAATGACTTGTATTTAGATTTATTGCTTGGATTTTTATTTTTGATGTTTTGATTTTTTTGGATTTTGGGGATGCTTTTATTTTTTGTGGATTTTTGAAATGTTTTGAGATGAAATAGGTGATTGTTTTATTCTAGGATGGAGAACAAAGTATGAGGATGCTATAGAAAATGGTTAAGGCTATGGGTGCAAGATAGAATAAGTGATATCAACATATACGGATGGTCATGTAACATGCAAGTGTATGAGGCCCAAAGAGGAGGAATTTAGCTATACCATTGGAAAACTCATGTCCAAAATACAACACAATCATGTTGTCCCCAAGTGTAAGTGGGGTGATAGGATGAAAAAGATGGAATGTATATGATAGGAAGGGAATGAAAGACTCCAAAAATAACAAGGATGGTAAATAGGATATGCAATCGGAGACTAATATATTAGATGAAAATGGAATGATGGGGAAGCATAGACAAGTGACCTAGAGGATAATGGAAGCTGACAACTACACATGGCACTTTTGAGTAGGTTTTCACCATGGTACTTATCCAAGGTGTGACAAAAGTGGTATTCACCATAGGACGGATTATTTCTCTTTACTATTTTTTTTCTATTTATATATATATATATATATATATATATATATATATATATATATATATATATATATATATTAATGGGATATTCTAGCAAACTAAGCATGGAAAGGTAGGATATCAGGTGGAAGTATAGACTCTAGGCCAAGTGGACAATGATCATGATGGTGTATGAATGGTGCAAGTTGCATGGAAAGGATAATATCACTAGGATGGGCACCAAGGATACCATCATGAACCTCCTTAGGTGCAAGATAAGCCTTTTTTGTGTTTCCACAACGTAAATGGGAACTATCATAACCTTGTTGATTATGAATGTAGTGAGGTATATGTGGGATTGGATTATGGAAGGTAGTGGAAGTGTTATGGAGTGGAACTGATGGGGGATTAACAATCTCACTTTTGGGATGTTTATTTGGATTTTATTTGATAGTCAAGTGGATTTTCTTTTATGCAAGTAAATTCTCTTTGGATACTAGGGGTAACATGGACTTTTCCATAACTTTAGATACCCTATGATTTCTTTCTTTGAAGTCCAATGCTTTACGATTCTTAGGATTATTTTATTTTGTATGAATACGACTAAGGAATTCAATATGTACTCCATTATTGTGATAAGTAGATTGAGAGATTGGATTTTGTTGTTCCTATGAATTAGAAGTAGGATATGGCAATGAGGGCTCAATGGTGGAGATGGCACTGTGACTGAATAAAAATGAAATGTTAAGGTCAACGGTAGAGGCATTGATGGTTCCATTAATAGTACTTTAAATGACATTAGTGGGTTCATCAAGACTTGTAGAGGAAACATGAGGATCCTTAGTTTCAACTCTAGAAGGCATGTATCCTAGACTATAAGAAGTGTCATGGAGTGTTTCAACATGACAAGAATTATGTAACTCATACTCTCCACAACCTTTGTTAATAATCTTGACTTTGGTAATCTAAGGATCTTTAGAGTATAATGAAGTGGAAGCAAGTTCATTGGAGTGAACATAAGATCTGGAAGAGGTAACCTTCTCCTTAGTGGAAATATCATTGTTAGGACTAAGGTTATCTTTAGGACTAGCAACTCCCAAGTCCCTACAATATGCAAAGCATCTAGGATCCACTTGGATAGTAATTTTAACACCATTATGTGGGAACTTGATACATTGATGGTAAGTAGAAGGTATGGCTTGCATATAATGGATCCAAGGATGACCAAGTAAGTTGTTATATGGAAGCTCAGGGTCAAGGACATAACATGTAGTGTGTAAAAGGGCAAGTCCAACTTGTATGGGAAGACATATTGTGACTTTGCATTCTCTCTTAGTGTCATCATAGCCTTTGATAGTATGAGCGTATGGTTCCAAGTCAACTTGTGAATATCCCAATTGTTTTATTAACCTCAAGGTACATAGGCTGAAGCCAACTCCATTATCCAAAATAACACATTTGACTTTGGTTTTCTATATCAAGACATCTATGTGAAGGGCATTGATATGATATGGATCAATAGATGTCATGTCTTGTTGGGTAAAGGTAAGGTGATAGGTGGAAGAAAGATGACTCACAAGAAATTGGAATTGGTCTAGGTCAATATCATGTGGGACTTGGGAATCCTAGAGGACACTATAAAATATGGCTTTGTGTATGGGGGAGACCTTAAGGAGATCTAGGATGGAGATTTGTGCAAGAGTCAAGTCCCAAGGTGATTAAGGATATTATAATAGGATCGATGAGTGGATGAGGAAGATAAAGGTAAGTATGAGGCATTGATGAAGTTTGGGATGAGGCAGATGAAGGTTGGGGGATAGTAATGGTTTAGTGATGACTGGTGATAGTGCATCTAGGGGATGGGGCTCTAATGATTATGGTGGAAACATGCAGGAAGGATCATAATCCACTCTTCCTATGACAATGTCATAATCAATAGGGTTTTTTTTATAGTGAGCATTATTGGTATGATTATCTTGGAATTGATTGGGGTTGGTGGCAACAGACTTGGTTTGATGTTTTGGAAAAGGATCATCATAAACACTCAATTGTTCATTGGAATATTTAGGCTTAGTATTGACCTCCAATTGTACTTGATCAATAAGATCTTGGATGTAATGTTTGAACCTCATACAATTATGTGTGGGTGACCATTAACATGATGATAATCACAATATTCTTGTTCATTATACCATGCGAGTTTAGACTCATTATCAACATAGGGTCTTGTATAAGGGTATGTGACCATGTCGACTTGCACAAACTTTTGAAAGATTAAGTCAATGGGATTTTCTAAATGTGTGAAATGTCATCATGAAGTTGGAGGAGTTCTAAATTGTCACTCAGAAAGGGTGATGCTACTACTCAAGAGGACCTTTGGCATATTGGGTTGGGAGGCTTGAGTTGTTTGGATATGTTTAACATTTGTGAGTACATCACTAATCACATGCTTGTTCTTGGCCCAAGGTTTGAATTTATCATTTGTAGGGCTATTGTCTTTGGTTTGTGATTTGATTAAACCATTAGATATAGGGGATTTTCAATGTTGATAGATTTATCAACAATCTCTTCAAATGTGGAAATCTACAATGGATTTGAATATGAAAGGCCATTTCCTGATTAAGGTTTTGGATGAAAATGATTAACCATTTTATTTTTCATGGATAACCCATGGTATTTGACTTATAAGCCCTCTCCACATTTTTAGGTAAGAGGCAAAGATTTCTCTATTATGTTTCTTGACATTACAAAGGCCTAGCATTGTAAGATTATTTTCAATATTGTAGGAGAAATGAAAAACGAATTTTTGGGATAAGTCAATGAAAATTGTAATGGTATGGGGAGTAAGATAATGAAGCCGATCTAAAGCTTCTCCTACCATAGTGGAAAACATTTCAAGAGAGAAATGTCATAATGGGAAACCTCTTGAAAAGCCATAAATAGTTCCAAGGACAATTAGGAGGTTACTTGAAAATCTACTTCAAAAATAAAACACAATCTGCTACCCTCAAGTGTATGTGGGGTAATAGGATGAAATGTATATGATAGGAAGGGAAGGGAAGAATACAAAAAATAATAAGGATGGTAATAGGACATACAATGGGAGACTAATATATTAGATGAAAATGAAATGATGGGGAAGCATGGACAAGTGACCTAGAGGATAATGGAAGCTAACAACTACACATGGCGCATATGAATAGGTTTTCACCATGGTACTTATCCAAGGCACCACAAAAGTGGTTTTCATCATAGGACGGATTATTTCTCTTTACTATTTTTTTTCTTTTTTTTTCTATTTTTCTATATAATATTTTTTATTGGGATATTGTAACAAGCTAAGCATGGAAAGGTAGGATATTAGGTGGAAGTATGAAATTTGGACCAAGTGGACAATGATCATGATGGTGGGAGAAAGGTTGAAGTTGCATGGCAAGGATGATGTCAATAGGATGGGCACCAAGGATACCACCATGTGGTGCAGGAGCACCTACCTGACAGCTGGCCTCCATGAGGCAGTTAGTTTGTTTTAGGTCTTGTTAATGTTTTCAAGAAGGTCTGATAAGACCAATGCATGTAATAAGGTCATGCTGACCATGCTTTACTATTTTTAGATAGTTTGTTAGGATAGCTGTTATGCTGTAGGTCCGGTTGGATCTCCCAGCCGCCAGGAGAGATTTCCCAGCCGCTTGGAGTCGGGTCAGTAGTACTCGCAGGAGATCCTATATATGCATGAGGATCGGTTGGTTTTAGAGATAGGATTGCATCGAGCTAGGTTGCACAGAGTGAGACAGAGAGAGAGACTGATCATTGTATTGCATCTTTTGAAATCAAACAAAGTGATCCTGTTTGTGTTCATCCTCTGTTGAATTCCATTGTTTAATCGATTTGCTGTTTTGGTGGCTGTATGGATTCGCTGATCCATTCCACCGGTTGATTCGTCGAATCGGTGGAATGGCCATGTACAGTAGGGTAGGATTTAGTTTGCATTTCGTGTTTGTTCGCATGTAGGTGTGCAAGATCACCGTCGAAAGGTGTTGAGAACCCTAGCATGAGCATGTGCTAGGTCGAGCTGATAGTTAGAGTTTGGAAGATCACCCTGAGAGTAGATCGGGTCATCCCAGGAGGTTCGGCGGATAGAAATTCGCTAAGGTTGGAAGTTCGTTAAAATGGCATCATCAGGATATTTCTGCGTATATCCTGCAGTCACTTCAGGCATCGCCATCCGGGTAGATGGAGATGAGCATGATGCTATCGATTGCATGAAGTGAATGAATGTCGGGGTGATCATCATCAGGAGTTGCCGAGGAGGAGCGTATCGGCATAAGGTAGAAGATCGGGTTGATCGCGGGCTAAAAAGGTTAAGTTTGGCTGACAACAGGAGGAGCTGCATATGACATCATCGTCATCAGGATATTACAGGGCAGCAGGATATTGAAGGAGCTGCATGTGACGTCATCGTCATCAGGATAATCGTCATCAGGATATCGGGGTGACGTAAGCATCAAAGGAAAGGTACGTGAAGTAGAGTATCATCATCAGGATATATGGGAGGAACCGGATGTTCTATATCCTGCTGATGAACATGATGTTGAATATCATGATGCTGAAGATAGTGAAGGTAGAGTTTGGCGGTAAGGTGAACAGTGAACGTCAGGAGGATGTTCGTGCTTGCCAAATGTGATGATGCTGCCGATAGTCGGATATGATGATGCTGCTGACATGCAAAAGGGCGAAGGCTTGTCTGCAGGAGGATATCGTCGGCAGAGTAAATATGATGATGTTGACAGTGTTAAGGAAAATATGATGATGATGATGAAGGGTTGCGGACATCCATGTTGTATGTTAAGGTTTTAGTGTGGATGCCTCTGCATCACCATGAACCTCCTTATGTGCAAGATTAGTCTCTTTTGTGTTTAGACAACATAAATGTGAACCATCATATCCTCATCGATTATGGATGTAGCAAGGTGTATGTGGGATGGGATTATGGAAGGTGGTGAATGTGCTATGGAGTAAAAGTGATGGAGTAAAAGTGATGGGGCACCAACAATCTCACTTTTAGGATGTTTATTTGGATTTTCTTTGATACTCAAATGGATTTGAATTTTTGCAAGTAAATTCTCTTTGGATGCTAGGGGTAACATGGACTTTTTTTTGACTTTGGATACCCTAGGATTTCTTTCTTTGAAGTCCAATGCTTTAAGATTTTTAGGATTCTTTGCTTTTGTAGGAATAGAACTAAGGAGTTCAATATGTACTCCATCATTATGACAAGTAGTGTGAGATATTTGATTTTGTTGGTCCCATGAAGTGGAAGTAGGATATGGAATTGTCATGGATTAAGGATGCAATGTCAAGGTCTTTGACAGAGGCATTGATGGTACCATCGACTATACTTTTACTGACATTAGAGGGTTCATCAAGACTTCTAGAGGAAACATGATGATCCTTGGTTTCAACACTAGAGGGCATGTATCCTAGACCATAAGAAGTGTCACAGAGTGTTTCAACATGAAAAGAATTATGTAACTCATACTCTCCACAACCTTTGTCGATAATCTTGACTTTGGTAACTTGAGGATCTTTAGAGGATGATGAAGTGAAAGCAAGGTGATTGGGATGAACATAAGATTTAGAATAGGTAACCTTCTCCTCAGTGGAAATATCATTGTTAGGACAAAGGTTATCTTTAGGAGTAGAGAAACTCCCAAGGCCCTACAATATGCAAAAGGTCTAGGATCCTCTTCGATAATAATTTCAACACTAATATGTGGGAACTTGATACATTGTTTCTCCTTTTTGGACTAAGCAAGAAAAAACAAGGGGAGCATATATATCCCTCAATATCCACCCTCATCATGTCTCATCACTCAATCCCCTTAGTGTTTATTTGTTGTTTATAGGATGATTTGATTTGGATTATCTGACAAGTGTTCCTTTGCAGGATACAATCTCTAACTTTGTGGTCTTGCAGGATTATAGACTAGGGGCTTCTTCCTCTTGTGTGGCAGCACTTTGTCTTACTCTATAGTATCCTTTTAGGTATCCTTTTCATGATTGAAGTATTTATGTTCCTTTAGTTGCATATGTACATAGTGTCATATGGCCACTAAAGTAGGGGCTAAATGTTATGTCAGAAATTGTACTCCTGCATGGATTAGCACAATTTCACATAGTTTAGCTCCTCTCCTTTAGTGTCCTCTTACCCATTTTTATTTTTAGAAGGTACCTAAACCCTGATTGACATGTACCGTATTGAGGAAATGTCACATTTTGAAGTGATAACTAACAGAACCCAAAAACAAACCTAGGATTCTAGACAATTTGGACCCTCTTAAGCTAGACCTTAAGTGAAATTTGGGTCCTAGATTTGGGAGCCTGCACCCTAGTCTGAGCCTAAATTTTTGGGTCCTAACTTTTGGTGAGGTGTCAAGTTGTTCCATGCACCTCAAGATTCTGAATTCAAATTTTCATTTTCATGTGATGTCGGCATATTGTTTCGAGTGTTTTCATTTCTAAGGTTAGGTATTTAAAGAGAATTAAAAATTATTTCATCACACACAATTCACATGCAAGCTTATTATGCCAAAATTTTTCCATTGCTATTATTGAAGGTCTGCACTTTGTTGAAGCTCATTAAAGATATTTTAAGGAGATTAGGAATCAAGATCTTGAGTCTATGTTACTCTTCCTATGGTTTTTTCAAGCCCTTTGTATGATTAGGAGAAGGGTTGAAGCCTCCAACTTGAGTTTTAGAATCCTCTACAGATATGACTACCTCGCCTTCCTGTTATACAAGTCTTCATCACTATCATATGCTTGAGGTGAAGTTGTTGTTGTTTCCTTGAGTGAAACATTGTGTGGATCCATCCTTGATGCTTGCGTCATTTAGGATCTCGCATTTATGCTTACAGACTTGATTTTTGAGAACACATGTCTGCATACTTTATCGTTGGCTATTATTGAGGTAGAAATACCAAAGATGGGGTTTGACTGAGGTAAACTTCTATATAGCCACAACCATCCTTCTCCCACTTTTACATGTGCAGGTTAAATTTGAAAAGATAATAGAAAGGAGCAGAGGAAGAACAACTATTACAAGTACAGTCGTTAAAGAACTTTAGGTTTCCTCATCAAAGAATTCCTAGACTAAGCGGTAGGTACCCTAGTCTAACAGGGCTTCAAATCTAGGATTTGGAACCATTTTTGAAGACTTCGATACCTCATGCAAAAAGTTTTATTATCAAAAAATTTTTGAACTACGGGGTGGGCACCCTTGTCTGACAGGCCTCAAGTTTCTAGGTACACAGTCACTGAAACCTTTGATTTGCATTTCTATAGTGTTTGACAATCTTTGTTTTGGAAATTAGTATGTTTCAACATTCTTTACAATTAGGGTTTCATGTGATAAGGTTACCTAGAGCTTGTGAAAACCTAATTGGAGCATCCATTCATGTACAACACCATAAAAGTGAATAGAAATCACTAGCTTGGTCCATCATAGTGAACAAGCTCAGTTTCTATCTCCTTAATGCTGGGTGTATGTGAAAAGAGAGGCTTGATTTGGTTTATACATGCTATCGTTCCTTCTACGTTTCCACCAATTAACACTTCTCGATACCAAAACATCTCAAATTTCATTTATTCACTCAAATGAAAAGTGACATCCTTATAACTGCGCATTCAAAGCCATAATCACAATAATAGAAATATAAATTTCGCATATAAATCAAAATATTATGATGCATATCATATGAATGCTATTATTATTTTCCTAACTATAGGATCAACAAATAGTTCAATGCCATAAAAATAGAGTAAATAAAATGTAGATCAAAATCATTTGACTATATACAAACTCTATCTTTAATATGTTTTTAATATGTTTGAGTGCTATGCTAAAATGGAATTTAAAAAAAAAAAAATTGAAAATCTTTACCAAACATTATAATCTTATATGTAAAATGCTTCTATTTTTAAACCATTCAAATGCTAAAAATTTATCACCTTTTCACATATGCCTTCCAAAAAAATGACTAAATATAGGAATCAAAGTTAGTAACAAGAATAATTAGAAATTATACAATATAAAAGTCATATTTTCGTGTTTCAAACTAAACTAGTGATAAAACCCTTTTGAGTATATAAAAACTAGGTTCATGAAACGATATAACTTTAACATTGTAAACCAGAAACCCATAACAAAGAAAGATGCTTTTCAAAACCAAAACCAACAACATTTTATCTTCACCAAAATAGTTAGCATACATTCTATTAATAGACCATACAAAATTGAATTCTTTTTATTTAAATAAAAAATAATTCAACTTATTCATGATTGGATGTAAAACTCATAAAGAAATAAAAATAACCATACAAAAAATTATCAGTCTTTTTGAGTTACACTATGTTATCCTTTTTTTAAACTCAGAAAAAATTTAAACTTTTCATGCTTATTAGATGACATCTATGGTCAAGTCATTTTCCTAAAATTTATGTTGGTTCTCCAAATTGCATGTGAAGTCTCTTTATGGCTTGAGCTTAGTTGAATTAATAAGATTAATGTTTGAGCTAATAAGTCTCAATAAAAAATGCTTAGTCATTTTAAATGTTGAAACACTTATAAAGACAAAATCGTCAATTTGTGGTCATAGGCAAAAATACTTTGCAATTAAGTTCAATCTCCTCAAAATGTCATAACTTTCCCATAAACCTAATTTTTGAAGGTGATTAAGTATTTGATTAGACTTTAGTGGCAAAAATATAATTCATCTATACAGTTTGAGAGATATACTATCCCAAGGTACTTTTTGAAACATTTATTCCTCATAGCTCACAATTTCACAAAGTCACAAAATGGTGTGGAAGGTTGATAGTAGATTCTAAGTAACCCTTCTAAAGGTTTGACATGTTAATTTTAGAATATACCAAGTCCAAATGCATGTATGATTAGTTTGCATATTAGATATTTTAACTATTTAGGGGTTCAACACATGGCCACAAGTCAACTTCTTTATGTGATTATTAAATTCACCAAAATTTATTTACACTATTAATTAAAGGGCTTGATTGGTGAAACTACGAAGTCCTAATTTTTATTTACATATGCAATGAAATCATTGGTGAATATTTAGAAATTGGTGTAATTGTAAGTTATAGGTACGAGGCAAATTCAAACTTGTGAATATTTAGTTTCTATGAAAAAGTTTCCTCGACATACATGTCTCGTATAGTGTCTAACATTTAAAATCATTGTAACAAAGTGTCAAAGGAGTGGAACTTTCTATCATAAATATAAAACTACACTTTGAGTTTAAAATTTTCTAACATATTACAAAGGTTTGTAAATGTAAAAGTCCACTCCTATCATAAATATAAAAACTACACTTTGAGTTTAAAATTTCCAACATATTACAATGGTTTGTAAATGCAAAAATTGTAGGCACAAATGCAATTATTATTTTTCCACCTTCAAATCTCTACCCTGTTGTAAATTCCAAAAAGATCAGACTTCGTGAACATCTTGATCAAAAATGGTGGTGTCATTGTGTCCTCATGTCTTATGAAATCCTGCAATATAATATAATAATGAGCAAAAAAAAGTGGAAATGTGTGGGAATTTTGAGGCACTCACAGAAGTCGAAGGTGCCTTCACATTCTAGTATCGTTACGAATCCCTCAATCATGCAAGGTATAGAAGTGAAGAGGTGAAGGAACATTTAAAATGTTCCTTATAGTGTTTGGAGAAGTAGAAGCCCATGGCACCTACCAAAACACTCTACTTAAACATCATCCATTTCAATGGTCAAATAGTTAATAACAATTTTACACTTCATCTACAAAATAGTATTGAGTCTTCACTCCCACTTAACTTCCCTAAGGCTTATATTAAAACAAGACAACTAAAACAGAAGGGAATATGCAGACTCTCGCTGCACATGCAGACATTCCAACTTCCACGGTGCCTTCACATCCCCACATTTCTACAGAGACGCAAAATTCATCCATATAAAGTCTTCTGAAGCTTGTATAACTAAACTCCTTTTGCCCACATTCTGCAGGTATGCACAATATGAATTTGTTGAAAATGCTGTAAAAATTCCATGGGGATGCAATTTGCAGTTGTATAACTAAACTCCTTTTGCCCACATTCTCCTATACCTGTGCTGTCAATGGTGCCTAGAACAGGGTTTGACACGAACGCAAATTGTGGAAGCAAAGATCAAGTACGATAATTCCAAATGTCATTTAATGCAATTCAATGCGTGCAATCTGCAAAATACGGATTTGTTAAATAATATTTTACGAACTTTAAAGCAAGCTTTTAGCAGGTGCAAAGCCATAATGCTAGTACCTACGTGGCGTATGGTTAAACTTTCCAGTATTCCAGCGTCCAGGTAACAGTTTTGGAACGAGCAGTAAATGACATTTGCAGGAGTAAAACTGAATTAATGCCCCCTGCTAGCGAACCTTCATGCCTGCACGCTAGAACAGGTTATTAACTTCCATCAAAGTGTAAGGGATAGTAGAATGTGTCAGATTTTTGCGGGAGTAAAACTGAATTAATCCCCCCTGCTAACGAACCTTCATGCCTGCACGCTAGAACAGGGTATTAACTTCCATCAAAGTGTAAGGGATAGTAGAATGTGTCAGATTTTAGTTGGAATTCTTCTGTAGTAAATGTGTATACAGAAATATGGAATCAAATAAATAAACAATACATAATGAAATGAAGGTATTTATTCCATATTTGAACAACACTTCATCTACCAATCAAAGGATTAAAAAGTATAATGAAAATGATAAATAATCCTATAATATTTGATAATAATTTTGATATGTTGGTTGTTCAATTCTACAACATAATAACTAGATAATGATAATAGATGAGAATGAAAGAGTTAGGATGATTTTCATAGCATGGTGTTGTATGAAGATGTGATGTTCAAATAGTTTGGTTGAGACCTGATTTATAGAGGTTGGATATGATGAATGAAAAGTTAGGATTAAGAGATTAGATCAATGGCCAAGATTGGTTGAGAGCATATTAGGACAAGGATAAAGATTTCTAGGGCAACAAAAGAAGCTTCTATGGTTTATCCTTATGTGAATGGTCAAGATTGAGAGATGTAATATAAAATGGATAGTTATGATGAACATTTTATTTATTGATTGTGGACACTCATTTAATGATTGTGGCAAGTGGTTGAGGATAAGGACAAGGTAGACATGTGAATCTCAATAATTGAATTAAATAATAAAATTTATTTAAATTATTATTGGAGAGGGGATGATAAAATAATAAATTAATTAAATAAATAAGATTTGTTCAATGAATTTCGGCTACAAGGGATAAATGGAGATTAAATAAATAAAAAAAAATTATTTATTTAATTTAGGTGATGGAGGAAATAGATTAATTAAATAAGTATAATTTATTTAATTAATTGGAAAAAGGCATATAGTAAAGGGGACTCTTAGGACAAAAGTAACGCAAAGTGTCGGAAGGTGGTATCGACAAGGCAATGAAAGTGACATAGTCAATTTAAGGTGTCTACATATTTCCCCTCTTTGAGATGATGTTGCGACTAAGAGAAGTAACATCATTTCAAAGAAGATAAGGTATGGATGGAGGGAAAATGATGCCCTAGCCACTTGAAGGAGTGACAAGGAGGAATGACGTAAGGATGGGATGCCCTGCTCAAGAGAATAGGTGGGTTGGAAGAATACGTGTATGCTCTCAAAATGGATGAAAAGATAAGGGATCAATAAAAATGGATGCATAAGACGTTATGCTGCATTAAGTGAACAAACATATAGTTTGATATAGCACTAGACATTATGCACCAAGGTATAAAGACCAGGGTGACGATGTGTCATGTGTATGAAATTACTTGAGATGGTAAACAAATGTATCCTTATACATGCCCAACATAATACAACCTTGTTTAGATGTGTGAGGAAGGAAGCTTAGAGAATTAAAGTCCAAATGCACAAAGGTATGAAATGACATTATATGCAAAGGATGATGGGTATGCATAAAGCTATTCCACCACACACAAGATATGAATATTAGTTGGAGTAATAAGAACATCGAACAAACACAGAAAAATGCAAGATCAAATGATAATACACACAAGCAAGCAAGCAAGCTTACACAATGATTAGAAACAAATAAGGTATTGCCCGTGTCAAGATGTAAACCGATGATTGATTGATTAAGATATTGTTGTCATTGTAGGGAGATATATCCCTAGATCAACATAAGGATGTGGGAACGATATAAACCATTGATGATGATGATTATTGATTGATTGATGGAGTCGATAGCAAGGTTGAAACAAGACCAAGGATGCTTTTGGATAATTCGGCTAGATTATTTGACTAGATTGCTATGGATTAAGGATGACTTGCATTTAGATTTATTTCTTGATTTTTTCTTTTGGATGTTTTGATTATTTTGGGGTTTTGGAGGTGTTTTTATTTTTTGTGGATTTTTGAAATGTTTTGAGATGACATAGGTGATCGTTTTAGTTTAGGAGTAAGGATAAAGTATGAGGATGCTATGGAAAATGGTTAAGGCTATGGGTGTAAGATAGAATAAGTTCAATATCAACATATGCGGATGGTCATGTAACATGCAAGTGTATGAGGCACAAAGAGGAGGAACTCAGCTATACCAATGACAATTAGTAGGTTACTAGAAAACATATGTCCAAAATACAACAGAATCGTGCTTCCCCCAAGTGTAAGTGGGGTGATAGGATGAAATGGATGGAATGTATATGACAGGAAGGGAAGTGAAGACTCCAAAAAATAACAAGGATGGTAAATAGGATATGCAATGGGAAACTAATATATTAGATGAAAACAAAATAATGGTGAAGCATGGACAAGTGAGCTAGAGGATAATGGAAGCTGACAACTACACATGATACTTACGAGCATGTTTTCACCATGGTACTTATCCATGGTGCCACAAAAGTGGTTTTCACCATAGGACATATTATTTCTCTTTACTATTTCTTTTTCTATTTTTCTATATATATTTTTTTGAATGGGATATTGCAACAGGCTAAGCATGGAAAGGTATGATATTAGGTGGAAGTATGGACTTTGGACCAAGTGGACAATGATCATGATGGTGGGTGAAAGGTGGAAGTTGCATGGAAAGGATAATGTCACTAGGATGGGGACGAAGGATACCATCATGAACCTCCTTAAGTGAAATATTAGTCTCTTTTGTGTTTAGGCAATGTAAATGGGAACCATCATATGCTCGACGATTATGCATGTAGGAAGGTGTATGTGGGATGCGATTATGGAAGGTGGTGGAAGTGTTATGGAGTGAAAGTGATGGGGGCTTAACAATCTCACTTTTAGGATGTTTACTTTGATTTTCTTTGATACTCAAATGGATTTTCTTTTTCACAAGTAAATTCTCTTTGGATATTAGGGTTAACATTGACTTTTCTTTGACTTTGGATATCCTAGGATTTATTTCTTTGAAGTCCAATGCTTAGGATTTTTAGGATTCTTTTCTTTTGTAGGCATACGACTATGGAGTTCAATATGTACTCCATCATTATGATAAGTAGATTAAGAGATTGGATTTTGTTGCTCCCATGAAGTGAAAGTAGGATATGGAAATGAGGGCTCAATAATGGAGATGGCATTGTCACAAAATAAGGATGAAATGTGAAGGTCTTTGGTAGAGTCATTGATTGTTCCATTGATGGTACTTTAAATGAAATTAGAGGGTTCATCAAGACTTGTTGAGGAAACATGAGGATTCTTAGTTTCATCAGTAGAAGGCATGTATCCTAGACTATAAGAAGTGTCATGGAGTGTTTCAACATGACAAGAATTATCTAACTCGTACTCTCCACAACCTTTGTCAATAATCTTGACTTTTGTAACCTAACTCTCGTTAGAGGACAATCAAGTGGAAGTAAGGTCATTGGAACATAAGATGTGGAAGAGGTAACCTTCTCCTCAGTGGAAATGTCATTGCTAGGACTAAGGTTATCTTTAGGACTAGCAACTCCCAAGTCCCTATAATATGTGAAGTGTCTAAGATCCACTTGGATAGTAATTTCAACACCATTATGTGGTAACTTGATCCATTGATGGTAAGTAGAAGGTATGGCCTTCATATCATGGATCCAAGGATGACTAAGTAAGATGTTATATGGAAGCTCAAGGTCAAGGATACGACATGTAGTGTGTAAAAGGGCAGGCCCAACTTTTGTGGGAAGACATATTGTGCCTTTGTATTCTCTCTTAGTATCATCATATCCTTTGATAGTATGAGGCCATTATTCCAAGTCAACTTGGGAATATCCCAATTATTTTATTAAATTCAAGGTAGATAGGTTCAAGCCAGCTCCATTATCCAAAAGCACACGTTTGACCTTGGTTTTGGAGATTAAGACCTCTATGTGAAGGCCATTGTTATGAAATTGATCAATAGATGGCATGTGTTGTTGCGTAAAGGTGGGGTGATAGGTGGAAGAAAGATGACTCACATGAAATTGGAATTGATCAAGGTCAATATCAGGTGGGACTTAGGAATCTCAGAGGACATGGTAAAATATGGCTTTGTGTATGGGGGAGACCTTAAGGAGATCTAGGATGGAGATTTGTGCAGGAGTCAGGTCCCACGGTGATCAAGGATATTATAATAGGATCAATGAGTGGATGAGGAAGATGAAGGTGAGGATGAGGACTTGATGAAGGTTGGGATGAGGTAGATGAATGTTGGGAGATAGTAATGGTTCTGTGATGACTGGTGACAATACGTCTAGGGGATGGGGATCTAATGGTGATGGTGGAAACTTGCACGAAGGATCGTAATCCACTCTTCCTATGACATTGTCATAATCAAGATGGGTTTTTTTATAGTGAGCATTGTTGGTACGATTATCTTGGGAATGATTGCACTTGGTGGCAACAGACTTGGTTTGATCTTTTAGAAAAGGGTCATTATAAACACCCAATTGTTCATTAGAATATTTAGGCTTAGTATTGACCTCCAATTGTACTTGATGAATAAGATCTTTGATATAATGTTTCAGCCTCATACAATTATGTGTGGGTGACCATTGACATGATGATAATCACAATATTCTTGTTCAATATACCATGTGAGTTTGGACTCATTATCAACATAGGGTCTTGTATAAGGGTATGTGACCATGTCAGCTTGCACAAAATTTTGAAAGATTGACTCAATGGGCTCTTCTAAATGTGTGAATGTCATCATGAATTTAGAGGAGTTCTAAATTGTCACTCAAGAAGGGTGATTGTACTAGTCGAGAGGACATTTGGCACATTAGGCTAGGAGGCTTGAGTTGTTTGGACATGTTTAATATTGGTGAGTCCATCACTAATCACATGTTTGTTCTTGGCCCAAGGTTTGAATTTATCATTTGTAGGGCTATTGTCTTTGGTTTGAGATTTGATTAAACCTTTAGATATAATGGATTTTCAATGCTGATACCTTTATCAACAATCTCTTCAAAGGTGGAAATCTATAATGGATTTGAATATGAGAGGCCATTTCTTGATTAAGGTTTTGGATGAAAATGCTTAACCATTTTATTTTTTGGGGATGACCCATGGGATTTGACTTGTAAGACATCTCCACCTTTTTAGGTAAGAGAGAAAGATTTCTCCATTATGTTTCTTGACATTACAAAGGTCTAGCATTGTGAGTTCATTTTCAACATTGTAGGAGAAATGAACAATGAATTTTTTGATAAGTCGATGAAAGTTGTGACGGTACTAGGAGTAGGATGATGAAACCAAACTAAAGTTTGTCCTACCATACTTAGTGGAAAACATTTCAAGAGAGAAACATTAGAATGGGAAACCTCTTTACAAGCCATAAATAATTCCAAGGATAATAAGGAGGTTACGGGAAAATCTATTTCAAAACTAAAATACAATTCATTGCCCCCAAGTGTAAGTGGGGTGATAGGATGAAATGGATGGAATGTGTATGATAGAAAGGGAATGGAAGACTTTGACAAATAACAAGGATGGTAATTAGGATATCCAATGGGAGACTAATTTATTAGATGAAAATGGAATGATGGGGAAGCATGGACAAGTGACGTAGAGGATAATGGAAGCTAACGACTACACATGGCACCTGCGAGTAGGTTTACACTATGGTACTTATCCAAGGTGCCACAAAACTAGTTTTCACCATAGGATGGATTATTTCTCGTTACTATTTTTTTCTTTTTTCTTTTTTTTCCTATTTTTCTATATATATTTTTTATTAGGATATTGCAACGAGATAAGCTTGGAAAGGTAGGATATTAGGTGGAAGTATGGACTTTAGACCAAGTGGACAATGATCATGATGGTGGGTGAAATGTGGAAGTTGTGTGGCAAGGATAATGTCACTAGGATGGGCACTAAGGATACCATCATGAGCCTCCTTAGGTGCAAGATTAGTCTCTTTTGTGTTTAGGAAATGTAAATGTGAACCATCATAGCCTCGTCGATTATGGATGTAGTGAGGTGTATGTGGGATGGAATTATGGAAGGTGGGGGAACTATTATCAAGTGAAAGTGTTGGGGGACCAACAATCTCACTTTTCAGATGTTTATTTGGATTTTCTTTGACACTCAAATGGAATTGAATTTTTGCAAGTAAATTCTCTTAGGGGTAACATGGACTTTTCTTTGAATTTGGATACCTTAGGTTTTCTTTCTTTGAAGTCCAATGCTTTAGGAATATATGATTCTTTTCTTTTGTAGGAATACAACTAAGGAATTCAATATGTACTCCATCATTATGACAATTAGTGTGAGAGATTAGATTCTATTGGTCCCATTAAGTGGAAGTGCGATATGGTAATGAGGGCTCAATGGTGGAGATGAGATTGTCATGGAATAAGGATGTAATGTGAAGGTCTTTGGTAGAGGCATTGATGGTTAATTTGATGATACTTTCGATGACATTAGAGGGCTCATCAAGACTTGTAGAGGAAACATGAGGATCCTTAGTTTCAACAAAAGAAGGCATGTATCCTAGACCATAAAAAATGTCATGTAGTGTTTCAACATGAAAAGAACAATGTAACTCATACCCTCCACAACCTTTGTCAATAATCTTGACTTTGGTAACTTGAGGATCTATAGAGGAAGATGAAGTCAAAGCAAGGTCATTGGGATGAACATAAGATTTGGAAGAGGTAACCTTCTCCATAGTGGAAATATCATTGTTAAGACAAAGGTTATCTTTAGGACTAGCAAATCCCAAGGCCCTACAATATGCAAAGGGTCTACAATCCACTTCGATAATAAATTCAACACCAATATGTGGGAACTATATACATTGACTACAACTAGAAGGTGCGACTTCAATATCATGGATGCAAGGATGACCAAGTAAGATGTTATATGGAAGCTCAAGGTCAAGGACATGACATGTAGCATGTAAAAGGGAAGGTCCAAATTGTACGAGAAGACATATGGTGTCTTCACATTCTCACTCAGTATCATCATATCCTTTGATAGTATGAGGACATTGTTCCAAGTCATCTTGTGAATATACCAATTACTTTTTTAACTTCATGGTGCATAGGTTCAAGCTAGGTCCATTATCCAAAAGGACAGGTTTGACTTTAGTTTTGGATATTAAGACCTCTATGTGAAGGGCATTGTTATGAAATGGATCAATAGATGGCACGTCTTTTTTGATAAAGGGGAGGTGATAGGTGGAAGATGACTCACAAGAGATTGGAATTGATTAGGATCAATATCATGTGGGACTTGGGAATCTTGGAGGACATAGTCTAATATGGCTTAGTGTATGGAGAGACCTTAAGGAGATCTAGGATGGACATTTGTGCAAGAGTCTTCTAATGCAATCATGGCAAGAGGGTCCAAAGAATGATATGTCCAAACCATGCAACTAGAGTAAACACAACGGGAATAGCACAATTGTGGAATTAAATGGGAGATTCATATATTCAACATATCAAAGAATTACAATGCTCATATTCTGGCAACATGCGGGCTACAATCAAAGGAATCATAGGCATACTTTTTGGGTTACAACAAATATGCAAGATATGGCATTGATGTGCCTTCTAGAAATAAATTCAAACTCTAAATCACATTCTAAAACTACTAACTCCCTAATGCATTTATGACATGTATATATATCATCTTCAAGCTCATAGAATCCTCTGTGTCAGCCTCAAGAAGTTACAAACTCCAATGAAGGATGTAACATGTAGAAACAAGTAGGTTGGCCTACGACATATGTTATTGCTTCACAAATGAATGAAACTTGGTGCAGAAATCAAGGAAGGTCTATCTAGTCCTTATTTTTCATGTATGATGTTCCATTAAGCTCCGCAGGTTACAGAAGTGCTTTGCAAACCTTCTCCTTGAACTGACTATCTGAATGCTCTGTTCGGTGAAATCTGATCATCTTCTGATAGCGATAACTTTCTGGAAACAAATCCAAATCACTTGAAATCTCAATATGATATAGATGACATGGGATAGAAGCTAAATCCTACTCTACATGCTCTAATATGAAGATGCAGCAAAGTGTAGTAGAAAATGATGAAACTACAAATGATTGAACTAAACTAAAAATGAAAGAAAAGAAAGAATGCAAATATTTTTGGTTGATGCAAGATTGCTCTACAACTTGGGATGCTCCTATATCAAACACTTGGGGTTGTTGAAAAAGTGAGTTCCTCACTTTGTTGGGGCTAGAGGCAAACCAAGGTAGTCTACCTCAGCTTTAGAAATCCATGATGAGTCTTCTTCTAGTCTTCCTTTCCACTTTACCAAATATTCTTTATACTACTTGCCTCTTGTACTATGTCCAACTCTGTTATCCAAGACATCCTCTATTTTCTCCAGTTGTTGCCATGGTAATTGATTCTTCAAACAATCTTCAATGTCATCACTTGATTCTCCTTCGTGATACTGATATAAGTCTGCAATGTTGAATATAGGTGATATAACAAATGTCTTCAGTAGATCCACTTCATATGCCTTTCCTAAATCAAATTTCTGAAGAATCTTACAAGGTCCAAAATTCTTCATCTTCTGCTTGTTGTATGTCCCCATTGGAAATCTCTCCTTTCTTAGATATACCATAACTTCATCAACAATTGAAAATTCTTTATGTCTCCTCTTCTCATTTGCTTTCTCCTTATACTTACTATTCATCTCCTCGAAATGCTTCTTGACCTTGATTATGTAGTGTCTCCATGTATCCTACAAATTCTTCTGACTCTGTACTTCTCTCATTCTCCATATTGATGTCTCTTAGCTCTGTAACTCCTCTAAGTTGTACTCCTATTACAATATTAAATGGTGTCTTTACTGTGCTCCTATTCACAGAATTATTTATATAAATTTTTCTTGTGGTAGAATTAGATCCTAGTTTCCTGCCTTATCTCCTATGAAACATCTCAACAAGTTATCCAAACTCATGATTACCACTTCTATTTATCCATCTGTTTGTGGATGAAATGCTAAACTGAACTTTAGGTCTATCTTTATCTTCTTCCATAGCGTTCTCCAAAAATATCCAATGAATCTTGTATCTCTATCTGAAACTATACTCTTAGGTAATCCATGAAATCTCACAATCTCCCTAAAAAATAGGTCAGCAACATGTACTACATCATTTGTCTTCTTACAAGGAATAAAGTGTGTCATCTTTGAAAATCTGTCAACTACTACAAATATAGAATCATGTCCCCTCTATTTTCTTGGCAAACATAATATGAAATCGATGGTTATGTCTTTCCAAGGTCTCTCTAGTACTAGCAAAGATTTGTACAATCTGGTATTCTGACTACTCTCTTTTGCAACTTAACAAACTCTAAACAAATTTCCTTACATCCTTATATATCCAAGGCCAAAAGTAATGTTCACTTACAAATCTATGGTCTTGTCAATCCCAAAATGTCCTGCTAATCCACCACTATGCTTCTCCTTGATCAAATTGTCTCTCATTGAACTCCTAGGTATACACAATTGATTTCCTTTGAACAATATATCCTCCTAAATGAAATAGTCTAACCACTTGTATCTATCACAATAGGTTCCTTACATGCTTTCCATGCTTCTACAAAATCAATATCTTCTTTATACATATGCTTCATTTCTTCAAATCCTAATACTTCTACCCTCATTTCTATCAGCAAATTCCTTCTTCTGCTCAATGCATCTACAACTTTATTTGACTTCCCACTCCTATGCCTCAATACAAATATGTAACTCTGCATGAAGTCTACCCATCTCATACGTCTCTGATTCAACTTTTCTTGAATGTTCAAATACTACGAAGCTTGATGATCAGTGTAAAACACAAATTCCTTAGGCAACAAGTAATTTCTCCACTTCTTCAATACTTGAATTATGGCATAGAACTCCGGATCATAAATTGCATATCTTTTCCTTGCATCATTCAACTTCTCAATGAAATATGGTACCAGTCTCCCTTCTTGACTTAATACTAAGCATGTCCTATTGCATTTCCACTGGCATCACAATCTACTTGAAATACTTTGTTGAAATCCAGTAATGCTAACACTAGTTGCTCTGTCACTTTCTACTTCAATAACTCAAAACTCTTATTTGCTCCTGATGTCCACTTGAATTCCTTTCTATCACCTCTCATTGTCTCTATGATTGGTGTGCATACTAAACTAAAATTTCTAATGAACTTTTAGTAGAAAATTTCTAGTCTATGGAATGATCTTACCTCTCCAATGCTCTCTAGTGTTGGCCATTCAAAAATTGCTCTAACTTTCTCAAGGTCCATCTTCAATCCTTCCGTATAAATCACAAATCCCAAATATACCAACTCTTCCTTCATGAAACTACATTTTTTATTGTTTATCAGCAATTTCTCTTCCCTTAACCTTTGCAATACTTGTCTAATATGCCACAAATGTTCTTGCTTTGTTTTACTAAAAATTAGAATATCATCCAAGTATACAATAACAAACTTACCTAAGAGTTTATTCAAAAACTCTTTCATCAACCTCATGAAAGTACTCGGTGCATTATTCAATCCAAAAAGTATCACTAACCATTCATACAATACTTCATTTGTCTTGAATGCAGTCTTCTACTCATCCCCTTCTATGATCCTGATCTGATGGTATCCATTCTTCAATTCTATCTTTGTGAAATATTCTGCTCGACTCAAATAGTCCATGACATTATCCATCCTTGGCAATGGAAATCTATACTTAACTGTGATCTTATTGATTGCTCTAGAGTTTATACAAATCCTCCATTCTCCATCCTTCTTCGGTGCTAGTACTGTAGGTACCACACATGGGCTTAAACTTTCTCTGATCAATCCTTTCCTCAACAATTCCTCTATCTGTCTATTCAACTTCTCATTTTCTAGTGGTGTCATCCATTGTGCTACTTTATTATGCAAACTAGCTCCTGGTATAAGATCCATATGATGATTGATACTCCAGGTTGGTGGCAATCCTTCAGGCATAATATCTGATATGATATCTTCATACTCTATCAATAATTCAATTATCTCTTCTGGTGGTTCTTCTTAATTTTTGGTAACAATCTCTACACTTAGGGCTTCACATTTCTTAGGAATCAAAGAAAAACACATATTCTCATGTCTCAATCCATCCAAAAATTTCCTTCCATTAACTAAATAGATTCTAACTGTTTAGTGGGAAAATGGGGAATCAAGAGAGTTATCAAAGACTTCAAGTCCCACACTTTCACACACTAAAGCATTAGGTAAGTAAGGGATAAGCTTATGGATAAACTACTGATTTCCTAGATTCTATTTTTCTGCTAATTCTATCTGTGTGGAAGTTTTTGATCAGGTTTATACAAGCTAGTATCACTCACTAAGCACGAAACCCTAAATTACCAATTAGACAATAATAAGTAAATTTCTGACATAGATACAGATAAAATGTTTATAGAAATACAGATAATATAGTTCTAAGGAATGGGCTAGGGTGCTAGTCACGAAGCCCCAAAGGTTTCTGACTATTAGGATCTAGCAATCTTTAGAGGCTTCCATATCCTGAAGAAAACACCTAGGTGGGCTAGGGCATGAGTCATAAAGCCTTGAAAGTCTCACAATCTCAAAATCCAAAACTTTGTGATGACTGATTCTACAATATCTATCTTCTTGTTGCTCCTTTCCACTAGATCTCGATGAACTTAACCTACATGTACAAAAGGAGGAGAAAGATGGTTACGACTATATAGGAGCTTGCCTTAGTCAAGCCTCATTTTTGATATTCCTTCCTCAATAATAGCCAAGGCTAAAGATCTGCATATGTGTGTGCTCATCTAACAAATGTGTATGTAGAAATGCAAAACCCTAGATGACTCAAGCATCAAGGAAAGATCAACCCTTTGCTTCACTCAATGAAACAAATCCAACCTCACCTCAAGGAGATGATAGCAATGAAGACTTGTAGAACAAGAAGGCAAGGTAGCTGTATCTGTAGAGGATTTCCAAGCTCAATGTTGGAGGCTTCAACTCTTCTCCCAATGCTACAAAAGGTTATTCAAACCCTGGGAAGAGGAAGATAGTCTAAAGATATTGATTGTCAATCTCCATCAAATATCTCCATGATAGCAAATTCAAATAACTTCAATAGCTTCAACAAGTTGTTGATCTTCAATGGCAATTTTGGAAGAGTTTTGGCATAAAGCTTATATATAGATTGTCATAAAATGATCTTCAAATGTCTTTAAATATCTAACCTTAGGAATTTCAAATTTCAAAATAACAAGTCAAAATCACATGAAAAATAAAAAATTGAAAACTAAATCCTAAAATACACAATGATAGCCGACACCCCGCCAAAATTAAAAACCCTGGGAAATAGGGTAGGGCTAGGACATGAGCGCCCAAGCTAAAGCCCTAATTTTATGATCATGTCTGCCTTAAGGGGTTCTAGGGAATCCCAAATCCCAAATTATTTTTCACCTTCAGTCTTTAGTTAACTCAAAATTTAACATTTCTTTAGTTAGACATAGGTCAATCAGGGTTTAGGAAGGTTTGAAATAAACTAGGTTGAAAGGACACCAAGGAAAGGAGCTAAACTATGAGAAATTGTACCATTTCATGTAGGAGGACAATTTTTGACATAACATTTAGCCCCCACTTTAGTGGCCATATGACACTACGTACATATGCAACTAAAGGAAAGTAAATACATCAATCATGAAAAGGATACCCAAAAGGATACTATAGAGGATGTTGAAGTGTTGTTGTAGAAGATGAAGAAGCCTCCAAGTCTATAATCTTGCAAGACCACAATGTTGGGAACCACAACCTACAAAGGAACACTTGTCAAAAAAACAAAATCAAATCAACTTGCAACCATCGTACAAATGAGTCAATCATAAATTCTAATGGGTTAAGTGATAAGACATGACGCGGTAGAAAATCAAGGGAGATATATGTCCCCCTTGTTTCTACTTGCTTAGTCTGAAAAGGAGAGATAAGGAGAATATCTACACCTATCAATTTCAAGGAAAATTGATGAGAAATGCATTGTGAGGGTTGTGTTTACAAACAACACCCAAGCACAACACATCAGGTAAGATCAAGGGCAAAACTAGGATTCCAACTCAACCAATGATGTGGAAATCTAAGTTTGGCAACCCAAGATCGAGGCTTAAGAGTAAGATTGTTCATTTTTGCACCTAGATAGTGATAGGAATTCTCATCCATTTACTATATGTAAAAGGAGTTTTCAATTTTCACTATTCATTCTTACTTGTCATTGTTTAGATGAGAGAAGGAGAAGGAGGAAGAGACTGACGATGCAAACCCAACATCTATACCAAATTCTGACACTGGAGATGTTCTGAGCCCACATGGCAGAGAGACGCTTCGAGGCTAAGGTAGGGTCCTAATATTTGCTTCTATCATCATTCTTTCTATTTCTTTTAGATTTTGTCATTTTACATGCCGCATAGGCCTTTCTAGACAAGGGTCCCTAATAGGGGCACCCAATTCCACTCAAGGTGCCCTAGTCCACCTGGGGCACCCAAGTCCACCTAGGGTGCCCAAGTCTACCTTGGGCACCTAGGTCCTCTTGGGGCAACCAATTCTAGAAAGGACAAGGGCCCCAAGAGTAGGGTACTGATTGTTGTTGTAGATACTAAATGATTATTTGATGTTGTGTATTGATTCAACTTCTCATTGTTTGTCATGTAGGTCATTCTCAAGATGAGAGAGCATACAAGTGGTCGCTTGATGTTGCTACTTCAAGATCACATCAGTACCATGACCAACATAGAGAGAGGTCACCTACAAGTAGTAGGGCTCTTGTGGGTGTTTGACATGCCCATGATTAGATTCCATTGTAGTATGCTTATGGCTTTGATGGAGAGGTGGAATGTAGATACTTCTACATTCCATCTACCCATAGGGGAGATGACTGTCACACTAGAGGATGTCTACCAGATCCTACAACTTCCCATATGTGGAGAGACAATGAGGATCATATATCTATGCTTAGCAGAGTACACACGAGAGAGTGAGATATATTGTATAGGCTACACAGTCGCTTGGGCAGAGTGAGGGCACATTTAGCTCTAATTACTAGAGCAGGGATGCTCTGACATCCCTTTGATTTAGAGGATCATGATGGTTACCATCGCATTAGCATTCACACTAGATGGATGAGGCACTCACCCTCACGTGGGCCTTGTTCACACTATCAAGGCGATGGAGGATCAGAGGATAGTATATGCATGGGGGTGTAGTATGCTTGCACATATCTACCATGGGTTGGGATGATATGTCTATTATGAGGTACAGAGCTTGATGTGTTGCACTTTACTATAGGTTTGGGCATTTGAGCAGATCAAATGTACACAGCCTACTAGTTTTCCCATAGAGCCATTGTTTTCTCATCCACATGTCCACTCATATACTCTTGTGAGATGCTAGAGACATGGTGATCTATTGTATTGGACAGTTATATTTGATAGACTACAGCCTAGTGATATCATCTAGAGACCATAGTATGGCTGTATAGGATGGCCAGGTCAACGTAGGTAGCTACCTAGGATGCAAGGGAATCGGTTGATGGTCAGTCGCCTCGATCACATAATTGTGTGGTTTTACTTTAATAGAGTGGAATGGAAGTTTAGATGATGATAAGATATCCCCATGATGCATCTGAGCTATACACGCTCACTACATAGCATAGTCAGGGTGAACAATGCCCAACGGCCAATGGTAATTGATATAGCAAGTAGTGATGATGGTATGGTGCAGGAGCACCCCTACAAGACAGGATATAGGTTAATTGTCCGCATGACAGGACATTAGTCTATTTTTAGCATGTTTGACTTCATAATGTAATAAGGTCCATTGGAACAATGCATATGTATTAGATCAGCCTAGGAGTGTGTGCAGGTAGTTAGAGTTCGTGATTAAGTAGTATGAGCTGTCCTCTCCCAGCCGCTTGGAAGCTCCCAGCCGCTGGGAATCGAGTTGGTAGTACTCGTACGATATTGCTATAAATAACTCAGATTAGTTAGGGTTTGATATCAGACAGAGATCATATCAATCATATCATATCAAAGGTAGTAGTTGTGTAGTACTGGTGATTGAGTGAGTTCCAGAGATCAGTCCAGACATTGTGAGACATTCTAGGAACAGGACATTTGTGTTTCATCTAAATAAGATCTCATCAATTGCATTATTTGGTTTATCAGCTGTATCTATTTTGATTTCTGTTCTGATTACAAGTTGATGGATTCTTTCAACCCTTCCACCGGTTGATTCTGTGAATCGGTGGAATGGTCATGCATGTTAGTTTAGGGTGTATTTTAGTTTTCTGTTTATGCATTTCATTGTTCGAGAGATCAGTTAGTAGCATGCTGTGAATCAGCCTAGCATCCTCATGTGCTACGTTTAGGAAGATAAATATTTAAGTTTTGATCAGAAGGTGATCCAGCCCGATCATCATGTTTTCGTTGTGAAATTGTGCGGTTCTGTGAGTTTGCATGCAGCGGACGGATATACAGGGGTCTGCATGTGTTTTTCTAGCCGGAGTGAATCGCATCGTCATCTGTGAGTATATCGCTATCCGGATCAGGTTATGAAGCTGATGAAGTTTGTATGTTTCAAGTGCATCAGGATGATATAAGTCGGATATATACTCAGTGCGTATATCATCGTCAGGATCATCTTTCGTGTGTATCCATCATCCGCATATCGCTATCGTATGCGGAAGTGAAAGTTCATTTTTTTGGCTAAGTACCGGAAAGGTCATCATCAGGATATTGAAAAGGTCATCAGGATATTCATTATCATGTTGCGGAGGATATAAGTGTCTTATATCCTGTTGACTTCATCATCAGGTGCAAGTGACGTCATCGTCGTCAGGATGTGACGTCATCGTCATCAGGATATTGCAGATATCACCCTATGCAAGTTTATCCTGCTGTCGCTAAGTGTTTTGGCATCGGCGTAAGTCATCGGCATAAAGTTTGGGTAACATCATCAGGATGTTTCAATATGACCGGATAAGTTATACCATGATGCTGTTGTTTATGTAGTTGGATATCGGGGTGACGTAAGCATCGAAGGAAAGGTGCTTGAAGCTGTCGTCATCAGGATATTTGGAGGCAACCAGATATTTTATATCCTGCTGATGAAGGTGATGCTGAACATCATGATGATGAAGGTAGAATTTGGCGGTAAGATGAACAGTGAACATCAGGAGGATGTTTGCGCTTGCCGAATATCATGATGATGCTAATAGGCGAAAGGCGAAAGGCGATAAGGAAGTGAATAGTAGTTAGCAGGAGGATATTTCATGCCTCTTTGAAATATGATGATGCTGATAAGCTGATAGGATTTTAACATGCCGATTGTGTTAATGACTCCTCCTTCCCATTTGTAAGCTCCCGTTGGTTTACCTCTGCATCATAGTGGTATCAGAGCAAAGGAAGGATCTTCTGGAAAAGATAAGGATATAGCAGGATGTCAGGTGACGAAGGAACATCTGAGGTTCCAGCAAGGATGACCAACATTGAGTTGGTAGTTCTGGTGAAGAAACAGATTGCAGAGAGCAAGGCCGTGAAGGCTCAGAATCAGGAATTGAAAGATGAGTTAGCGAAGTTGAGGAGCAGAGTAGGTTCTGGTAGAGAAGAAGATAGGGAAGAAGAAGAGATCCCTAGTTGGAGCGAGGAGGTCATTCCTGCAGACCAAAGACCACTGTTGAACGCCCTCAAGGCCATGGAGAGGAGAACCATGGATGTGAAACTAGATTTGCCAGTGTTTACAGGAAAGATGGAACCTGATTCAGTGATGGAGTGGATAGACTGCTTGAACAATTTCTTTGAAACAGAGGAGATACCAGAACAACAGAGAGTGAAGATAGCCCAGTCAAAAATGAAAGAAGCTGCCTTGACATGGTGGAATTTCGTCCAAGATGATAGAGTACAAGAAGGAAAGTGTAGAGTCGCTACCTGGAAGAAAATGATGGCATTAGTAAAGGAAGCTTATGTTCCATTGGATTACAGTATCCAATTACACAAGAGGAAGCAAAACCTGAAGCAGAAGGAGCTAGATGTCAGCTCATATATAGAAGAATTCATGAAACTTTGTATGAAAACAAAGGTAAAGGAAAGTGAAGATGAGAAGGTAGCCAGATACCTTAATGGATTGAGGTTCAACATTCAGGAAGATTTAAGCCTGCATAATCCAGATACAGTTCAGAAATGCTTTCAGTTGGCATTGAAAGTGGAAGAGAAGTTAAAGAGAAAACAAGAACAACACAATAGAGGAAGAGGAAGACAACAAAGGGGTGGAAGAGGTCCTTTTAGAGGTAGAGGACATGGACATGGATATCAAGGAGAATCCAGTCATGACAATAGTAAGGGAAACAATAGTCAGAACCAGAGGGAAAATTATAGTCAGCAAGGAAACTTCAGAGGTAGAAGACCTTTCAGAGGAAGATCCCAGGGCAGAGGATCCATCAGATGTTATAACTGTAACAAAGAAGGCCATATAGCCAGCAGATGTCCAGAAAAGGCCACAAGCTCAATAGGAGAAAGGAGAACAAATCTGATCCAAGAACCTGATAATCAAAGTATGACAGGCTCTACTTCTTTTCAGAGTGTGAATGCTCCTGATAATTATGGATACCCAGAAAGTGGAGAGTCTCTAATGATGAGAAGAATAGTGACTACCATGAAGGTACCTAACAAAGAATCCCCTCAAAGAAAGTCTCTTTTCAGGACTATTTGCAAAGCAGGAGGTAAGGCATGTAAAGTTTTGATTGATTCTGGTTCTACTGAAAATTTTGTGTCTGAAGAAATGGTGACAAAGCTTAAGCTTAGGAGATTGCCTCACCCCTCCCCATATAAAGTCTCATGGCTTACCCAAGGTCAGCAGACAACTGTAGAAGAGCAGGCTTGGGTAGAATTTTAGATTGGAGCATATAAGGATAAGTTGTTGTTTGACATTACCAAGATGGATGCTTGCAATCTTTTATTTGGTAGACAATGGCAGTATGATTTGAAGGCACAACATGATGGTGTTAGAAATACCTATACAATCACTAAAGATGGTAAGGTGACAGAGTTACTACCATTAACAGAGAAAGAGGAGAAATCTAAAGGAAAAGAGGTGAAGGTAATGCTGATGGAAGGTAAACAGTTCATGAAAGAAGTAGTAGCAGAAGGTGCAGTTGCATATGCCCTAATCCCATGTATGAGGGTGAATAAAGAACAACAGCAAGAAGTCAAGGAAGAGAAGAAGCATGTTGGCAAGAGACACTATATGGATTCATGGTTGTTGTCATTGATGGCAACAAAGGTCATTCCACATATCCGCAAGTCATGATATATCTCTACCGGAAGTCAGATTGAAGATTGTTGTGGTCCGGTGAACAAGAACAGAGCATGTGGCAAGGTCCGACAGATTGGTCCGGATCTCTCAGAGGAAGTGTCTTGGCACAGTGCGGATCTGGGGAAGTCAAGAGGACTATCTTGAGTAGTATATTCCAAGGATTTAGCCTCCGGAGATGGACAAGGAAAAAGATATGAATAGTTGAGTACCGGATTCCTGAGAGACAGTGAAAACAGAGGAAGAACTGACTGACTGAGTATCAAACTACTTTCCGGATGTGTTACAGATGATGATAAAGGTTGCGGAGGCATGAATCATGTTTGGCCGACATAATTGATGATATCTACAAGTATATGCTTGATCCGCATTGCTTGGTGAGCAAGGATTCAGCCGACAGAACTAAGTTTGTAAGAAACTAGACTGTTCCGGATGCCGACTAGAAAGATGATGAAATTACTTGTGCGGATATATATAGAGGATGGATTTAGTGGTAAAGGGTGCGAATGTGTGTGAGGATATGCGAATAAGTCCAGAATAGAGCAGAAGTAACAAGAAAGATCCGGTATGTGAAAGGACAGCAGACTAAAGAACAGAGGAAAGATGAAGTGCAGCAGATCAGTATACTGAACCTAACCGGAACTGAACTCCAGCATATGCAGATGCTTCCAATCAGTTCAAGACTGTGATTCTTATCACTTTGTAAGACAGTGTGTCTTCTTGTAGGCAGTGAGCCTCTTGTGAGCAGTGTGCTCGGGCAGTGAGCCCTAATTGGCAAGTGCCATTTTTGTAATTTCCTATTCTTCTAACAGAGAATAATTCTTGGGTTAATCACCCCGTGGTTTTCTCCCTTAACAGGGTTTCCACGTCAAAAATACTGTGTCATGTGTTTCTTATTTCATGGTTAATGTTTTGTGTTTGATTTTATGCTGCTTCAATTAAAAGGAAAGTTTAATAAGGGAAATAATTAGGATAACTGATTCACCCCCCCCTCTCAGTTATCAACAATTGGTATCAGAGCCAAGTTTCTCCCAATAGAGCCTAACAGCTTGAGGAAGATCTGGGATTTCAAATGGATGCATATGGTTTAAGGGAGCAACTCAAGACTGCCCTTGAGGATCTTGAACAGTCAAATTCTGAAGTCAGTGAATTAAAGGAAAGACTCAAACAGGCTGATGAATTCATGAGAGAATGAAAAGACAAATTAAGTCTCTCTATGAAAAAGAGAAAGGAGCTGCTTCAACAGTTGGCAAGACAAAGTGAAGAAAGCAATACAAGTGAGGAATTGACTGAGCAAACCAAGTTATGTGAAAAATTATCAAAAGAAGTCATTATGTTAAGACATGAAATGGAATCAGGAACTATAAAGTTTACTCAAGAGATTGAAGAAAAAAGAAAGGCTGAAGACAATCTAAGACAATCTCTTAAAGAAAAATCAGAAGAATGCCACCAGATGGACAGGATTATCAGACACCTTGAATCTGATCTTGAAGATTCCAAAGATAATGAAGGAAAACTTGAGGATCAAATTGCCTCTCTCAAAAGAGACCTTCAAACAGCAAATGAATATAAAGAGAAATTCAAGATAAGTTCTGCTCAACTTGAAGTTCTTCTTGGAAGTCAAAAGAGGACAGATGACAAGTATGGCTTGGGATATGAGAAAGGAGAAAGCTCCGGATCCGGTCAGAAGAATCTTGGATCAGAAAATCCAAGGAGCAGGCCTAGAAGACCTCCGGTAAGACAGCCAAATGCTCAAAAATATCCATCCTTCAATGGATACTGCCACAGCTGCAACCATTTTGGTCACAAAGCTAATCAGTGCAGAATGAGAATGAATCAGATTAATTCATCCTTCTCCGGACAGTGCTTCAACTGCAAAAGGTATGGACACAAATCCCATGAATGCAGAATTATGCAAGTAAACAAATCATTCAAAGGAAGATGCTTTACATGCAATAGAGTAGGTCATATGGATAATCAATGCAGATCAAGGGGATATCAGTTAAATATGCAAAGAAATGTTATTTGCCAAATCTGCAATAGGTCCGGTCATAATGCTAAAGTCTGCAGAAACAAGAATCAGGACAAAAGAGGTCCGGTGTATAATCAGAATCAAGACAAGGGTAAACAAAAGATGAATGCGGATGAAGTTAGGAATCAGATGAGCAAGATTTGGGTGAAGAAAAACTCAGAGAATCTAGAGGTTGGATCCGCACCAGATTCTGGTGCTGATATTTCTTCCGGAAATTAAAAGGTGAGCTCAGGCTCAGGGGGAGACTCAAAGAAGATTCTGTTCCCCCAGCCAAACAAGTTGTGCCGGATGTGGCACTAGATGCGGATTAAAGGGTTTGTAGATATAACTCCTGAGATGCTTCAGTCAAGTTTTCAGAGGTCCGCATGGAGTTATGAAGAAGCTGTGTTCGATTAAGTTAGACCTGTTCAGGGAGGTGCTCCGGTATGATAAAGGATTACAAAAGGTCCGGAGAGATCCGGAAGTGCACGATCTTGTCTTGCGGATTGGACAGAGTATTTGGGATGTTCTTGTAATATGTTACCTAGATTTATTCATCATTTAAAGATCCGGATGATATTCAGTGATCAGGACTAATCCGGGATACTCCAAGCTGTCCAGACATGGTAAACCGGAATAATGCAGGTGAAGCATTTATTGCAGACAGATATTAGGGTTTGCGGAGCAATATAAGGGATTTCTCAAAAGTTATCTGCTCATTCTACACTTGAGAAGAAGCGAATAGTGGAGCTTTGCAACAAGGTTCATCAAGCACACCAAGGATCTCCTGCCGAAGCTATTGCATAAAGAAATCAATCCAACCACTCCGTGCAAACCGAAGGCGCATAAGGTATTCTTCGTTTTTCATTGCCTCACTGCAAATCTTTGAAGAATGGCTACTCCCAACATAGTTAAGATCTCTGATAGACCTCGCCCCTCATTCAAGAAACATCCCTACAAATCATTGGAGGTAGATCCACTAGGAGCCTTCTCTAGTGTTCCCCACGGAGTCTTACATACTGAAGATATTAGGGTTTACATACACGCAAACATTGAGGAATTTGGGGAATTCAAATTAAGAGACCTCTATCACAAGCAACTGATAGACAATGCTTTTGAGCTCAAACCAGAGTATAAGGGTATCCAGAAGAAACAATTTGAGCAATTCATTCATTTCCCTAGCTTTGAAGAAGATGAATGGGTCCGGTATGTACTGAGCAGGATGCATGACAACTTCCTTTGGCTAGATAGACCCTGTAAGATCACAAAAGAAGCAATTAGAGCAGTAACTGGTCTATTCTCTTCCGGGGGGGTACCTATCCTCAAATCTGTCAAGAACAACGTTGTAACTGAGGCCACCGGATCAAAATATGATAAGAGGGCAATGACCATTGAAGATATTTCGGATCCGGATATCAAATATGCATCAATGATAATAGGATACAAGATCTATCACTCCAGCAGAGAGAATTCTGTATCCGGAACTGCAATATACACAGCATATGAAATGCTAAGAAAGAATGCAGATTATGATCTTTGTGAACTACTACTGAGCCAATTGATGGAAAATGTACAGAAAATCAAGAAAGACAAGAAGAACTCCTTTAAGTATGGTACTCTCATTGTATGTCTATTCTTTTACTTCATGAATGAGCTACCCGGAACAAGTGGATGGGTATGGCAGAATGACAAACCTGTTGCAGTCCAGATAAGAGACTATTTGCATGGACTTGGGGATGCAAAAGCGAGAAATACAGCTCTATGGGGATACTTCAAAAACTTTCAGAGCATGATGCAAGCAAGAGAGAGAATTCCCCAGTCTCTCATTGAGAAATACAAGGACTCAGTATGTTTTATGGTTGACACTGATCAGTGCCTAATGGAGGCAGTGGAGCCAAGGACTGTCTGGATCATGCCCATGGGGTATGAAGTTGATGAACAGATAGTAGAGCTGCATGTTCAACACATGCTAAGTCAGCCCGAAGATCCTAAGGCAGAAAGGTTTGGAACCTTTGAGGAGCTGAGCGTGAAATTACATGTAGAACTCAGGGAACCTGAGATTAAGAGAAAAGTGAGAAAAGAAGTAGAGCACATTGCTCAAGGCCTTGGCATCTCAAAAGAGGCACTTGATGCCAGCCGGGAAAAGAGGAGAAAGGCTGAGGAAGAAGAGAAAAGCAAAGAAAGTGCTCCGGTTGGAGCTCCCACCCGGACCAGATCAACAAAGAGATCTGCTCCTTCCACAACCAAAAGCTCAAAACCGGAAGTCCAGGCATCCGGTAAAAGATCCAAGACAAAAGCATCAAGGGCTTATGAAAGCCAAAAGGATGAAGAGGAGACAGAATCAGATGAAGGAGTAAGAGAAGTAAAGAAACAGAAAAAGAAAGGATCCGGTAAGCCCTCCACAGGCCAAGACAAGGAGGAAATAGCAGAGGTAACTGTTGAAAAGCCCACTCTGTCACTAGAGAGCATAATCAAGTCGGTCACGGTGGATGGAAACCTTCAACCAATGACTGAATCCTATGATGACTTCAGTGAGGCAGACCAAAAGACTCTGCAGGAAGCCACAGTTAAATATCTGAACACATACAATAAGGCTTTCATTGAGATCATATCTCTCATTCCTAAAAGCCTAGAGAAGGAAATGGAAGTAAGAAAGAATAATGCTCATGCCAAAGATCTTGAGATCCGGGAGCAGATAGCTATTCAGCTATATCCTCAAATTGATCCCAAGACAATGAACATGATCTTCAAGGACTGCAGAGATGAGTTCAGAAGTAAAGCCAGGATGAATCAGCTCATGCTTGGTGAGACTGACAAAGTGGCACAAGAGACAGAAGAGATCCTCCGGAAGGCCTTCAAAAGATTCAATCTTCCTGTTGTAGAGGACTTAGGTGCAGAAACAGCTGCTGATTTGGAATCTTCTGTTCCGGAAGAAGTGAGCCATGAACAGACAAGTGAGGACTTGGGACCCTCTGCTCCAGAAGAAGTGGCCCATGAACAAGCAAGCATCTCTCCTCCGGTTTCCCCTACAGTCTCCGAATCCAAAGAAGAAGAGCAATTGCAGGAGAAGGAAGCAGTGGTGACAGACAAAGAGGTTGACAGTTCTAAGACTGCAGAAGAAAAGAAACATCTGTCTCCGGCAAGAGACACTGCACAAACTGTTCAACAATTTTTGAGCAAAGAAACTCTAGAGATTGATGAACCGGAGCTTCTAAAAGGTCCATTTGATTTTGACTCTCTCTCTCCGGTACAAACAATGAAGATAGCTTCATTTGCAAATGCCAAGGCAAATGAAAAGCTCCTGAAGTCTCATATGGAAGACTGTGAGTTGATAGAGGCTGCTTCCGGAGTACTTGTAAAAATCATGCCATCAATCCAAATAGATCCGACAGCCTCCACTTCCGGTAATCTAAAAACCTTAGTCAGCAGTATTGATACACATTTTAATTCTCTAGAAAAATCAGCTGAAGACAAGGTCCGGAAGGAATTTTTGGATAAGAGATTTTCTGAAATATTAGAATTAATCTCTAAGGATAGGAAGATTGTAAGCATTGGAATAAAGAGCTTAGAAAATGCTCTTAAGGATGGCGGTGACATCTACAAATTTTGTATATCTTGGTCAAAGGCAACAACAGCAATTGACAAGAAAATAAAAGAAGAACAGGACAAGCTTCAAAGCTTATCTCAAAGTTTTGATCCTCTCTCTTCCTCTATAATAAATCAAGAATGTCAGACTATTGCAGTCTTGAATGAAATAAAGAATCTTGAGAAGGAGAGGAAGAACATTACCAACCGGATGGGAGAACTTAGAAGGATTATAGTCCCTAAGTTGGAAACGATGCATGAGGCCATCAGTGATGCCCAGACCACCGCCCATACAAAAGATCCGACAGATCTCAGGCGGGCAGAAGCTTTTGCATTTTTGTTGAGTGGTCACATTTCAATCCTGGACAGAATGAAGCTTAGTTGGGCTACTGAAATGGTTCAACTGTAGACATCCTTTGCAGACATTCTGCAGTATATGTGAGTATGTAAATATGCGGCTATATATAGAAAATTTTTGAAAATTTTGGTGTGCGGACCCTACCCTTTGCCATTGATGTCAAAGGGGGAGTGAGGAGCAGTGAAAAATGAGGAATCCAACTCAGGGGGAGTTCCGGAAATTGTATATAAAGACAGAGCATCAGCAAAGGGGGAGCATAGTGTAAACACTTAGTCATTTTTCACTAAGTGTTGCCATCAATGCCAAAGGGGGAGATTGTTGGCAAGAGACACTATATGGATTCATGGTTGTTGTCATTGATGGCAACAAAGGTCATTCCACATATCCGCAAGTCATGATATATCTCTACCGGAAGTCAGATTGAAGATTGTTGTGGTCCGGTGAACAAGAACAGAGCATGTGGCAAGGTCCGACAGATTGGTCCGGATCTCTCAGAGGAAGTGTCTTGGCACAGTGCGGATCTGGGGAAGTCAAGAGGACTATCTTGAGTAGTATATTCCAAGGATTTAGCCTCCGGAGATGGACAAGGAAAAAGATATGAATAGTTGAGTACCGGATTCCTGAGAGACAGTGAAAACAGAGGAAGAACTGACTGACTGAGTATCAAACTACTTTCCGGATGTGTTACAGATGATGATAAAGGTTGCGGAGGCATGAATCATGTTTGGCCGACATAATTGATGATATCTACAAGTATATGCTTGATCCGCATTGCTTGGTGAGCAAGGATTCAGCCGACAGAACTAAGTTTGTAAGAAACTAGACTGTTCCGGATGCCGACTAGAAAGATGATGAAATTACTTGTGCGGATATATATAGAGGATGGATTTAGTGGTAAAGGGTGCGAATGTGTGTGAGGATATGCGAATAAGTCTAGAATAGAGAAGAAGTAACAAGAAAGATCCGGTATGTGAAAGGACAGCAGACTAAAGAACAGAGGAAAGATGAAGTGCAGCAGATCAGTATACTGAACCTAACCGGAACTGAACTCCAGCATATGCAGATGCTTCCAATCAGTTCAAGACTGTGATTCTTATCACTTTGTAAGACAGTGTGTCTTCTTGTAGGCAGTGAGCCTCTTGTGAGCAGTGTGCTCGGGCAGTGAGCCCTAATTGGCAAGTGCCATTTTTGTAATTTCCTATTCTTCTAACAGAGAATAATTCTTGGGTTAATCACCCCGTGGTTTTCTCCCTTAACAGGGTTTCCACGTCAAAAATACTGTGTCATGTGTTTCTTATTTCATGGTTAATGTTTTGTGTTTGATTTTATGCTGCTTCAATTAAAAGGAAAGTTTAATAAGGGAAATAATTAGGATAACTGATTCACCCCCCCCTCTCAGTTATCAACAAAGCAAAGGTTCATAGACCCAGCTATCCAAGAGTTATTGGATAAGTACAAAGGTATCATCTCAGAGGGAATGCCAAGATCCCTACCACCTGTCAGAGATATCAGTCACTGCATAGACTTAATTCCAGGGTCAACACTTCCAAACAAAGCAGCCTATAAGCTAACTCCAGAACAGAATGTAGAAGTAGCCAGACAAATTGAAGAATTATTGGATTCAGGTCTGATTGGGAAAAGTTTAAGTCCATGTGCAGTACCAGCTGTACTAGCACCAAAGAAGGAAGGTACTTGGAGGCTTTGCACAGATTCTAGAGCTATTAACAAGATCACAATCAGGTATAGGTTTCCAATCCCTAGGATAGAGGATTTACTTGACTGTTTGGGAAGTGCTAAGTATTTTACAAAAATAGATTTAAAGAGTGGATATCATCAGATCAGGATTAGACCAG
Organism: Cunninghamia lanceolata; assembly: GCA_027924645.1. Taxonomy (NCBI): domain Eukaryota; kingdom Viridiplantae; phylum Streptophyta; class Pinopsida; order Cupressales; family Cupressaceae; genus Cunninghamia; species Cunninghamia lanceolata. Next base: position 21,534,586 of record BSBN01001281.1, read on the forward strand.
GAGATGAATGGAAAACAACATTCAAAACTAATGAAGGGTTATATGAGTGGAAGGTTATGCCTTTTGGTTTATCTAATGCACCTAGTACTTTTATGAGGTTGATGAATGAGGTTTTGAAAGAGTTCATTGGTAAGTTTGTCATAGTATATCTAGATGACATTCTGATTTTCAGCAACACAAAAGAAGAACATCTCAGACATATAGATTTGGTTTTTAAGAGGTTACATGAAGAGCAGCTGATGATAAATTTAGACAAGTGTTTGTTCATGCAAGAGGAGATCACATATTTGGGTTTTGTCATTTCATAAGGAAAGTTACAAATGGATAAGGAGAAGGTAAGTGCCATATTGTCTTGGCCAACCCCAAAGACTATGAATGATGTCAGAAGTTTCCATGGGTTAGCAACCTTCTACAGGAAGTTTATAAGAGGATTTAGTCATATTTGTACACCCATGCTTGATACCATCAAAGGAGGACAGAAGTGCAGATTTGTTTGGACTCAAGGAGTAGATGATTCTTTTGAAACATTGAAGAAGAAGGTGGCACAGCAGCCAGTCCTTGCACTTCCAGACTTTAACAAAATCTTTCAGGTAGAATGTGATGCCAGTCACATGGCCATTGGAGTAGTACTCAGCCAAGAAGGTAGACCTATTGCATTTTTCAGTGAGAAGCTCAATGATGCTAAAAAGAGGTATTCCTCATATGATTTGGAAATGTATGCTTTAGTCTAGTCACTCAAGAAATGGAGGCATTACTTGATGCCAAAGGAATTCATAGTATTCACAGATAACCAGGCTCTGAGTTTCATAAACAGCCAGGAAAAGCTGAACCACAGACACATGAAATGGGTAGAAACCTTACAAGCTTTTACTTTTACATTGAAGCATAAGAAAGGAGTCAAGAATAAAGTTGCAGATGCTTTGAGTAGGAGAGTTCTAACAGTCAACCAGATTTAGTTAGAAAGTGTTGGCATTGATTCACTAAAGACCATGTATGAGACTGATGAAGATTTTGGGGAGATATATCATGTATGTACTTCTTTTGGAGAGAAATATCATGCTGAATTCTCTAAATTTTTGATTCAGGATGGATTGTTGTTCAAAGGTGGACAGTTATGTATTCCAAGGTGTTCTATGAGGTTAAATATCATTAAGGAGAAACATTGTGGAGCTATGGCAGGTCATTTTGGTCTAGATAAGACTCTTGATCTTGTCCGAAGACATTACTTTTGGCCTAAGTTACAATCAGATGTCAGAAAGTTTGTAGAGACATGTGTGATATGTCAGAAAGCTAAAGGCAGGTCGACTAATGTAGGTTTATATCAGCCCTTACCCATTCCTTCCAAACCATGGGAAAGCATAAGTATGGATTTTGTCTTGGGTTTACCAAGGACAAGGAAAGGATTTGACAGTGTTTTTGTTGTAGTGGATAGATTCAGCAAAATGGCACATTTCTTGCCATGCAAAACCACTGCTGATGCTTCATACATTGCAGATTTATTTTTCAGGGAGATTGTCAGAATCCATGGATTGCCATTGAGCATAGTGTCAGATAGAGATGTGAAGTTTATTGGTCACTTCTGGAGAACTCTTTGGAGGAAACTTGGAACAAATTTGTCTTTTTCCTCTGCATATCATCCTCAAACGGATGGACAGACTGAAGTAGTGAACCGTTCCTTAGGGAATTTGCTTAGATGTTTGACAAAACAACATGGAGAAAAGTGGGATAATATTCTATCTCAAGCTGAATTTTCATATAATGATACTGTCAATAGGAGCACAGGGAAATCACCTTTCCAGATAGTTTATGGTATGCATCCAAGAGGAATTTTGGAATTGAGAGATCTACCTACAGTAGACCCTGTTAGTGCAGAAGGAGAAGCTTTTGCAGAAGCCATAAAAGAGGTTCATGATCAAGTCAAGACCCAACTGCAGCAAACCACCTTGAAGTATAAGGAATATGCTGATAAAAAGAAGAAGGATGTACAGTTTGATGTTGGAGATTTGGTATGGGTTCATTTGAAGAAGGACAGACTTCCTAAGGGAAAATATACTAAACTCATGCAGAGAAAAGTTGGACCCTGTCAGATTTTGCACAAGCATGGACAGAATGCTTATGAGATACAACTCCCACCTGATCTTGGTTTGTCCCCTATATTCAATGTATGTGATTTAACTCCATACAAGTCTTATCCAGATGCAGATCAGGATCTCCTACAGGATACAGTCAATGATGACATTCCCAAGCATGATCCTCCACAGTTGCAGAAGGTTTTGGACACCCGAGTGGTCAAATAGACCAAGAACAAACAGTACTTGGAGTATCTAGTCTCTTGGAAGGGAAAACCTAATTCTGAAGCAGTATGGATAACTGAAGAGCAGATCCAGAAACATGGTGCAGATCTTCATACTCTCATCTCAAGTGGACTTGAGATTTCTTCTTCTGGGGAGTATGGTGCAGGAGCACCCCTACAAGACAGGATATAGGTTAATTGTCCGCATGACAGGACATTAGTCTATTTTTAGCATGTTTGACTTCATAATGTAATAATGTCCATTAGACCAATGCATATGTATTAGATCAGCCTAGGAGTGTGTGCAGGTAGTTAGAGTTCGTGATCAGGTAGTATGAGCTATCCTCTCCCAGCCGCTTGGAAGCTCCCAGCCGCTGGGAATCGAGTTGGTAGTACTCGTAGGATATTGCTATAAATAACTCAGATCAGTTAGGGTTTGATATCAGATAGAGATCATATCAATCATATCATATCAGAGGTAGTAGTTGTGTAGTACTGGTGATTGAGTGAGTTCCAGAGATCAGTCCAGACATTGTGAGACATTGTAGGAACAGGACATTTGTGTTTCATCTAAATAAGATCTCATCAATTGCATTATCTGGTTTATCAGCTGTATCTATTTTGATTTCTGTTCTGATTACAAGTTGATGGATTCTTTCAACCCTTCCACCGGTTGATTCTGTGAATCGGTGGAATGGTCATGCATGTTAGTTTAGGGTGTATTTTAGTTTTCTGTTTATGCATTTCATTGTTCGAGAGATCAGTTAGTAGCATGCTGTGAATCAGCCTAGCATCCTCATGTGCTAGGTTTAGGAAGATAAATCTTTAAGTTTTGATTAGAAGGTGATCCGGCCCGATCATCATGTTTTCATTGTGAAATTGTGCGGTTCTGTGAGTTTGCATGCAGCGGACGGATATACAGGGGTCTGCATGTGTTTTTCCAGCCGGAGTGAATCGCATCGTCATCTGTGAGTATATCGCTATCCGGATCGGGTTATGAAGCTGATGAAGTTTGTATGTTTCAAGTGCATCAGGATGATATAAGTCAGATATATACTCAGTGTGTATATCGTCGTCAGGATCATCTTTCGTGTGTATCCATCATCCGCATATCGCTATCGTATGCGAAAGTGAAAGTTCATTTTTTTGGCTAAGTACCGGAAAGGTCATCATCAGGATATTGAAAAGGTCATCAGGATATTCATTATCATGTTGCGGAGGATATAAGTGTCTTATATCCTGTTGACTTCATCATCAGGGGCATTGACATTATCATCAGGTGCAAGTGACGTCATCGTCGTCAGGATGTGACGTCATCGTCATCAGGATATTGCGGATATCACCCTATGCAAGTTTATCCTGCTGTTGCTAAGTGTTTTGGCATCGGCGTAAGTCATCGGCATAAAGTTTGGGTAACATCATCAGGATGTTTCAATATGACCGGATAAGTTATACCATGATGCTGTTGTTTGTGTAGTCGGATATCGGGGTGACGTAAGCATCAAAGGAAAGGTGCTTGAAGCTGTCGTCATCAGGATATTTGGAGGCAACCGGATATTTTATATCCTGCTGATGAAGGTGATGCTGAACATCATGATGATGAAGGTAGAATTTGGCAGTAAGATGAACAGTGAACATCAGGAGGATGTTTGCGCTTGTCGAATATCATGATGATGCTGATAGGTGAAAGGCGAAAGGCGATAAGGAAGTGAACAGTAGTTAGCAGGAGGATATTTCATGCCTCTTCGAAATATGATGATGCTGAAAAGCCGATAGGATTTTAACATGCCGATTGTGTTAATGACTCCTCCTTCCCATTTGTAAGCTCCCGTTGCGTTTACCTCTGCATCATGGTATAGAGGATGTAGAGCTAATATCTGATGCAGACAATGTAGGAGTTACCTAAGCATACTAGATCTAGTGGTAGACAACATGACCTACTCCTATTTATCCTCCTAGTCACCCCATAGGCAATCCTCAACCTTGGGTCGGTCATGCTAGTGACACAAGGGTAGAGGATGACATTAGTGACTTTCTTGGATATTATGATCTAGATGAGGAGGAGGATGTTGATGATGATGATGATGAGGAGATCTCATCATGGTACATCTTCAGAGTGACACCACGGTGAGGTCAGTAGGAGGTAGATAGTGACAATGAGGCTGAGTTGAGGCCACAGTCGAGAGCTCATGATCCAATTCCTATAGATGTTAGGAGTTTGAGCCATTGCAAGTGAGGGGAGACCAGTACTCATATGCCCCCACCTACAAAGTTAGTTGTAGAGCTAGTGACACCATCAACTATTTGGGATCCATCTTGTTGAGATGGAGATCCAGGTAGGATACTTTAATATAGATGCATGTATTTTGGTGATTATTTATGATTCCTATATGAGATATTGATATCTATTCTATTTTCTTTTTGTAGTTGGGATAGATGCATGGAGCAACTGTGTGAGTCACATCATAATAGAGATAGTTCCTTTCAATGTGGCTGAGAAATGGGTGTGGATAAGGTATTTACCATAGTCATCTACAGGGCAACATGAAAGATTTTCATGCCATTCTTGAGATACAGGTTAGCTATGGAGTCTATTCTAGATCAGGCTATTCAAAGAGCCAAGCATGTGGAGGCAGAGCTCCAGACGCTATGAGATCAAGCTACAATAGTACCCACACCTAAGAGAGACCCTATCATGAGTGAGATCTTACTTCTTGAGTTATGCCAGGAAAGAGTTGATAGAGCCATATTTGAGAGAGATCGATATCAGTAGATGTACCAGGAGTCACATGATGAGGTGCTAGGACTGAGAGGTGAGATTAGTGGTTTATGATTGTGAAGTGTCTCTAGGAGTCATTCGTGGTCCATAGCCACACATGGGTAGGCCTCTATCACATGCACACCACGAGGTCCTGAGGGGACAGGTGACCGAGGTTCATCTATGTCATGTATCTTATATACTACGACATCCCATTTTGATGTATAGGAATGTCGACTCTGATGTATATTCAAACTAATGATTATATATATATGATGCTTTTCTATTATTGCTTCTAGTGTTGTTTAATATATCACTTGTGATTTGTATAAAATTCAACTAGTAATAAATGTTAATGCTCATGTAGAAATGTGATTAATGCTAATGTGATACTAAACAATTCTTTGCAGAACATATTGTAAAAAGCACAACGATTAATGAATTTCACATATAACCGACATTCTATGATATACTCAATTAATACAAAGGCGATATTAATAAAGCATGCTTAAACAAGATACAACAATGATTAATCTAACAAGATACTATGTTAAATGAATTAAGACAAAATAATCATATCTTGGTGAAATTGAAACTAAACTAACTAATAAGTTTAATTTTCAAAGAAACATATAATCTCAAGCATAGTATTTCTTGAGGTGCACAATATTAATAGGTTCTTTAAGTGGCATACCTTGTTCATCAACTAGCTTATATGCTCCTAATCTAAAGGCTTCAGTAATGACATATGGTCTAAGCCAAACTTTCCTTTTTCTCTAGGAGGTGCATTTACATTGCGTTAATTCTCATATAGTACTAAATCTCCAATGTCTAATGAATGATGTGTGACATGCTAATTATACGATCATTGGATACTCTTCTGATGGGCCTTAATATGGTCAAGAGCATTAATACGGTGTTCATCCAGCGCCTCAAGTTGTAATTTCTTTTCTCGTTCCATGTCATCATCAATAATGTCTCTCAAGTAAACTCTCAATGAAGGAATTTCTAACTCCAAGGGAATTACCTGTGTCAGCACCATAAACAAGATCATATGGTGTGGTCCTAGTAACTATTTGAATGATTGTTCTATAAGCCCATAACATGTAGGATAATTGAGTATGACAATCTTTTTGATGTTTGTTAACAGTTTTTCATAAGATTTGTCTAATAATCTTGTTTAAAGTTTTTTCTTAGCCATTCGATTGAGGATAGTAAGGCATAGAGAAGCAGTGTTGAATGAGATATTTTTCAAGAAATTTCTTCACATCCTTGTTCTTGAATGGTGTGCCATTGTCAGAGACTAAGGAGGAAGCAATACCAAATTGAGAGATTATATTATCTTGTATAAAATGACAAACTACTTCAGTAGTTGTGGATCATAAAGGAACAACTTCAACCCACTTCATGAAGTAATCAATAGTGGTGATTATAAAGGTATGTCCCTTAGAAGAAGGTGGATAAATTTTACCAATTAGATCCAAGCCCCAAAAAAAAAAATGGCCAAGGTGAAACTTGGGCACAAAGTTCTTGGATAGGTGCTTAGATTAAATGTTGATGTTGTTGACATTGCGGGCACTTCTTGACATAAGCAAAGGAATTGTGTTCCATGTGTTGCTAGTAATACCCCATACATATTAGTTTTTGTACCAATGGCTTTCCTCCAAAATGCCCTCTGCAAGCACCAGAGTGAGCTTCTTCTAAACCTATCAGGATCTCTGAATTACTAAGACATAGGAGGAGAACACCATTATAAATTTGTCTGTATAAGACATTAGATAGAATGATATAGCATGCTACAAGTTTATGTAGGTGAACTAGATGTTAAATTAGGGATGGTTCCATCACGCAAATAGTTGAATATATGGGAGAACCATTTATCAGAGTTCACATTATAGTAGAGGTCAATGTTTGAAGGTACTACCTCTTCTAATGCTGGTGTCTTAAGATTATGTATGATGAAAGTATATTCATCAGGTGAATCAGTCAAGGATATAAGGGAAGTTACACTTGCCATTGCATCTATGTGTTGATTGTCTTTTCTAGGTATAGTGTCAATTGAGAAAATGTAAACTTTTGTAATAGAATTAAGGCTAGATCGTAGTATTGAGATAATTTATTTTGTTTCACTTGATACGATCCTTTTATCTATTGTACAATCAATTATGAATTTCCATATATGGTGATGTTTTTTATATTCAAAGCCAAGGTGGTAGGAAATTTAGATGATAAGACATACGAATCAACTTACCCGAAGGAGGTACTAATATAACACCAACACTATAACCAGTTCAACATCTTGATCCATCAAAATATAATTCCCATTTGTCATCTTTATCCATATTTAATATTTGATCATCAAGAAATGTCTTCCTGGTTGTGTATAGCAAAGGGAGAAGGTGCTTCATTGAAATGGTTGGTTAACGCTTTTCCTTTAATCACTTTTTGAGATATAAATTTGAGATCAAATTGAGTTAACAACATAACCCATTTAACAAGACGACCTGAAAGATCTATTTTAACAAATAAATGTTTCAAAGGATCAAATTTTATCATGATGTGTATCTCAACATTTAAACAATAATGCTTAAGCTTTTGTGTTGTGAAGACAAGAGCTAAGCATTGTTGGTCAATGGTCCAGTATATCGCACTTCATAATCGAGCAATGTTCGATAGATGTAATATATAACACATTCCTTGCCTTCAGTGTCATGTTGTCCTAATAATCTTGTAAGTGCATTATTAGATGCTAAAGTATAAAGAATGAAAGGTTTATCAACAGTAACAGGTTATAAAAAAGGAGGGTTAGTGAGATAACTTTTTAAGTCCTCTAAAGGCTTCTAACATTTTGAATTCCATTGAAATTTTGAATCCTTCTTCAGTAGTTGGGTAAAAGGGCAAGTCCTATCTATGAGTTGTGAGACAAATCGACGAATGGCCTGTATCTTCCCTTGCAAACTACAAAGTTGAGATATGTTTTTAGGTGTTGGCATATTAACAATCACATCAATCTTTTTCTTATCTACTTCAATACCATGATTTGAAACTATAAATCCCAATAGTTTCCCATTGTCTACACCAAAGATGCACTTACATGGATTTAATCACATGTTGTATTTCTTTATTCACTCAAAGATCTGTTAGAGAGTCATGGCATGATCTTGGCGATGAATAGACTTTGCTAAGATTTCATTGACATAATCCTCTAAGATATTGTGCATGTAATCATGAAAGATAAGAGTCATAGCACGTTGGTAAGTTTCTTCGACATTCTTAAGTCCAAATGGCATGACTACCCAACAAAATGTTCACCAAGGTGTTATAAAGGTTGTTTTAAATTGATCTTGAGGGTTTGTAAAAATTTGATTATATATTGAAAATCTATCCATAAAGGAGAGTAGTTCATGGTTGGCTATTGAATCAACAATCATATCAATGTTTGGAAGAGGGAATTCATCTTTCAAAGACGCAAGATTCAAATCTCAAAAGTTGGTGCACATATGAATACAGCCATCAGGTTTAGCAACAACCATGTTATTCAAAACCCAAGGTGAATAGTCAATAGGGCAGATAAAGCTAGCTTGTAAAAGATTTTCAATCTTAGCCTTAACAAGTAACACAATCTTGGGATTCATCTTAAGGATCTTTTGTCTAAATGGTTTAGCATCTAGTTTTAATATGAGGATCAATGGCAGGCATATCTGAGTAATTCCAAGTAAACAATTTAGAAAATTCATGTAACAGCTTGGTCATATCTTCTTTTTCTTCTACATTTAAACAACCAGCTATAGGAATAAATTTTTAGTATTATCTTTCTCCATAAAAATATCAACAGTCTTTCCATTAAGTAGAGTATTGTGGTCTAGGAGATTGGGTGATTGTGGTAATTCTTTAAATTCTTCCTCAGATTTTAGAGTAGTATTTATCATGTTAGTGGACTTTCCAAAATATGGAGTACTATTCAAACAATAAGGTAATCCACATTTATGATGGTAATGGGGAATATTGTCGTAAGCACCCAAGAATTCAATTATCGCTTCACCTATTGAAAAGATATCCAAAGGAATTTTACCTAGAGGACAATTAGTGTCAATCATCTCAAGAAATATCAAATTAAGTGTTGATATTGTATTCACATTAAGATTAGGACATCTATGGGCTTTAGATTGCTTGAAAGGATTATATCCAATGCCACTTGAGTAATGTCATGGAGTAGATTCTATAGGTACTCAAATTACTTGTTGATTAATACCACAACCATTACCTACATAGTCACAATTCCCATAAATGATCTAAAATCCTTGACCATAGAGACACGCTGTTTCTTTAGAAGAAGATCCAGGGATTCATAAGTCTCATAATCTGTAGTGTAAGTAAAAGTATTATCTGTGTTCATTACCAAAGACTTTCAGATTTGAATTTTTAGATGAGATCGATGCAACATTTGATGTTTCAAGATTAGGATTGTTAGTTTTATATTCACCTATGGAGGGGGATGTAAAATCTAACAAACCCTAATCATCACCAAGAAATGCATTTGATTTCTTAGACTCTTGTGCAACATTATCTGTGGCAAGAGGAGTTGATGAGTCAACTTTCAAGTTGTTTAATATATTGTGATGAATGACTTGTTTTTATGATTTAGTTTGTAAATAGTTATCTAGTTTAGGATCAACATCAATAGTATGCAACAAAGAAGGAAATATGTGAATCTTTTAGATAATAAAATCCAATTTCGCACTCTGCTAGGGATTTTTGGATTTTCTAGGGTTTTACTATTATGCTTTCCGTTTTTGCTTGGGGATGGAGGGTGCTACAGTAGGTAGTACCTCTATTCCCCTACCCTTTTTAGACACTACCAGGCCTACAAATTGGAAAATAGTTCTGACAGGACAGGTGGAATCTCCTAACAATGGGACAATGGTTTGTCACCATAAAGAGACGGCTGAGGGGTCTTCCCTCGTGGTCCCTAACAATCTGGTGGACTTGATTGTTGCTTCTATGGATCTTGCCCTAGTCGGCAAGTTTTTTTTCTTCACCCTAGCATTGAGATGATCTGCAAATGGGTCTCCAATCGTTGGCATGTCAAAGGCAGTGTGATTGTTGTGGGTATCGCACGAGGGCTATTCATCTTCTGCTTCACTAGCAAAGAAGACATGCTAGCTATCTTATCCAGAGGACCATGGGTTTATGGTACACATTCTCTTTCTTTGGGTTGTTGGAAACCAGGGTTTGACCCTAGTACTAATCTTAATAAAACTACCCCAGTTTGGGTACGTCTACCTAGATTTCACTTAGAATATTGGGATGAAGCTATTTTTAGTTCTATTGCTAATTCTTTTGGTATTTTTTTTACCCTTGACAACTCCACACGCACCAAGTCTCACTTTGTTTATGCAAGATTCTATGTTAATGTGGAAATCAATAAGACTCTACCCATGTTTATTAACATTACTTCAAAATTTGGAGCCTGGAGGCAGCCCATTTCATATGAGAATTCCACAAATTTTTGTTAGAATTGTAAAATGAAGGGGCATCTCATCTTGCATTGTAAGTTCAAGAAAGCTAAGGAAAATAGTAACAAGGAAGTCACTGTGGAGAATAAGGAGGTGACCTTGGTTAATGATGTGCACTCAAAGGAAGTGTTTGATCTTAAAGAAAAGAATGAGCACACAACTTTGGAAGAAGGTGAGATTTTAAACCAAGTTAAGAATATTCAATTAGGGGGTGATAATCTTGAAGAGCCCCAGATGGAATTTGATAAAGATAAGGTGGCCCAGATGGGTTTTGATGGAGCTAAAAATGTTTAGATGAAATATGATCAACTTAAGGAGACTCAGTTGGGATATGACAGAGTTGAGGGCACCCAGATGGGTTTTGATAGAGTTGAGGACACCCAGAAGGGCTTTGATAGTTTTGAGGAGACCAGTTAGGAGATGACAATGTTAAGGAAACCCAAATGAGATTTGAAAGAGAGGTAGAGTCACAGGTGGGATTTGAACAAATGAAAGAGACCTAGTTGGGTCTTGACAGAGTGTTGGAGACTCAGGATAATGAGGTAAAGTTTGTGGCTTTGTCTTTAGACCAAAATAAGCTTCCCCTTCTCCTGGGAAACTCACATCAGGTTTTCTCAAAGAAGGGGTTTTTCCTTCTTCTCCAAAGAAGCATTCTAATTAGTCTATAGCTCCTCTGGGAGTAGCTAATGCTTTAATGAGTGACCATGAAGAGTGGACATCTCAAAAGAAAAAGAGTTTTAAACCAAAAAAGTTGGCTGATGTTGGTTTAGATCCTTTGAAGGGTAGACCTTCATTCTGAGAAACCAGACAAAGAGAAGTAGCAAGAGAGATTGCTAGTGGAAAGTAAAAGACACTAGAGAATCACACCAGAAAGTTATTTAAATGAAAATTCTTTCATGGAACATGAGGGGTCTTAATAACCCCTCAAAACAATTTGAGGTCAAAAACTATATTTTTTATCAGAAAGTGGATATTCTTTTACTTCAGGAAGTTAAAATGTCTAAAGAAGGTTTCAAAAAGATTGTTGATAGGATTTGGCCTAGTGCTTCCTTCTACATAAGTCTTGCTATTGGTGCCTCTGGGGGAATTGTGACTATGCAAAATGCTTCTAGATTTCCTTGTAAACTTTCTTTCTTTAGTAAAAATTGCTTGGTGATTGATTTCTCTTTGCCTTCCTTTCGATGGAGTCTGGTTAATGTTTATGCCCCTAACACTAGGGTCTTAAGGAAAAATCTTTGGGAAGGTTTGGCTAACCAACTCTCTTCTTATCTTGATTCATAGTAGATGCTGGCAGGTGATTTTAATACCCCTATTTATCCTTCTAAAAAGTCTTGGGGAATTTTGGACTACTTTGATAGTCTGTTGGACTTTACTAAGTTGATTACCACTTTTGGGCTTATTGATATTAATTTGATGAACAAAAATTTTACTTGGACTAATAGGACGAAAGGGGATCAAATGATTTAAGTGAAACTTGATCGTTTTCTTATTTCCAATAATTGGTCAAACATTGCTGCCCTTAAATTGGTTACTCTGCCTAGAACTATTTTTGATCACAATCCTCTCATTTTGGAATGGGCTAATCATAAGAGAAAAGGTCCTTTTCATTTTAGATTTAAGGCTATGTGGACTAAACATCATGATTTTAGGAATCATCTTTTTGGATGATGTTAACTTCAGGTTGTGGGTACTCCTATGTTTAGACTTTTTAAAAAGTTGATGCATGTCAAGAGAGAAGTTTGTGGTTGGAACAAATATAGTTTTGGTAACATTTTTTCTTAGAAAAAGATCTTATCCAATAAGCTGGTAGATATTCAATATAGGATTACTCAAGGTGATACTTCTGATATTTCTCTCCAATTAGAAAATGACTTAATCAGAGATTGGAAGAATTTAATGAGTAGAAAAGAGTTATTTTGGAAGCAAAAATCTAGAGTTCAATGGCTTAAAGAAGGTGACCATAATACTACCTTCTTTCATGTTTCTTCTTTAAGGCATAGAAAATCTAACTCTATTTCTCAAATAAGATTGGAGAACAGTAATATGATTACTAATGAGGAGGAGATTGGAGATCATGCTATCAGCTTCTTTCATAATCTGCTGTCTAAACTAGGACCAAGTGCTGATAACTCACAGGTTGTGAATCAGCTTCTGAACAATATCCCTTCTCTAATTTCTTAGGAAGATAATGCTAATATTTTCAAGCCCATTTTTGAGGAAGAGGTTCATACAGTGGTCTTTTCTATGGGGCATTTTAAAGCTCCAAGGCTGGATGGCTTTCCCTCCTTTTTCTTCCAAGAGTTCTGGGACATTATTGGATATGATGTCACTATTGCTGTCAGAGAGTTTTTTAGAACTGGTAAACTTTTGAAACAACTAAATAATACCTTCATTTCCCTTGTTCCTAAGAAGCTCAACCCGGAGATGCTCATTGACTTCAAGTCTATCAGCCTTTGTAATACTATTTACAAAATTTGTACCAAGCTTCTAGTGGTCAAAATCCAACCTCTTCTTGACAAAATTATATCTTCCTCACAAAAGGGTTTTGTTCCTGGGAGACAAATCTTAGATGTTGTGATTACTACTCATGAAACTATTCACTCAATGGAAAAGAGTCGTATACCAGGTAGGGTTTTCAAACTTGATATTTCTAAAGCTTATGATAGGGTGTCATGTCAATTTTTATTTAAAATCATTCAGAAGCTTGGGTTCAATGATAAAGTTTTTCCTCTTTAAGGAAGCTGTTATTACTGTTGAATACTCAGTCCTTGTTAATGGAGTTCCAAGAGGTTTCTTTTCTCCTTCTTGGGGATTAAGATAGGGAGATCCCTTGTCCCCCTATCTTTTTATTATGATAGCTGAAGCACTTGGTAAATATGTTCACAGTAAGATCAACTCTAAAGATTTAACTAGGATTAAACCTGCTTCCTCTCTATCTCCTATGCCTATCCAATAGTTTGTGGATGATACCATTCTTTTTGGCATCTCCTCTATCTTGGAAGCCTCTAGATGCAAATCTTTATTGAATGATTATGCTATGGCTTCTAGTCAGCATATTAATTTTCAAAAAAGCAATGTTTTCTTTTTCAATACCCCAGGGGATCTCCAAAGAAAAATTGTTAATATCCTTGGTTGTGTGGTTGCTGACCTTCCTTCAGTCTATCTTGGTCTCCCTTTGACTACTAAGGAAGTTTCTCTAGGTTTTTGGCATAATATCCTTGAGAGAACTCAAAAGAAATTGTTGGGATGGAAAGGAAAACTCCTAAGTAGTGTAGGAAAATTACAGCTTCTAAGGGCCTCTCTTCAGGGTATTTCTACCTACATTTTATCCCTATTTAAAATGCCCAAATATTTGGCTGATAAACTAGAGCAAATTCATAGAACTTTCTTGTGGATGGGAATAGAAGAAAAAAAGAGAATTTCTTTGGTTAAATGGGATAAGATCTGCCTACCTAAGTCTCATGGTGGGCTTAACATTAGAACCATTCAAAATATGAATAAGGCTCTACTATCAAAGATTGTTTGGAACTTCTTAAACAGAGATATGGACTGGGGTATTATTATAAAGGCCAAGTACTTAAGGGACACTGACAGATAATATTTTCTCAATCCGGAGGGCCTTCCTCAAGGATCTATTATTTGGAATAAAATTATAAAAGCTAGAAGTCTTGTTAATAAGGGTATCAAATGGAAACTTGGTGATGGATCGCTTATAAATTTTTTGGCAGATCCTTGGTTGGCTGATGGGCCTCTTTCTAAACAGATGGGTAATGAAGCTATTAGTGTTATTGCTAAATAATTTTTTGGCAACAAAGTTAGTCACTACATTCATCAAGATCATGGTGTTAGAATTTGGAAAAATTTTCTAGAATGTTGTACTAATAATCCGAATCTCCTCCGCAGGGCTAATAAAATACAGCAAATTCTTCTAAATACCAGGATTCCTCTTTTCTCTACAAATGATCAATTTTTTTGGTCTACTGACAGGAAGGGTTTTTTTTCAGTTAAATATGCTTACCATTTACTGATCGAGGAACCTAATGATGATGTCTGGAGGAAGGTCTGGTATTGTAAACTCCTTCCTAAGGTTAACTTTTTCTGGTGGACTGTTGTTCATAATAAGATTCTAACATAGGACAATATTCAATGAAGGGGTATGCAACTAGTTAACAGATGTGTTTTGTGTTTGAAAGAAGAAGAATTTGTCTCCCATCTTATCCTGCATTGTGAATTTGCAACTGAGATATGGAGTAAAGTCTTTTTAAATTTTGGATTACAATGGGTCTCTAACAAAGAAATAAAAGATCTCATTCTTAATTGGATTCCTCCTCTATTCCATCCTTGGTTAGTTGAATTATGGACTCAAACTCTTCCTTTCATTGCTTGGTTCCTTTAGAAAGAAAGAAATAATAGAATTTTTAGAGAAACTATCAGAAATTCTTCACAGGTTTTCAATTCTTTTTCTAAGGCTCTCCTAGAAAATGTGTCAAATTCAAACATCAAAATTGCAGATAAACCTCTTACTCAGCATGAAGTCCTTGTGGCTTCTAACTTGGGGATTGTGAACCAAATTCCTTCTTTTGATGATTCTAAATGCATTAAAAGACAACACTATTTGGACTCACCCTAATCAAGGTTGGGCCAAATTAAATTTTGATGGAGCTGCTAAGTCTAATGGTAAGGCTAGTGGTGGAGGAGTTATAAAGAATGACAGAGGAGCTCTTATTGCTTCTTATGCTAGAGGAATTGGTAACCAAACTAATAATTTTTTTGAAGCCTCTACTCTTTTATGGGGTCCTAAGTTGGCCATTTCTCTTGGCATCCATCAGATTCATGTTCAGGGTGATTCTAAAATTATTATTGAGGTTGTTTCTAAAGTTTTGGAGTGTGGATGGCAACTTAAGGATATAGTGCTTGATATTCAAACTTTCTCTTAATCTATTCTTGTCATTCCCTTCTTTCACATTTACAGGGAGGGAAACACTGTTGCTGACGTCCTAGCTAATTTAGGTCAGCAATTTCAAAAGTAGCGATGTTGGTGCCAACTTCATAATATCCCACGTCAGATTCGGGATATCATTCAAAAAGAACAAATTCTTATATGATGACTACTCATTATTTCACCTGGCTTACATGGCCAGTTCTTTAATTTAGGGCATACTAATTAGACACTCTAATAATGATGGGAGTGAGCCTAGATAGCCTTGCATGCATGCAAAAGATAGCTGATTAATTTGGGAAGATTATATTAGGACTTCGGGTTATCGTTTTAAAGATTGCCCTAATTCTGATTGTGTCTTCTTTATTGTCATTTATATTCATTGCACTGTGTTCAAAGTCTCTTAATTTTCTCATAGTATTGATAGAAGTTTCCTGGAATACAATTATACCCACTCCTTTCCCAGGTTCATTAAGCTTCACTAGTGTTTTAACATGGGTCACGACAGGATTCAAATTGAACCCAATAACTATGGAGAATTTAAAGAGAATGCCTTAGTTTGGCATTACTGTAAGGAAGGAGGAGTCACCCCTTTCCTTGAATGTTTGAATAGACATGATGAAAAATTGTCTATTCAATTCACCCAGTCTTGGGATAATCGCAAGGTGCAAATTAGGAATGTCAGTTTTGTGGTCTCTAAGAATGACATTGCTATGGCTACAGGTCTCTCTCCAAAGGGAACAAAGATGTAGAAAAAGTCTAAGGTTTTAGATGCTTAGAATCAGAAATTGTTTCTTTGTGAAGGAGAGGAGTTGGTGCCTTACCAAGGTGGTTTTGAAAGAGCCTATATTCCTGAACTGTGGCCTGACATGTGTTATATGGTGATGAAGTATTTCACCCTTGAGGGATGTTTTACCAGGTTCTATCACTACCATCTCCCTTTATTGAATCATCTTAGAAGGAATGCCACAATTAGTTTCCCTTTCTACTTGCTTTCTTCTCTTGAACACTCTGTGCAACATGTTAAGAAGACATTTTGTAGAATCCTGTTGAAAAGTCTATTCCTTTACACCAAGTGCTCATTCATTTTTTATACCAGCTTCACTTAACTCTATCTCCTCCATCTTCTCATCAGCCCTCTGGTTAGGATACCCCTACTGCCTTTGTGAAAATGAGTCTTGCTACTCCTAGTCAACTCTCTATTGGTGATCCTTGTTTTGGTATTTCTAAGTCTTTAACCAAGAGTGTTCAAAACCCTCCTTCCAGATTTAAATTGAAAGCTAAAAGACATCTCTCAAATGTGGACATAGAGGATAACCTTTTGAAGGATGATATTGGGCTTTCTAGGACCCAAATTGAGTAGAGTTAGGGTAGGGAGGGACCCTTACAGAACTTCAAAAAAGTTAAAACAAAGGGTAAATTTGCTATCATTAAGCGGTATGGTGGTATTCTTGGCAAACAGGCTCCCAAACTAAAGCTGATTGACTATTCTGAAAGCAATTTTGAAGCCTCTACCCATGATGATGAAGATCTCAAGACTGATGTTGAGGAGATTGCTATTGAAGATTCTGGTGGTGAAGAAGAAATTGATGGGCAGTGCATTCCCTTGGAGGTCTTTGAAACTAAATATAATGTTGGGGCTCATAATCATGTCCCCATTGGTGACTATGTAAATGTTGGCGATATTACTACCCAGGTGAAAATGACTGATATTGATGAGGACATTGGGAAAGATATCAGTCATTTTCACCATATTGATGAGGACATTGGGAAAGATATCTACTATGTTCCCATTTCTATTCCTATTGATCCTAATAATAATACTCAAGATGGTAGGGAAGAAGACAATATTGAGGAAATTAAAGATGCTGATGATCTGTCTTAGCTGAAGGAATGGGTGGAGTTCCTAGAAAATAAGGTCTCTTCTCTTGGCAATTTCATTTCTAGCATGTTATGTAAGACTACTATGGCCAATCTCTCTCTTCTTTGGGAGTAGGAGGCTTTCATTCATGGAGCTAATAATAACAGGGTTAAAGAACTTGACAAAATGTTGGAGTTTCTTTCAAAGGGAGAGGACATCTCTTCCTAGTCTTTCTTTGCTTTCTGTTTGCTGGCTTTTTACTGTTAGTATCTTTTTGCTATATATCAGTTGTATGTAAGTTGTCAATGGTTGTTTTGGCTCTTTTTGTTTTATGATCCTTTTTTTCCCTTCTTGGGTTCTATTTTGTAATATGGGATCGGCCCCTAGTTTGCTGCCTTATAATATCAAAAACATCAATAGTATGAAGTTTGTCTTTTTAAATAAACTTGATCGAACGATTAAGGGTAGAAGAAACTGCCCCCAAGGCATGAATCCAAGGTATGCCAAGAATCATCTTGTAAGATAAGGAACCAGGCATGACATGAATCAGGGTAGATAAAGTCATAGGCCCAACTTGTACAGGTAAAGTTCTGGTGCCTACAGATTGTCTTCCAACATTATCAAAGCCACAAATACTTATTCTATCCGGTTTAATCAAAGATGTATCAACTTTGATTTTATGTAATAAATTGATAACACAAACATTAAGAGGTGATCCATTATCAATTATAACTCGCTTAATAAGTTTATTATTTATTGTAATGAAGATAATCAAAGGATCATACTGATTTTAAACTTCAAGAGATGGCAACTCATGTTGTTGAAATAGAATATCTATTTTGTCGCATGCATACAATCTAAGAGATCTGTTACATCATTCAACTTGACAACAGGTGGCACAATAACCTTTTGTAAATCTTCCTAGAGCATTCAATGGTATGTAGATGAAGTTTGTATAAATTTCCAAAGAGAAATCCAAGCAAGAGTAGCATGAAGCTGCTTCACAAGATCATAATCTTGGCCAACTTTTTGTGTTAAACTAGGTGCTTAAGGAAGCATAGGTTGAGAAGCTGGTAAAGATATCTAAATGCTTGATTGTTATTTACTTTGTTTTTTATTCTGAGTATTGTATGTATGAGCAACCACAGTATGAATAGGTTGTTGTGAATTTTGATGCGTTATTTGTTTAGCATAGTTATAAATGTAATCAGGAGGTCAAGAAGAAATTGGAAGACCTCTAATAGTGACCACCAGTTTAGAGTGTGGTTGAGACACATCTAAACACAAGTTGACCACTATTTTTGGTTTCACAGGTTCTTCTTGAGGTTTAGGAACATAAATTGCATTTACTAATCTTTGAAACAACGACAGTTTAGGAATCGTAGTGGAATGTTCAATCGAGATAAAGTCCTCAAGGGCTTCATCTAACATATTCAAGTCATCACAACTAAATGACTCATCATACAAATGAAAGTCTTACAAAAAGTAATCCGACATTATAGCATGTTCTAATTAACCCAAGACTTAAATGTAAAATGATATAGCATAAACATTGTGAAAATGAAATATAGCACTTATTCAAAACACAAAGTTGTAATTTCAAACTCTTTTAATGAAAGGATAAAGAAATCACTCAAGTTTCAATGCATGTACTTTCATAAAAGATGGTTTGTAATCTAAATATGATTTAGGACAGCAAAGTAATTCAGATCTGATATTAAATAGGATGCAAATTATTTTAGAGCATGGGTTCATCAAAATGTTTAGTGGGAAAATGGGGAATCAAGATAGTTATCAAGGACTTCAAGTCCCACACTTTCACACACTAAAGCATTAGGGAAGTAAGGAATAAGCTTAAGGATAAACTACTAAGTTCCTAGATTCCCTTTTTCTGCTAATTATGTCTATGTGGAAGTTTCTGATCAGGTTTTTACAAGCTAGTATCACTCAGTAAGAATGAAACCCTAAATTACTTATCAGAAAATGATAACTAAATTTATGACACAGATATGGATAAAATGATTATAGAAATGTAGAGAATATAGTTATGAGAAAATGTACTCAGAAATAGAGGCTCTGATGGGCTAGGGTGGTAGTCATAAAGTCCTAAAGGTTTCTAACTATTGGGATCTTCTGTAACAGCTATCCAAAAATCTTCAGATGCTTTTGGATCCTAAAGAAAATAGCCAAGTGGGCTAGGGCACAAGTCATAAAGCCTCAAATGTCTCGCAATCTCAAAATCCAAAACTCATGATGATTGTGTCTGCAATATCCGTCTTCCTGTCGCTCCTTTCTGTCAGACCTTGACAAATTTAACTTGCAAACAAAAGGAGGAGAAATCTAGTTGTGGCTATATAGGAGCTTGCCTTAGTCAAGCCCCATTTTTGGTATTCCTACCTCATTAATAGCCAAGGATAAAGATCTACAAATGTGTGTGCTCACCTAGCAAATGTGTATGTAGAAATGCAAAACCCTAGATGACTCAAGCATCAAGAAAAGATCAAAACTTTACTTCACTCAATGAAAAAACACAACTTCACCTCAAGGAGATGATAGCAATGAAAACTTATAGAGCAAGAAGGAAAGGTAGCTGTATCCATGGAGGATTTCCAACCTCGATGTTGGAGGCTTCAAACCTTCTCCTAATGCTACAATTAGTTGTTCAAAGCCTAGGAAAAGCAAGATAGTATCAAGATCTTGATTCCTAATCTCTAGCAAATATCTCCATGATAGAAAATTCAAATATCTTCAAGAGTTTCAACAAGTTGTTGATCTTCAATGGCAATTTTAGTAGAGTTTTGGCATAAAGCTTACATATAGATTGTGTGTCATAAAATAATTTTCAAATGTCTTTAAATATCTAACCTTAGGAATTTAAAAATTTGAAATAAGATGTCAAGATCACAAAAAAAATGAAAATTTGAAAATGGAATCCTGAAATGCACAGCGGGAGTCGACACCTGGCCAAAATTTAAAACCCCAGGAAATAGGGCAGGGCTAGGCTGTGAGTGTCCAAGCCCAAGACCTAATTTTCTAATCAAGTCTACCTTAAGGGGGCCTAGAGAATCCCAAATCCAAACTTCCTTTTCACCTTTAGTCTTCAGTTAACTCAAAATATGACATTTCTTCAGTTAGACATAGATCAATCAGGGTTTAGGAAGGTCTAAAATAAACAATGTTGAAAGGACACCAAAAGAAAGGAGGTAAACTATGAGAAATTTTATCGTTCCATGCAAGAGGACAATTTATGACATCACACTAGCATTTCCACATACTTCACTCTTAGGTTCATCTTCCAAAGGTATCAAGATATGTTTCTTCTCATTTGATTTTATAGTGCAAGTATTCTTTCTCCCATCATGTATCTCCTTTCTATCATACTGCCATGGTCTCCCCAATAATATATGACATACATCCATTGGCATAATATTACACAATACTTCATCATTATAAGGTCCTATATGAAATTTCACCAAAATTTGTTCACTCACTAGTACCTTGTGTTCATCTTGAATCCATGCTATCTTGTGGGGCTTAGGGTGTTTCAATTTCTCTAGGTTCAGCTTAGTCACCATCTCCTCTAAAACCAAATTATCTATAATACCACTATCAATGATCACTTTACAACATTTACCTCCTATTTGCATCTTGTCTGGAACAAAATTTTCCTTTGTAGTGGCTCCTCAGTTGTCTCTACCTGAAATAAGGCTCTCCTCATGACTAATAATTCTCCTTTCTCTAGCTTTCCAATGGAACTAGGTGATCCAAAAGGTTCTTCCTCCACATAAGCTACTCTTACACTATTCTCTATTCTCCTACTTATACTTCCTTGATGACATTCGAATGCTCTATGTCCTTCACATCCACACGTAAATAAAATTCCTCTGAATGATCTCTTATCAAACCCTCTTTCATCTCTCCTATACCCTTCATTGTGGTAAGAATTATGATTCCCTCTGCTATTGTAGTAGAAACTTATGTCATGTCTCTAGTATGAATTGGTATCTCTGTCTTCCTTCTTGTATGCACTACTTTCTTTTCTTTTCTTTGCATAAGGTCTTTCTCTTCAAAAATATGTTATACCTCTTTGAAATTTGCCTCCTCTACCTCTCTGCATTTGCTCATGCTTCTTATTCAACTTGTCTTCAACATTCAACACAAACTAATATGCTTCTTCTATTGTTGTCAGTCTCACCAAACTTAGTTCTTCTTGAACATTCATCCTCACTCCATTTATGTATCTTGCCACTTTATCCTTACTCACTTCACTATGTCCAGTCCTTATGATTATCTATGAATGTTTCAGTGTACTCCTTCATAGATTTCTTCTTTTACCTCAAGTTTTGTAATCTCTTCAACAATTCCAACTAATAGTCAACAGGTATAAACTTGTATATGCCTAAAAATGACATGACTCTACCCAAATAGATATTCTTAATATTTATTTAAGTCAAATTCCTTTATCAATAAATAAAAAAACAAATTTATTTATTTGATTCATATTCTCCCAACAATTAAATAAAATCAATTTATTTAATTAAATTCTTCTAATTCCTCCAACAAATTAAATAATACCAATTATTTAATTAGTTCTTCCAAATTCATTCTAAATTAAATAATATCAATTATTTAATTGTTTCTTCTAATAATATCTTCTCTAAATTTAAATAAATCAAATATTTATTTCAGTTGTCCATTTATTCTAAATTGAGTTATCTCTAAATATAATTCAATCCTTGTGCACATGCAATTGAATATTCTAAATATTTAATTGAGCTAAAATATCTTCTCATCCTCATACAATTTCTATTCTCTAGTTCTATTCTCTTAACTGATTGATCTATTCTTTTAATTGATTTAATTTCTTCAGTTAACTCATTCTTCTATTTTATTAATTCCTCTCATGCAAAATATAGTGAGACACATGTCTTCTTCTTATTCGTGTATGTTCCTCAACCATTCTATACCATTGATCTTCTCATTCTTTCCATACCATTGATCTCTTCTCTCTCAAGTCTATAAATTGAACCCTATTCTTCCATTTCATTCATCCAAGCTTTCAGTATTGTTACTCTATAGGAATTACAGTGCGCCTTTGGCACCCAAGTCATTCCATTTGCTTGCGATCAACTTGTTACCATATCACTACCATTGTTGTGAAGCTCATCTTCATTACAAAGCACTATCATGGCCATTCTCCATTGACAATCTTGGAATAGCAAGGAAGTGCACTCTCTGAGGGCATTATTCATACATGTAAGATCAATTGAGATAGGCAACCAATGGAAGCTACGAAGTATTTAGGTTTGCAAAGGTTTCATCTTTTGTTTGTTTGATCTTGATTATTTCCCTTTTCGTTGAGTTTTGGGTATTATTGATATTGATAAATTGATTATTCATGTTTACTCCAATTTTCCCTTAACATTTTTGGCACCCACCGTGGGGCCCTGCCCCAATTTAATCCAAAAAATTGAGTTTTTTTGTGCCAAGGTTCCGTACACAGAGAGATTCAGTGCATATGAGTAATTCTATCACACATTTGATCTCTTTTCCAGTGCATATACCCTTTCAGCACATCTGACCTCTGAAGTTATGCATCTATCTTCTTTGACGGTGCATCTGATATTCCTACACATATGCTCTCTATTCTTGCACTTTTAATCTTTGTTTTTGCAATTTTAAAATTTTTGCACTTCTGAGCTCTATTTCTATGCATTCAGGCTCTCAAGCTACGCATCTATTGTGAATAGTGGTTTATAGGGTATTTCTTGTGGTTTTTTCTACTGCTAACACTTTTTTACAGGAATATTCTCTCATCTACTTGCAGGATTAGGGGCTGGTTTAGTCATTCTAGTTGCATTGTTAACACATCATCTATTTTTAAGGATAGTAATTGAATGTTCATGCAAATTCACATCTAGATCTAACTAGGAAAGGAGTAACTTGAATCTTGTTGCATCAACAACTTGAATTTAGTCCCAATGCTAGGAGGATAAAATTGAACCATTGCTATCTTACTTTCAAAGTTAACAACTTGCATGTGCACCCAAGTAGCTAGCTCAATTAGTCTTTTTTGTTTTAATTACGCAAAAAGAACCACTATCTTTCATGTTTTTGGGAATGATACTATGCCTATGCTCTCCCCTATATTGGGTGACCAAAATGCCAGATATATCATTTTCACATGTGTTTTACCTTTAGAGAGGCCTACCCTCAGATATCCTTCTGTCCTTGGGGAAGGACTTTAAGTGGTAACAAGCTAAAGCGAAGCTCTGCCAAGCCACTATAAATAAATTATGTTTGGAGTTAAAGCTTCAAACAACGAGTGAAGTTGTGTTATACCAATAGCCAACCTCCCCCAAAACCCTCCAAGGCACAACTCTTGCAGGCTGGGAGACTCCATAACAGAGAGTAGTGCTGCCGCATGTATAACCACTTGAATGGTTGCACTTACTAGTCATCCTTATTTTAGTAGACCAAAATCCTTCTATTTGTTGGTGTAAAAGGTGGGACCTTTGACACTGCCCCGATTCATGTGGTTCTTAGTAGAGATAGTAGAGACAATCCTAAGGTTCAGTGGGGCTACGAGCCTTGGGAATCTTGGATCTTGGTATGTGTGATAAGTATGTGCCATGGAGAGGAGTCAATGCTACCAAGATCCTAAAGCTATCCTCTTTGAATATGCATAGCTAGGGGATCTGATAAATATTGCATTTTCTAACCTAGGATTTGTACTTTCTTTTCAAGTCAAAAAGAGTCCAAAAAAATTCAAAAAGCCATAAAAACATTCTTTGTGTTTTCTATGTCTTCTTTCCATATATAAGAAAATCAGATTAAAAAGACCATCTTGCAACCAAGAAACCAAAAACATAAAAAAACATGTCAAAATTTGTAAAAACAATCAGAAAAAATAGAGCTACGCATCTGTCCTACAAAGCTATGCATTTAAATTGACCTGTTGTGCATCTGTATCGACTTCCTATGCTTTTATCATCTGTTACAGTGCATCTACTTTTTACTAGTACTGCACATTTGTATTGACTTTCTGTGTTTATATCCTCTGCTGCTACGCATATGTTTCTATGCATCCATGACAATTAGTATTTCCACACATTTATAGAAAAAATTGTTCACCTTTCTGGATACCCATTTCAGCCTAGTTCCAAATTCTAAGATCATATTTTACCTTTTAATCACTTTGCCATCTGTTTTGTACCTAACTCTCTCTTTCGTTAGTTGTCTCATCCACCTTCTGTTGATAACTGAGAGGGGGGGGGTGAATCAGTTATCCTAATTATTTCCCTTATTTTAATTGATGCAGCATAAAATCAAACACAAAAACATTAACCATGAAATAAGAAACACATGACACAGTATTTTTGACGTGGAAACCCTGTTAAGGGAGAAAACCACGGGGTGATTAACCCAAGAATTATTCTCTGTTAGAAGAATAGGAAATTACAAAAATGGCACTTGCCAATTAGGGCTCACTGCCCGAGCACACTGCTCACAAGAGGCCCACTGCCTACAAGAAGACACACTGTCTACAAAGTGATGAGAATCACAGTCTTGAACTGATTGGAAGCATCTGCATATGCTGGAGTTCAGTTCCGGTTAGGCTCAGTACACTGATCTGCTGCACTTCATCTTTCCTTTGTTCTTTATTCTGCTATCTTTCACATATCGGATCCTTTTTGCTACCTCTGCTCTTTCTCTGGACTTATTCGCATATCTCTCCACATCCACACACACTTCACAACTAAATCCATCCTCTATATATATCCACACAAGTAATTTCATCACCTTTCTAGTCGGCATCCGGAACAGTCTAGTTTCTTACAAACTTTCATTCTGTCGGTTGAATCCTTCCTCACCAAGCTATGCGGATCAAGCATATACTTGTAGATATCATTAATCATGTTGGCCAAAGATGATTCATGCCTTCACAACCTCTGTCATCAACAGTAACCCATCCGGAAAGCAGTCTGATACTCTGCCAGTCAGTTCTTCCTCTATTTTCACTGTCTCTCAGGAATCCGGTACTCAACCATTCATATCTTTTTCCTTGTCCATCACCGGAGGCTAAATCCTTGGAATATACCACTAAAGGTAGTCCTCTTGACTTCCCCAAATCCGCACTGCACCAAGACATTTCCTCTGAGAGGTCCAGACCAATCTATCGGACCTTGCCACTTGCTCTGTTCTTCTTCACCGGACCACAACATTCTTTATTCTGACTTCCGGTAGAGACACATTATGACTTACGGATATGTGGGATGACCTTTGTTGCCATCAATGACAACAACCATGAATCCATATAGTGTCTCTTGCCAACAATCTCCCCCTTTGGCATTGATGGCAACACTTAGTGAAAAATGACTAAGTGTTTTCACTATGCTCCCCCTTTGCTGATGCTCTGTCTTTATATACAATTTCTGGAACTCCCCCTTAGTTGGATTCCTCATTTTTCACTGCTCCTCACTCCCCCTTTGACATCAATGGCAAAGGGTAGGGTCTGCACACCAAAATTTTCAAAAATTTCCTATACATAGCCGCATATTTACATACTTACATATACTGAAGAATGTCTGCAAAGGATGTCTGCAATTGAATCATTTCTGTAGCCCAACTTTGCTTCATTCTATCCAAAATTGAAATGTGACCACTTAGCAAAAATGCAAACGCTTCTGCCCGCTTGAGATCTGTCGGATCTTTTGTTTGGGCGGTGGTCTGAGCATCACTGATGGCCTCATGCATGGTTTCCAACTTAGGGATTATAATCCTTCTAAGTTCTCCCATCCGATTGGTGATGTTCTTCCTTTCCTTCTCAAGATTTTTTATTTCATTCAAGACTGCAATGGTCTGACATTCTTGATTTATTATAGAGGAAGAGAGAGGATCAAAACTTTGAGATAAGCTTTGTAGCTTATCCTGTTCCTCTTTTATTTTCTTGTCAAATGCTGCTGTTGCTTTTGACCAGGATATACAAAATTTATAGATGTCACCGCCATCCTTAAGAGCATTCTCTAAGCTCTTTATTCCAATGCTTACAATCTTCCTATCTTTAGAAATTAAATCTAATATCTCTAAAAATCTCTTATCCAAAAATTCCTTCCAGACCTTTTCTTCAGCTGATTTTTCTAGAGAATCAAAATGTGTATCAACACTGCTGACTAAGGTTTTTAGATTACCGGAAGTGGAGGCTGTCGGATCTATTTGGATTGATGGCATAATCTTTACAAGTACTCCGGAAGCAGCCTCTATCAACTCACAGTCTTCCATATGAGACTTCAGGAGCTTTTCATTTGCCTTGGCATTTGCAAATGAAGCTATCTTCATTGTTTGTACCGGAGAGAGAGAGTCAAAATCAAATGGGCCTTTTAGAAGCTCCGGTTCATCAATCTCTAGAGTTTCTTTGCTCAAAAATTGTTGAACAGTTTGTGCAGTGTCTCTTGCTGGAGACAGATGTTTCTTTTCTTCTGCAGTCTTAGAACTGTCAACCTCTTTGTCTTTCACCACTACTTCCTTCTCCTGTAATTGCTCTTCTTCTTTGGATCCGGAGACTGTAGGGGAGACCGGAGGAGAGATGCTAACTTGTTCATGGGCCACTTCTTCTGGAGCAGAGGGTCCCAAGTCCTCACTTGTCTGTTCAGGGCTTACTTCTTCCGGAACAGAAGATTCCAAATCAGCAGCTGTTTCTGCACCTAAGTCCTCTACAACAGGAAGATTGAACCTTTTAAAGGCCTTCCGGAGGATCTCTTCTGTTTCTTGGGCCACTTTGTCAGTCTCGCTAAGCATGAGTTGATTCATCCTGGCTTTGCTTCTGAACTCATCTTTGCAGTCCTTGAAGATAATGTTCATTGTCTTGGGATCAATTTGAGGATATAGCTGAATAGCTATCTGCTCCCAGATCTCAAGATCTTTAGCATGAGCATTATTCTTTCTTACTTCCATTTCCTTTTCTAGGCTTTTAGGAATAAGAGATATTATTTCAATGAAAGCCTTATTATATATGTTAAGATATTTTACTGTGGCCTCCTGCAGAGTCTTTTGGTCGGCCTCACTGAAGTCATCATATGATTCAGTCATTGGTTGAAGGTTTCCATCCACCATGACCGACTTGATTATGCTCTCTAGTGACAGAGTGGGCTTCTCAACAGATACCTCTGCCATTTCCTCCTTGTCTTGGCCTGTGGAGGGCTTACCGGATCCTTTCTTCTTCTGTTTCTTTACTTCTCTTACTCCCTCATCTGATTTTGTTTCCTCTTCATCCTTTTGGCTTCCATAAGCCCTTGTGGCTTTTGTCTTGGATCTCTTACCGGATGCCTGAACTTCCGGTTTTGAACTTTTGGTTGTGGGAGGTGCAGGTCTCTTTGATGATCTGGTCCGGGTGGGAGTTTCAACCGGAGCACTTTCTTTGCTTTTCTCTTCTTCCTCGGCCTTCCTCCTCTTTTCCCGGCTAGCATCAAGTGCCTCCTTTGAGATACCTAGGCCTTGAGCAATGTGCTCTACTTCTTTTCTTACCTTTCTTTTAATCTCAGGTTCCCTGAGTTCTACATGTATTTTTACACTCAGCTCCTCAAAGGTTCCAAACCTTTCTGCCTTAGGATCTTTGGGCTGACTTAGCATGTGTTGAACATGCAGCTCCACTATCTGTTCATCAACTTCATACCCCATGGGCATGATCCAGACAGTCCTTGGCTCCACTGCCTCCATTAGGCACTGATCAGTGTCAACCATAAAGCACACTGAGTCCTTGTATTTCTCAATGAGAGACTGGGGAATTCTCTCTCTTGCTTGCATCATGCTCTGAAAGTTTTTGAAGTATCCCCATAGAGCTGTATTTCTCGCTTTTGCATCCCCAAGTCCATGCAAATAGTCTCTTATCTGGACTGCAACAGGTTTGTCATTCTGCCATACCCATCCACTTGTTCCGGGTAGCTCATTCATGAAATAGAAGAATAGACATACAATAAGAGTACCATACTTAAAGGAATTCTTCTTATCCTTCTTGATTTTCTGTATGTTTTCCATTAATTGGCTTAGCAGTAGTTCGCAGAGATCATATTCTGCATTCTTTCTTAACATTTCATAAGCAGTGTATATTGCAGTTCCGGATACAGAATTCTCCCTGCTGGAGTGGTAGATCTTGTATCCTATTATCATTGATGCATATTTGATATCCGGATCCGAAATATCTTCAATGGTCATTGCCCTCTTGTCAAATTTTGATCCGGTGGCCTCAGTTACAATGTTGTTCTTGACAGATTTGAGGATAGGTACCCCTCCGGAAGAGTATAGACCAGTTACTGCTCTAATTGCCTCTTTTGTAATCTTGCAGGGTCTATCTAGCCATAGAAAGTTGTCATGCATCCTGCTCAGTACATACCGGACCCATTCATCTTCTTCAAAGCAAGGGAAATGAATAAATTGCTCAAATTGTTTCTTCTGAATATCCTTATACTCTGGTTTAAGCTCAAAAGCATTGTCAATCAGCTGCTTGTGATAGAGGTCTCTTAATTTGAATTCCCCAAATTCCTCAATGTTTGCATGTATGTAAACCCTAATGTCTTCGGTGTGTAAAACTCCGTGAGGAACACTAGAGAAGGCTCCTAGTGGGTCTACCTCCAATGATTTGTAGGGATGTTTCTTGAATGAGGGGCGAGGTCTATCAGAGATCTTAACTATGTTTGGAGTGGCCATTCTTCAAAGATTTGCAGTGAGGTAATGAAAAACGGAGAATACCTTATGCGCCTTCGGTTTGTACGGAGTGGTTGGATTGATTTCTTTATGCAATAGCTTCGGCAGGAGATCCTTGGTGTGCTTGATGAACCTTGTTGCAGAGCTCCACTTTTCGCTTCTTCTCGAGTACAGAATGAGCAAATAACCTTTGAGAAATCTCTTAAATTGCTCCGCGAACCCTAATATCTGTCTGCAATAAATGCTTCACCTACATCATTCTGGTTTGCCTTGTCTGGATAGCTTGGATTGTCCCGGATTAGTTCTGATCTGAGGATATCATCCGGATCTTTCAATCATGAATAAATCGAGGTAACGTATTACAAGAGCATCCCAAACACTCTGTCCAATCCGCAGAACAAGATAGTGCATTTCCGGATCTTTCCGGACCTTTTTGTAATCCCTTATCATACCGGAGCATCTCCCTGAACAGGTCTTATTTGATCGATCACAACTTCTTCATAACTCCATGCGGACCTCTGAAAACTTGAATGAAGTGTCTCAAGACTCATATCTACAAACCCTTTGATCCGCATCTTGTGCCACATCCGGCACCACTTGTTTGGCTGGGGGAACAAGATTTTCTTTGAGTCTCCCCCTGAGCCTGAGCTCACTTTTTAATTTCTAGAAGAAATATCAGCACCAGAGTCTGGTGCGGATCCAACCTCTACATTCTCTGAACTTTTCTTCACCCAAATCTTGCTCATCTGATTCCTAACCTCATCCGCATTCATCTTTTGTTTACCCTTGTCTTGATTCTGATTATACACCGGACCTCTTTTGTCCTGATTCTTGTTTCTGCAGACTTTAGCATTATGACCGGACCTATTGCAGATTTGGCAAATAATATTTCTTTGCATATTTGACTGATATCCTCTTGATCTGCATTGATTAGCCCTATGACCTATTCTATTGCATGTGAAGCATCTACCTTTGAATGATTTGTTTACTTGCATAATTCTGCATTCATGGGATTTGTGTCCATACCTTTTGCAGTTGAAGCACTGTCCGGAGAAAGATGAATTAATCTGATTCATTCTCATTCTGCACTGATTAGCTTTGTGACCAAAGTGGTTGCAGCTGTGGCAGTATCCATTGAAGGATGGATATCTTTGAGCATTTGGCTGTCTTACCGGAGGTCTTCTAGGCCTGCTCCTTGGATTTTCTGATCCAAGATTCTTCTGACCGGATCCGGAGCTTTCTCCTTTCTCATATCCCAAACCATACTTGTCATCTGTCCTCTTTTGACTTCCAAGAAGAACTTCAAGTTGAGCAGAACTTATCTTGAATTTCTCTTTATATTCATTTGCTGTTTGAAGGTCTCTTTTGAGAGAGGCAATTTGATCCTCAAGTTTTCCTTCATTATCTTTGGCATCTTCAAGATCAGATTCAAGATGTTTGATAATCCTGTCCATCTGGTGGCATTCTTCTGATTTTTCTTTAAGAGATTGTCTTAGATTGTCTTCAGCCTTTCTTTTTTCTTCAATCTCTTGAGTAAACTTTATAGTTCCTGATTCCATTTCATGTCTTAACATAATGACTTCTTTTGATAACTTTTCACATAACTTGGTTTGCTCAGTCAATTCTTCATTTGTATTGCTTTCTTCACTTTGCCTTGCCAACTGTTGAAGCAGCTCCTTTCTCTTTTTCATAGAGAGACTTAATTTGTCTTTTAATTCTCTCATGAATTCATCAGCCTGTTTGAGTCTTTCCTTTAATTCACTGACTTCAGAATTTGACTGTTCAAGATCCTCAAGAGCAGTCTTGAGTTGCTCTCTTAAACCATATGCATCCATTTGAAATCCCAGATCTTCCTCAAGCTGTTAGGCTCTATTAGGAGGAACTTAGCTCTGATACCAATTGTTGAGAACTGAGAGGGGGGGGTGAATCAGTTATCCTAATTATTTCCCTTATTTTAATTGATGCAGCATAAAATCAAACACAAAAACATTAACCATGAAATAAGAAACACATGACACAGTATTTTTGACGTGGAAACCCTGTTAAGGGAGAAAACCACGGGGTGATTAACCCAAGAATTATTCTCTGTTAGAAGAATAGGAAATTACAAAAATGGCACTTGCCAATTAGGGCTCACTGCCCGAGCACACTGCTCACAAGAGGCCCACTACCTACAAGAAGACACACTGTCTACAAAGTGATGAGAATCACAGTCTTGAACTGATTGGAAGCATCTGCATATGCTGGAGTTCAGTTCCGGTTAGGCTCAGTACACTGATCTGCTGCACTTCATCTTTCCTTTGTTCTTTATTCTGCTATCTTTCACATACCGGATCCTTTTTGCTACCTCTGCTCTTTCTCTGGACTTATTCGCATATCTCTCCACATCCACACACACTTCACAACTAAATCCATCCTCTATATATATCCGCACAAGTAATTTCATCACCTTTCTAGTCGGCATCCGGAACAGTCTAGTTTCTTACAAACTTTCATTCTGTCGGCTGAATCCTTCCTCACCAAGCTATGCGGATCAAGCATATACTTGTAGATATCATTAATCATGTCAGCCAAACATGATTCATGCCTTCACAACCTTTGTCATCAACAGTAACCCATCCGGAAAGCAGTCTGATACTCTGCCAGTCAGTTCTTCCTCTGTTTTCACTGTCTCTCAGGAATTCGGTACTCAACCATTCATATCTTTTTCCTTGTCCATCACCGGAGGCTAAATCCTTGGAATATACCACTAAAGGTAGTCCTCTTGACTTCCCCAAATCCGCACTGCACCAAGACATTTCCTCTGAGAGGTCCGGACCAATCTGTCGGACCTTGCCACTTGCTCTGTTCTTCTTCACCGGACCACAACATTCTTTATTCTGACTTCCGGTAGAGACACATTATGACTTGCGGATATGTGGGATGACCTTTGTTGCCATCAATGACAACAACCATGAATCCATATAGTGTCTCTTGCCAACACCTTCTACTAGGTCTCCCTAGAGCAAAGTCAAAGTATTCTATATCAGATTAGTGCAAGATTTTTTTTAGATCATTTCATATTCAAGTAACCCTAGTAGGTCACAGAACTTCACTTGAGGTCTTGGTGCATGACTAGTCTCTACACAGTAAACGGGTATTGAGTACCCTTACTTGTGGCTATCGTCTTGTGTCAGCTGTCTTACTTGGAATCATTGATCAAAAGAGTCCCTTGTTCAAATATCATCACAAGTATCCTCTTCTCAACAATCTCTACCAACACCTTACCAAAGTCTCTAGTTTCGTCCCACCACTTAGCACGTCGCCTTCCATGGTTTTAACTACATCTCAATACGAAAAAGAAATTGAAATGGCCAGATCATCCAACCGCATTGTCACCCCTCACGATAGTGATGAGAAAATCTCTTATGAAGAGTACCAAGGAACCCTCCAAGATTAGAAATTTCAATGCTTTCTAGAGAAAGTGCTCCACGAGAACCCTCACAAGTACTTTATTCATCTTGCAAATCTAGTACTTAAACTCCCCACTAACTTCGATCTCAACAAACTGAAAGAGACCATAAGGGAAACTCCTGAAAACCACACTAGTGAGGACAAAGGAAAGAAAGTTGTAGACCTGAACATACCTATGGAAGAAATGAGGAAACAAATCGAGGGCCTAACACAACAAATGTCAAAATAGGAACAAACACTAAAACTTACTCCTTGGAAGACATCGCACCGTACCCCTTTGACAAAAGTTTGAACATGGTGCCCTTCCCCTTTCAGTTTGAAGTTCCTAAGTTTGACAAATACAAAGGAAAAGGAGACCCAAGAGATCACATTAGGAAATTTAACACCACGTGCATGGAAGTAGCTCACAATGAAACATTCTTAATGAGACTATTCCCTAGATATCTAGGTAGTCAAGCCATGGAGTGGTTCTCACGACCTCCACCAGGTATCAAAAATTTTGATGAGTTAGTAAAAAAATTTGTCACACACTTCTCCTATAACATTGAACACGAAGTCTCCATGCTTGACCTATACAATACAAAGCAAAAGTGTAGCGAATCCTTCATCTCCTTCTTACAAAGGTGGAGACAACTCACAAGAAAATGCTCATATGACGTACCTGAGAAACAATTGATGGAGATGTTTGTCCACAACCTTAACTCCGATCTAAGCTACCAAATCCAAATTCAGTGCCCTACATCATTTTCAAAAGTCATTAAGATGGGATTATTTATCGAGAAATCTATGATCGCCAAGGGGCAAATAAATTTGTACAAGGACACCCCTAACTCTAACTACACTATGGACAAGTCAAAATTTTGGACAAAGAATAAATTTATGCCATCAATGATGGAGTGGTCAATGCTAAAGTGGTGGCTCCCAAACAACAACCAATCTTCACTCTTAAAGGAGAGGCAAGCAATGTTACTCCCAAAAAAACATTCTCTCAGGAGTCAAAGCCATGGTTCAACTCCAACCCTAGGCAAAAGTTCACACCGCTAAGAGAATCCCAAGAGTCTGTGTTAAGAAAGCTATTGGCCAACAATGAGATCACTCTTCCACCAACTAGAAATTATGAACCTAAAATAAAACCTCACTTTTGGAAAGACACTAACTTCTGCAAGTATCATAGGGGAAGAGGCCATATGACCAACAATTGTATCCATCTCAAACATGTCATTCAAGACATACTTGACCAAAATCAAGTAGGTGCTCAACAACATACCTCTAACAAGACGCATTTGGCATACAAGGATCTACTTCTCAACCACGACAGGTCGCACAACAACAATAACAACAACAGCAACAATAATAACAACCACAATAGGTAAAATTAGAATAGTAGGAATAATAATCCTAACTATGCGAGTGTGCCATTAAATTATACCATCAACTACATATCAAAGCACATCCCACAAATCAATGTTGTCACATCCAACCAACAAACAAGACCCAACAAAACTAATTGTAGTATCATCACCCACAGTGGTAAGGTCACATTGAAGACCCTCCCTCCAAGGTCGTCACCTTCTCAGTCCAACTCCCATCAGTATAGTGTCATTGACCAAATATAGAAAACTCCTTCCCACATATCTATCTTAGAGTTGTTGCGTCTGTCTCCTTCCCACAAAGAGATTCTCAATAAAGCCCTAGTGGAAACAATTGTACCCATGAACTTGGCCCAAGAGAAGTTTCAAGCCATGGTAGGAAATCTAACCTCCTCTAGTACCATATCATTCACTGAACAGAATGACCTCTCAGTGTCTCAGCCTCATAACACACCCTTGCATATTGTCACCTTCATTCATAAACACCGTATCCAAAGGGTTCTCATTGATGGAGGAGCCAGTTTAAATAGTTGCACACTCAAGCTAGTCCTTACATTGGGGTTCTCTAAAAATATGGTGGACCCAAGGAAAAAGATCACTATTAAAGTGTATGATGAAGAGAAAAGAACTACGAAAGGAATAGTGGTGTTACCAATACAAGTGGGACTGGTGATAAAAGATGTTGTTTGCCAAGTCCTAGATAGGGTTTTAGCCTATAACATTCTCCTAGGTAGACCATGGATTCATGTCATGAAAGTTATGCCTTCTACTTACCACCAATGCATAAAATTCCCTCATAACAGCAAACAAGTTACCATGCAAGGTGATCTTGACCCCTTTTAGCATTGCAACTCTGTCTACTCAAAGCTTGATTACAGCATACCCAACAATAGTGCTTCTACATCCCCTACCTCATAGCATGAATCTACCTCCGAAGCTTCCTCATCCAAGCCCAAAGAGTAGAAAATTACCATCAAAGAAACAAGAGTAGGGGAATACTCCATCGAGCACAACCTCAACTTAGCCAAAATGCCTCTATCTCCTAGATCCTTTGGGCAACCTAAACATTTTCCAAAGCCATCTGATCCTTTTGCACCTCCTATAGTTCCCTTTGTAAAATGGGGGACCCTTTTAGATGAAACAGAGGAAAGAGATATCTTACAATGGCTCTACATAGAAGAAGAAGAGAACACACAACAAGAACCACCTAAACTCCCAATGGACATCTATGGGTGAGGTGAGTCTATCTTACACAGAATGGGTTATGAAGGACAAGGTCCCATTGGCCTAAGAAAAGAAGGAATAATAGAACCCATTCAACCTTCTTCATCCTCATTAGCAAGAAATACAAAAGGTCTAGGATACAAAGACAAGGGAAAAGCAAAAGCAAATGCTTGTCTTGTGGAAATGATCCATAACCTTCAAGAGGACAGTGACACAAATTCCAATGAATATGAGTGGGATGAGCTAACAGAGCACTCCTATGATGAAAAGGAAGTTTACACTGTTCAAACTTATAGCCCCTACCATGAGGGACAAATTCTAATGCATAGACCATTGGAGTGTGATTCACCAATTCCCAAGAATACAACTTTCGAGGAAGGTTTGAGTTCTATCGCAATAAAAAATTTGGAGAAAAGTACCATCCTAGACCCTATCCCTACCAATACCCCTGGCATATCTATTGTACTCCCTCCCCCTTGTGAATCTTGAACTTATCGACTAGGATCTACAAGGAACCCCACAACTAGACATGTTCCAAAATGATGATGCCTACATTGACTACATGGAACTTAGGGACCACCTACCTATAGGAGATCATAAAGCTAGCTTTGCCATTGAGCTCAATACCATGGCTTATTTTGGAGAGGGTGCCAAGCCTTCCATTCGCAAGAGTATCAAAATAAAAAATGGATCTGATGGTGAAAACCACTCCGCGACAGTATCAAATCCCAAAATAGTAAAAAGGAAGGATGCATCCAATGGTGAAAACCCAACTGTGGCACCTAACAATGGAAGGCTTAACACTCTCCTTGATGACATGCACTAGGAGAAGTCTCAGATTGTTGTGGAACCTACAGAACCTATTAACATTAGAATAGAGGAACAACCTAAGATCATTCACTTTGCTAAGTCTCTAACTCCACCAGAAAAGACTAAGTTTGTACCATTCTTCAAGAAAAAGTAAGTCAAATTTGCTTGGTCATATGCAAATATGATAGGATTGCATCCATATTTGATTCTACATCATCTTCCACTAGATCCAGGAGTGAAACAAGTCAAACAGAAACTTAGAAAGATGCATCCACACATTGCACTACTAGTGAAAGAAGAACTCAAGAAACTACTAGATGTAGGGTTCATCAGAGCCATAGACTATCCGGAGCGAGTCTCCAACATAGTGCCAGTATCAAAACTTGATGACTGAGTTAGATTATGCAATGATTTCCAAGATCTAAACAAAGCTTGCCACAAGGATGAATTTTCATTGCCAAATATAGATATCATAATCAACTTAACAGCGGGGCATACCATGTTGTCTCTCATGGATGGCTTCTCTGGATACAATCAAATTAGGATAGCACCAGAAGACCAACATAAGACAACTTTCACTTGTCCATGGGGTACTTTCTACTGGAATGTCATGCCATTTGGGCTAAAGAACGCAGGAGCCACATATCAACATGCTATGACCACTATCTTCCATGATATGATGCACATCACAATGGAGGACTATGTAGATGATTCTCCTTACAAAGTCACTCACAAGAGAATCACACATGGATGTGCTAGAGAAGATCCTTTAGAGACTAGAACAATTCAAAGTCAGGTTGAACCCAAAGAAATGTGTGATTGGAGTCACCTTAGGAAAGCTCTTAGGCTTCATTCTATCAGCAAATGGGATTGAAGTGGATCATGCCAAAGTCAAAGCCATCATGGAATTGCCACCGCTAAAGAATATCACTCAACTGTGGTCTCTATAGGGAAAGATACAAGCAATCCATCGGTTCATATCACAATTGGCAGAAAAGTGTCAACCTTTCAGTCATCTCCTACATAAGAACATTCCATTTAGGTGGGATGAGAGCTGTGAAGATGCATTTGGCAAACTGAAGGAATATCTTATGAACCTGCCTATCTTGATGCCTCCTATCCAAGGAAAACCACTGTTACTTTACATATCTGCTACACCAACAGCTCTTGGGGCCCTTCTAGCACAACAAGATTATGAAGGTAAAGAAAGAGCTATCTACTACATCAGTCATACATTAGTGGGCTATGAACTGCAATACTCTCAAATAGAAAGATCGTGTCTTGCTGTGGTTTTTGCTTCCCAAAAACTATGACATTACATGCTATCACATCTAGTCAAACTTATTGCAAAGATAGATCCACTGAAATATCTATTAAGTAAAGCAGCTCTAACAGGTCACCTAGCCAAATGGGTAATGCTCCTAAGTGAATATGACATTGAGTATGAAGACAGAAAGGCTATCAAAGGACAAATCATTGTTGATCAGTTAGCAAATGCACTATTATAGGATACCACACCAATGACATTTGAGTTTCTAGATGAATCCTTATTCAATATCACAACACACTCATGGAAGCTCTACTTTGATGGATCATATACAAACCATGGATCAGGGGCAGGAATCTTGTTAGTCATTCCTCATGGTGACACCATCTTATCGTCTATTATTCCCATGCACAAACAATGTAGTAGAGTATGAGGCCTTGGTCATTGGTTTCAAAATGGAAATAGAATGGAAAATCAAAGAGCTACATGTCTATGGTGACTCCTAGCTAGTAATCAATCAAGTCAATGATGACTATCAAACCAAAGATGAGACACTTATCCCATACAAGCGCATGGTTGATGACTTTAAAGAGTACTTTTTGATCATCTCCTTTGAGTAGATAGCTTGCATTGAAAACAAAGCAATGGATGCCATGATAATCATTGCCTCGCTCCTCGAGATCCTAGAGAATGAGTCATGGTATGGGTTCTTGGTGGAGTCAATTTAGCAACCAACTTATGATCTTCCTGAAACACACTACATATGCCTATTAGTCGAATCTAATTCACCTTGGTACGGTAATATTTACACTTACCTTAATGATAACACCCTCCCACCTGACTTGTCTCCAAACCAACGTCAAACCTTCATCCACCAAGCCTCTCATTATACCATTATTGCTAACACTCTATACCGATGTGGTCTGGATGGTACTTTACTCTGTTATTTAGAACGAGAAGAATCTCAAACCACCTTACGAGACATGCACGAAGGGATTTGTGAAACACACTCTAGCAGTCCTTTAGCTAAGAAACTCATGCGTTTGGGATACTATTGGCTGAACATGGAAATAGATTCATATCAGTTTGTGAAGAAGTATAAGTAGTGGTAGATACATGGAAACCTGATACATGCACCATCTCAAGAGCTAAGACCTTTAATGACACCTTGGCCCTTTTGTCAATGGGGACTCGACCTTGTGGGAAAAATCCATCTACCCTCATCCAATGGCCACAAGTTCATAATAACTGCCACTGAATACTTTACCAAGTGGATTGAAGCCATTCCCCTCACCACCGTTATAGGTAAACATATTTCCTCATTCATCCTCAATTACCTCATCTACAAATATGGAATTCCCTCATCCATTATCATGGATAAAAGAAGACCTTTCAAGAACCAGGATATACAAGAGATTTATGACAAATTCAAAATCCAACACCATTTCTCCACACCATATTACCCCCAAGGCAACGGCCAAGAAGAAGCATCCAACAAAACAATCTTGAAACTCCTCAAGAAGATAGTCAACGATGCTCGTTGTGATTGGCACATCTAACTCAATCCCACTCTATGGGCCTATTGAACCAGTATACGCACTCCCACAGATGCTACTCCTTACACCCTTGTCTATGGATCAGAAGCCGCCCATCGAGGTCAAGTTACCATCTCTAAGGGTGTCGTTGAAAGGTCTCATAAATGATGAAGAATGTAGAGTTTCTAGATTGCAAGAGCTAAAGTTGCTAGAGGAAAAGAGATAGAAGGCCTTCAATCATCTCAAGGCATATCAACAAATGATGTCAGGAAGCTACAACCATAGAGTCTATCCACGAGTCTTCAAGGTTGGAGATCTAGTACTTAAGGAAAATGCCCACAATCAATAGGATCAGGAAAAGAAAGGCAAGTTCGAACCCAACTGGCTTGGGCCTTATGTGATCATTGATGCCTATGGATTGGGGGTATATCAGTTGGTAACATGAGAGGGTGAGTTGATTGATGACCTAATCAATAGTATGCATCTTCACCGGTTCTATAACTAAGAGAACCCCAAATGTATGGGGGGCATAAAATACAAAAAAATAATGAAAATAAAAATGAAAAAACAACAAAAAAATCATCCTTTTGTGAAAACCTGGCAAACAAGTGCCTTAGATAGGTATCATGATGAAAACCTAGCAAACAGATGTCATGTGTACTTTTAGCTTTCATGCAAATAAAAGCAAGTGCTGAAAACCTGGTAAACAGGCGTTACTTATGATAAACCACTTCCTCCATCTTTGGGAAACCAATCACCTTGTGTTTGTTCTTCCTTCAATCAGGTCCCATTCAATCCATGTATGTTCCATAATAAAAACCTAATGATAACCTATCATGGCTTGATACTCTATATCTTTTGTCACCTTGTCAACCAAGGTCTTATCCACTATCCTATCCATAGTGTCATCCTAGCATAGTTTCTGTTGTCACTGTCCACATGGTCCAAATCCATGAACTACGTTGCCTCTGCGTCATCACGTAGGCAAGGCCATTTTTTTCAATG
Source organism: Cunninghamia lanceolata (assembly GCA_027924645.1). NCBI lineage: Eukaryota > Viridiplantae > Streptophyta > Pinopsida > Cupressales > Cupressaceae > Cunninghamia > Cunninghamia lanceolata. Next base: position 21,574,317 of record BSBN01001281.1, read on the forward strand.
TGTCCCCGAAGCCCCACTTACCCATCCATCCCATATCTGGTCCTTTTATCTATCTGAGTCCACGCCACTTTCCATTGCCTAGGTCTTAGGTCCATTATGGTTCACCCTGAACTATGTTGCTCTGCGTCATCACATATGCAAGGCCATTTAGTAATGAACCCATGAGGCACTAGGTCAATCCCTTAGGGTCCGTCTCACCAATAAGGATTGTGGAACCTTTCACAAGGTAAGCAAGCACAAGCAAAACCCCTCTTTCAAGTAGAAATTTTGATGCAAGACACCAACCCATCCAAAGCAAAGCAAGCAAGTACCTAAAGCACTCTAAATGATTTTACCTAAATTATGGCAAAAAAAGAAAAGAAAAAAAACACATCTAAATGCAAGAATATTTTGTGGGTGTGATCAAGTTAGGTTGTAATGTCTTGATTTTTGTTATCATGTCTTTCTATGCTACTCAAAGATGCCAAAATCTAGAGATGCTATGATGGCGGCATGATTATTTTCTTTGTTTTCTATTTGTGGATTAAACTTTAGTAATGTGACACCTTATCTAACGACATGATCAACAAAAGATAATCGACGACATCAAAGGTCTAACATGAATGGGGGCAATCCTTATCTGTTGATACGCAAGAAATACTCAGGTCATCTTGGTTCAATTATACATTGATGCTTGTATTAAATTGCTAAATCAAAATCCATGTAAGCAATACTCAGGTCATCTTAGTTCAATTATACCTAGATGCTTGTATTAACTTACAACAATTTGAAAAAAGTACCAAAAAAAATTGCCCAATGATGAAATAAGCACTTCAAAATACTTGCACCATTGAGATGTCAAAAGCAAACACCATTCGCATCCATTATAAATCCATAAAAACATTCAAATCCCATGTAATAAAAGATCCACAAAATGCAGAGTACTAATACAAATGAAAGCTTGTGATTCTTTCTACCAAGTTAGTCTTCAATCAATCTCTGATCTATCATTGTGTCATCTTTGTGTCAATTGAGTACATTTGGACATAACAAAAACATAGCATAGTTTGCATATCATATCACATGAGATAGTCATTAACATGATTAAATCATTTTGCATACATAATAAATGCATTAGGTCACCCATATCCATTTGCATCATACATAGCATAATACCCATAGGAAAAATCAAAAACATAGGCAAAGACATGTAGAGCATCGCATAAACTAAAAAATCATATAGATCGCATAACACATTTTGCATATCATAGCATCATGTAACATCTAAAGTTTGCATTAGATAACAACATCACATAGCATCATACAATCATCTAGGTCTCCATTAGATAAGCATCACATAGACATAATCATAGTCTGCATCACGTGTACCATCAAAAAATTAAGAAATGCATCCATAATATATAGTATAAACAACTGCATATAGAGATCATCAAAAGCTGCATCATCATATAAATATCAAATAAAATATGTCCAAATGTATAATATATCAAATTTTATCAGGACCGTCTCTAAGTCAAGTCATATAAAATGAATACATCACATAAATAGTGATACATGTCTCGATACAAAAAAGATACAAGTATATACATATAAGGCTATCTGAGCCATCAAAAGGTGTATACATAAAAGTCAAAATCTGGTACAAATGTAACTACAGGCTAGCCATGCGACTATGGGCCACTACTCCCAGCACTGCCCTCTCCATCCCCTCCTCTGCTGGCCCCAAACTGCTGTGGGCCCATCACAGAGGCTCCTGGCCATGAGCCCCCTGCTCTCTGCAAGGCCACGAACTAGCTCCTGTAGCTAGGTACCCTCTGCTCTGCTAGTACGACACCATGATACAACCCCTGATAGTACTATGTTTGAGCTTGCACTCTGGTAATCTCACCCTATACCTATGTTAGTTGCCCCTTGTACCTATGCCAGCTGTGCCTGTACATGTGCAAGTTGTGCCTGTGCCTGCTGCACCTGTCCAACTAAAAAGCTGGTAGTGCCATCTGTACCTAGGTGGTGTAGAAGCCCCAAGAGGCTCAAGGGGATCCATATTTTTTTTGTGTTGTCTCATGTTTTCTCATGATGTAATAAGGTTCATTGAACCATTTCATGTTCATTTCATGTTGGTTTTATGTTGACTTGACAAGGATGTATGGTCATGGTGCCAATGATTGTAAACACACTAGTTTGATAGGGACAATCATAGGAAGCATATTAAGGAGTTTGAATACCTTGTAAAAGGCTCTTCAATCTTGTAAAAGGAGTTTGAACACCTTGTAAATGCCCATTAATCTTGTAAACACAATATAGTTGTAGATAGAGACAAATGGGGTAGTTTGGTGGTTGTAGGGTAGTTTGTGACCTCCCACCATCCTAAAACTACCTCCCATTCAATTGTCAAGGTCGAGCATATGTTCAAAAAGACCTTGATCATGTTCATTGTGACGTGAAAAGAAGTTTGGAGAAGAAATAAACAAGACAAACTTAGTTTTCTACTTATTTTTCTGTGTAATTCGTTGTTCCTGCCCGTGCCTTGTTTTTGTATGGACGAGTTGCAAAGTCCAATGATGTTGGCATGATAGCAGGGTGAGTGTAGATTGTTTTGTATCTTATTTGAGGTCTTGAATAATTTCTATAGCAAATATCTCTGCATTTTTCTGAGAACGAGTTCTTAAACCCTATTCTAGGGTTTTGACAGAAATCATGTATTTACACCCCATTCCACTGACTTGAATCCCTCTATATTAGTGGAATGGATTTTTTTATGCTTGTTTTTCCATTTTGTGAGAAGTTCTAGGGCAAAGAGTTGAGTTTGATGGAGATTGTTTGAGGAAACCTAACAAGACCCATGTGTTAGGTGTCACCCAAGGGAACAGCATAGTAGAATTTTCCTACAGTCGACTATAGAGTCAAACAAACCCTAAAATCTGTAGTTTTGCCACATATGTGAAGTGTCCAAGTGGTTTAGAAAGTTCTGTGAATCCCTTGAAGAGTAGTTTGTTTGTATTTTAGGGCTAATTAGGGCTCTCTCTAGTAAGTCTATCATGAAGAAAGTGTCACATGTCCTTAAACAAACCATAGTAAGGTTTTGATATGTTGTTAATGCCTAAAAAGGGTATCTAGAACCATGTCTATCTACCTTTGAAAGTACCTAGGTTGGGAGAAATCATCTAACAAACCCTAAAATAGGACTACAAGGAGTTGGGTTAGTTTATGAAGGAAGTGTCATGTATACAATCATGAGACCCCATTGGATTGTTTAGACAGGTTTTGATAAGTGTCAAAAAGCCCTCTATATGTCTGTCTCCAAGGGATTGAGTGCTTGATGTCAAATCCCATATGAGTCATAAGTATAGGCCTTTCAAACTCCTTGAAAACTACCTTATCTTCCCTTGTCCTCTACATCACTAGGGCTGCCACTGCCAAGTCTCTCTCCACTCTGATGGCCTACACCCTTGCCTCGGTTGCATCTCGCTCTCTAGTAAGCCCCAAGATGACACTTTTGTCTGACTCTCACCGAGACTCAGCCATCCTGAGCTGTGCCCTGAGCTGTCTAATCTAACCCTGTAGCATTGCAATGGACTGCTGCTGCTAGTCAAGCTGAGTGGCCTCAAGAACCTAGGCCTAAGGTACTATTTTTGAATGTTGTAAGTTAATATTGGGGCATTTATCATTATCAGAAAATTCTCATTCTTTGTTGTAAACTGCATTGCATCAAAGAGGGGCAAAATGTATACGCCTAAAAATGACATGACTTTGCCCAAATAGATATTCTTAATATTTATTTAAGTCAAATTTCTCTATCAATAAATAAATACATAAATTTATTTATTTGATTCATATTCTCCCAACAATTAAATAAAATCAATTTATTTAATTAGTTCTTCCAAATTCATTCTAAATTAAATAATATCAATTATTTAATTGTTTCTTCTAATAATATCTTCTCTAAATTTAAATAAATCAAATATTTATTTAAGTTGTCCATTTCTTCTAAATTGAGTTATCTCTAAATATAATTCAATCCTTGTGCACATGCAATTGAATATTCTAAATATTTAATTGAGCTAAAATATATTCTCATCCTCATGCAATTTCTATTGTCTAGCTCTATTCTCTTAACTGATTGATCTATTCTTTTAATTGATTTAATTTCTTCAATTTACTCATTCTTCTGTTTTATTAATTCCTCTCATGCAAAATATAGCAAGACACATGTCTTCTTATTCACGTACGTTCATCAACCGTTCTATACTGTTGATCTTCTCATTCTTTCCATACCATTGATCTCTTCTCTCAAGTCTATAAATTGAACCATGTTCTTCCATTTCATTCATCCAAGCTTTCAGTATTTTTACTCTGTAGGAATTACAACATGCCGATGGCACCCAAGTCATTCCATTTTCTTGTGATGAACTTGTTACCATATCACTACCATTTTTGTGAAGCTCATCTTCATTACAAAACACTGTCATGGCCATTCACCATTGACAATCTTGGAATAGCAAGGAAGTGCACTCTCTGAGGGCCTTATTCATACATGCAAGATCGATTGAGATAGGCAACCAATGAAAGATATGAAGTATTGAGATTTTCAAAGGTTTCATCTTTTGTTTGTTTGATCTTGATTATTTCCCTTTTCATTGAGTTTTGGGTATTATTGATATTGTTATATTGATTATTCATGTTTACTCCAATTTTCCCTTAACAGAACTAATTTTTCAACTTTGTCACCATCCTATCCCATTTTATGATCTTCTCTTTTCCTCTCCTATTTATATCCAGTTGAACTTATTTCCACCAAATAGTAGCATGTCCTTTCAACTTAGTTTTTACAAATCTTACTCTCTGTGAATCTTTAATTTCTTCATATTCAAAGTATTCCACCAAGTCATTTATCTAGTCAATCAATTCCTCTAGATTCAAATTTCTAGTATAGTTTGCCACTTCCCCTCTAAGTCTCTTACCAATCTGAGAAATAGCTTTCAACATCTTCACCTGATCTAATTCTTCTTCTTCTAGGGCTTCTTCATTTTGATTAGCAAATTGAAATTCTTCATCATCACTTTCAACATCATGTCTAGGGTTTATTCCTCTTCTTCTATAGCATCCAATCAAACTTTCATTGTCCTCATCATCTTGACCATTTCTTCAATTCTTCCAACAACATTGGCCATAGCAAGCATCCTCCTTGGAGGCATCTCTTCCTATGATCTAGTACAACTGCCTCAATTCAGTGATCTAACTACAAGGTAGCAACTACCTCACAATCAGTGCTCTATTGACAAACACATCTAGACTACCTCAAGTTAGTAATCTATTCACCACAAGATCTTCTGAAATGCCTTCACTTTCCAAATGATTCAAAACTTCACTGTGATACCACTTGCTGCAGTCATGGCAAGAGGGTCTAGAGAATTACAATGCTCATATGCTAGCAACATGCAAGCTACAATCAAAGGTCTCACAGGCCTGCTTTCCGGGTTACAAAAAATATGTAAGATATGGCATTGAAGTGCCTTATGGAAAGAAATTCAAACACTAAATCACATTCTAAAACTACTGACTCCCTAATGCATTTAAGATATATATATATATATATATATATATATATATATATATATATATATATATATATATATATATCATCTTCAAGCTCATAGAATCCTCCGTGATGACCTCAAGAAATTACAAACTCCAATGAAAGATGTAACGTGTAGAAAAAAGTAGGTCAGCCTACAACATATGGTATTTCTTTGTAAATGAATGAAACTTGGTGTAGACCTCAAGGAAATTCTATCTGGTCCTTATGTGTTGTGTATGATGTTCCATTAAGCTCCACAAGTTACAGAACTACTCCGCAAACCTTCTCCTTCAACTAACTATCTGAATGCTCTATTATGTGAAAGCCAATGATCTTCTGATAGACAAACTTTATGGAAACAAATCCAAATCACTTGAAATCTGAATATGATGTAGACGACATGGAATAGAAGCTAAATCCTGCTCCACACACTCTGATATGAAGATGTGGCAAAATATGATAGAAAATGTTAAAATTGCAAATGAATGAACTAAACTGAAAATGAAAGAAAAGAAAGAATGCAAATATTTTTGGTTGATGCAAGATTGCTCTACAACCTGGGATGCTCCTACATCATCTTCCCATGTGACTCACAAGAGATTAGAATTGATAGTATGAGGGCATGGTTCCAAGTCCGCGCACTCTACTCTCTAGATTGCCTAATCCCTCTCCTTTGTAGCACGATCCAAGGTGGCCTCCATCACCACACTATATCTCATTAAAGGCATGAACATCACTGCATGCCAACTTGCTAAGAATTGTGGTGAGTACCCTGCCTACACTCACTAATCTATTGCATCAGCTAGAACTATGTTGACTATGACATGAATCACAATGTCATTCTATCCATGTGTACCAACTATCAAAAATAATACAAGAATCATGTTAGTAACTCATTATATATATATATGTGTGTGTGTGTGTGTACACATGGCATCATCAGAATAAATAAATAATTGTTACAACAATACAATAGCATCTCACCTAGATGGCCATCTTGCCAAGCAGGATCTCAAACTGTTGCTGCTATGACAAACTTTGCAGTCATCTCTATAGCTAGGGGCACGAAGATACTCATCTCCCCTCACTTTATCTGACTCGATCTCCTCACACTAGTAGGGTCTAGACCACGAGATCTTGACTTGGGCATCTCCTCAGTCTCCTTGTCACTATCCACCTCCTACTCATCTCATTGTGGACTCACTCTGAAGATGTACTGCATTGGGATATCCTCCTCCTCCTCTTCCTCATCATCAAGATCATAATACCTAGCAAAATCACTAATATCATCCTCTTCTCCTATGTCAACTCTCAGCCACAGTTGCAAATCACCCGTGGGATGACCAACAAGGAAGATCAGAGTAGGCCTTGTTATCTCCCACTAGGTCGTATACACTTGGATAGTACTGACATCATCTGAATCAGACACTATCTCAGCATCTACTACTCCGTCATCATCACTTTCACCAACTTTAGCTATCGTCGGCCATGGGGTGTCATTCACCTTGACTACATTATGTACTGAGCATGCATAGCTCAAATGCATCCTAGGGACATCCTTCTTGCATCTAAACTGTCATGTGACTCTATCAAAGTGAAATTAGATGATGATGTGATCTAGATGACCAGCTAATAGCCTATCTCGTTGCATCTTGGCTAGATGAGTGCACTGCTCCATCCATGGCCTCTGGCCACAATATGGTCTCCAAATGATATAACGGTGCCGAAGTCTGTCAAACACAATTCTCCAATATAGTAAATAACTATGTCGCCAACACATAATGAGTGGATATGCATGTGTATGCGGATGTGTCCACATCATCTCTTTGGGAAATCCTATAGGCCATGTGCACCCGATGTGCTTGAACATCGATGCCTATAATAAAGTACACACCATTAGGCTCTGCACCTCATAATGAACATATCACCCTAAATCTTGGTAGAGGTATGCAAGAATACTTTGCCCCCACATGTGGATTGTCCTCTGCTCCTCCATCACCCTGATCATATGTATGAGGCCTCCATGAAGGTGCATGCCTCGTCCATCCTTTGCAACTGATAAGGTGATAGTTGTGATCATGATACGATGCATTAAGGGTATATCCATGCAACCCTACTCCAACCATCAAAGAGTGATATGCCCCCACCCCGATGGAGTGATAACAAGACCTAGGTAGTAAAGGTGACTCTCTTGAGTATACTCCACCAAATGATGCTCTACAAGATGCATTGTTTGTGCTCAAACTGGAAGTCATAAGATGCGGTACATGTCTTCTAGTGTCATGGTTATCTCACTTGTGGGTAGATGGAATGTACAAGTATCTGCATTCCACCTCTCCATCAATGCCATCAATGTACTATAGTGAAATCTCATAGTGGGCATGATAAACACCCACCACAAGCCTATCACCTATAGGAAGCCTTGATCATCATCATAGATAGTGCCCATATGGCTTCATAACATCATCATGAGTCATCCACCTGTGTGCTCCATCTTGGGGACATCTTGTACATCAAACAAATAAATTCTCATCAATTTCCATCACCAAATCATTAATGAGCATCTAATTCATTCATTTATGCCCTATCTGTAGAATGAATGTCCTCTCTAGACTTGGGCACCCTAGGAAGACCTGGGTGCCCCAAGAGGACATCGACACCCTAGGAGGACCTAGGTGCCCAAATAGCACTTGGGCACCCTAGCTAAACTTGGGTGCCCTGACTGGACTTGGGCGCCCCAGTTGGGACCCCTTGTCTAGATCATTCCACATGGTTCGCAATGCCTATCTGTGACCTTGGAACAAAGCACATCTATCCTCAGAAGCTGGTATGGGTGTCAAGTCAGCATGGTCAATCTCTTTCTCCTTATCCTCTTCTCCTCTACAATGCAAAACATGACTGAATAGTGAGAAAGTGAAAATTACCTTTACTTATAGTAAAAGGGTAAGAATTCCAATCACTATCTAGGTGCAAAAGTCTATAGTTTTACTAATTTGACTCTATCTTGGGCAATAGAATTTGGATTTTCATGCTGTCTATTGCATTGGATTCCTGATTCCGCCCTCTATCTAACCTAATGCTTAGTGCCTCAATGTTGTTTTTAAAAATGACCCTCACAAAGCATTTCTCATCACCTTTCCCTAAAATTTGTGTGTGAAGATTACCACCTTGTTTCTCCTTTTCAGACTAAGCAAGCAAAAACAAGGGGGGGAATATATCTCTTGATATCTACCCTCATCATGTCTCATAAGTTAATCCCCTTAGTGTTTATGACTAACTTATTTGTTTGTTGTTTGCAAGATGATTTGATTTGGAATATCTGACAAGTGTTCCTTTGTAGGATGCGGTCTCTAGCCTTATGGTCTTGCAGGATTATAGACTGGGGGCTTCTTCCTCTTAAGTGGCAACACTTTGGCTTCCTCTACAGTAACCTTTTGTGTATCCTTTTCATGATTGAAGTATTTACTTTCCTTTAGTTGCATATGCACATAGTGTCATATGGCCACTAAAGTAGGGGCTAAATGTTATGTCAGAAATTGTAGTCATGTATGGATTAGCACAATTTCGCATAGTTTAGCTTCTCTCCTTTAGTGTCCTCTTATGCTTTTTATTTTTGGACCTACCTAAACCTTCATTGACATGTACCCTATCGAGGAAATGTCACATATTGAAGTAATAACTGACAAAACTCGAAAACAAACCTTGGATTCTAAGCATTCTAAACCCCCTTAAGCCAGACCTTAAGTGAAATTTGGGTCCTAGACTTGGGACCCAGTGCCCTAGTCTAGACCTAACTTTCTAGGTCCTAATTTTTGGTAGGGTGTTGGGTTGTTCCATGCACCTCGGGATTCTAAATTCAAATTTTGGTTTTTGTGTTATGTCAACATATTATTTCAAATGTTTCAATATCTAAGGTTAGGTATTTAAAGAGAATTAAAAATCATTTTATTACACATAATTCACATGCAAGCTTATTATGCCAAAATTCTGCCATTGTTGTTATTGAAGGTCTACACTTTGTTGAAGCTTTTTGAAGATATTGATATTTGCTATCATGGATATATTTTAAGGAGATTAGGAATCAAGATCTTGAGTCTATTTTGTTCTTCCTAGGGTTTTGTCAAGCCCTTTGTATGATTGGTAAAAGGGTTAAAGCCTCCAACTTGAGTTTTGGAATCCTCTACAGATACTGTTGCCTCACCTTCTTGTTCTACAAGTGTTCATCACTATCATCTCCTTGAGGTGAAGTTGTTGTTTATTTGAGTGAAACATTGTGTGCGTCCATCCTTGATGCTTGAGTCATTTAGGATCTTGCATTTATGCTTACACATATGATGTTTAAGCACAGACATCTGCATACTTTATCATTGGCTATTGTTGAGGTAGAAATACCAAAGATGGGGTTTGATTGAGGTAAACTCCTATATAGCCACAACCATCATTCTCCTCCTTTTGCAAGTGCAGGTTACATTTGAAAAGATCAAATAGAAAGGAGCAGAGGAAGAACATATATTATAGGTACAATCATTGCAAAACTTTAAGTTTTGTCATCGAAGAATTTATGGACTATGGGGCATGTGCCCTAGTCTAACAGGGCTTCAAAACTAGGATCTAGAACCCATTTCGGAGACTTTGATACCTAGTATAGAAAGTTTCATCATCAGAAAACTTTTTGGACTATGGGGTGGGTGCCCTACTCTGATAGGCCTCCAATTTTTAGGTACACAGTCACTGACACCTTTGATCTACATTTTTGTAGCTTGTTTGACAATCTCTATTCAGGAAATCAGTTTGTTTCATCATTATTTACAATTAGGATTTCATGTGATATGGTTACCTAGATCTTGTGAAAACCTAATTGGAGAATCCATTCATCTACAACAACATAAAAAGGAATGGATATTAGTAGCTTGGTCCTTCAGTGTGAACAAGCTTGGTTCCTATCTCCTTACTGTTAGGTGTATGTGAAAAAGAGGCTTGATTTGGTTTATACATTCTACAATTCCTTCTACATTTCCACCAGTTAGCACTTCTTATTACCAAAACATCTCAAATTTCATTTATTCACTCAAATGAAAAGAGACATCCTTATATAACTACGCATTCAAAGCCCTTATCACAATAATAGAAATATAAATTTCACATATGAATCAAAATATTATGATGCATATCATATGAATGCTATTATTATCTTCCTAACCATAGGATCAACAAATAGTTCAATGCCATAAAAATAGAGTATAGAAAATGTAGATGAAAATCATATGAATATATACAAACTCTCTCTTTAATATGTTTGAGTGCTATGCTAAAATGGAAAATATTTACCAAACATTATAATCTTATATGAAACATGCTTCTACTTTTAAACCATTCAAATGCCAAAACTTTATCAGCTTTTCACATATGCCTTCCAACAAAATGAATAAATATAGGAACAAAAGTTAGTAACAAGAATAATTAGAAATTATGCAATATAAAAGTCACATTTTCATGTTTCAAACTAAAGTGGTGACAAAACCCTTTTCAGTGTATAAAAACTAGGTTCATGAAATGATATAACTTTAAACATTGTAAACCAAAAGCCATAACAAAGAAAGATGCTTTTGAAAACCAAAACCAACAACATTTTATCTTCACCAAAATAGTTAGCATACATTCTATAAATAGGCCATACAAAATTGAATTCTTTTTATTTAACTAAATACTAATTCAACTTATTCATGCTTGGATGTAAAACTCATATAGAAATAAAAATAACCATATAAAGTATTATCAGTATTTTTGACTTACACTATGTTATCCTTTTTTTTAAACATAGAAAAAATTTAAACTTTTCATGCTTATTAAATGACATTTGTGGTCAATTTATTTTCCGAAAATTTATGTTGGTTCTCCAAGTCGCATGCGAAGTCTCTTTATGGCTTAAGCTCAGTTGAATTAAAAACATTAATGTTTGAGCTAATAAGTCTCAGTAAAAAATGCTTAGTCATTTTAAATGTTGAATCACCTATTAAGAGAAAATCATCAATTTGTGGTCATAGGCACAAATACTTTGCAGTTAAGTTCAATCTCCTCAAAATGTCACAACTTCCCGATCAACCTAACTTTTGAAGGTGATTAAGTATTTGATTAGACATTAGTGGAAAATATAAGTCATCTATAAAGTTTGAGAGATATACCATCCTAGGGTACTTTTTGGAACATTTATTCCCGCATAGTTCACAATTTCACAAAGTCACAAAATAGTGTGGAAGGTTGATAATAGATTCTAAGTAACCCTTCTCAAGGGTTGAGATGTTAATTTTAGATTATACTAAGTCCAAATGGATGTATGATTAGTTTGCAAATGTGATATTTTAAATTATTTAGGGGTTCAACACATGGTCACAAGTCAATTTCTTTATGTGATATTATTAAATTCACCAAAATTTACTTACACTATTAATTATAGGGCTTGATTGGGGAAACTATGAAGTCCTAATTTTGCTGAGAGGCGAACTATAGTCATAGTGGGGGTGGAGATGAGAGCGCCAATTTTTTGGTTGTAACTATAAACAAAACAAATTAAAAAGAAAAAGAAAATAGGAATAAATTAATTGAATATTTTCTACTAATTAGAATCTTCTTACATTATTTTAAAATTTACAGCAACCAAAATTAATAAAATTAAAAAGAAAAAGAAAAAAACATGATGGCAGAATAAATCAAAAATCAAAAATATTAAATGGATTGTAGTAGTGGTACTATTTTGAGTGGCCACAAGAGTGGAGAGTTAAACAAATGATTGAATCTAGTCATATTGCATTGTCGTAATGGGAGTTTCATATGAAAGGCTATTTTGAGTAGCCACAAGAGTAATGGGAGTTTCAGATGAAAGGCTATTTTGAGTAGCCACAAGAGTGGAGAGTTAAATGGATTTAACTATGCATAATTACTATTCATAGAGCCTCAGTTACAAATTAATGGTATCAATTTCAAAAATTAATATCGTCAATTACAAGTTAATGGTGTCAATTTCAATTTATAAATTAAGTAATTTGGTATATTTAGCTTGGCCAGTCATGAATAAATCTATGATAAAGTTGGAGATAGAATGGAGAACATTTGCTATGTGTCATTTGGTTTCAACAGGAAAGCAGATGGGCCATATAGAATTTTCTTCTTCTCACCTTATCTTGAGAGACTCAATTATGCCGATTTGGAGACTAGAGGAGGCCAATCTTTGGATCAAAAGAGGTTGCTATGATGTCCACCACAACTCACAGATGAGGATGGTGAATACAATACTACTACAAATACTGCAAAAGAAGGGTGCGTGTCATGATGGGAGCATAGAAATGGCGCGGCTAACCATTGGGTTGGATGACCCAAACCTTCTCCTTCTTCTTAGGGCTACAGTAAATCATGCTCAAACCCATTCTTGTTCTCATCAATCTCATCTACCATGAATATATCTCTCTTAGATCTAAAAAAAAATCCTTGGTCCTAGATGTGCTTACGTCCATATCCTTAAAAGTAGTGGCCCTTGGGCCCTCTCGTTCCTCATGACATGGAAGTGCACAAAATGTACATTTTTGGGGGGGAATATCTAGGCTGGTCTATTTCTACTTGAGACTCCACCACCACACAAAAAATTTAAAAACCAATTGGAAAAGTTGCCTTGTAAATCTAATCAAGTTGGGGTTTTAAAAGAAATGAGATTTACAGACAAACTCACCTATCTACCTAGGCCAACCACTTTTAAAGTATTATTCTCTTCACGTTTTTGCTGTAGCTATGCAGGTTTTTAACCTAGGGTTTTGTCCTAACAATTTTGTTCAAGCATTGTAAATTTTTAGCAGATTTTTATTTTCACAATTTTGCTCGAACATTGTAAAGTTTAGCTAGGGTTTTTATTTTTCACAAAAATTCCAATCCTAAGGGGGTATTTTTTTCAAACCTAGAGTTTTAGTGCCATTTTGACATGAGATTTATATTAATTAAGTTAACATTAAATATGTAAAATTTTATGTGAATCATGAAATGTATATATGGTATAATTGTAATAAATTTTTTTAACATGTCTCTTCTTAGTTTATTCAATTTTGCTTAGATATTATTGATATTTCTAAAATATTAATTATAATAATGTAAGGGAATTCAAATTAAAGTTAGAATTAGGGTTAGGGTTATATAACCTAAAGCAAAATTAAATTTGACTTTTTTTTTATTTTAAAAAAATAGTAAAGGATTAGGGACAACTCAGATCAATGGTATAATGGATTTTGTTTTTAAAAACGTACATCCTCTCTTCTCTGAAATACATGCATGCACACAATTGTATATATAAAAACCATGAACTCTCACAAAACAAAATTGAAAATCAAAACATAAAAATATTAGCTTAGGATTTGAGAACAATAAAGCATTAAATCCAAAGCAAATAGAGGAAAGAGGGGTAAAATTAAGAAAAGTCTGTAGTCTTCTCATCTAACCTTTTCATCCTTGCACACACATAAAATATTTAAAAATTAAAAAAAAAATATTAGTTCAGGATTTGAGAACAATAAAACATTAAATCCAAAGAAAATAAAGGAAAGAGGGGCAAAATAAAGAAAAGTCTGTACTCTTCTCATCTAACCTTTTCATGGCTGCACACACATAAAATATTCTAGAGAAAAAATAAAAATGAGAAAAATGGTGTGTTTAGGGTAACTAAGAATCTTTTATATGCTTTAATTTCATTTTGGAAAGTTGTTAATCCTATAATTTGTTGCACAATAAAATCCTAAAATTTACCCCACTTAGATTTAATATTTTAATTGAAATTTAGACTTTCATTAATGCCCTTTTGTTTAACTCATCTTTCAAGATGTTATTAAATAAAACCTATTTTAGTAAGTTTTATTAATTTATCATCTATGTTTTATTATAGAAACAATTGTTTTTTTATAATTTAGTGAATGAATATATAATAAACAATATGATTGTTTATTATTTTAGTAACTTTTATTAATTTATCATCTATGTTTTTGATAATATAAGGCGACTAAATAAGGGGCCGAACCCTTACAAAAAGCAGACAGGCCACAAAGGCAGCAAGCACAAAATGTGCCTTAAACCAGATACATCAATTACAGTTATCCCAGCATAAACAACAAAACCACCTGCTATAAACTAAGATAGTAAATACAGAGTAGCAGAGTATCATCAATATAAAAGCAAAAACTAAGGAGGCAAATTCTCTCCTTACTTAACCATGGATTTAATAATGTCATCCAAATTCCTAGCAAGATCATCATTGTCAGCATTGACAGGCACCTCCAAGTTTTTCAACACAGAAATATTGAGGAAAATAGAATTCTTGAGTACAGTGGAAAGATTTTGTTCCAGCTTCTCAATGCGAGCCCTTAGACCTGCAAGTTTAGCTCCCAAACCAGCATCAGTGTCCATATCATCATCAGCCTCTTCCACGAACATCTCACCCACTTTGTCAGCATTATCTGTAGAGTCAGCAACATCCTCAGTGGTAGCCCCCATATCACGAGTCTCTTGCTTACCTTCAGCATCCCCAGATATTTCCTGAACCTCCATATCCTTAGCCTCATCCCCCCAGGTGGATTCATTCGAACCGCTCTTAGAATAATCAATTAGTTTTGCTTTAAGAGCAAGTTTGCCAGCGATTCGCCCTGACCGCCTAACTCCAAAGGAGAAACCATCCTTAAAAACCTTAGCAGAAGAATAAGGCTTGCTACTCTGGCCCACCAGGGTCCTACCAAGATTTTTAGGGGTCCCAACCATAGCCCTCCCAGTGCTTATTTCACCCGCAATAGTCTTTCTCTTTTTTCCCTTTGTATTGACAGTAGGACCCAGAGTATCAATAGGAATTTCCTCAGATGTGGAAAAAGAAACTTCTTTAGTCTTAGTAGGAACAGGGGAGGGCCCAGGTTCTTCAACACCAGGAATATCCTTAGGGTTAGAGGAGGGTTCCCCACTATTGGTTTGAATGGACTTAGAGGGTTCAAGGGCAAGATTGTGGTTATAAAGATAGAGGATAAGGCCCTAATGAAGAGGGATAGGTTTCTTAGAAGGGTTTTTAGCTAGTTTATCCCTAACCCTAAGGACAGAATGTTCAAGGGAAGAAAGTAGATAAAACAGAAAGCTAATTGGAGCATTGGGACGGAAATGATTCAAAAGGGGAAGATGATAGTTGTAAAACTTGGTGAAGCACCCCTCCAGGGTGAAATACTTCATGAGGAGAAAACACACACTGTCCCAAGGCTCGAGCAGCTTGGCTCTATCAAATCCCCCCTGATATGGGACTAATTCTTCACCATCTCCAAGAAAGAGCTTATGACTGGAAAGGTCTGCAATTTTAGTTTTCCTCTGCAGTTTCAAACCCTGAGTAGACATACCAGTGGCCATAGCGATCTCACTTTCAGAAATTTCAAAGCTAATTTCGCCCACCGAAACCCACTGGTTCTGCCAAGACCTAGCGAATTGTTTAGTTACATTTTCAATATACCCATTGAGCCACTCCAAATAGGGACTAATCCCACCCTCTTTGCAATAATGCCAGACCACCAGGTTGTCTTTGAACTCACAGCAAGAGTCAGGTTTGATTTTGATTCTATCTCCACCCATGTCAGAATTACAGAGCATGTCACAGAAACCCCAAATCTCCTCAGTCATATTTACAGAAACATTACTAGCTTGATCAAGGCTAATGATGCTGGTGATAACACCGCATACATTATCATAAATATGGGAAACCTTGTAAAAATGACACTTACTCATCCCATGCTTAATTATAATTACATGGCAGACGCCATGATGATCCAGCCGTCCACTCACCTTATGAGAGAAAGGAACAGAAATGACAATTGAAAAGGTACAACAGGACCTGTACTTCAAGAGGCACGTCATCCCCCTCCCAAAGATCTGACAATATGAGCTATCTTTCCAACATATCTGACTCATCAATAACCCGACACTTCCTTAAGAATGAGAGCCTTAAGATTTAAAGGGATATGATCAAATTAGTGCCAACACCGCCAATTTGAATACTGTTGTCCAAATTCAGCACAGGTGTCTGCAACTCCATTGCCCTCACGGTAAATATGTGAGATATTCACATTGGGAATCTTCTGCAGGAGAATCTGTATATCCCTAATAACATCTTTCAACTTAATGCCAATAGTCGACACATTGTTAACTACATCAATAACCATTTTAGAGTCCCCCTGGATATACAAATTCCTAATACCAAGGGATATAGCCAATTTAATCCCCGAAAGAAGAGCCATAGCCTCAACATAGTTATTGCTTTGACAGCCCAGACTGCCAGCATAGACAACAAACATCCACCCTTTGTCATCTCTTATGATCCCTCCCCCACTAGCTGTACCGTCTATCTTAGAAGCCCCATCAAAGTTAAGTTTCATCCAGTTAGGAATCAGAGGACTCCATCTAGTATTAAGCCTCTGCAACAATTTGGCACTATTATGAACAGGAATATGATTGAGAATCTTGCAATTCGCCACAATTTGTTCCTCTTCATGGGTGAGAGGTTTCTCCGCAGTTCGTATATGGGCCGTAGTGACACTTTCCAGAAGAGTCTTAATGAAAGTATGAGAAACCTGAGAGGCATCTCTAGTAGTATCCTAAAAATCCTATGATTGCGCTCTTTCCACAAAGTCTAGCTCAAACATGATAGAGTTTGATTCCATAACTCAATGAGCTAGGGATGAGAAAAGGGTGGATACTAGCTATTAATAAATTCCTTGATATCAAAATTGTAAACCCACTAAATACCAAAATTACTTAGGATTAAGTTCCAGATTTCCTTAGCAAAGTCACAGTAAAGGAATAAATGAGAAACAGTTTCCTCCTTATCACAACACAGACAACATCTATTGACCAAGGTAAAACCTCTCTTCTGCAAGTTGTCTTGGGTTAGAATTTTGTTATGAACAAAGGCCCACTAGAACATGTTGAATTTCAGAACAAGTTTGTGGTTCCAAACTTTTCTCCATATCTCCTTTCTATGTACCTCAGGAACCAATAAGTGATAGGCAGACTTAATGGAGAAATGTCCATCTTTATCTGGCCACCAAAATTGCTCATCTTCACAAGGGAAGAGAGGGATTCTAACTCCCTGAATCAACTTTTGAACACCCTGAACTTTAGAGGCAAGATCTGGGTGATGTGTGCAGCAGTCCAATAAATTTTTTCAGCTCCTGTTACCATTATTATTTAACATGTAATCGCTGACTTTATCGCCAAAAAACTGAGTAGCAATGCCAATAATTTCACCATAATCCCCCTGAGTAATGATAGCCTTATCTTTTATCCAAATATCAATCCAAAACTTAATAGACATACCATTACCCAATTTCCATCTAATCCATTGCATGAGAAGACTTCTAGATTTAAGCATTTTATTCCATATAACAGATCCCTTAGGTAAACCTTCCTGTTGGAGGAAGTTGGACCAGTCAGTGACATGTAGATATTTGGCTTGTATGATTTCTCCCCAATCTTTATGTTGATGAATCAGGTTCCAATTGATTTTTGAGAGCAAGGCTTTAATCATATTACGTATGGATCTAATATTGAGACCTCCATGGGATTTAGGGAGACACACTTTTTCCTAGCTGACCAAGGACATTCTCTATTTATCTTCTACTCCTGTCCATAAAAAATTTCTTTGAATTTGTTCCAGCTTGTTAGCAAAAGAAGTAGGAATTTTAAAAAGAGAAAGGAAATAAGTGGGTATACCTTGCAGGGAGGCCCAAAGAAGCTGCAATTTACCGACACTACTGAGAACTTTCCCCTTACAACTAATCAATTTCCTCTAAGTTCTTTCCAATAGGCTATTCCAGAAATTTTGAGATACATCTTTAAACATAAAGGAGAGACCCAGATAGATAGCAGGAAGATCATCTTCAGTACAGTCCAGGATATGAATGATTTTTTGTCGGAGAGCAGTAGGAGTATTAAAAAAATACACATTACTCTTTTGGAAATTGATGTTTTGCCCAGAAGCTATGGCATAAAGGTTTAAAATATTCTTCCATCTTTGAGCTTCAATCACAGAAGAGATGCCAAAAAGAATGGTATCATCAACAAATTGCTGCATAGACATAGGGGCAAGGGAGGAAGCAGGTTTGATGCCCACAAGATGCTTAGAAGCAACATTAGATTGAATGTATCTCCCAAGAGCCTCCGCCATTATGATAAACAAGTAAGGAGAAAGGGGATCCCCCTACCGGAGTCCTCTTGAGGAAGAGAAAAAACCCCTAGGAACCCCATTGACCAGGATAGAAAATTTGGCAGAAGAAACGACTGTCCAAATGAGGAGATAAATTTTTTCATTAAACCTAAATTTCCTATTAACTTGAAACAGAAAAGCCCATGAGACCCTATCATAGGCTTTAGAGATATCCAACTTAAGAGCCATGCCAGGTATTCTACTCTTATCCATGGAATGAATAGTTTCATGTGTGGAGATCACAGCATCCAAAATTTGATGACCTGGGACAAAACCTTTTTGAGAAGGGGAAATAATTTTATCTAAGAAAGGTTGAATTCTCATGACAAGGACTTTGGTGTAAAGCTTATAGACAGTATTACACAAGCTAATAGGTTTGAATTTAGAAAGATTGGTGGGTTTCATCTTTTTAGGGACAAGGACAATAAAGGTGTTATTGAGCTATTTTAAAAGTTTACTAGTTTTGAAAAAATTACGAACCGCAGTGGTGAGATCAGCCCCCACAATATCCCAATATTCCTAGAAAAAGATAGGAGGGAAGCCATCTAGACCCAGAGCTTTGAAGGGACCCATAGAGAATAAAACAGCATGAACCTCCTCCTCAGATATAGGCCTTAGCATTTCCAGGTTATCTTCCTCAGTTATCAAACAGGGAATATTGTCAATGAATTGATTTATAGTCCTGCCATTGTCAACAACATTAGCTTGTTCAGTCAACAAATTCTGAAAGAATATCACAGTTTGTTCTCCAATCTCATTATCCTCAGTGATAACATCGCCATTTTCCAAACATAATTTTGTGATGGAGTTAGCCTTCCTATGTTTCATGGTAGAAATATGGAAAAATGCTGTATTCCAATCTCCCTCCTTAAGCCATTGAATCCTGGATTTCTGCTTCCAAAAGACCTCTTCTCGGCACATAAGATTCCTCCAGTTTGTAATTAGATCATGTTCTATCTTAGTAGTGTCTTTTGAAACATCTCCTTGAGCAATCCACTGCTGAATATCCACTAGTTTACCAGTTATATTTTTCTTCTGACAAAACACATGACCAAAACTGCATCTATTCCATCCACGAACCTCCTGTTTGATATGCATAAGCTTTTTAACAAGTCTAAACATAGGAGTACCCTGGATAGGAATTTGCCACTATTGAGTCACAAGTTGTCTGAAGTCCTTATGCTTAATCCACATTGCTTCAAAGTGGAAAGGGAAAGGGCCCCATTGACATTGATCGTGCCAATGAAGGAAGATAGGGCAATGATCAGATATGGTTCTAGGAAAAGCCAGCAAATGCATATTATGATGATTATCCCAGTTACTTGATATAAGAACCCTGTCTAATTTAACCTAGATCATATGGTCACCTCATCTTCTGTTAGACTAGGTAAAAATCTGATTTTGCAGCTCCACATCTAGCAATCCCCAGACATTAATAAATTCCGCAAAGTCAAACATGCTGTCAGAGTAATCAAGGATCCCACCAGATTTCTCAGAGGGATATAAAGGAGTGTTGAAGTCACCAGCCAACATCCATCTAGAGCATAGGGAATTGGTCAGAATGCTACTCAAATCAGTCCACAAAGATTGCCTCAAAACTCTAGTATTAGGAGCATAAATATTGATTAAATACCAATTGAATGAAGGCAAGGAGAAGTTGATAACCAGGAAATGCTTGCTAGAAACCACAAGAGAACCCTAAATTTTTGCACTATTCCACATTGTAACAATCCCACTAGAAGCCCCTATAGCCAGACTAATGCAAAACTTAGCCTTAGGCCATATGTAATCAGCAATCTTCTTGAAGCTTTCCTCATTCATCTTGACTTCCTGAAGAAGCAAGATATCTAATTTATTATCCAGAACGTAGTTTTTGACCTCAAACTATTTTGTGGGGCTGTTGAAACCCCTCAGATTCTAGGATAAAATCCTCATTTAGAAGGTTTGAGGGAAGTGACCTCCAGTGTTTTATGCTTACCACTGGCAATTTCCCTGGTAATCTCTCTTTGCTGTGTTTCCCGTAGGGTCGGTCTCCCTTGTTTGGAGTTAGTGCCAACATCAGCAGTCTTTTTACCTTTACAATTCTTTTTCTTAGGGGTAATCCATCCCTCTTGTTCATTACCACTACCACTTGGACCGATTTCCACTGTCAATGAAGGATCAGGTATTTGATCACCTATTTCCAGAGCATTATTCCAAGTTGACTCAAGAGCTATTGCTCCTACAGTATTTACTGACTCTTTAGGAATAACCTGCGGATCAACCTGTAAAACTTTATCTTCTTCAGCATCCCCATCTATCAATTGGTCTCGTATTTCTCCCTCCTCAAATCCACTGGTGGTTTGTTGATCCATATAATTAACTGTGTCTAAAACATCATTCTGACAAGCTTTGTCTAGAACCTTCTAAGTATTATCCTCTAGGTAAGCATTATCCCCATTACCCAAAGCCATCTGATAGTCTTTTTCCATAGCCTACTCAGTATTATCATCTGGGAAAGCATTTTCTGCATTACCCCCCATTCCTTGATTGCCAGGGGTAACAGTTTTTTGTGAATGATCCTCAACCTCATTATGGGGGTCAATCTTCCTACCCATTTGCTTTGCTTTACATTGGGTCATTATATGGCCCTTCTTCTTGCATATCTAACAGAAAGTGGTAGCATTTTCATAAAGGATTGGCTGGGTCCAAATCCCATATTTAGAGTTTAACTCGATGGACATTGGGAGGGTTTGGTTGATCTCCACATTGACACAAAACTAAGCAAAAACACAACGGGATTGAGTATGGGTAGTATGGTCCATAGTCACATACTAGCCAAAGGAATTGTCAATAGCATTAAATATTTTTTCATCCCAGAATTCCAAGGGAAACCCTGGTAATCTAACCCAAACAGGAGCAGACTTATTGAGGTCCGAGCTAGGGTCAAACCCAGGTTTCCAAGGGCACAAAGCAAGTGAATATGATCCATAAAGCCAGGGTCCCCCAGCAAGAGTAGATATCATATCCTCCCTATTCATGAATTTAAATAGGAATAATCCTCTTGCCATAGCAATGACCGAAACACTACCTTTGATTCTCCACCTAGATATCACCCATTTTCGGACCATCTCAATATTGGGACGGAAGGAAAAGAACTTACCTACCAGAGCAAGATCCATGGTCACCACGATTTCTTCAATCAGAACATCTGGAATATCTAGAACTGTACCTTCTGCAGAATCTTTTTTGACAGGAAGTCCCAACATGCATTTAGAAGACCCCATCTTTTCCCCTGTTAATGCTTTCTTCCATCCATTGGAAGGAACGTCCTCCATCAGGTTCGCAGTCCTAGAGGCACTGCCCAAGGTAGCAGCCTCCATTGACACTGAAAGCACTTAGAGGAAAAACCCTAAAAAACCCTAAACAGCCATGGGAAACAGAGAGCACTTGAGTGTTGATTGAAATGTTTTTATTCATCTATGTTTTTTTATAGGAAGAATTTTTATTTTTAATAATTTAGAGAGATCATATTCTGAGGAAAATTTTAAAAAATAAAAAATAAATAGATAAATTTATTAACAAGAAAATTAATTAATTTTATTTCATTTTGCATTTATATATTTTATTTAAATTTTCTCATTTAAACCACATTGTAATTTAAATTTAAGGATTACAATATTTGGATGGTATAATTATTAAATGGAGAATAATTAGAGTTAATATTACAGTTAGGGAAAGAATTAGGGTTAGAATTATGATTAGAATTAGGGTAGGTTTCTCATTACAACTAAGGTTGGGTTTAGGGTTAGGGTTATGATCAAGGTTAGGGTTAAAATAATGTTGTTTAGATGTTGCAACTACAGTTGGAATAACTAAGTTAAGGTTAGGGTTAGGGTTATAGATAAAATTAAGGTCAGTGTTATGTTTAGAATTAGAGTTAGGGGTTGAAATTAGGGTTATTAAAGAGTTTGGGTTAGAATTAGGTTTAGGGTTTGTATTAGAGTTTGTGCTACAATTAGGGTAAGAATTATGGTTAGAAATAGGGTTAGGGTTAGGATTAGGGTTGGGGTTAGTGTTAGTATTGGGGTGAGGGTTAGGGTTAGGGTTACAATTATGAATATAATTAGGTTTATGGTGAGCATTAGTATTGGGGTGAGGGTTAAGGTTAGGGTTAGGGTTAGGGTTAGAATTAGGATTAGGGTTCCTATTAGAATTAGGGTTAGAGTTAAGGTGGAATACTATTAGAATTAGGATAAGAAATAGGGTTAATGTTAGAATCAGGTTAGGGTTATAATAGGGTTAGGGGTTGAATTGAGGTAAGGGTTAGAGTTAGAATTAGGGTTACTAAATTAGGGTAAGCATTATAGTTACAATTAGGGTTAGGGTTAGGGATAGAGTTAAGGTTAGAATTTGAGTTAGGGTTAGGATTAGAATTAGGGTTAATGTTAAAATTAGGTTAGGATTATAATTAGGGTTATGGTTGGAATTGAGGTTAGGGTTAGAGTTAGAATTATAGGGTTACTAAATTAGGGTAAGAATTAAAGTTATAGTTAGGATTAGGGTTAGGGCTAGAGTTAGGTTTAGAATTCAAGTTAGGGTTAGGGTTAAAATCATAGTTAGAATTAGGATTAGGGTTAGAATTAGGGTTATTGTTAGATTTAAAATTAGGGTTAGAGTTAGTATTAGGGTTCCTATTAGAATTAGGGTTAGAATTAAGATGGAATACTATTAGAATTAGGATAAGAAATAGGGTTAATGTTAGAATCAGGTTAGGGTTATAATAGGGTTAGGGTTGGAATTGAGGGAAGGGTTAGATTTAGAATTAGGGTTACTAAATTAGGGTAAGCACTAGAGTTACAATTAGGGTTAGGGTTAGGGCTAGAGTTAAGAATTTGGGTTAGTGTTAGGATTAGAATTAGGGTTTGTTGCAAGTATGGGCCTAACCAGTGTTGTCATTGATGTCAACATACTCCTGTTGCATTAATGATAAGGATTGGATGAGTTGTGTGCTAAGGATATTGAGAAAATTAGTCTCAATCAGGAACAGCGAATAACAGTGATGACAGTAAGGTAAAAGTCTAAGATAGGATGAGGATCAAAGGATACAGTTTAAATGGTTTGTAGATATGTCTCTTAAGGTGGTCCAATAGAGATTTTAGGGGTCCACATGAAGATTGGAAGAAGTTGTGGCCGCTCAAGTAAAACCGGTTCAGGCAGATGTTCAGTGGTGACAAAGTGGTACAGGTAGGTCCGGTGAGATCCAGAAATGTAGTATCTTGTTCTGCAATTTTGAGGAAGTGTTGAGGAAGTCTTTGTGAAGTATCAACTCGATTGGTTCATGGTTTGAAGGTCTGCAAGCATCTATTCCTTTATGACAGTAATGACAAACTGTGTTCTTGAGGTTCCGGATGAAGGGGAGAAGGAATTCAGTAAGTAGATGAAGTTTGGATGTTCTTAGTGACTCAGGCAAGCTTGTGGAGGTCTTTGTATCATGTCTAGTTCATGTTGGTGGTCCACATTGAAGTTGGAGCTCACAATTGAGGAATAACTTCTGGATGATGGTGTTCTTCTTGAGATTGGCCAACTGGATGAGTTACACATCCTGCGGATGTTCTTGTTGATGTTTGCTGACTTAGATGATCATTCCTAAGTTGATGTCTTGTATAAATAAGGGATTGCAAAGTCATTTTAGTTGTGTCCTTGTGGAGATGAGTTTGTGGTAGCAAGGAGGAGAGCGAAAGGTAGAGCAAAAGTATTGGGCTTAAATGGAACTGATTCAAGTAGTGTGAAGATGCTATTCTCCAATTTAAGTATGTGATATTTATGTCTTTGTAGACAGTGTGTCTTTTGTATGCAGGGGGCCTCTTGTGAGCAGTGTGCTTGGGCAGTGAGCCCTAATTGGCATGTGCCATTTGTTCTTTCTATTCTTCTAACATAGAATACAATCTTGGGTTAATCACCCCATGGTTTTTCCCTTAACCAAGTTTTCCATGTTAAAATCTTGGTATCTCATGTGTTAATGTGTTTCTGCTCTTAATTCATTGCATTATGTTTCCATGATTGATTTATTATTATGTTAATGAATTACAAGTGAAGTTAAGTGTTTAATTGGAAGAAAATTTTTGTACAACTGATTCAACCCCCCCTCTCAGTTGTCTTCTCTAAATCTAACAATTGGTATCAGAGAAAGGTTCCTCTAAAAAGAGCTTAACCACTTGAGGATATCCAAAATGATGTCTTACAAGAAGGATAGTCTAAATTTTGATGGAACCAATTTCAATCTTTGGAAAGGTCGCATGAAATGTCACTTGCAATGTATGGGAATGACATACTAGACCATGGTTACAACAAAGTATACACCTCTACAGGATGGTCCGAAAACTCCAAATGAAATCACAAATGCTGAAAACAATTTGTGGACTATAGAATCTCTTCTAAGCACATTATCTAATTCAGAGCTTTCAAATGTTATTGACCTACAAACTACTTTTGAGATTTGGGAAAAACTGGAACTTCTGCATGGAGACAAGTATGTTAAATGTGCAGGGTTACAAAGTCTGAAAGGAAAATTTAAAAATCTGAAGATGAGAGAAGATGAAAATATCACTACTTCTATGCCAAGAGTAAATGAGCTTGTTTGTTGAATTAGAAATGTTGGTGGAGTCTTGGATGAAAATGAGATTGTTGGCAAAATTCTTAGATCCCTTCCTGCTTCTTACAAAATTAAGGTAGTTACCATTGAAGAATTCAAAGCCCATACAACTGTCACAAGAGATCAATTGGTTGGTAAATTGGCTTCATTTGAAATGACCAAGTTTGGAGATGCCCCTCCTAAGACTAAATCTACATTCAAAGCCAGTGCCTCTGTGAAAGGTAAACAAAGGTTTGATCTGGGAGAGAACTCTTCAAGGAAACTCTCATTGTATGAAAAAGCAAGAAAAGACCTAGAAGAAGAGGAAGCAAAAACTACTCAACTTGAAGCCCTTATTGCAAAAAGACCGCCAAGAGGATCTGGTAAGTATGAAAGAAAATTGTCTTTTAAGTGTTTTAACTATAATAAGATTGGTCATTTTGCCTCAAAGTGTCTGGAAAGATTTTCAAGGCCAAATCCTAATAGATCAAGGTTCCAAAAGAACTATTACTATGTTCATGAGAAAGATGATAATGAAGGAGTAACAAATGATGAATCAGAGATAGGAGACAAATCTGGAAGTGACTGGGTGTTCATTGCCATCAAGGAAGAAGATCTAATGCCCTCTGAATCTGTCAATCATAAAGTTGTAGAAAGAGCTCTGGCTACCCAAGTTGAAGAAAAGGATGATTGGGTCATTGACATTGGATGCTCTCACCATATGACAGGTGACAAAAGTGAATTCATAGATTTGGAAAGGTATGAAGGAGGAGTGGTAAAATTGGTGATAATTCTGCTGGTAGAATAAGAGGTAGAGGAACTATTTCTTTTGATGGAAGGAACAAAACCAGTAATGTATTGTATGTTGAAGGATTGAAGTACAATCTTCTTAGTGTTGGATAGTTGGTGGACAAAGGCTATGATCTCAGATTCAAGAATCTAAAATGCAAGATCTTTGAGAGTTTTAGAACAGAGATTGCATCTAGTACCCAAACAAAAGGTAACATCTTCCATTTAGTTGGCACTGGTAAAAGTTGTTTATTTGTTCAAGTTTATCAGAGTTGGTTATGGTATAGGAGAATGTGTCGTGTGAATTTTGATAATATCATCAAGATAAGCAATACTCAGGCTGAAAGAGATCTTCCAAAATTGGTGAAGCCTACAAATAGTTTCTGCAAGGAATGTCAGTTGGGAAAACAAAGTAGAGTCTCATTCAAAAGCAAGGAACAATCTTCCTCTAGATTATTGGACTTAGTTTATACTAATCTTTGTGGTCCAGCAAGAATCAGGAGTGTGCAAGGTGATAGATACTTCATGTTAATAATTGATGACTATTCCTAGATGATGTGGGTAACCTTTCTAAAAGAGAAATTAGAAGCTCTAGAGAAATTCAAAATATTCAAGGCTATGGTAGAGAATGAAACCATAGTAAAATTGAAATATATGAGGTCAGATAGAGGTGGAGAATTCACATTTGGTGAGTTCATAGATTTCTATGAGAAACATGGAATTAAGAGACAGTTGTTTGCTCCTAGGACTCCACAGCAGAATGGAGTAGTTGAGAGAAAGAACTAGACCATCCAAGAAGCATCTAGGACCGTGATGATGGAAGCAAATGTTCCTCAGATCTATTGGAGAGAAGTTGTTAGCACTGTAGTCTATACTCTCAATCGAGTTCAAATCAAAAGAAATACCAGTAAGACTCCTTATGAACTTTGGTTTGGTATCACTCCTACTGTGAGGTACTTCAGATTTTTTGGTAGCAAATGTTACATTAAAAGAGATGAAGATCTAGGAAAGTTTGATGCTAGAAGTGATGAAGGAATATTCTTGGGTTACTCTACTCAAAGCAAAGCATACCAGTGTTATAACAAGAGACTGAGAAATATTATAGAAAGCACAAATGTGAAGGTTGATGAGGGAATTGAGAAACCCTCAAGGTTTTATGAATATGATGAAGATGATTAGAATGGTGTTCTGATTTAAGGAGCCCAATCCTCCTCTGTAAGTTAGATCCAAACTAATCTGGTAAATTAGGAAGAAGAGATGAGTTTCAATGAACCTGATCAAGAATCAGAAATGCAAGAATTTTCCAAAGTTCCCAGGTATGTAAGACAGAACCACTCTGAAGATCAGATCATAGGTGATAAAAGCAAAAGAGTACAAATAGGAAGGAGAATTACTCAAGATTCAGAAGAGTATTGTCTGATTTCAAAGATTGAACCTAAGACAGTGAATAAAGCTTGCAATGATAAAAACTAGACTAAAGCAATGGAGGAAGAGCTAATGCAAATTGAGAAAAATCACACTTGGGATCTTGTTCCTAGACCTAAAAACAAGAATGTGATTGGAACAAAATGGGTCTTCCAGAACAAACTAAATGAAGTTGGTGAAGTAATTAGAAATAAAGTCAGATTAGTCTGCAAGGGTTACTCTCAACTAGAAGGAGTTGATTTTGAAGAAACTTTTGCTCTGGTGGCAAGAATTAAAGTAGTCAGTTTATTTCTTGCCTTTGCTGCCTTCAAGGATTTCAAGGTATATCATATGGATGTCAAGTCTGCCTTCCTGAATGGTGACTTGGAAGAAGAAGTGTACATAGAGAAACCAGATGGATTTCAATTGTCTGATCATGGTGATATGGTCTGTAAGTTAAAGAAAGCACTGTATGGACTAAAGCAAGCCCCAAGAGCCTGGTATGAAAGATTGGATAAGCATCTTTTGAAAATTGGTTTCAACAAAGGTACTGCTGACAGTAGTTTATATTTCAAAATTGATTATGAAAACATCTTGATTGTTGAAGTGTTTGTTGATGATATCATTTTTGGAGGAAGAGATAGTATGTGTAAAACTTTTGCAAATCAAATGAAAAGTGAGTTTGAGATGTCCATGCTTGGTGATATGAATTTCTTCTTGGGTCTGCAAATCACTCAAACAAAGAAAGGAATCTTCATTTCTCAGACCAAATATATGAAAGAATTGTTGAAGAAATTTGGGATGGAAGACTCAAAACCAATGAATACTCGCATGGAAGCTGGATGTAAGTTAAGCAAAGATGATGACTCTCCTAAGGCTGATCAGACAAAGTATAGGTCAATGATTGGAGGACTGTTGTATCTCACTCAAACTAGACTAGACATTATGCAGGCTGTTGGTCTTGTTGCTAGATTCTAGGCTGATCCTAGAGAATCTCATGTCATGGTAATCAAGAGGATTTTTAGATATCTAAAAGGGACAATTGAGTATGGTCTATGGTATCCTAGAGATCATGATTTCTCTCTTCATGCATATATAGATGCGGATTGGGCAGGAGATGTGGATGACTAGAAGAGTACCAGTGGTGTAGCATTCTTTTTGGGGAAGAGATTGGTTTCTTGGCTAAGAAAGAAACAAGAGGCAATATCTCTATCTACAACTGAAGTAGAATATATTGTAGCAGCAGGTAGTTGTACTCAAGTTTTGTGGATGAAGTAGATGCTAAGAGATATCAAAGTGGAGTATTAGGAACCTATCACAATCTTCTGTGATAATTCAAGTGCAATAAATATATCTAAGAATCTGGTGTTGCATTCAAAGACTAAACACATATTCATCAAGTTTCACTTTTTGAGAGAGCAAGTGAACAAGAATGAAGTTAGATTGGAGTTTGTGCCTTCCAAGGATCAGATTGCAGACATCTTTACTAAACCTCTACCTAAGGACTCTTTTGAGTATATCAAGGAGAACTTAGGGGTTATTACCCCTTCGGTGATGAACTAAGGTGCACTGATGTGCATCCGTCTGGTGGATATCACAGTCACATTTTGTGGTCCGGATTGATGATGGGGAGCTGCTACTCAAGGGAGCAGAAGGTATGATTCTGAAGTGGTGGAATTGCAAGTATGTGCCCTTTGTCATTGATGTCAAAGGGGGAGAGAAGACATATGAATGGTTGTTGCTGATAGGGGGAGTTGTGACAAAGAGGAGAAGTTCTTGTCTTGATGGTTAAAATAGTTTTTCACATCATATGTTGCAATCAATGACAAAGGGGGAGATTATTGCAAGTATTGGCCTAACTGGTATTATCATTGATTTCAACATACTCCTGTTGCATTAATGATAAGGATTGGATGAGTTGTGTCCTAAGGATATTGAGAAAATTAGTCATAATCAGGAACAACAAAGAACAGTGATGATAGTAAGGTAAAAGTCTAAGATAGGATGAGGATCAAAGGATGTGGTTTAAAGGGTTTGTAGATATGTGTCTTAAGGTGGTCCAGTAGAGATTTCAGATGTTCGCATGAAGATCAGAAGAAGTTGTGGCCTCTCAAGTAAAACTAGTTCCGGCAGATGTTCAGTGGTGACAGAGTGGTACAGATAGGTCCGATGAGATCCAGAAATGTAGTATCCCATTCTGTGGATTTGAGGAAGTGTTGAGGAAGTCTTTGTGAAATATCAACTTGATTAGTTTGTGGTTTGAAGGTCTACAAGCATCTATTCCTTTATGACAGTAATGATAGACTGTGTTCTTGAGGTTCTGGATGAAGGGGGGAAGGAATTTAGTAACCAGATGAAGTTTGGATGTTCTTGGTGACTTAGGCAATCTTGTGGAGGTCTCTATATTGTGTCTAGTTCATGTTGGTGGTCCACATTGAAGTTGGAACTTGCAATTGAGGAATAACTTCAAGATGATGGTGTTCTTGAGATTGGTCGATTGGATGAGTTACAGATCCTATGGATGTTCTTGTTGATGTTTGCCGACTTAGATGATCATTCCTAAGTTGATGTCTTTTATAAATAAGGGATTACAAAGTCATTTTAGTGGTGTCCTTATGGAGATGAGTGTCTGGTAGTAAGGAGGAGAGCGAAAGGCAGAGCATAAGTATTAGGCTTAAATGGAACTGATTCCAGCATGGTGAAGATGCTATTCTCCAGTTCAAGTATGTGATACTTATTTCTTTGTAGACAGTGTGTCTCTTGTAGGTAGTGGGCCTCTTGTGAGTAGTGTGCTCGGGCAGTGAGCCCTAATTGGCATGTGCCATAGGGGTTATTTCCCCTCTGGTGATGAACTAAGGTGCGCTGATGTGCATCAGTCTGGTGGATATCATAGTCACATCTTGTGGTCTGGATTGATGATGGGGAGCTGCTACTCGGGGGAGCAGAAAGTATGATTCTGAAGTGGTGGAATTGCAAGTATGTGCCCTTTGTCATTGATGTCAAAGGGGGAGAGAAGACATGTGAATGGTTGTTGCTAATAGGGGGAGTTGTGACAATGAGGAGAAGTTCTTGTCTTGATGGTTAAAATAGTTTTTCACATCATATGTTGCCATCAATGACAAAGGGGGAGATTATTGCAACTATTGGCCTAATCAATGTTGTCTTTGATGTTAACATACTCCTGTTGCATTAATGATAAGGATTGGATGAGTTGTGTCCTAAGGATATTGAGAAAATTAGTCACAATCAGGAACAACGAAGAAAAGTGATGATAGTAAGGTAAAAGTCCAAGATAGGATGAGGATCAAAGGATGTGGTTTAAAGGGTTTGTAGATATGTGTCTTAAGGTGGTCTAGTAGAGATTTCAGAGGTCTGCATGAAGATCAGAAGAAGTTGTGGCTGCTCAAGTAAAAGCAGTTCTGGCAGATGTTCAGTTGTGACAGAGTGGTACAGATAGGTCTAGTGAGATCCAGAAATGTACTATCTTGTTATGTGGATTTGAGGAAGTGTTGAGGAAGTCTTTGTGAAGTATCAACTTGATTGGTTTGTGGTTTGAAGGTCTACAAGCATCTATTCCTTTATGACAGTAATGATAGACTGTGTTCTTGAGGTTCTGGATGAAGGGGAGAAGGAATTCAATAAGCAGATGAAGTTTGGATGTTCTTGGTGACACGGGCAAGCTTGTGGAGCTCTTTGTATCATGCTAGTTCGTGTTGGTGGTCCACATTGAAGTTGGAGCTTGCAATTGAGGAATAACTTCCAGATGATGGTGTTCTTGAGATTGGTCGATTGGATGAGTTACACATCCTGCGGATGTTCTTGTTGATGTTTTCTGACTTAGATGATCATTCCTAAGTTGATGTCTTGTATAAATAAGGGATTACGAAGTCATTTTAGTTGTGTCCTTGTGGAGATGAGTGTGTGGTAGCAAGGAGGAGAGAAAAAGGTAGAGCATAAGTATTGGGCTTAAATGGAACTGATTCCAGCATGGTGAAGATGCTATTCTCCAGTTCAATTATGTGACACTTATTTATTTGTAGACAGTGTGTCTCTTGTAGGCAGTGGGCCTCTTGTGAGCAGTGTGCTCGGGTAGTGAGCCCTAATTGGCATGTGCCATTTGTTCTTTCTATTCTTCTAACAAAGAATACAATCTTGGGTTAATCACCTTGTGGTTTTTCCCTTAACTAGATTTTCCACATCAAAATCTTGGTGTCTCATGTGTTAACGTGTTTCTGCTCTTGATTCATTGCATTATATTTCCATGATTGATTTATTAGTATGCTGTTGAATTACAAGTGAAGTTAAGTGTTTAATTGGAAGAATGTTTTTGTACAACTGATTCACCCCCCTCTTAGTTGTATGCTCTAAATCTAACAGGGTTAATGTCAGAATTAGGTTAGGATTATAATTAGGGTTAAAATCATAGTTAGATATAGGATTAAGTTATGCGTTAGGGTTAGTATTAGATTTAAAATTATGGTTATAGTTAGGGTAGAATCAGGATTATGATTAAAGTTAGGGTTAGGGTTAGAGTTAGGGTTGGGGTTCCTATTAAAATTAAGGTTATAATTAAGGTGGGCTACTATTAGAATTAGGGTAAGAATTAGAGTTACAATTAGGGTTAAGTTTATTATTAAGGTTAGCAATAGTGTTTCAATTAGGATTAACCTTAGGGTTAAAATTGGAGATATGTTTAGGGTTAGAATAGAGGTTAGGGTTAGGGTTAGAAATACAATTAGAATTAGGATTACAGTTTGAAAAAGGGAGACAATTAGAATTAGGGTTAGGGTTAGAGTAAGAATTAGGATTACTAAATTAGGGTAATCATTAGAGTTACATTTAGGGTTAGGGTTAGGGCTAGAGTTAGAGTTAGAATTTGGGTTAGGGTTAGGATTATAAATAGGGTTAATGTTAGAATCAAGTTAGGGTTATAATTAGGGTTAGGTTTGGAATTGAGGTTAGGATTAGATTTAGAGTTAGGGTTACTAAATTAGGGTAAGAATTAGAATTACAATTAGGGTTAGGGTTAGGGCTAGAGTTAGGTTTAGAATTCAGGTTAGGGTTAGGATTAAAATCATAGTTAGAATTAGGATTAGGGTTAGAATTAGGGTTATTGTTAGATTTAAAATTAGGGTTATAGTTAGGGTAGAATCATACTTATGATTAGAATTAGGGTTAGGGTTAGGGTTAGAGTTAGGAATAGGATTAGGGTTCCTATTAGAATTAGGTTTAGAATTAAGGTGAGTTACTATTAGAATTAGGCTAAGAATTAGAGTTAGGGAAAGCATTAGAGTTACAATTAGGGATAGGATTCGGGCTAGAGTTAGGGTTAGAATTCAGGTTAGGGTTAGGGTTAAAATCATAGTTAGAATTAGGATTAAGGTAAGGGTTAGGCTTATTGTTAGATTTAAAATTAGGGTTATAGTTAGGGTAGAATCAATGTTATGATTATAATTAGGGTCAGGGTTAGAATTAGGGTTGGGGTTTCTACTATAATTAGGGTTAAAATTAAGGTGGGTTACTATTAGAATTAGGGTAAGAATTAGAGTTACAATTAGTGTTTAGTTTAGTATTCAGGTTAAAGGGATAGTGTTTCAATTAGGATCAGCCTTAGGGTTAAAATTAGAGCTATATTTAGGGTTAGAGTAAAGGTTATGGTTATGGTTAGGGTTAGAGTTAGAGTTAGGGTTAGAACTAGGGTTGGAATTACAATTAGAACTAGGGTTACTATTTGAAAAAAGGGTGACAATTAGAATGAATGTTAGGGTCAAAACTAGGGTTAGGTTTATAATAAGGGTTAGGGTTATAATAAGGGTTAGGGCTAGAGTGAAATTTTGGGTTACAATTAAAATTAATGTTAGGGTTAGTGTTATGATTAGGGTTATAATTAGCATTGTTTTATAAAACTGAGAAATCTAAACATATTTCTAAATCTAACCCTATTTAACATAATTCTAACCATAATATTTGTTGTAACTCTAATAATAAAACTAACCCTATTGCTAACCATAATCCCAACCCTAATTTAAACCGTGATTATATTCCTAACCCTAATTCTAACTCTAATTCTAAACTAAATAGCAACCCTAACCATAATTATAACCCCTAACTCTAATACTAAATATAATATTTAATATAATTAGAATTAGAATTATTATTTAATATAATATATAATTATAATTATTATATTTAATATTATATTATATTATATTTAATAATTATTATAATATATTATAATAATATATCTCATATATATTATTATATTATATTATATAATTATAATAATTCATATAATTATATAATATAGTTAGAATTAGGCTTGCGGCTCCGGATGCTACTAGCATATTTATATTAAATATAATATATCTAAAGTACGTCGAGAGATAGCCTTCTCGAGGTGCTTAATGTTGGGATTAGTGATTAAAAATAGGTGCCTCGAGAAGGATATCTCTCAACATACTTTAGATATATTATATTTAATATAAATATGCTAGTTTTTATTTACATTTGCAATGGAATCGTTGGTGAATATTTAAAAATCGGTGTAAATATAACTCATAGGTACAATGCAAATTCAAACTAGTGAATATTTAGTTTCTATGAAAAAGTTTCCTCAACATCCATGTCTCATGCAGTGTCTAACATTTAAAATCATTGTAACAGAGTGTCGAAGGAGTGGAACTTTCTATCATAAATATAAAAACAACACATTGATTTTAAAATTTTCTAACATATTACAAAGGTTTGTAATTGCAAAAGTCCACTCCTATCATAAATATAAAAACTACACTTTGAGTTTAAAATTTCCAACATATTACAAAGGTTTGTAAATACAAAAGTTGTAGGCACAAATGCAATTATTATTTTTTCACCTTCAAATCTCTACCTTATTGTAAATTGCAAAAAGACTAGACTTAGTGAACATATTGGCACTCACAGAAGTCCAAGGTGCCTTCACATCCAAGTATCGCTATGAATCCCTCAATCCCATAAGGTATAGAAGGGAAGAGGTGAAGAACATTTAAAATGTTCCTTATAACATTTGGAGAAGTAGAAGCCCATGGTACCTACCAAAATACTCTACTTAAACATCATCCATTTCAATGGTCAAATAGTCATTTACAATTTTACACTTCATCCACAAAATAATATTGAGTCTTCACTCCCACTTAACTTCCCTAAGGCTTATATTAAAACAAGACAAATATAACAGAAGGGAATATGTAGACTCTCGCTGCACATGCAGACATTCAAAACTTCCACGGTGCCTTCACATTCCCACATTTCTACAAAGACACAAAAATGCATCCATATAAAGTCTTCTGAAGCTGGTATTCCATTGTCACAGATTGCAGGTATGCACAATATGAATTTGTTGAAAATGCTGTAAAAATTCCACGGGGATGCAATTTGCAGTTGTATAACTAACTACCTTTTTGCCAAGATTATCCTATACCTGTGCTGTCAATGGTGCCTAGAACAGGGTTTGATACGAACGCA
Source organism: Cunninghamia lanceolata (assembly GCA_027924645.1). Lineage (NCBI taxonomy): Eukaryota > Viridiplantae > Streptophyta > Pinopsida > Cupressales > Cupressaceae > Cunninghamia > Cunninghamia lanceolata. The sequence goes on from BSBN01001281.1 coordinate 21,609,456, forward strand.
AATTGTGGAAGCAAAGATCGAGTACGATAATTCGAAATGTCATTTAATGGAATTGAATGCGTGCAATCTGCACAAAATGGATTTGTTAAATAATATTTTACAAACTTTCAAGCAAGCTTTTAGCAGGGGTAAAGCCATATTGCTAGTACCTACGTGGCGTATGGTTAAACTTTCCAGTATTCCCAACGCTCGCGTACAGGTAACAGCTTTGGAACGAGCAGTAAATGACATTTGCAGGGGTAAAACTGAATTAATGCCCCCTGCTAGCGAACCTTCGTGCCTGCACGCTAGAACAGGGTATTAACTTCCATCAAAGTGTAAGGGATAGTAGAATGTGTCAGATTTTAGTTTGAATTCTTCTGGTAGTAAATTTGTATGCAGAATATGGAATCAAATAAAGAAACAATACATAATGAAAAGAAAGAAAATGAAATGAAGGTATTTATTACATATTTGAACAACACTTCATCTAGGAATCAAAGGACTAAAAAGTATAATGAAAAGTATAATGAAAATTATAAATAATCTTATAATATTTGATAATAATTTTGCTATGTTGGTTGTTTAATTCTACAACATAATAATTAGATAATGATAATGAATGAGAATGAAAGAGCTAGGATGACAGCATGGTGTTGTATGAAGATGTGATGTTCAAATGGTTTGGTTGAGACTTAATTTATAGAGGTTGGATGTGATGAATGAATATTTAGGATTAAAAGATTAGATCAATGGCTAAGATTCGTTAAGAGCATATTACGACAAGGATAAAGATTTCTAGGGCAACAAGGGAAGCTTCTAGGGTTTATCCTTATGTGAATGGTCAGGATTGAGAGATGTAATATGAAATGGATAGTTATGATGAAAAATTTATTTATTGATTGTGGACACTCATTTAATGATTGTGGCGAGTGGTTGAGGATAAGGACAAGGCAAACATGTGGATCTCAATAATTGAATTAAATAATAAAATTATTTTATTTATTATTGGAGAGGGGATGATAAAAGAAAAAATTAATTAAATAAATAAGATTTGTTCAATTAACTTTGGCTACAAGGGATAAATGGAGATTAAATAAATAAATAAAAATTATTTATTTAATTTAGGTGATGGAGGAAATAGATTATTTAAATAAATATAATTTATTTAATTAATTTGGGAAAGGGATATAGTGAAGGGGACTCTTAAAAGAAAAGTGTCGCAAAGTGTCACAACGTGGTATCGACGAGGTGATGAAAGTGACAGTCAATTTGAGGTGTCTACATTTTTCCCCTCTTTGAGATGATGTTGCGACTAAGAGAAGTAACATCATTTCAATGAAGATAAGGTATGGAGGGAGGCAAAATGATGCCCTAGCCACTTGAAGGAGTAACAAGGAGGAATGATGTAAGGATGGGATGCCCCCTTGAGGTAATAAGTGGGTTGGAAGAATATGTGTATGCTCTCAAAATAGATGAAAAGATAAGGGATGAATAAAAATGGATGCAAAAGATGTTATGTTATATTAAGTGAACACACATATGGTTTCATATAGCACTAGACATTATGTGCCAAGGTATGAAGACTAGAGTGATGATGTGTCATGTGTATGAAATTACTTGAGACGGTAAACAAATGTATCCTTATACCTGCCCAACGTAATACAACCTTGTTTAGATGTGTGAGGAAGGAAGCTTAGAGCATTAAATTCCAAATGTACAAAAGTATAAAATGACCTTATAAGCAAAGGACGATGGGTATGCATAAAGCTATTTCACCACACATAAGATATGAATATTAGTTGGAGTAATAAGAACATCAAATAAACACACAAAAATGCAATATCAAATGATAATACACACAAGCAAGCTTGTACAAATGATTAGAAACAAACAAGGTATTACCCCTGTCAAGCTGTAAACTGATGATCGATTGGTTAATGATTGATTAAGATAATGTTGTCATTGCAAGGAGATATATCCTTAGATCAACACAAGGATGTGTGAACGATATATCCCATTGATGATGATGATTATTGATTGATTCATTGGGTTGGTAACAAGGTTGAAAAAAGACCAAGGATGCTTTTGGATAATTTGGCTAGATTATTTGACTAGATTGCTATGGATTAAGGATGATTTGCATTTAGATTTATTTGTTGGATTTTTATTTTTGATGTTTTGATTTAATGTGGGTTTTAGGGATGTTTTTTTTTTGTGGATTTTTGAAATGTTTTGAGATGAGATAGGTGATTGTTTTATTCTAAGATGGAGGACAAAGTGTGAGGATGCTATGGAAAATGGTTAAGGCTATGGGTATAAGATAGAATAAGTGATATCAACATATGCGGATGGTCATGTAACATGCAAGTGTATGAGGCCCAAAGAAGAGGAACTTAACTATATCGAGGACAATTAGTTGGTTACTACAAAACATATGTCCAAAATACAACACAATCGTGCTACCCCCAAGTGTAAGTGGGGTGATAGGTTGAAATGGATGGAATGTATATGATAGGAAGGGAAGTGAAGACTCCAAAAAATAACAAGGATGGTAAATATGATATGCATAGGGAGGCAAACATATTAGATGAAAATGGAATGATGGCGAAGCATGGACAAGTGACCTAGATGGTAATGGAAGATGACAACTACACATGGCACTTACGAGCAGGTTTTCACAATGGTACTTATCCAAGGTACCACAAAAGTGGTTTTAAACATAGGATGGATTATTTATCCTTACTATTTAATTTTCTATTTTTCTATATATATATTTTTGATTGGGATATTGCAAAAAGATAAGCATGGAAAGGTAGGATATCAGGTGGAAGTATGGACTTCAGACCAAGTGGACAATGATCATGATGGTGGGTGAAAGGTGGAAGTTGCATGGAAATGATAATGTCACTACGATGAGGACCAAGGATACCATCATGAACCTTCTTAAGTGTAAGATTAGTCTCTTTATGTTTAGGCAATGTAAATGGGAACCATCATATGCTCGTTGATTATGGATATAGCAAGGTGTATATGGGATGCGATTATCGAAGGTGGTGGAAGTCTTATGGAGTGAAAGTGATGGGGGATTAACAATCTCACTTTTAGGATGTTTACTTTAATTTTCTTTGATACTCAACTAGATTTTCTTTTTTTCAAGTAAATTCTCTTTAGATACTAGGGGTAACATGGACTTTTCTTTAACCTTGGATACGCTAGTATTTCTTTCTTTGAAGTCTAATGCTTTAGGATTTTTAGGATTCTTTTCTTTTGTAGGCATATGACTATGGAGTTCAATATGTACTCCATCATTATGATAAGTAGATTGAGAGATTGGATTTTTTTGGCCCCATGAAGTGGAAGCAGGATATGGCAATGAGGGATCAATGGTGGAGATGGCATTATCACAGAATAAGGATGAAATGTGAAGATCTTAAATAGAGGTATGGATGGTTCCATTGATGGTACTTTAAACGATATTAGAGGGTTCATCAAGACTTATAGAGGAAACACGAGGATCCTTAGTTTAAACACTAGAAGGCATGTATCCAAGACTATAAGAAGTGTAATGGAGTGTTTCAACATGACAATAATTATCTAACTCATACTCTCCACAACCTTTATCAATAATCTTGACTTTGGTAACTTGAGGATCTTTAGAGGACAATGAAGTGGAAGTAATGTCATTGGAGTCAACATAAGATGTGGAAGAGATAACCTTCTCCTAAATGGAATTTTCATTGTTAGGACTATATTAAGGTTATCTTTAGGACTACCAACTCCCAAGTCCCTACAATATGCAAAGCATCTAGGATCAACTTGGATAGTAATTTCAACACCATGATGTGGGAACTTGATAAATTGATGGTAAGTAGAAGGAATGGCTTGCATATCATGGATCCAAGGATGACCAAGTAAAATCTTATATGGAAGATCAAGGTTAAGGACATAACATGTAGTGTGTAAAAAGACAAGTCCAACTTGTATAGGAAGACATATTGTGGCTTCACATTCTCTCTTAGTATCATCTTATGCTTTGATAGTAAGAGGCCATTGTTCCAAGTCAGCTTGTGAATATCCCAATTGTTTTATTAACTTCAAGGTACATAGGTTCAAGCCATCTCCATTATCCAAAAAGGACACATTTGACCTTGGTTTTATAGATTAAGACCTCTATGTGAAGGGCATTGTTATGAAATCGATAAACAGATGGCATGTCTTGTTGGGTAAAGGTGAGATGATAGGTGGAAGAAAGAAGAATCACGAGAAATTGGAATTGGTTAAGGTCAATATCATGTGGGACTTGAGAATCTCAGAGGACATAGTAAAATATGGATTTGTGTATGGGGGTGACCTTAAGGACATCTAGGATGGAGATTTGTGCAAGAGTCAAGTCCCAATGTGATCAAGGATATTATAACAAGATTGATGAGTGGATAAGGAAGATGAAGGTGAGGATGAGGACTTGATGAAGGTTGGGATGAGGCAGATGAAGGTTGGGGGATAGTAATGGTTCTGTGATGATTGTTGACAACGCATCTAGGGGATGGGGATCTAATGCTGATGGTGGAAACTTTCATGAAGGATCATAATCCACTCTTCCTATGACATTGTTATAATCAAGAGGGGTTTTTTTATAGCGATCATTGTTGGTATGATTATCTTGGGAATGATTTGGGTTGATGGCAACAGACTTGGTTTGATGTTTTGGAAAAGCACCATTATAAACACCCAATTGGTCATTAGAATATTTAGGCTTAGTATTAACCTCCAATTGTTCTTGATCAATAAGATCTTGGATATAATGTTTGAGCCTCATACAATTATGTGTGGGTGACCATTTACATGATGATAATCACAATATTCTTGTTCATTATACCATGCGAGTTTGGACTCATTATGAACATAGGGTCTTGTATAAGGGTATGTGACCATGTGTGCTTGCACAAACTTTCGAAAGATTGACTCAATGGGCTCTTCTAAATGTGTAAATGTCATCATGAATTTGGAGTTTTAAATTGTCTCTCACGAACAGTGATGGTACTAGTCGAGAGGACTTTTGGTGCATTAGGTTGTGAGGCTTGAGTTGTTTGGACATGTTTAACATTGGTTAGTCCATCACTAATCACATGTTTGTTCTTGGCCCAAGGTTTGAATTTATCATTTGTAGGGCTATTGCCTTTCATTTGAGATTTGATTAAACCTTTAGATATTAGGGACTTTCAATGCTGATACCTTTATTAGCAATCTCTTCAAATGTGGTTCTCTATAATGGATTTGAATATGAAAGGCCATTTCTTGATTAAGGTTTTGGATGAAAATGCTTAGCCATTTTATTTTTTGAGGATGACCCATGGGATTTGACTTGCAAGCCCTCTCCACCTTTTTAGGTAAGGGGGAAAGATTTCTCCATTATGTTTCTTGACATTACAAAGGTCTAGCATTGTGAGTTCATTTTCAACATTGTAGGAGAAATGAACAATAATTTTTTGGGATAAGTCGATGAAAGTTGTGATAGTAGAAGGAGTAAGATGATGAAACCAATCTAGAGCATGTCCTACTATACTTAGTGGAAAATGTTTCAAGAGAGAAACATCATAATGGGAAACCTCTTGACAAGCCATACATAATTACAAGGACAATTAGGAGATTTTTGGAAAATCTATTTCAAAAATAAAACAGAATCCACTGCCCCCAAGTGTAAGTGAGGTGATAGGATGAAATGGATGGAATGTGCATGATAGGAGGGGAAAGGAAGACTTCAAAAAATAACAAGGATGGTAATTAGGATATGCAATGGGAGACTAATATATTAGATGAAAATGGAATGATGGGGAAGCATGGACAAGTCACCTAGAGGATAATGGAAGCTGACAACTACACATGGCACCTGTGAGTAGGTTTTCACCATTTTACTTATCCAAGGTTCCACAAAAGTGGTTTTCACCATAAGATGAATTATTTGTCTTTACTATTTATTTCTTTCTTTTCTATTTTTCTATGTAACTTTTTTGATTAGGATATTGCAACAAGCTAAGCATGGAAAGGTAGGATATTAGTTGGAATTATGGACTTTGGACCAAGTTGACAATGATCATGATGGTGGGTGAAAGGTGGAAGTTGCGTGGCAAGGATAATGTCACTAGGATGGGAACCAAGGATACCATCATGAACCTTCCCAAGTGAAAGATTAGTCTCTTTTGTGTTTAGGCAATGTAAATGTGAACTATCATAGCCTCATCAATTATGGATGTAGTGAGGTGTATGTGGGATGGGATTATGGTAGGTAGTGAAACTATTATCGATTAAAAGTGATGGGAGACCAACAATCTCAATTTTAGGATGTTTATTTGGATTTTCTTTAATACTCAAATGGATTTGATTTTTTGCAAGTAAATTCTCATTGGATGCTAAGGGTAACATGGACTTTTCCTTGAATTTGGATACCTTAGGATTTTTTTCTTTGAAGTCCAATGATTTAGGATTTTTAGGATTCTTTTCTTTTGTAGTAATACAACTAAGGAGTTCAATATGTACTCCATCATAATGACAAGTAGTGCGAGAGATTATATTTTGTTGGTCCCATGAAGTGGAAGCGAGATATGGCAATGAGGGCTTAATGGTGGAGATGGCATTATCATGGAATAAGGATGCAATGTGAAGGTCTTCGGTAGAGGCATTAATGGTTCCATCGATGATACTTTCAATGACATGAGAGGGTTCATCAAGATTTGTAGAGGAAACATGAGGATCCTTAGTTTCAACAATAGAAGGCATGTATCCTAGACCATAAGAAATGTCACATGGAGTGTTTCAACATGACAAGAATTATGTGACTCATACTCTCCACAACCTTTGTCAATAATCTTGACTTTGGTAACTTGAGGATCTTTAGAGGATGATGAAGTGGAAGCAAGGTCATTAGGATGAACATAAGATTTGGAAGAGGTAACCTTCTCCTTAGTGGGAATATCATTGTTAGGATAAAGGTTATCGTTAGAACTAGCAAATCCCAAGGCCCTACAATATATAAAGGGTCTAGGATGCACTTCCATAATAATTTCAACAGCAATATGTGGGAACTATATACATCGATGGCAAGTAGAAGGCACGTCTTCAATAGCATAGATGCAAGGATGACCAAGGAAGATGTTATATGGAAGCTCAAGGTCAAGGACATGACATGTAGTGTGTAAAAGAGTAGGTCCAACTTGTATGGGAAGACATATGGTGCCTTCACATTCTCTCTCAGTATCATCATATCCTTTGATAGTATGAGGGCATGGTTCCAAGTTAGCTTGTGAATATGCTAATTACTTTATTAACTTCATGGTGCATAGGTTCAAGCTAGCTCCATTATTCAAAAGGATAGGTTTGACATTAATTTTGGATATTAAAACCTCTATGTGAAGGGCATTGTTATGAAATGGATCAATACATGGCCTGTCTTTTTGGGTAAAGGTGAGGTGATAGATGGATGAAAGGTGACTTAGAAGAGATTGGAATTGATCAGGGTCAATATCATGTGGGAGTTGGGAATATTGGAGGAAATAGTCTAATATGGCTTTGTGTATGGGGGAGACCTTAAGGAGATCTAGGATGGAGATTTCTACAAGAGTCTTCTGATGCAGTCATGGCAGGAGGGTCCAAAGAATGAACTGTCCAAACCATGCAACTAAACTAAACACAATGGAAACAAAATAATGATGGAATGCAACAAAAGATTCATATATTCAACATATCAAAGAATTACAATGCTCATATGCCACCAACATGCAGGCTACAATCAAAGGGCTCATAGACCTGCTTCTCGGGTTACAACAAATATGCAAGATATGGCATTGAAGTGCCTTCCAAAAAGAAATTTGAACTCTAAATTAGATTCTAAAACTACTGAATCCTAATGCATCTATGAATTGTATATATATCATCTTCAATCTCATAGAATCCTCTATGTCAGCCTCAAGAAGTTACAAACTCCAATGAAGGATGTAACGTGTAGAAACAAGTAGGTTGATCTACAACATATGTTATTGCTCCGTAAATGAATGAAACTTGATACATAACTCAAGGAAGGTCTATCTGGTCCTTATGTTTCATGTATGATGTTCCATTAAGTTCTGCAAGTTATAGAAATAGTTGTTAAACCTTCTCCTTCAACTGACTGTCTGAATGCTTTGTTCTATGAACGTTGATGATCCCTTGATAGCGATAACTTTCTGGAAACATATCCAAATCACTTGAAATCTGAATATGATATAGATGACATGACATAGAAGCTAAATCCTATTCTGCACACTCTAATATGAAGATGTGGCAAAATGTGGTAGAAAATGTTGAAACTGCAAATGACTGAACTGAACTAAAAATGAAAGAAAAAAAAGAATGTAAATATTTTTGGTTGATGCAAGATTGCTCTAGAACTTGAGATGCTCCTACATCAAACACCTGGGGTTGTTGGAAAAGTGAGTCCCTCACTTTTTTGGGGCTAGAGGAAAATCAAGATGGTCTACATCAGCCTGAGAAATCCATGATGTATCTTCTTTTGGTCTTCATTTTCACTTTACCAAATATTCTTTATACTGCTTGCCTCTAGTATTACGTCAAACTCTGCTATTTAAGATGTCCTCTATTTTCTCAAGTTGTTATTGTGGTAACTAATTCTTCAAACCATCTTCAATGTTGTCACTTAATGAACTCCTTTGTGATACTGATATAAGTCTGCAATGTTCAATATAGGTGATATAACAAATGTCTTCGGTAGCTCCACTTCATATGCATTTCTTGAATCAAACTTTTGAAGAATCTTACAAGGTCCAAAATTCTCCATCTTCAGCTTGTTGTATGTCCCCACTAGAAATCTCTCCTTTCTTAGATATACCATAACATCATCAACAACTAAATTTTTTTTATGTTTCCTCTTCTCATCTGTTTGCTCCTTATACTTACTATTCATCTCCTTGAATGTAACTTCTTGACTTGATAATGTAGTGTCTCCATTTATCCTGCAAATTCTTCTACCTCTGCACTTCTCTTAATCTCCATACTAATGTCTCTCAGCTCTGCAACTCTTCTAGGTTGTACTCCTATCACAATATCAAATGGTTTCTTTCCTGTGTTCCTATTCACTAATTATTATATGCAAATTCTTCTTGTGGTAGAATTAGATCCTAGTTTCCTACCTTATCTCCTACTAAACATCTCAACAAGTTACCCAAACTCATGTTTACCACTTTTATTTGTCCATATGTTTGTGTATGAAATGATGAACTGAACTTTAGGTTTGTCTTCATCTTCTTCCATAGTGTTCTCCAAAAATATCTAATGAATCTTGTATCCATCTCTAAAACTATACTCTTAGGTAATCCATGCAGTCTCACAATCTTCTTGAAAAATAGGTCAGCAACATGTGCTACATCATTTATCTTCTTACAAGGAATAAAGTGTGCCATCTTTTAAAATCTGTCAACTACTACAAATATAGAATCATGTCCCCTCTATGTTCTTGGCAAACCTAATATGAAATCCATGGTTATGTCTTCCCAAGGTCTCTTCGGTACTGTCAAAGATTTGTACAATCTAGTATTATGACTACTCCTTTTTGTAACTTGACAAATTTTGCAACTTTGAATAAATTTCCTTACATCCTTAAAAATATGAGGCCAAAAGTAATATTCACTTACCAAAGATATGGTCTTATCAATCCAAAAATGTCCTACTAATCCACCACTATGCTTCTCCTTGATCAAATTACCTCTCATTGAACTCCTAGGTATACACAATTGATCTCCTTTGAACAACATATCCTCCTAAATGAAAAAGTCTAACCACTCACTTCTATCTATCACAACAAGTTCCTTACATGCTTTTCATGCTTCTACAAAATCAAGATCTTCTTCATACATATGCTTTAGTTCTTCAAATCCTAATACTTCTACCCTCATCTTTGTCAGCAAATTCCTTCTTCTGCTTAATGCATCTGCAACTTTGTTTGACTTCCTTCTCCTATGCTTCAATACAAATGTGTAACTTTGCATGAAGTCTACCCATCTCATATGTCTCTGATTCAAGTTTTCCTAACTATTCAAATACTCCAAAGCATGATGATCAGTGTATAACACAAATTCCTTAGGCAACAAGTAATGTCTCCACTTCTTCAAATCTTGAATTATGGAATAGAACTCCTAATCATAAACTAAGTATCTTTTCCTTGTTGAAAGGAAGCTAGGTGTGCAGGAAATGCTTTCTACACTAATCTAATGAGGAGAGGGCTATGCAAATTCAATTTAATCCTTACCACTACAGCAAAATATCACATCTAATAGAGATATTACAGCAATACACAACAACCATAAAGAAGACAGACAAATATTTATGGTGGGGAAAACCCTTATCGGTTGAAAAACCCCACACCTAGAAACCTGCACAATGTATTAACACTTCTGAAAGAATGTTTACAATACACTTGCAATGCAAGCATAAATGGTCTTTGACACTCATGTCTAGAGTCAATCTAGTAGCATAATAGTACTTGTAAACCTATGATACAAACTCCATCTCCAAGTAATTGTTTATATAGAAAATACAAGGCAATATTGGACCTATCTTGGGATGGGCGTCCAACTTGGCCTCATGGCCTAAAACCCATGCCTAAGAACATTGGCTCAACATTGTAGAATGTTCCTGACACTTGTTCATAGCTCCCATCCCAAAGAGGTCACCTATTTCAAAAAGGGGCTATGACAGATGCTCTTACGACACTTACGATCATCATAGAATCTATCATAGTGGTTACAACTTACAACTGTAAAAGAATCTGTCATACACAAGCTATAAATAGCATATTCTCTTACAACATGTCATAGTCCACCTTGGGGCACCCAAAAATGCCTTTTTCAAAGATGCTTTAATGACACATGTCTTCACCTATCTTACATGCTTCTATTTATGACTTGTCATAGTTTTGTCAAAGGAATCCGTCATAACCATTTCGTTCAAACATTCCCTTACACAACATGGAAGATGTCGACACATGGCAAAATTCTCCTATCAAAAAGTGGGATTCCTATATCCTCATGTGAGGAAAAAATTACAAGTTGTCATATTCCATGTAGGATTGACACATCACCGTGCCACATCCCACAATATGACAATATGGAATTTAAAAGTATTTACAACATAGGCAATTAATTAATATATAAAAATATTAAATAATGCAAGGAATTACCAAGGTTGAGACACCTTAATTCCAACATTCTCCCACTTGTCAAACACCTTGTAAGAGCCAATAGAATAACAGGATTTAACTGCTATAGGCTGAGAGGCTGATAGACTTCAAACACCATCTAAACTTCTCTGTACCCACTAGCTTCGTCAATGCATCTGTAACATTGTTCAAAGTATCTACCTTCTCCAAATTTACCTTTCTATCCTCAACCATGTCTCGCACGAAGTGAAACTGAACATCATTGTGCTTTGTTCTAGCATGGAAAGTTGATTCTTTGCAAGGCAAATTGTACTCTAACTGTCACAACTGATCATGATCTAACTTGCATCAACACTAATATCTGAACATAATCTCTTAAGCCAAATGGCTTCCTTACAAGCATGAGTTGCTACCATATACTCAGCTTCTGTCATGGACAAAGCAACAACAAGTTGTCACTTACTCATCCAACTAATAGCACCACTGAATAGTGTAAACACATAAGCACTAGTGGATCTCCTGTTGTTAATGTCACCTACCCAATCTAAATCCACAAATCTATGAATATCAATAGAATGCAAAGGTCCTATAACATTACTATGATAGCATATGGAATATTCAAAAGTACCCCTCAAATATCTGAACACTCGCTTCACTGCATCCCAATGAACTCATCTAGGATTAGCCATAAATCTACTAAGGAATCCCACTGATTAGGCAATGTCTGGTCTTGTACAGAACATAGAATACATCAAACTGTGAACAACACTAGCATAAGGTACTCTGTTCATGTCCTCCACGTCACTAGGAGATTTTGGACAATCCTCAATAGACAACTTTGTCCCCAAAGATATCAAAACACATAATGGTCTACAATCTGCCATGCTAAACCTATCCAACATGGTCTTTCTATTGGTTCTATCTCTTCTTATTTCCATTCCTAGAATGTACCTGGCTGCTCCTAAATATTTCATTTCAAATTGTGGTGACAACTAAGATTTAAAATCAAAAATCATATTTTTACCCTTCCTAATGAGCAACATATCATCAACATACAGTGCAACAATTAGAATACGATCACCATAAAACTTATAATACACATAGTGATATGATTTTGATCTCACAAATCTAATTGAGAACACAAAGGCATCAAACTTCAAGTACCATCTCCTAGGGGATTGATTCAAACCATACAAAGACTTCTTAAGCTTGCAAACCAAATTTTCTTTACCTTTCACCATGTAATGCTCCAGCTGTGACATGTAGATTTCTTCCTCCAAATCACCATGAAGGAAAGTTGTCTTCACATCCATCTGTTCTACCTCCAAGTCATAAGCTGCTGCAAGAGACAACATAAATCAAATGGATGTTAGATTTGCAACAGGAGAGAAGATCTCACCATAATCTATACCCTCCACTTGTGAATACCCCTTCACAAACAATTTGGCCTTATACTTCTCAACACTACCATCTACACCAAATTTCTTCTTGAACACCCATTTGCATCTAATAGGTTTCTGTCTAGGAGGCAAAGGCACCAAGTCCCAAGTTTGATTCTTTTCTAAAGAAGCCATTTCATCCTCCATGGCCTCCTTCCAAGAACCTGCATTTTTCATGCCCATAGCCTTTGATACAGTTCTAGGTTCATCACTCTTAGTAAGCAAAGCAAAAGTACAACTAGAATCAAGTAATGTAAAACCAAACCTTTTAGGTTGCTTTCTTATCCATGTAGACCTCCTCAAGAGCTGAGGTTGAGGTTCAGCTTCTTCATCTAAGCTTTTAGAGCTACTAGAGCTCTCCTCCTCATCAGGTCCAACATTGTCTTTCTATTCAGTCTTCTCAGGGGTGGGAGGAAACTGAACAACATCAACTTTCTTTTATTTTTCTTCTGGCTGTAAAATAATGGAAGGTGTAAGCTCTCTAAAGATGACACTTCTGCTATACAACACTTTTCAGCCATAGGGTCCCAAAGCTTGTATCATTTCACACCGACACCATAGCTAATGAAGATACACTTAATAGCCTTGTTCTCCAACTTTGACCGCTTCTCCCCAGGCACATGTGCATATGCCTCACAACCAAAAATATGAAGATGCCTTATTGAAGGATTTCTACCAGACCACACCTCCATGGGTGTCTTTCCAACAAGAGCTAATGTAGGAGATCTATTAACAAGATAGCAAGCAGTGGCAATAGCTTTGGCCCAAAACCTTTGTTCTAGGCCAGCTCCATTAAGCATACTCTTAGCCTTCTCCATCAGTGTCTTGTTCATCCTTTCTACAACTCCATTTTGCTGCGGGGTGTATGGATTTGTCTTATGACTTTCAATCCCAAGTTCCTTGCAGTATTTATCAAATTCTATAGAATAGAACTCACCACCATTGTCAGTTCTCAAACACTTAATCTTCTTACCAGTCTAATTTTTAGCAAAGGCCTTAAACTCCTTAAACTTACTATAGACTTCAAATTTGCTTCTGAGAAAATAAATCCATGTCCTTCTATTGTAGTCATCTATAAAAGATACAAAATATACATATTTTGATAATGAAGGAACATTAACAGGACCAAATACATCAGAATGAACAAGGTCCAACACACCAAAAGACTTGTGAGAACTCAAATAAAACTAAACACGATTTTGTTTCCCATAAATGCAATGTTCGCAAAAGTCAAACTCAAGATTACAATCATTTAACCCCTTAATGAGGTTTTTATTTTTCAAGGTACCCAGACCCTTCTCACCAATGTGGCCAAATCTCTTATGCCATAACATTGTCTTTTCAGTAGGAAGTATAACTTCCAAGGCATGATTACAAACATCAGAACTAGAAATAATAGATCTCTTAACTACTCATTCAGATGGTGGGGATGAAGTGACTGCTACCCTCTTCTTTGAATCAGAAGAACTATTGCATTATGAAATGCATGCCTCTAGTTGAAACAAAGTACCTCTTCTAGTACCCTTAGCAAGCACCATAGCTACTCTAGTCATCTTGCATCCTTCTTTCGAAAAGACAACCTACACACATGCATCATTCAAACTACTTACAGTAATCAAGTTCCATGCTAAGCCTAGGATATGCATAACCCCAGAGATCCCCTTCACTCGACCATCAGGGAATCGGATAGAGACTCTTCCATGACCAAAAATCTTCAGATGAGAGTCGTCACCCAAGTACACCTTTCCACCATCAAACTCCTCATACTTAGTGAACCAATCTCAATGTGAGGTCATGTGGAATGATGCACCTGAGTCAATCAGCCACACATCATCAGATGCATGGGTTTCTAGGGCTGCAATGAAAGCATCACCATTATCTTATGATTTGTCGAAATCTAAATCAGGAGCTTTCTTCTTCTTCTTCTCCTCTTTGCATTCCTTTTGGAAATGCCCAGATTTACAACAGTTCCAACAAATAGCCTTGGACTTTCTAGGAGATTTGGATCTCCCACGGGATTTGGATCTACCCTTCTTAGCTTTCTTGTCCTTTTTCCCTTTCTCCTTAGGTCTTCCATGAACTTCAAGAGCCTCTTTGGCTACATCAGAAGACTTTCTCCACATCTCTTCAGATAATAGAAAAGAAAGCAATTCATCCATTTTGAATGTGGATGTGGTGCTTCCAATATCCATGACAAGGTGATCCCACGAGTTTGACAAAGAACAAAGCAAGGTCATACATTGATCCTCCTCCTTCATCTTCACACCAATAGATGTCAATTGTGCAACCAACATGTTAAAAGAATTCATATGTTTAGGGATGGATCCTCCATCCTCCATTCGAAGAGAATACAACTTCTTTCTCAGAAAAAGTTTATTAACCAGGGATTTGGCTTGATACACATCTCCCAACTTCTTCCAAAGCAAGGTTGCAGTTTTCTCCTCATTGGCATTTAACAACACAAAATTAGCAAGACTAAGTCTTATGAGACCCTTAGCCTTCCGATCCTTGAGATCCCACTCATCTTGTGACATTGCAGCTGGTTTAGTTCTATTAACACTTTCCCAAAGTTCTTGGTCAACAAGCATGTCTTCCATCTTGAGCTTCCACAGCTCGAAATTAGTGCCATTGAATTTCTCCACTTCAAATTTTTTGAATGTGCTTGCCATCTCTTTGCTGCAATAAAATTCAAAATACTCTACACAAACTCCCACTTAACTTAAGATCAGCTCAAAAAACCCCTACTCACCAGCTAAGACTAAAACTGGCCAGGCTTTGATACCAACTGAAAGGAAGCTAGGTGTGCGAAAAATGCTTCCTACACTAATCTAATGAGGATAGGGCTATGCAAATTCAATTTAATCCTTACCACTATAGCAACATATTAGATCTAACAGATATATTACAATAATACACATGAACCATAAAGAAGACAGAAGAATAGAGACAAAGATTTACGGTGGGGAAAACCCTTATCAGGTGAAAAACCCCACACTTAGAAACCTACACAATGTATTAACACTTCTGAAAGAATGTTTACAATACACTTGCAATGCAAGCTTCAATGGTCTTTGACACTCATGTCTAGATTCAATCTAGCAGCATAACAGTGCCTATAACCCTATTATACAAACTCCATCTCCAAGCACCTATTTATATAGAAAATACAAGTCAATATTGGACCTATCTTGGGATGGGCATCAAACTTGGCCTCATGGCCCAAAACCCATGCCTAAGGACACTTGGTCAACATTGTAGAATGTTCCTAATACTTGTCCACAACTCCCATCCCAAAAAGGTTTCCTATTTCCAAAATAGGCTATGACAAATGCTCTTACGACACTTACGACCGTCATAGAATATGTCATAGCGGTTACAACTTACAGCCATAAGAGAACTTGTCATACATAGGCTATAAATACCATATTCTCTTACAACATGTCATAGTCCACCTTGGGGTGCCCAAATATGCCTTTTTCAAAGATGCTTTATCACACATGTCTTCACCTGTCTTACATGCTTGTATTTCTAACTCTTACATGTCATATATTCGTCATAGGAATCCGTCATAACCGTTTTGGTCAAACATTCCCTTACACATGGCAAAATGCTCCTATCACAAAGTGGGATGTATATCTCCTCATGTGAGGACAAAATTACAAGTTGTCATATTCCATGTAGGATTGACACATCATCGTGCCACATCCCACAATATGACAATATGGAATTTACAAGTAGTTACAACATAGGCAATTAATTAATATATACAAATATAAATAATGCAAGGAATTACCAAGGTTGAGATACCCTAATTCCCAACACTTGCATCATTCAACTTCTCACTGAAATATGCTACCGGTCTCCCTTCTTGACTTAATACTACTCCTACTGCATTTCCACTAGCATCACAATCTACTTGAAATACTTTGTTAAAATCTAGTAATGCTAACACTGGTTGCTCTTTCACTTTCTTCTTCAATAACTCAAAACTCTTATTTGCTCCTGATGTCCACTTGAAATCCTTTCTGTCACCTCTCATTGTCTCTATGATTGGTGTGCATACTAAACTGAAATGTTTGATGAACTTTTAGTAGAAACTTTCTAGTCTATGGAATGATCTTACCTCTCCAATGCTCTCCATGGTTGGCCGTTCAATAATTCCTCTAACTTTCTCAGGGTCCATCTTCAATAGTTTCATAGAAATCACAAATCCAAAATATACCAACTCCTCCTTCATGAAACTACATTGCTTAGTACTTATCAACAATTTCTCTTCCCTCAACCTTTGCAATACTTGTTTAATATGCCACAAATGTTCTTCCTTTCTTTTACTAAAAATTAAAATATCGTTTAAGTATACAATGACAAAATTACCCATGAATTTCTTCAAAACCTTATTCATCAACCTCATGAAAGTACTTGGTGCATTAGTCAATCCAAAAATCATCACTAACCATTCATTAAATCCTTCATTTGTGGTGCAGTCATGGTAGGAGGGTTCATAGAATGGACTGTCCAGTCCGTGCAGCAAGAATGACCACAAAGGAAATAAATCAAAGATATGAAACAAACACAAATTTAGTTATTCGGTATATAATGGAATTTAAATACAATCTGGCCAACATCATGCGGGCTTACAATTCGGCTCACGGACCTGATTACAAAATATTGAAATATGCATTAGATATAGCTTTGAAGTTCCTTCATGCAAATCCAGACTATGAACTATCAGTATATGATTCACTACTTTCCTATGGATCTATTACATCCTTATATGTCATCTCTAGTACAAAATATTTATTCTCATCGGTGAAGGAAGGTCTCAAACTCTAATGAAGAGCTGTAACATGTGTACATGGATAGGTCAGACCCAATCATGTCAAACACCTCCGCAAATTAATGGAATGATGTATGGATCTCAGGGAAGGTTGGACATGAACCAATGATCATTGAATGATGTGTCATTAGGCTCCACAAGTCGAGGAATGTTTTGCAAGCCTTCTCCTTTAGTTGATTATCAGATACTATCAGGATGCTCTATTCTGAGAAAATAGTTGATCTTCTGATAGCGATATCTTTTCGGTACTTAACCAAAATGCTCTAAATTCTAGATATGACATACATGAATGAATCTAGATGCTCAGTCTATCTCCACAAGATGTGAAATGTAATTGCAGTAAAATGCAGATAAAAATATAGAAACTACTACTGACTAAATTACCTGAACTAAACTAGAAAATGAAAAGAAACAAACTAAACTACAAACAAACTGAAATGCAAATGTTTTTGGTTGATGCAAGATTGCTCTTGAACCAGGGATGCTCTTACATCAGACATCTAGGGTTATTGAAAAAGTGAGTCCCTCACTTTGTTGGGGCTAGGGGAGAACCAAGACAGTCCACCTTAGCCTGAGAAATCCATGCTGAATCTTCTTCTAGTCTATCTTTCCACTTCACAAGATATTATTTGTATTGCCTTCCTCTAGTGTTGCGTCCAACTTTACTATCTAGAATGTCTTCAATCTACTCTAGTGCTTATTATGGTAACTACTTCAAACCTTCTTCCATGCTATCACTGAACTCTGCTTCATGATACTGATATAAGTCTGCAATGTTGAAAATAAGTGATATACCGAATGTCTCTGGTAACTCCACTTCATATGCATTTTTTGAAACAAATCTTCTAAGTATTCTACAAGGTCTAAACTTCTTCATCTTCATTTTGTTATATGTCCCAACTAGAAATCTCTCTTTTCTCAAGTATACCATCACTTCATCTCCAACTTCAAATTCTATGTCTTCTATTCTCATCTGCCTTTTCCTTGTACTTACTGTTCATATTCTGCAAATGCTTCTTCACCTAATTATGCACCATCTTCATGTTATCTGCATCCTCTACTTTTGCACTTCACTTTTCTTTTATACCAATGTCTCTCAATTCTACAACTCCTCTAGGATTCACTCCAGTAACAATCTCAAAAGGTGTTCTTCTGGTACTCCTATTTACTAAATTATTATATGCAAACTCTTCTTGTGAAAGAATCAAATCCTAACTTCCTATCTTCTCTCCAACCAAACATCTCAACAAGTTTCCCAAACTCCTATTCACTACCTATGTTTGTCCATCAGTGTGTGGGTCAAATGCTAAACTAAACTTCAAATCTATCTTCATCTTCCTCCAAATTGTCTTCCAAAAGTATCCAAGAAATCTGGTGTCTTTGTTTGAATTTATACTCTTAGGTAATCCATGTAATCTCACAATCTGTTTGAAAAATAGATCTGCTACATGCACTACATCAGTTGTCTTCTTACAAGGTATGAAATGAGCCATCTTTGAAAATCTATCAGCCACTACAAATATTGAATCATGTCCTTTCTGTGTCTTTGGCAATCCCATTACAAAATCCATGCTTATGTCTTCCCAAAGTCTCTCCAACACTATCAAAGGTTTATACAATCCAGTATTCTGAATACTCCCTTTTGCAATTTGAGAAACTCTACAACTCTGCACAAATTTCCTAACATCCTTATGTATCTAAGGCCAAAAGTAATTTTCACTCACCAAAGCCACTATCTTATCAATGCTAAAATATCCTGCCAATCCACCACTATGTTTCTCCTTGATCAAATTGTCTCTCATTTAACTCTTAGGTATGCACAACTTATTTCCTCTTAACAACATATCTTTGTAAATGAAATAATCTAGCCACTTACTGCTATCTATCACAACAGGTTCCTTACATGCTTTCCAAGGTTCTACAAAATCAGCATCTCCCTCATAGAGGTTTTTCAATTCATCAAAACCCAACACTTCAACTCTCAATTCTATAAACAAGTTTCTTCTTCTACTCAACACATCAGTAACTTTGTTTGATTTTCCACTCCTATGCTTCAACACAAAAGTATAACTCTGAAAGAACTCTACCCATCTCATATGTCTCTAGTTCAACTTACCTTGACTGTTTATATACTGCAAATCTTGACAATCTGTATACAACATAAACTCCTTAGGAAACAAATAATGTCTCTTCTTTAATGCTTGAATTATGGCATAGAACTCTTGATCATAAACTTAATATCTTCTCCAAGTGCATCATTCAACTTTTCACTAAAAAATGCTACAAGTCTACTTTCTTGACTTAATGTTGCTACAATCACATTTCCACTTGCATCACAATCAACTTGAAATATATTATTGAAATCTGATAATGCCAAAATAGGTTGCTCTATCACTTTCTTCTTAAACAATTGAAAACTTTTATCTTCTCCAGATGTCCACTTAAAGTCATTCTTGTCACCTCTCATTGTCTCTGTCATAGGGTTACATACTGAACTGAAATTTCTAATGAACTTCCAATAGAAACTAGCCAAGCCATGAAATGATCTAACCTCTCCAATGCTCTCCGGTGTAGGCCATTCAACTATTGCTTTCACTTTCTCAGGGTCCATCTTCAATCCTTCTGCAGAAATTAGAATTCCTAAATATACTAACTCTTCATTCATGAAACTACATTTCTTGATGTTTATCAGCTATTGTACTTCTCTTAACCTATGCAAAACATGTCTAATATGCCACAAATGTTCCTCTTTTGTCTTAGTAAAAATTAGAATGTCATCTGAATATACAATAACAAAATTACCCAATAATTTATTAAAGACTTAATTCATCAATCTCATGAAAGTACTCAGTGCATTTTTCAATCCAAAAGGAATCACTAACCACTCATATAATCCTTCATTTGTCTTAAAAGAAATCTTCCATTCATCTCCCTCTCTGATTCTAATCTGATGGTATCCACTCTTCAAGTCTATATTTGTGAAATATCTTGCTCCACTCAAACAATCCATGATATCATCCATCCTAGGTAAAGGAAATCTATACTTAACTGTGATCTTGTTTATTTCGCTAGAGTCAATACACATTCTCCATTCTCCATCCTTCTTAGGTGCTAACACTATAGGTACTACACAAGGACTCAAAATTTCTCTGATCAAACCCTTCCTCAGCAACTCATGTATCTATCTATTCAATTCTTCATTGTCCTTCAGTGTCATTCTGTGTACTGCTTTGTTAGGTAAACTTGCTCTTGGTATAAGATCCATGTGATGACTGACACTCCTTATAGGTGGCAATCCTTCAGGTACATTATCTGATATGATGTCTTCACACCCTATTAGCAACTTTCTTATCTCTTCCAGTTGTTCTCCTCCAGTCTCTTTCTTCAATGTTTCAAGTTTCTTAGTAATCAAAGCATAACACATATTCTCATGTCTCAAACCATCAAGAAATTTTCTTCCATTTACCAAATAGATTCTAGCATTTCCACATACTTCCTTCTTAGGATCATCCTCCAAAGGAATCAAAGTAATTCTCTTTTGATTTTCTATTATAGTGTATGTATTCTTTCTCCCATCATGTATAGCTTTTCTATCATACTGCCAAGGTCTACCCAACAAGATATGACAAACATCCATAGGCATAATATCACACAAGACTTCAACATGATAAGATCCAATATGAAATTTCACCAAACATTGTTCACTCACCAATACCTTATGATCATCCTAAATCCATGCTATCTGATAGGACATAGGGTGTTTCAATCTTTCCAACTTCAGCTTAGTTACCATCTCCTCTGAAACTAGGTTATCTGAACTACCACTATCATTCACAACTTTACAACACTTACCTCCTAATATACATCTTGTCTTGAACAAAATTTTCCTCCATGATGGTTCCGCATTTGTTTATACTTGAAATAGTGCTCTCCTCATCACAAGTGATTCTCCTTTCTCTAGCTTACCAATAGAACTCAGTGATCCAATAGATTCTTCTTCAACATAGGTTGCTCTTCCACTATTTTCTATCTTCTTGCTTGTACTACCTTGATTACATTCAAATGCTCTATGTTCTTCACCTCCACACTTGAAACAAGTACCTCTAAATGTTCTCTTATAAAATCCTCTTCCCTCTCTTCTATATCATTCATTCTTGTATGCACTAGGGTTTCCTCTCTGGTAAAAAATTTTGTCATCTCTCTGGTAAGCATTGTTATATCTATCTTCTTTCCTAAATGGGTTGTAAAATTTATTTTTCTCTGAATGTGATCTGTCTCCTCTGGAAAATATCCCACCTATCTGAAATTTACCTCCTCTTCCTTTCTATCTTAGATCATGTCTTTTATTCAGCTTCTCTTCAAATTTCAAGGCAAACTGGTATGCTTCTTCCAAAGATGTCATCCTTACCAAGATCAATTCTTCTTGAATGCTCAATCTCAGTCCATTGATGTATCTAGCCACTTTCTCCTTGCTTGCTTCACTATGTCTTGTCCTTATAATCATCCTATGAAATTCTTCAGTGTACTCCTTCACAGATTTCTCCTTTTGTCTCAGGTTTTGCAACCTCTTCAACAGTTCCAACTCATAGTCACCGAGTATGAATTGGTTCTTCAATTTTGTCACCATCCTATCCCACTTCGTAATCTTTTCTTTTCCTCTTCTATTTCTTTACAACTAAATAAGTCTTTCCACCATATAGTAGCATGTCCTTTCAATTTTGTCTTTGCAAACTTTACCTTCTTCGGATCTTCAATCTCTTCATATTCAAAGTATTCTTCCATGTCATTTATCTAGTCAATCAATTCTTCAGGGTTCAAATTACCAGTATAGTTTGGTACATCAATTCTAGGTCTTTTTCAAATCTTTAAAATAGCTTGTAACATCTTTACTTGATCTAATTCTTCTTCTTCATCACCTCCTAGGGTTTCACCAATTTGTTCAATAGATTGAAATTCTTCTTCATCATCACTTTCAAAATTAGGTCTTGGTGTCAATCCTCTTCATCTATCTTCTTCAATAGCATCCAATCAAATTCACATCAATGTTTTCATCATTTCCATCATCTCATCCATTCTACCAGCTATTGTTCCAACAACGACTCTCCTCGGTGGCATTCTTCCTAGGATCAAGTGCAAAACTACCTCAAGTTTAGTGATCAGCCTACAAGGTGACAACTACCTCATGATCGGTGATTAGTTGTGACACAAGTAACCTACCTTAGTTCAGTGATTTGTCCACAACAAGATCTTATGGAATTCCTTTTCTAACTTTGCTCAACTTGCTCCCAAAGATTTGAACTTTCACTCTGATACCACTTGGTGCAGTCACAGTAGGAGGGTTCATAGAATGAACTATCCAGTCCATGCAGCAAGAGTAAACACAATGGAAATAACTCAAAGATATGAAACAAACATAGATTCAATTATTCAGTATATAATGGAATTCAACTACAATCTAGCTGGCATCATGTGGGCTTATAATTCGGCTCACAGGCTTGAATACAAAATATTTGAATATGCACAAAATATAGCTTTGAGGCTCCTTCATGCAAATCCAGACGATGAACAATCACTATATGATTCACTACTTTCCTAGGGATCTATTAAATCCTTATATATCATCTCCAGTACAAAATATTCCTCCGCATTAGCCAAGGAAGGTCACAGACTCAAATGAAGAGTTGTAACGTGTGTACATGGATAGGTCGGACCTAATCATGTAGAACACCTCCACAAATTAATGGAATGATGTATAGATTTTAGGGAAGGTTGGCCATGAACTAGAGATCATTGAATGATGTGTCATTAGGCTCCACAAGTTGAGGAATACTCTGCAAGCCTTCTCCTTTAGTTGATTATCAGAGACTGTCATGATGCTCTGTTTCGATAAAACAGTCAATCTTCTAATAGCGATATCTTTCTGATACTTAGTCCAAATGCTCTAAATTCTAGATATGATGTAGATGAATGAATCTAGATGCTAAGTCTAGCTCTGCAAGATGTGAAATGCAACTGTAGTATAATACAGACCAAAATACAAAAATTGCTACTGACTAAATTGCCTAAACTGAACTGCAAACAAAATGAAATGCAAATGTTTTTGGTTGATGCAAGGTTACTTTTGAACCAGGAATGCTCCTGCAGCAATTTGTCTTGAATGCAGTCTTCCACTCATCTCCTTCTCTGATCCTGATATGTTGGCATGCACTTTTCAAGTCTATCTTTTTGAAATATTTTGCTCCACTCAAATAATCCATGATGTTATCCATCCTTGGAAATTGAAATCTATATTAAACTATGATCTTGTTGATTACTCTAGAGTCTGTACAAATCCTACATTCTCCATCCTTCTTCGATGCTAGTATTGTAGGTACCACACATGGGACTACACTTTCTCTGATCATTCCTTTCCTTGACAATCCCTATATTTGTCTATTCATCTCTCCATTTTTTGTTGGTGTCACCAAGTGTGCTACTTTATTAGGAAAACTATCTCCCAATATAAGGTCCGTATGATGACTGATATTCCATATTTGTGGTAATCATGCAAGCACATTATCTGATATGATATCTTCATACTCTGTCAACAATTTAGTTATCTCTTCTAGTGGTTCTTCTCCTTTTCTAGTAATAGTCTCTACACTTAGGGCTCTGCACTTCTTAGGAATCAAATCAAAACACATATTCTCATGTCTCAATCCATCCTAAAATTTACTTGCATCAATTAAATAGATTCTAATTGTTTAGTGGGAAAATGGGGATTCAAGATAGTTATCGAAGACTTCAAGTCCCACACTTTCACACACTAAAGCATTAGGGAAGTAAGGAATAAGCTTATGGATAAACTCCTAATTTTCTAGATTCCCTTTTTCTACTAATTATGTCAATGTGGAAGTTTTTGACCAAGTTTTTACAAGCTAGTATCACTCACTAAGCATGAAAACCTAAATTACCAATCAGACAACAATAACTAAATTTCTGACATAGATACAAATAAAATGATTATACAAATGTAGAGAATATAGTTCTTAGAAAATGTAATCAAAAATAGAGGTTTTGATGGGCTAGGGCACTAGTCACAAAGCCTAGAAGGTTTTTGACTATTGGGGTCTTCTATAAAAGCTATCTGACAATCTTTAGAGGCTTTCAAATCCTAAAGAAAATACCTAGGTGGGCTAGGGTGTGAGTCATAAAGCCCCAAAATTCTCACAATCTTGAAATCTGAAACTCTCTGATGATTATGTCTGCAATATCCATCTTCTTGTTACTCATTTCCACCAAATCTCAACGAATTTAACCTGCACATACAAAAGGAGGAGAAACATGGTTGCGGTTATATAGGATCTTTCCTCAGTCAAGCCCCATTTTTAGTATTCCTACCTCAACAATAGCCAAGGATAAAGATCTACATACATGTGTGCTCATCTAACAAATGTGTATGCAAAAATGCAAAACCCTTGATGACTCAAGCATCAAGGAAAGATCAACACTTTGCTTCACTTAGTGAAACAAACACAACTTCACCTGAAGGAGATTATAGAAATGAAGACTTGTAGAACAAGAAGGCAAGGCAACCGTATCTGTGGAGGATTTCCAAGCTCAATGTTGGAGGCTTCAACCCTTCTCCGGATGCTACAAAAGGTTGTTAAAACCCTAGGAAGAGCAAGATAATCTCAATATCTTGATTCCTAATCTCCATCAAATATCTCTATGATAGGAAATTCAAATAACTTCAAGAGCTTCAACAAGTTGCTAATCTTTAAGGACAATTTTGGTAGAGTTTTGGCATAAAGATTACATATAAATTGTGTGTCATAAAATGATTTTCAAATGTATTTAAATATCTATCCTAAGGAATTTCAAATTTCAAAATAAGACATCGACATCACGTAAAAAATGAAAATTTAAAAATTGAATCCTGAAATGCATGGTGGGAGTTGACACCCAACCAAAATTCAATACCCTAGGAAAAATGGCAGGGCTAGGGCACGAGTACCCAAGCCCAAACCCTAATTTTCTGATTAGGTCTTCCTTAAGGGGGTCTAGCGAATCCCAAATCCAAACTTCCTTTTCACCTTTAGTCTTCAGTTAACTCAAAATATGACATTTCCTTAGTTAGACAATGGTCAATCAGAGTTTAGGAAGGTCTGAAATAAGCTAGGTTGAAAGGACACCAAAGGAAAGGAGCTAAACTACGAGAAATTGTACTGTTCCATTCAGGAGGACAATTTCTAATATAAGATTTAGCCCTCTCTTTAGTGGTCATATGACACTACGTACATATACAACTAAAGGAAACTAAATACATCAATCATGAAAAGGATACCCAAAAGGATATTGTAGAGAATGTTGAAGTGTTGTCACAGAAGAGGAAGAAGCCCACAAGTCTGTAATCCTACAAGACCATGAAGTTAGGAACCACAACCTGCAAAGGAACACTTGTCAGAAAAACAAAATCAAATCAACTTGCAACCATCGCAAAAATGAGTGAATCATAAATGATAAGGGATTGAGTGATAAGATATGATGAGGGAGAAAATAGAGGGAGATATATGCCCCCCTTGTTTTCGTTTGCTTAGTCTGAAAAGGAGAAACAAGGAGAATATATACACGCATTGATTTTAGGTAAACTTAGTGAGAAATGCATTGCGAGGATTTTTTTATAAAAATACCCAAGCACAACACATTAGGTAAGATCGAGGGCAGAACCAAGATTCCAATGTAGCAAATGACGTGAAAATCCAAGTTTGACAACCCAAGATAGAGGCTCAATAGTAAGATTGTTCATTTTTGCACCTAGATAGTGATAGGAATTCTATCCATTTACTATATGTAAAGGGAGTTTTCACTTTTCACTATTCATTCTTACTTGGCATTGTTTAGATGAGAGGAGGAGGAAGAGATTGACGATGTTGACACAATGTCCATACTAGATTTTGAGGCTGGAGATTCTTTAAGCCTGCATGGCAGAGAGATGCTTCGAGGCTAAGGTAGGGTCCTAATCCTTGGTTTTGTCATCATTCTTTTTGTTCTTTTAGATTTTATTATTTTACATGTTGCATAGGCCTTTATGGATAAGGGTCCCCAACTAGGGTGCCCAAGTCCACTTAGGGCACCTATGACTCACCAGGGTGCCCTAGTTCACCTAGGGTGCCTGAGTCTAACTTGGGCACCCAAGTCCTTCTAGGGTGCCCAAGTCCACAAAAAACAAGGGCCCTAGGGGTAGGGCATTGATTGTTGTTGTAGATACTAAATGATTATTTGATTATGTGTACTGATTCAACTTCTCACTATTTTTCATGCAGGTCGTCCTTGAGATGTGAGAGCATACAGGTGGCCGCTTGATGTTGTTACTTCGAGATCACATCGGTACCATGACTGATGCAAAGAGAGGTCACCTATAGGTAGTAGGGATTTGGTGGGTGTTTGACATGCCCACAATTAGATTCCATTATAGTATGCTTATGGTTTTGATGGAGAGGTGGAATGCAGATACTTCTACATTCTATCTACCCATAGGGGAGATGATTGTCACACTAGAATATGTATACTAGATCCTGTGATTTCCCATACGTGGAGTAACAGTGAGGATCGTAGAGCAACACTCAACGAAGTACACATGGGAGAGCTATATATATTTTCTATTCCGCACAGTCTCTTAGGTGGAGCTAGGGCACATTCAGCTCTAATTACTAGAGTAGGGATGTGTTGACATCCCTCTGATTTAGAGGATCATGATAGTTACTATCGCATTAGCAGTCGCATCAAATGGATGAAGAACTCACCTTCAGGGGGCCCCTGTTCACACTATCATGGTGATGGAGGAGCAGAGGATAGTATACACATGGGGACGTAGTATACTTGTGCACCTCTACTACGGGTTCAGATGATATGGCCATTATGAGGCGCATAGCCTAATGTGTTGAACTTTACTATAGGTCCATGCATTTGAGCTTATCAGTTGTATGCAGCCTAAAGGTTTTCCCATAGAGCTAGCATTTACTCATACTTGTGTCCATGCATATCCTCTTGTCAGATGCTAGAGACATGGTGATCTACTATATTAGAGAGTTATATTTGATAGACTATAGCTGAGTGACACCATCTAAAGACCATATTATGGCTACATAGTGTGGTCAGGTCAGTGTAGGTAGTTGGCTAGGATGCATGGGGATTGACTGATTTCTAGTCACTTTGATAACATAGTTGTGTGGTTTTAGTTTGATAGAGTGGCACAAAAGTTTAGATGTTGACAAGATGTCCCCATGATGAGTCCAAGCTATGCATGCTCACTACGCAGCATAGTCAGGATGAACAACACTCGATGACCAATGGTAGTTGATATAGTAGGTAGTGAAGATGATGGTATAGAGGATACAGAGCTAATATATGATACAGAAAATGGTGGAGTTACCTGAGCATACCAAATCTAGTGGTAGACAACATGACTTGCTCCTATTTATCCTCTCGGTCACCCCACAGGTGATCCTTGACCTTGGGTCGGTTGTACTAGTGACACAAGGGTAGAGGATGACGTTAGTGACTTCATTGGATATTATGATCTAGATGACAAGGAGGATGTTGACAATGATGATGAGGAGATCTCGTTAGGGAACATCTTCAGAGTGAGACTGTGGTGAGATCAGAAGGAGGTAGACAATAATGAGGAGGCCAAGTCGAGGCCATAGTCAAGAGCTCATGGTCTAGCTCCTACAGATGCTGGGAGTTTGAGATGGCACAAGCAAGGGGAGACTAGTAGTCATATGCCCCCAGCTATGGTGTCAGCTGTAGAGCTAGTCACACCATCAGCTATTTGGGATCTGTCTTGTTGAGATAGAGATCTAGGTAGGATACTTTTATATAGATGCATGTATTTTGGTCATTATTTATGATTCCTATATGAGATATTGATATCTATTCTATTTTATTTTTGTAGTTGGGACAGACGAATGGCAACCTTTTGAGTCACATCATAGCAAAGATAGTTCCTTCCAATGTGGCCAAGTGATGGGTGTGGACATGGTATTCACCATAGCCATCCACATGGTGACATGCGGAGATTTTCATGCCATTCATTAGATACAGGTTAGCTATGGAGACTATTTTAGATCAGGCTATTTAAAGAGCTGAGTGTGTGGAGGTGGAGCTCTAGACGCTATAAGATTAGGCTACAACAGTACTCACACCTGAGAGAGAGCCTATCGTGAGTAAGATCTTAATTCTTGAGTTACGCTAGGTGAGAGTTGACATACATAGGATCTAGGTAAAGCAAGATAGAGCCATATCTGAGAGAGACCAATATTAGCAGATGTACCAGGAGTCACATGACAACGTGCTAGGATGGAGAGGTGAGATCAGGGGGTTATGATTGTTGAGTGTTTCTAGGAGTTATTCACGGTCCAT
Source organism: Cunninghamia lanceolata (assembly GCA_027924645.1). NCBI lineage: Eukaryota > Viridiplantae > Streptophyta > Pinopsida > Cupressales > Cupressaceae > Cunninghamia > Cunninghamia lanceolata. The sequence continues at coordinate 21,638,320 of BSBN01001281.1, forward strand.
AGCCACACATGGGCATACCTCTGTCACACGCACACCATGAGGTCCCAAGGGGACAGGTGACCGAGGTTTAGCTATGTGATATATCTTATGTACTACAACATCCCATTTTGATGTACAGGATGCTCAACTCTTATGTATATTCAAACTAATGATTATATATATATATATGATTCTTTTCTATTATTGCTTCTAATGTTTAATCTATCACTTGGGATTTGTATAATATTCAACTAGTCATAAATGTTAATGCACATGTGGAAATGTGATTAATGCTAATGTGATACTAAACAATTCTTTGCAAAACATATAGTAGAAAGCACAATGATTAATGAATTTCACACATAACCAACATTCTATGCTATAGTCAGTTAATACAAAGGTGATCTTAATAAAGCATGCTAAAACAATATACAACAATGATTAACTAAAAAAGATGCTATGTTAAATGAATTAAGACAAAATAATCATATCTTGTCGAAATTGAAGCTAAACTAAGCAATAAGTTTTCTTTTTAAAGTAACATATAATCTCAAGATAGTATTTCTTGAGGTGCACAACATTAATAGGTTCTTTAAGTGGCATACCTTGTTCATCAACTAGTTTATATGCTCCTGATATAAAATCTTTAATAATGACATATGTCCGAACCAATTAGGGCTAAACTTTCCTTTTTCTCCAGGAGGTGCATTTACATTGCATTGATTCTCATGTAGTACCAAATCTCCAATGTCGAATGAACAATGTATGACATGCTCATTAAATGATCATTAGATACTCTTATGATGGGCCTTAAGATTCTCAAGAGCATTAATATGTTGTTCATCCAGCATCTCAAGTTGTAATCTCTTTTCTCATTCCATGTCATCATCAATAATATCTCTCAAGGAAACTCTAAATGAAGGAATTTCTAACTCCAAGGGCATTACCATGTCACCCCATAAATGAGATTATATGGTGTGGTCCCAATAGCCATTCAAATGCTTTTTCTATAAGCCCATAATGCATAGGATAATTGAGTATGCCAATCTTTCTAATGTTTGTTAATAGTTTTCCGTAAGATTTGTCTAATAACCTTGTTTGAAGCTTCTTCTTGGCTATTCAATTGAAGATAGTAAGACATAGAGAAGTAGTGTTGAATGAATTTTTTTCCAAGAAATTCCTTCACATCCTTGTTCTTGAATGGTGTACCATTGTTAGAGATCAAGGAGGAAGGAATATTGTTATGTTGAGAACGAATACTATTATTTTGGAAAATATCCCCTTGGGGGCTTTTCCCTCTTAAGGTTTAGCTCATGGGTCCTTAGAATGCATTTAGATCATATTGCATGTTAATCTTGAATCCCAATGAGAAAACCCCTAAGTGTTATGGAAAATAGGACCTAGGGGGTGCTATAATGTTAAGCCTTGCCTAAAATAGGGAGGGAGGACTTGGGCACTTGTGCCCTAGTCCTTCCCTAAATCTAAGTGTCAGTTATATGACTGTTGTTAGGCCCTATGCCAACACCAAAAGTTTCAATTGTGAAATTCTTGGTAGAAATGTGTGTTGTTGCATATATAAGCATGTTTATGTTTTCATTTGTAAATTGGGGATGGACATTACAACTTGTGATCTTATGTTAAAGTGACTCAAGGCTTTAATAGTGTTGTAGAGTAGTATTGTGTTGTTATTGTGTTTGTTTGTTGGAGATTTGACTCCATCTCCTCATGGCATGAAAGAGCTTCTTCCTTCCATGAGGTCTACACCTCTGAGGTGGCATTTACTTATTTTTTCAATCATTTATCATTTGGATTTTGCCTCTATCCCATAGGGATATGCACTCTTATCTGACAACGATGATTGAAAGACTTGAATGTCTATCCAAGGATTGATTGAGGAAAGCTTCTAAACACCACAACCCCCCAAAACACTCATTTGTGATTGCAGGTTACAGGTACCAAGTTTTGTGGAGTGGAGTTGCAAACGAAGGTTATAGATGATAAGGATTCAGGATCTGAAAGAAAGAAGCAGAATAGAGCATTTTTGGGACATGGGAACCTAGGGCAATGTCCTCCAAAATCACAGAGACAAGAATTAGTTTTATAGTGACATTCTGCATCTAAAGAAGCCCTGACATCCCAAAAATTAGCCTTCCTTAGACAAGGCACTTAGGGCAGTGTCCTCTACATTTCCAATGACGAAAATAGATGGAAAAGTGATCATCAGTGCCGAAATGAGTTTTGCATTCTGTGAAGAAAACAATACCTTGGACTTGGGTTCCTAGGGCATTGTCCTCGAATATTTTGAATTATAAACTTTAAAAAATGGTCAGTTATTAATCTTTGTCCTTTATCTCAGTTTACAAGCGTTTGTCGTGATTTATCAATTTACTCATTGTTTTGCATAATTACGGTTTCTTGCATATTTAAGGATTAAAGTGAGATGTTAATTAGCAATTTATGAGTTTCCACATCATTCCAAGTGACATTCCAACCTATTAGGTGAATACTCTCACTTAGTAGAGATTCAACTCAGTTGATATATCCTTGAATGTTTGTTGTGAAAGGAGGATCTAAACCCATCAACACTTAAACAACAAATCAAACCCCATCCCTCTTTTCACTACAAAACATTTTGGTGAACCTATGTTTTTAAACTTTTGCACCTTGTTGAGTATTGTGTGATAGATTTGTATTCATTCATTTTATTGCATTTAAAAAATTAAAAATTTTGGAAAAATTGAAATAATTGGCATTTTAGGCTTGCATTTTCAAATAATTTAAATTAATTTGCATTTAATTTCATTTAATTTCTATTATTTTCATCAGATGTGATTTAAATTACATAATTCATCATTCCTTATTCATTTGTATTGCATTTCATGTTTAAATTGTTAAAAATTGCTTGAAATTGTGCATTTTCATATAACCAAGTTTTTGCATTAGCTAGGGTTTGTAGTTAAAATAGTGTTTCAAATTTTACTACTATTTTAAAACACACATTTATGACTAATTTCTAACTGTAGTGTTTTATCATAGTGTCTTTCTTTCAAAAATTTAATGTCTCTATGGTTTAAAATCTTGCATTTTCACTAGATTTTGGCTTATTTTGCATATAGAATTGCATCAAAGGCATGTTGTGAAGGATATTGCTCCATAATTGGACTATTATTAGGCATATTATTTTCTTCCCCTAACCAATTGGCTTACAATGCTTCTCATTTCACTTATTTCCATTAAAAAATGTTGAAAAATCAAACATTTTAGGTCATATTCATACATAATGTTGCACTTGTTTCTTGCATAAGTTTTAAAAATCTTTAAAATATGATTTGGAATTCATTTGAAAACATATACATGGCTTCTCAATACAACAATAATCCTAGGGTTGCTCCTAGGCCTTATTTGAAAAGAAGAGCCCATGATCTTGAACTAACATTTACATGTCATGACAAAGAAATGGTAGATACTGAAGGGCCTCTTTACATTAAAATGAACATAATGGAAAGACATGTGCATGGAGCACTTATCAAACCTAATTGCATGACTAATGTGGTTGCAAAAGATTTCCTTCTTAAACATGATTTGGCACAAGATTCTTATGAACCATCGGATTTAAGAATTAAAACACATAATGGAGCTTTGATGAATACATTTGGGAAAATAACCTTATTGGTCTCAGTATATGATAAAGCCATGGATTAGTTATTCGATGTTATCCCTTTATCTAACCTCTCCCATGTAAAACTAGGACATCCATGGCTTAAGGCTATGAATGTCGTCCCCTCAACTATTCAGAAATGTATAAAAGTCCCTTTGCATGGAGAAATGCGTACTATCCACCGTAATTCATATCAACCTCTGGTTAAGGACAAGAACTTCACTCTTGATTACTTCTAGCTACAACCTGATAGAGAGCCTTAGCCATGAAGAGACTAATCCTTCTTAGAATATAGATGATACAAAGAAAAACAACTAGCTAGAGTGGCCAAGCCTCCTTTACAAACAAGAAGAGAAGAATAAAACATGCATTTGAAGATCCCCTTAGAGCAAAATGAAAATGACAAAATGAAATAAGAATAAAACAATATTTTTATGACTATGATAATTGGCATCATAGAAGTGGATAAGGAAAAGTTTCATAACTCACGTCATCCACAGAGAGATGGTATCTATGCTGAGGTTCCCCCTTGTCATCCTTACAGGGATCGGGAGGTGTTCATCGACAACAAAACATTTCATCAAGACCAATGAAATTTGAACATGGTGCTTCGTCCTCTAATGTGTAAACTCCTATGGAAAAAAACATAACACTACCTTTGAAGAGATAAATAGTAAGACAAGAAGGAATAGACAAGCAAGAGAAAGGAGGAAGAGAAGACAAGCTTTTGTCCAACGAAATGCAACTCAACAAGAAAACATTCAACCTAACGTTGAAACAAACAACAAAGAGCTTAATGAAGATGAAATTAGAGATAATGATAAAAGAGTTCGGCACTTGTCCCTTTTGTCCCACTTTCTTCTATCATTCAGGAGTGGGATGATGATGATTTATTTGTCAACAATCGTTAGTTCAGTTGTGCCTACAGGTAAGTATTTCTAACCCTTTACCTCCATGTTGTGACTCCCCCGTGATGTGTTATGTGTTGTTTAGGCCTCCTAGGATGACCCTTGATTCTCTTGTAAGGTCAAGGATACCAAGAGACCTCCTATTTTGTGAACCTTCTTCTATTTGTATCATCATTCTTCTATCGATCTTCTCCTCTATTTTCATTTTTGTGTGTCATGTCTTAAGAACATAGCGTTGCGGTTGCTGACTTGGGGGCAGCCTCCTATGTGATTGTTCCTAAGGCACTTGTTCTCCTCTCTTGATTTATTGTTTACCTTCTTCTAGTGGTTCTATCTAGCTGGTAGATGACAAAAAACAAATAATATTGATATGGACCAGGTGTCCCTTTAGCAAGTAAGGAAAAATGAACCTTGTCCATACACGATGATGGGGTTGATATATATTATTTGATGCTTGGCTAGTAGAATCACTTCGTGTGATATTTTGATGTTGTCTTATCGTACTAACAAACCATAACAATACTACTACTCCATGTACTTTGTTTATCTTGGATCTCGCCTTGCTTATACTCAGTTCTGAGATCTCTATGGTATAGCCCCATGGTTATTCTCAGGCTCCGAATCCATAGTATAACCTCAAATTTTTTATGTGACTATTTTTATGCATTATTTTGATCATGTGATGGGGTTATTATCTTATGGAAAGATTTCTAACCTCTTTTCTTGTAAGAAATTATGTGTGTGGGAACATTTGGTGATCATAAAGTACCTGTCACCTCCTGGAGGCATGGGTTTTGCAAGAGCTCATGTTCCCTTGTGCATTTTCTCTCTACCTTAATGTGCTTAAGAACAGTACATGATATCAACCACCTTAAGGTGGGGACATGTATAAGGTAAGTTGTCTGATTATTTTGGTACAAACGAAGCATGCTTGTAAGCCCTCTATGGAGGTGGGATGTTGTATCTCTGAGTGAGTGCACATATTTATTATATATTTCAATTGTTAAGCCCTCTGTGGAGGCAGGGATGGTGTATTTCTCAAGAAGAGTGCACATCCTGTCATTTTCTAAAAGTCCTCTGCGTAGACAGGGTTGGTGTATCCTCACTTAAGCATGTCTTTGGTAGTCATTGTGGCGAAGTGCAATCATTAGTGTGTGCTTGTAATGTGTTTGAGATGGTAGCAAATCTAGCAATAGGTTTCTTTCATCACTTGTTTGCCATGTTTTCTCTATGTCTTCCATGTGTGTGTGTATGACATGTTGTTTCTACATCATTCCAAGTGATAGCCTAACCTGTTAGGTTAATGCTCTCACTTAGTAGAGATTCAAATCGGTTGATATGTCCTTGAATGTTTATTGTGAAAGGAGGATCTAAAGTCATCAACACTAAAACAACAAATCAAACTCCATCCCTCTTTTCACTACAAAACAAATACCAAATTGAGAGATTCTATTATCTTGTATAAAATGACAAACTACTTCAGTAGTTGTGGATCATAAAGGAACAAATTCAACACACTTCGTGAAGTAATCAGTAGTGGTGATTATAAAGGTATTTAAGAAGAAGGTGGAGAAATTTTACCAATTAGAACTAAGCCCTGTTGATGATGATTGTTAGTCATAACAACATGCATAAAAATTTGCGCAACAAACCTTTATTATCTTGTAAAGTACGGTCAACTTAAGATAAGTTGATGACTCCAAGTCTCTGTTGATCAGGTCATGATCATCTGACGTTACTCAGAGGTTGATGTGACATGATGTTTTCCATTTCAAGGGGCCTTATGTTTGTTCATCAGTAGATTCTATTTCCTGTAAATGTATTTCACAGAGAGGTTATTGCTATTCTATTTCAAACATAACTATTGTATTTGCAAATTTGATCAATTTTTGTGATTATTGATCATCACAAACTTGTTCTTTCTTTTGTATAGTATATTTACTCAAATGATGTTTATATAAGTAGATATTTACATGTATTTCCTAGATTTATATATAAATCTGCATGATATTTGTCATTTTAAACATGCTTAAACTCTAAATATGCTATGTATTTTCAATTATCTACAAGATATTAGCATATTTCATGTTACTTGCTTCTGATTCTCTATTATTTGTAATTGTGATGGTGAATTGTTATGAAATTCAAAGAAATTTAAAATAATACTTCAAATTTTGGTGAATATTTAGCTATTGAACCACATACATACCAGATACAGTCAGTAGGAGAAGAAATCAAACCATATTTTCACTAGGATGTTCCACAGCTAGATATAGATGATACTAACTTCAAAGGATAAGGAATGAAAACAACACATACAGACTGATAAGACTCCAAGGGATGTAGCTAATAAAAGCATGTATCAAGATTTCAAACATAGATTACTTAGGATTTATGATGATTTGTAATCAAATTGTCTTCTCTTTCATTAAGTATGCAAAAGATGTATATTTACAACAACTTTGAAATAAGTCCTGATATTTCAGCAATCAAATTTCAATTAAGATTTTGAATGTTCAAAATATGGCATCCCTGCACCTTTTATAGAATAAGGTGAGGGAGTAGTTACAAATGACCCACGGTTAGGATTTGTGAATTAAGATCAATGGTATACAAACTTTCTTTGACTTAGTCAACACTTTCCTTTGTGGCACAGGTTGCTAGCTGGCAACCATCTGAATGACTCATTATCTTTTGAGTATCTGATGCATACGTCTTCTTTGTGCTACATCTTTATTCATTCCTCGGGTTCCTCCTCTTTATGTTCTTCTTCTGGACTTTCCCTTTCTGATGGTTCTTTTCTTGGTCTTCTTCTCTATTTTCACCTTGCGCCTGCATTTTAATTTCTCTGTATATCACAAATGTATATCATAAACATACAAAAGTACCAAAATACAAAGCCTTTTCTACATTTAATTTCTTTTCACATCTAACACTTGTATATCGGCTTGCATCAGAGTAACTCACTTAGTCGGGGTGGTCCACAAAACTCACTCTGACCACATATACCTACCCAACCTAATTTTTATTGGTGAGACTCAAATTCATTCTTGTCGAATAGTATCTATCGCCAAGAGGCACAAGATCGGCATGATCTAAAAATTGTGTTCTGGTAAGCTTATTCACATCGATGAGTGGTGGAACCCACATTACCACTCACTTGTATTTTTGTGATACATGCAACACTTGTATCCAAACCCTTATATACAAGTCCAATATACATACAAAATCCTTTGTATGTCCCTTTGACTCTGACTTGTAGACACCGAAATCCATCTTTTCGATATACATTGAATCCTGATGCATCCATTATATCAGATTTAAATCCTTCTTGAATTCTGCATTGTATGTTGACAATGTATGTACCGATACATACATTGACTTAACCATATTTCATTCAATCATTTCAGTTCTGACTTTTGTATATAGCATTGTATGTCTACTTTGTATGTTTCACACTTTTCAAACATACAAACAAAAAATGTATCCGATAGACTCAACGGATTATGCATTAAACTTCAGAACCTGTCGGGTCCACCTTGTATGTAAAAATAAAACATTAGCAAATGCATACAAGTAAAACAATGTATATAAACCTGATGACTTCCTTTTGCGACCATACCATGACCCAATATACAAAAGACATTGTATATGCATCATACAATGACACAACATACAAACGACTTTGTATATGAAACATACAAACCTTTTTTATAGTGCATTTACCCAAAAACACACACAACTTGCAAAATATTGGGAATTTTAAAATGGTTCAAAAGACAACCCTCACTCATTTTTGACAAGGAATTCACCCATACTCTACTTTGGTACTTAATGCCATTTCTTTATTTATTTTCAACAAGGTTTGTACCCTTCACTTCCTTTTCCCTTTACCACCAAGCATACCCACACACAAACAAGCAAAGCAACAGCCACAACAGGGGTCCTCATTTTGTTAAGGAGTAAAATGGGGTGTGTTGTGAATGTCACAACAACTAGCAACCAAACAAAACAATTAAATTAAAACCATTAAAGAAAACTAAATGAAATAAATTCATAATTTCCAACTATCTTTTCTGCAAATCATTATTTAACTTGAGACTCAATGTATTTAATAAGGTGCATGAATTTTCCCTTTAGTTTAAGTGGGTGCACGTGATTAATTATCCTCATCTTGAAAACTAGTTGAAAGTGACTGATATTAGACTACCTAGTTGATGTCATTCCTTCATAGCCAACTAGATAGAGCATTGCTGCCAGCAGGCGTCCATAGCCCTGACAAGGTTATCGTTACAATTCTCCTAAGTAGAGCCCCACTACCAGCAAGCATCTATAGCCCTGGTAGAGTTACTTAGATGGCTTAACCTAGATTTTTAGTAAAATCCATATTATTATTTTATTTATTTTATATTTTGGATGAGATAGAGATTTCATAAGATATTGCAGTTGTAACTTCATGATGCAAGGAATGGTCACTTGCTGAAATTAAGCTAAGAATTGTAATGGTAGCAAAGGTGACCTCTAATTTTTCACCTAATATCTACACTGGTAGGTTCAACAAACCCAAGGATTTTAGGTGTGCCATTGTGAGAAACTTCCCTTGAATACTCAACCCACAGTTATTGAATACAAAATTTCACAAGTCAAACAACTTTCTACATTCATGACAGTTACAACAAATTATGCATGAATTTCAAATAATTAACCTAAATGTTTTGAATTTTCTATTGTTTTAAGTGGTTGTTAGTCTGCTCCTGTATACTCTAAATCAAAATAAAGACCCAACCAAGGCAACACAACAAAGAAAACACAACAAATGGACTGTACAAACAACTATACAAATATGTACACTATGATACACATGACTTTTATGATGCTGACTTAGGCTTGGAAATAATGTTTGAGAAGCTGTCCATTAATTGGTAATGGAACATCCTCACTAGTTAAGGTCTTAAGCCTGTAGATGTTGTCTCCTAAAATTTTAGAAATTTGAAAGGGACCTATCCAAAGTTTATCAAACTTACCATGATCTCCTTTCCTTTCATGTGCTTTGTCCCACATCAAGACCAAATCTATGATTCTAAAAGCCTTAATTCTGGCTCTTTTGTCAAACTAGTGCTTGACAACAGCCTGATGTTTAGCAAATTGGTCAATTGCTTTACTTCTTTTTTCTTCTAAGTGCATCAACTGAAGTAACCTAACCTCCTGTTTATTATCTATGCCCAGGTATTCTTGTACGAACTATAGTGTAGGGATCTTTAAGTTAATAGGGAGGATGGGATCCACCCCATATACTAAGTGAAAAGGTGAATTCCCTAATGCAACCTTCATCCTAGTTCTGTCTACCCACAAGGCATATTTCAATAAGGTGTTCCATTCCCTTGGGTTCTTTTCTATCAACTTTTTTATGATGTTCAATAAATTTTTATTTGTGGATTCTGCTAATCCATTCCCTTGGGGATAGTAATTTGAGGAGAGTTTCAAGATGATCCCATAGTCAAAAGCCCAACTTGATAATTTAATTGAAGCAAAGGCAAACCCATTATCACATACCAGAGCGTAGGGAAATCCATACTTGGTTATTATATTACTTTCCAAAAAAATGATGACATCCTCAGCATTACATGTCCTACCATTGACAGCCTTAGTCCACCTGGTACAGTAATTAGTAATGGTCAAAACATACCTATGGCCTGAAGATGATGGAGGATTAATTGGTCCTATGAAGTCCATTCCCCATTGAACAAATGGGTGCATCTCCATCACTGGCTGCAAAGGTTGAGCAGCACATCTTTCTCTATTTGTAGCAACCTGACACATATGACAACATTTGATGTGTTTAGCAGTATCCTTAAAAATAGTGGGCCAGTAATACCCTACCCTGAGGATAGCATGAGTGGTGGCCAAGGATGATCCATGTGCAGTTCTGAACTTGTCATGTAATTGTGATATCACCTTATCTGCTTCTTGTCTTTCTAGGCATCTAAGGTATATCCCCTCATAGTTTTTCTCAAAAAGGACTCCTCCTTTTATCATGTATTTCTATGATCTTATCTTTAAGGCTCTCCTCTGTGAGGCCTACAATCTTGAAGGGCATTTTCTAGTTATCAGGATGTGTCTTGTTGTGTGGTTACACAACACACCCTATTTTAACTTGACAAAACAAGGACCCAACTTTTTGCTTGGCTTGTTCTTGGTTTTTTTGCTTTTCAGTAGTCTGGTAAAAGTAAGTCATGCAGGTGACCCTGCATAAGGAATCTGAGTAAGTCATCATGATGAGGTTAGTTCACCAAATTTAATATTTCATATCAATAACCTCATGGTTAGAAAGAGTACAAAATTTCATGTAGGTTTGCCTTTTGGATCACCCTGATATTCCTTAGGGAACGAAAGTTATGGCAAGTCAAAGCCCTGGTCAAACCTGATATTCTAAGGGGGGGTCATATTTCTTAATGTCAGTCATCTTACATTAGATCACCCCGATCTAATTTTATCACCCCATAATCATTTGGTTTAAAACTCCAGACGTCAATTTTACGTGATAGTGGTATTTACCCAATTGCAAATACGATGCAAACACCTAGCAACATCCATGAAGTTAGTGCAGAAGATCAACAGTTTTGATCAATTTAACCCACTTTTGCCCTAATTTTCCCTATGAATGAAGTTAAAAGTGAATTTCCAAGGTCATTTTGCATTTACCTTGCAAAGAAACAAGAATTTACAAAGTGGACATTCAAACCCTCATACGTGCTACCTGTGGATAGACCTACAGCGTACAACATAATGGAGTGCATGATCATCATCATTTAAGTCCTTTTTCCATAATCATCTGCTTAATCCAGGAGATAAGCGTTATCAGGTAAGTAATTAAAAACCCTCCTGTTGTCATTTTTTGCATGTCCAGGTAGTATGCTTTTTCTGGTGGTTTGATTCTGTAAGTATGCATATTGTAGACACCCAAATTTGTCCCAACTTTGTCCATGTCTAGCAACACCTAGTCAAAAACATCACTTAGACATCATGTAGCATTTTGTCCTAAATCCCACTCTTAATCCCAGCCTTATCCTATTTATCCAATTAATTAAATAAATCTTAATTTATTTAATTAATATCCAACTCATATCCCAACTAATTCAAATATTTTATTTGAATTAAGTTCTCATTATAAGCCGACTTTCCAATTAATTAAATAAATTTTATTTATTTAATTAATTTATCTTATCATTTAGCCGACATGTGTGCCTCTTTCATTTAAAAAGATAAGTGGTACTACAGCCTTTTATTTAATATCTTTTATATGTAGTACTTTTTATGTACACAAGCATACATGAGCCCTATCCTCCTTGACACTTGTCAAATGACTACAACTCCCTTGAAGAGTGGGATAACCAAATCAATCCTAGCCGTCCACATCAATCAATTAGCTTTTTAATCTCAGCCATTCATTTGAACCAAGCCTTTCCTATAAATCAAACCCCTCACAAGCCATTAGCATGCATTGAGCTTCAAGTACCATTATTCTGTCAAAATATCATTAGAGCCTTTGCATCCTTCAGCTATCATCCTCATATCATCTTCATCTTAAGGTTATGCTGCAGAAATGAGCACCCAACATTCCTCCAACAATAATCCTTCAAAATCTTGCATGCTCATGCGAGGTGGAGAAGAGCAATGGAGATAAATCAAGCATAGCATGGAGATTGGTTTGCATTTGCATTTGTTATTTTGATTTTCATGTTGTCTTGTGCTTCATTGTGCATTGCTAGGGTTTTATCATTGTTGTTTATTCATTTGCCCTAATTTGCAATTTTACCCTAACTACATTTGGCACGCCCGGTGGGACTTACATCCTTGATTAACCTCTCTTGTTTGAGTTGTTTTTATGAAGTTTAGATCTCTTGGAGCGCCAATCTTTCATTTTTGTAAGCTTTTGTAGCAAAATTTGCATTTTTCTAACCCTAGTTTGCAAAGATTTGGATAAAAATGTATGTATATGATCTCTTAGCCCAAATCTAACCTCACCATTGTGTCCAGGATGCCGTTTCCATAAACTTTGAGTACAAATTTGCCTAAATTTGATGAAAAATGGAGCGTTTGGTGAAGAAAACAACAACCAGACTGCAACAATGTGCTTCTGGTAATTCAGGTCGCTTATGATCAAACAGCAGTCGCCTGGGCTAAATCAGCTCGCCTTTGGGCAAACAGCAGTCGCTTATGGTCAAATTTGGTCCGCTTTTGAACAAACAGTGCTCGCTTTTGAACAAAAACTGATAGCATCTGGTAAACTTGGTCGCATATGGTTATTATCTGTAATCTCTCACCCGAAACTTTCCAGATCGCTTTTGGGCTATTATTAGTCGCTTTTTGTCTTTTCTTAGTCGCATATGAGCTATCATCTATCGCCTCCATCCTTTTTTGCATCGCTTATGAATTGAAATCGGCCGCCTATGGTGTTTTCTGGATTGCCTTTGCACCGACAGTAATCGCCTAGGGTATGAAATGCATCGCTTTTGTCCCAATAGAATTCGCCTGTGTGCTTTTCATCTTTCACACTGTTAGTTGTTGCTTTCAAATTGTTTTGCTCGCTTATGACCTAACAGTGATCGCTTATGGTTGCATCGGATCACTTTTGAATTAACAATAGTCGCTTATAACTTGATCTGTGTCGCTTTTGATTGAACAGTGGTCGCTTTCAAATTGATTTGCATCGCTTATGATCCTACAGAAGCCGCGTTGAAACTGATAGGCGTCGCTTATGAACTGACAGTGATCGCCTGTGTAGGGAAGGGTTTTGACTGTGTTTTTGCAGATACAGGTCGCTTTTAGCCCGCAATCGGTCGCTTCTGGGTATATCCGCATCGCTTACAAGCTAACAGGAACCGCATCTAGTATTTTTTGTGTCGCATTTGATCTGTAGTATCCCGCCTATCGCAAAATACAGATCACCTCTGATCAACAGTATGTCGCATCTGGCAACTGTAACTTGCTTCTGGTAGCTGTCATTGTGCATCTTGGTATTTCTAGCATAACTTTCACATACGGAGGCAAAATCACACAAACAAAGACTTGTTGGAAAGCTGGGAGGACAAACTTCACAACTGTACCACTTTTATCAGGAGCATCTAAGGAGCTGGAGCAGCATTAGCATCAACATCTACAGCAAATTAGAAAGCGATTGTATCAGGTGCACTCATTCTAATCTTTCATCTCTTAATCTTGATTGATCACACATTTGGACTTTGGGATTAAAACGAACGATTGTTTGCAAACTCACATAAAAAAAAAATGGGGCTAAAACAAACCATTGTCTTTCATCACATTTGGATTTGGATTTAAAATGAACAAGTGCTTGAACTGTTTGATCACACATTGAATTTCTAAGGTTAATGAACCCCATGCGAGTGTGACCAAGTAAATGTGTATGCTCTCTCCTCACGTCCCAACACTAACTTGGAGATCAAAAACATTTACTTGTGTTGCTTTTGTTTAGCCTTAGAGAGGCCTGCCTTGGTATCCACCCCAAGGGAACGACCTCAAGCGGTACTTTCATCTGGTCCGCTATAAAAAGCAGAGGATAAGGCGAAAGCCAAGTCTAACCGGTATTAGCGCTCACCATACAGTGCTAACTCGAAAGGAGGTGTACCATTGTGTATATTAAAACTCCTAGTAGGGTTAGTTAAAGTCTTAAGTGGCTTGCTGGATGCTCGTGGGGTGTCGGTCCCCCGGATTTTCACTAGAACCTCCTTGTGATAGTGGCCTTGCCTTGAATAGGACTTGTTGAATTGTCTTCACGTGCTTGCTTAATCAACATCACATTATTCCAAACTAATAACTTGCTTATGTGTCTTGCGTGAGTGATTCATGTGTGTATATGCATAATCATTTGTTTGAATATTGCCACATCAAGCTCTAAACACCCAAACACATAAAAACAAGTCATCCTACACATTCTTTCAATAACATTCAAACCCAATCACTTTCATCCCAAACATAGCCTAGTCATCATCCAACCCAAACATAGCCAAGTCATCCAAACAAGCCACATCATCATCCAAATCCCTAAACAAGCACTTGCTAAAAGGACTTAAGACGAACACTTGGTGACAACATGTCTACACTAGAGGACCTAGAAATCAAATTCCAAAGATTCCTCCAAAATCTTTATCAAGGATCACAACCCCTAAACCAAGATGCCATTGAAACATTACACTTCTTCATCTAAAGAGCTCAACCCCATGCAAGTCAATCACCTCAACTGCAACACTTCGTAGCCCAAGTCCAACACCTTTTAGCCACTAGTCAAGCTCAACAAGTACAGCAATCCTTAGCCATTCACTATCAAACTAATCCACTTCATAGCCACATGTCATATCCATCAACTTCCTATCAACCTAATCTACCTATCCACCAAGTCAATGCCACATCAACCTATCAACCTCCACCTCAAGCTTATCCAATCCCTCATGCCATCATTCCTATGCACTACCAAGCCCATCCACAAAGCAATCAAATGATATTACAAGAACAACATCCAAGTCCCAATGGCTCTTTGTACATAAATCAAGCAGGTCCAAGTACACCTTTTCAACAAGACCATCAAGCACCATTGATAGACCTAAGTCCACCTTTACAACAAGAAGCACATCCAAGTCCAAGTGGTCCCTTGTACATAAATCAAAGCCCAATTTATCCTATGCCAGATCTAATTACCTTTGACAAAGGAGATACCAATCTACAGTGGCCTTCATCATCCAATCCCATGCCAACACATGAGCCAACTAGTCCTTTCCCAACACCACCATGTGGTCCTACTCCTAGTCCATTGGTCCATCAACCTTCCAAATCACCAAGCCCTTCATTACTTTCATCACCATGTCATTCTAATCCTTCACCAAAGGATGCGGCTGAGATAGTTTTACAAAGAATGCTTGAAGCAAAACTCATTGAACTTCCTGAAGTCAAACCATGTGAAGAAAGTCCATATGATGAACATGATTATTGTGCATACCATAGGACCAAAGGCCATAATACAAATACATGCCCAACATTTCTCTCAATTGTTTACAAGGTGTACCCACCTATAATGGGAAATCGTGCCACATCACCCCCATCTAGTCCAAATCCTAATCCATCCAATCCAATTAGCTCTCAACCTAATCCTCATCCTAATCCTAATCCAACACCATCTACCATTATCATCCATCCATTATATTGCCCATCCACTCGTACCCTTGCAAAGGATGTGATCCATTGGCTACTAGCTA
Organism: Cunninghamia lanceolata; assembly: GCA_027924645.1. Taxonomy (NCBI): domain Eukaryota; kingdom Viridiplantae; phylum Streptophyta; class Pinopsida; order Cupressales; family Cupressaceae; genus Cunninghamia; species Cunninghamia lanceolata. The sequence continues at coordinate 21,654,132 of BSBN01001281.1, forward strand.
GGAATAAACTACCTCCATGTCAAACACCAACTCATGAGCCTACCAATGAACTTCCAAAAGTCATGTCCAATCCTATAATCCCATCATGTGTTCCACTTATCTGTGAGCCTATCCAAGAGCCCTCAATTAACATTGTTAGCCCTTCAAGCCCATCATGTGACCTACAAGACATCAAGCCTATTCAAGAGTCTCTTATTGTGAATCCAAGTCAAGAGTCATCATGTTCTCATGTTGCTATCCAAGAGTCTTCCACTTCCATTCAAGCAACTCAAGAGGTATGTCAAAGGTTTAATCCTAAGCATGTGGAAACATTAAGCCCTAGTCCAACTCAAGATCAAAACACTTTCATTCAACCCATCCATAACATTTACCTTCTTTATGATCAAAATGATATCTATGATGAAGAAGCTATCAATGAGCACCTTGATCCTATCCATAATCCTATATCTATCCATGAGCAAGATATCCACATTGCTCCTAGTCATTCGCCATCTAGCCCTATCCATAATGAGCAAACATCCACTTGTCATGATGAGACACTTGTCCCCCAAGTAAGCATAAAAGATCAAACAAATAGCTTGGATCTTAGTGAACATAATCAAGATCCTAATGATCCTCCTTCCACATCCACCATCGATTCCACTTCAAATCCACCATCATGTCCTATTGGTCTTACCACTCTTATACATGAGTGTTCCTCCATAGGACAACAACGACCTTTATCCACTTCACCTTCTCCATCCAATAACAAACTCAAGTCTAGTGTTCAAACCACACCAAGTCCTATAGTCAATCACATACTCCAAAACATGAACTACCGAGGCAAAGGTCTAGGCCTTTATGGACAAGGTATTTTGGAGCCAAACCATGTCAAAGTTCCTCCATGCTTATATGGCCTTGGATACACACCCCAAGGTAAACAAGGCCAAGATGTTGGTAATCCCTTCATGCATCCTAAACCTACCACTTTCCATCGCAAACCTTATCATCTACCCAAAACATATGTTGCCATTCCACCTCTATCATCCTATAAATGTCAAAAGCATGTGACCATACACCTTCCACCATCCACTTTGCCTCCACTTTTACCAACTCCAAATATCCCTCCATCCACCTTGCCACCACTGCTTCCAACACCTAACATACCTATTGTTCATAAGTATCCTTACATCCCTAATCATGGCCAACAAAAGCACACATCGTTTAAGCATAAAGCTTCTAATCATTCCATCCACTACACCCACCCCATGGGATTCCAAAATAAACATTTGGATGCCTTTATCTATAAAGCCAAAAATCCAACTAAAACTCCTAAGGACCCTCATGCCTTAGGGTATCAATGTGAAAAGTCTCTAAATCATCCATCTTCTAAGCAAAGTACATTCACAAAGCTATCCAAGCCCATACCTCCAAAAGCAAAGCCCAAAAGCAAAATGGTTTGGGTTCCTAAGCAAATAGCTAGCAAAACAAATGAGGCATCCTCATCCACATCTAAGTAACCATCCAAGCCCATACATCCAAAAGCAAAGCCTAAAAGAAAAATGGTTTGGGTTCCTAAACAAATAGCTAGAAAGTCAAATGAGGCATCCTCATCCACATCTCAAGAATCCCAATCACCTATCTCCATCCAAGAGCCTACTTCCATCCAAAACTTCCATTCCCTTCAACAATCCCACAAGCAAAGAAAAATCACCAAAAATACTCAATCTATGTGGGTTCCTAAATCACTTCATCATAAGCAAACATCTCCATTGCTTCCTACACCACCATCTCACCAAAAGCATCAATGTTTATCATAGTGTGTGCAACCGTTGGTCATGGTTCCCTTCCACTCCGTAGCACCTCCACATAACTACATCTCACCATCCTCCATCCATTATCTTACACATCTCCCCCATGCTATCCCTATGGTCCATGCTTTGGCATAAACTTTTCATCCATCTTCATTCCATAAAGCCAATACAATCCATATCATAGTCCACTATCCCCATCCATCTATCCTTGCATGGACCTTTCATAATCCATTTCATCATCTACTATCCACCTAATCCATCTCCCATCCATGCAATCCCTTACCAACATCTATGAGCATAATGACATGGTCTGTGTGAGGACATCCATCTCTAATGGGACTACCAACATCCATCGAACTAGACACTTGAGTCCCTCCTATCCATTACCATGGTGAAAACTTGGCAAACAGGCGTCATGTGTAGGTTGATCTTCCATGTCACTTACACTTGGGGGCACATTGTCTCATTGAACCTATCCATTTCCAAACTATCTATCCCATTATATCATACCAACCTATCTTATCCTATCTTGCCATCCTACCATCCTTAGCCATTACATAAACATGCCTATCTTACTGAATCCATTTACCCATCCTTCCACCTTTTGATCTTGATGAAGACATAGGGGCAAAATGTTGAAACATGTTTGGATATTTCTTGACATACCTTCTTTCCAAACCAAGCCCTATCCATTGACCATTTGTCCATCCCATTCAAACCAATCCATCATGTCATCCCTTGGTCATGAACTTTGTCATGTAAAAATCCTAAGCATTACCACCTAGAATGGAGCAAGTTCTTCCTATGCAACATAGCCTTTGGAGATCACATCCTAGCTCCCTTATGATCCATCCACTATGGCATATCCTTATCATGAGCTTTCCATCTTATAACTTATCCCCATATATTTATCATGAGCTTTCCACTATAGCCTACCTATCCGTTTATCATGAGGCATGCATCCATCCCTTATATGGCCTATCCTCTTATCTATCCATCCAATCCCATTCATCCATCCTTGCACCTAGACTTGGTTTTCTCCCTTGTCATTGGTATCTAGCACAAAGGCTACCCAAATTGTAAATCCATTGGCATTTTCCAAAATATTTCAAACAAAATTCAAAAAACTAAAATATGTCAAAAAATTAAAATATCCCAAAAAATCCAAACATTTAAAATATGTCAAAAAAAACACAAAAAAATTAAATATCCAATGAAAAATCCAAGCAATAAAACTAATCACATCATCCAAAACAATCAACTCCATCAATATTCAATCAAAATCAAATCATCATCATCATCAATTCTTCCTATCAATAACATTCATTCATCCATTTCAATCAATCCATTTCTAATCATATCAATCAAATGAATCTAAGCAATGATCTTAAATCCAAGTCACAATAATCCATATCAAGCAAGCCAATCAATCAAGGAACATTATCCAATCAAATCAACAGGTTTTGAACCTCATCTTGTCATGAACCAAATCAATTGTCATCAATCATCATCAATGGGATATAGCGTTCCCACATCCTTGTGTTGATCTAGGGATATAGCTTTCCCCGCAATGACAACACTATCATCATCAAACAATCAATTATTGGTTTATGACTTGACAAGGGTAATACCTTGTTTGTTTTGCATCCTTTGAGCATACTGAGAACACTTGCTTATGCTTAGATTGAGTGGACACTCTACTCATCACACCATCACTATCATCATTCAAAACAATCCAATCATCAAAACAATCAACCCAGCAATAGCCAACATCAAAACCAAAGCACATCAAGTTAGCCATCAAAACAAATCCAATGAATTCAGCAAATCAAAAGTAGCTCAATCCACCACACATCATCACATCATCAACATTTCATCAATCTCAATCCATTTTTATCATCTCATCAATAAAACACAACATCAGAACTACATCTCATTTCCATCGTTAAGTGCCTTGATCCCGTGGATATAGGGTATGTAGGCAGTCTGGAGTACGAAGGAAGTGCCCAGATTCAGGCACAAGCGATTTTCCTCTTTCTTCTCTCATCATTTCTTCTATCATCTATCTTATACATCATCAATAAACAACTTCTTCCAATCAATCTATCATAGCACATCAATCCAATCATCACTTCATCTAATCATCCTTCAATCATCTTCCAATCATTCCAAGCAATGATCCAAATGCAAGTCAATCCTTAAGCCATACCAATCAAGTTAATCAATCAAGCCAAGTTATCCAAACGCAATCAATGGTCTTGATCCTAGCCTTGTTGTATGCTAAATCAATCAACCAACCAGCCAACCAACTCAGCAAACAACTTTGTGTTGATCTAGGGATATAGCTTTCCCCACAATGACAACACTCTCAACTATCATCAACAATCAATCAAACAATTAATCATTGGTTTACAGCTTGACAAGGGCAATACCTTGTTTGTTTTTGAATCATTTGTGCATGCTTGCTTGCTTGCTTGTGTGTGTTATCATTTTATCTTGCATTTGCATCATCTCAATACCATTCCAGCTAATATTCATATCTTGTATCCAGACAAGGTTGTATTACGCTGGGGCACGAGACACATCGTCACCCTGGTCCTTATACCTTGGTGCATAACGTCAAGTGCTATATCAAACATTATGGTTGCTCACTTTCATTGCAGCATAACGCATCATCCATTTCTTCTATCTATCCCCTTATCTTTCTTTTGTAGCCAAGCCATTTCTTTTCGAGAGCCTACCCGTGTTTGTCCAACCCGCCTATCCTCTCGAGGGGGCATCATCATCATATCTTTCCATCATCACTATCATTTTCCTCTATCCACACGTTAGCTTCTTTGAAATGATGTTACTCAACATAAAGCTTATCATCTCGAACATCATCTCAAAGAGGGGCAAAATGTAGACACCCAAATTTGTCCCAACTTTGTCCATGTCTAGCAACACCTAGTCAAAAACATCACTTAGACATCATGTAGCATTTTGTCCTAAATCCCACTCTTAATCCCAGCCTTATCCTATTTATCCAATTAATTAAATAAATCTTAATTTATTTAATTAATATCCAACTCATATCCCAACTAATTCAAATATTTTATTTGAATTAAGTTCTCATTATAAGCCGACTTTCCAATTAATTAAATAAATTTTATTTATTTAATTAATTTATCTTATCATTTAGCCGACATGTGTGCCTCTTTCATTTAAAAAGATAAGTGGTACTACAGCCTTTTATTTAATATCTTTTATATGTAGTACTTTTTATGTACACAAGCATACATGAGCCCTATCCTCCTTGACACTTGTCAAATGACTACAACTCCCTTGAAGAGTGGGATAACCAAATCAATCCTAGCCGTCCACATCAATCAATTAGCTTTTTAATCTCAGCCATTCATTTGAACCAAGCCTTTCCTATAAATCAAACCTCTCACAAGCCATTAGCATGCATTGAGCTTCAAGTACCATTATTCTGTCAAAATATCATTAGAGCCTTTGCATCCTTCAGCTATCATCCTCATATCATCTTCATCTTAAGGTTATGCTGCAGAAATGAGCACCCAACATTCCTCCAACAATAATCCTTCAAAATCTTGCATGCTCATGCGAGGTGGAGAAGAGCAATGGAGATAAATCAAGCATAGCATGGAGATCGGTTTGCATTTGCATTTGTTATTTTGATTTTCATGTTGTCTTGTGCTCTAGTCTATGGCACTGAAGCTATTTTGCCTATCGAGGTTGAGATCCCCTCTTTGCGCATATCCTTGCAACATACTATCTCAGATGAAGAATATCGAGTGTCCCGACTCCACGATCTTGAGCTCTTAGATGAACGCCGCCTTACAGCATTGAACCATCTTCAAGTCTATCAAAACCGGCTACGCCGCAGCTACAACAAAAAGATCAGAGAACGTAGATTTCAGGTTGGCGACCTTGTCCTTAAAGAAAGCCAAAGGAATCAACAGCATCGAGAGAAACAGGGCAAGTTTGAACCAAATTGGCTTGGTCCTTTCATTATCACCGCAGTCTATGGATCTGGTGCATACACTTTGTCAACACCTGAAGGCATTCCCTTGGATGAACCCGTCAACAGCGTTCATCTCAAGAAGTTTTATCCATGAATCTCAGCTATCCCAAAAAAATAAATAAATAAATAAATAAATAAATAAAATATTCCAAAAAAAAAACAAAAAAAAAAAAAAAAAAAAAAAAGAGATAAATAATCCGTCCAATGGTGAAAACCTGGTAAACAGGCGCCTTGGATAAGTACCATAGTGAAAACCTGGCAAACAGGCGCTATGTGTAGTGACCAGCTTCCCTCATTTGTTTGGTTCGTTTGATCATTTTCCCCACTGCATCTTGTATAAGCCATCCTCATAAGCCCTATTGCAACCTCACACATCGCCTTTCCTCTTCATCCTTTGCCAATGCTAACTATCATACTTGAGACATTGTCGTGATATTTATATCTTTTGGTACCTTAGCATCTTGGCCACATCTTTTCTACATTGTCGCTTCTGCATAATCAACCTCATCCCACACTGGGGGCATTTGTTGAGCCTTATTTGGAAGTGGATCCTGTTATCTCTAGCTCATAACACATCAAACAACTCAGCTTACAACACAGCACACCTTATCAACTTCAGCCATGGCACATGTCCACCAACAAATATGACCTAACGACTTGCAACCAGGACTCATACCTTTACAACTCCATCCACATTCATCCAACAATCGCAACAAACATCGCCTGATCAAACATCCAATCGATTAGCCACATCAATAAGAAATACATCCAGCTCTATCGTTGACGCCTTGATCCCGTGGATACAGGGTATGTAGGCAATCTGAGATGCGAAGGAAGCACTCTGATTCAGGCTAAGACGATAGCCCCTTTCATCATTCATCTGTCATCTTTTCTTCTAAACATCTTTCACTCTCTCAGCTCACATTCTTCTATCTTTCATCACTTACATCATCAATAAAACCCAGAACTACATATTCATCATGTCTCATCTTCATTGTCAATGTGCTTTGATCCCGTGGATACAAGGTATGTAGGCAGTCTGGAATACGAAGGAAGTTTCCAGTACTCAAGCACAGATGATCCCCCCATCTTCTTCATCTTCATTCATCATCCATCTTCTTCTCTTTGATCAGCTCAAACAGGAAGCAAACCATGTGTCTATTGCAAGCTCCAGCACTATAACCAATCACAGGTAAGCCAGAAGCTATTTGTCCGCATGCCTTAAGCCAACATTTGCTATAGCCATTTATCAACAACTTTAGCCTTCAACAGGATGTAGCTTTCCTCTTAACAAGGCGCCAGCTTAATCTATCCAAGAGCACCCAACATTTGGCAAGAGAACGTGATGACAGTATCTTTTGTTTTATCTTTTGATTTATCTTTTGTCCCTTTTCTATACCTAGTCAAGACTGCCATGATCTCTTTATATCTTGGTATGTTGCGATGAAGTAAGGACTGGGGCATGGTCATATAGCTTTCGTATGCCGTGTTTGCAGGATGATCTTATTCTCTTCCTATGCGTCTTGGTATCTTGCACGTGTTGGGATTAGCATCTTACATATCAATATCTCTAGCATCTGAGAAGCTAAACAGTCTCTTATGCATTGGAGACTATTCTATGTTAAGACTAACTCCATACATATAACCAGCAAGCTATCATTATGTGTAGTGGAGATAAGTTCAAACCATTGTTTGTAGCGTCAAAGTCCAACACTAGCTGCTATTCCTATCTTGTGCATGTTGTCTCAACATCTTGACCACATGCGTTCCGACAAGATTGTAACATGCTAGTTGCGCATTGGATATCTCGACACCTTGGTCTCTTATACCCTGGTGTATAACATCCATATGCTATATCAAACATAAGGACTACATTTCTTTTCATTTTGAGCAATTACTTGAAAGCTGCCCATCATCATCTTATCTTATTCATTCTATCTATCCATTTGTTCCGTCATCCTCCGCCAAGATCAATCATCTCCATCATCCATGTGTCCTCACCCGCTCCGCACGATGATCTCTGCGTGGAATCACCATCCTGCTAGCTCTGCCACTCTCACTCTCAGGAGCTCTGGATTTCTCTAGGTTTCTCAGCACAAATGAGCACAAATGAGCCTATTTGCCCTTGAAGCACCTACTTATAGCCCTTCTCCAAACCCTAATTCTTCTATACCACAGCCTATTTTCTTCCATGCCACCCCCCTTTCCTTCGCGTCTGCCCTCTTTTTCGCCCTTTCTTCTATCGAGAGCCAACCCAGTCCTTCCTGGTTCGCCTGGCTTACCTCTCGAGGGGGCATCACCTGCCAGTTACACTGGGGCATAACTTGTTTATTGAGCGCATCTCACATCTTCTTTGACACAACGTTCTATCGAACATTGTATCAAAGAGGGGCAAAATGTAGACACCCAAATTTGTCCATGTCTAACGACACCTTGTTAAATCACTAATCCATTACCCAATTAATTAAATAAATTGTATTTATTTAATTAATTCCACATCATGTCTTATCCCATTTTATGCATTTATCATATTAATTAAATAAATTTTATTTATTTAATTAATTTCCAACTCATATCCCACTAATTCAAATACTTTATTTGAATTAAGCCTTTATCATTTATCACATTTTAACACTTGTCCATTTCCCATTTATCATGTGTTGTAAGACAACTTTCATTTAAAATCCTTCACATGCACAACTAATTGGACCTAAATTTAGTAACTTTCAATCTTAGCCATTCACATAGCCTCTGAATCTCCACCGTTGATTGATCTTGGTTGAGTCCTATATAAACAGCCTCTCACTCCATATGAGACATCCAGAAATCATATAGTATCTAGCAATCCAGCAATCATATAGCAACTCCATTATCATCTTGAGCATTCGAGCATTCGAGATTTTATCATCCATCAATGGCAGCTTTCAGCTTTGTAATTGCTTATCGTTGAAGAAGCAGTCCACATCTCTCTCTCAAACAAGGAATCGCATGGTCTAGGTGATGTTATGCTTGAATTGCATTATCCTTTGATTTCATTTAGGTTAGATTCCTTGATGATGGTAGGGTTAGGGTTTCACGACTATGTCTGATCTGCCACACCTGACTTTCACCTATCACACATATCATGATGAAATAGAAATGAATAAATATAATATGCATGATACTATAAATGTATAATGTTGTATGCATGCATGTGAATATTATGGTAAGACCAGTCGTGTTCATTGCAAGAATCCATGGTGGACATCAGGAGGAACAAGTCTAAGTCTAAATTTCTTAAGGCTATGTTTGCTCAACTTGAGGGAGTGCGGTTAAAGTATGGTGTCATCAGAGATACTCATCAGGGAAACACAGATTTAGTAGCATGGTCGTCCAAGATGCATGATGATAAAGATAGTACCGTATTGGATGCCTTATTTACATCATGAATGTGGTATGCGGCTGGATTTTCCTATTCCATGGAAACTCTAGAATTGATAATAGAATGTGCTAGAAATTATAACCCTTAGATGAGGTGGGTGGAAAAACATGGAAGGGTATATGCAGATTTGTCAATAAAAGGGATTACGTCTATTTTCAATCTCCTAGTTGGAAAGAAAGTAGTCAGTATGGATCTGCACAAACTAGAGATTGAATATGAAAACAATAAAAAGACTGCAAGAAAGAGGATATATCAGTGGAGATCTAAGAATACCACTTACACTACATCTACCAAATTACCAGTGCATTTGTACAAATTTGATGATGATGATGATGAATATCAGTATATGATTGCCCTGCTCAACAGGATGATAGGCCAGCCTACTACTGGAAGTTTCAAGGATTGGATATATGGAGTCATCATGATGTGCCTTTATACAAATAACAAGCCATTATGGGCTAAGATCATCAGTGATGCTTTAGATGAACAAATGATGAACTTAAGAGGCCTGGAGTGTTTATTTTACATGACTTCATATGTTGTATATTCATGTGCTTATAAAGGGACATTTGATGCACTGACCATAGTTGGAAAGATTGGTGGAAGTATTAATGATGCTCATTTATGGGACCATTATCCTCAGTTGTAGAGAAAAGACTATCTCCTTAGCTACAAATTGGTGAATGATGCATTTTCTATGCATTTGGTTAGAACAATGGAGGATGATAGAACCAAAAGATCAAGTATGGAAGCTCAGGAAGTTATATACAAGCATGGTGCCTTGTTCATCTAGTTTGCCACATTTTCCTATATCAGGATAGAAGGTTTTGAAGGACAGCCATTAATGCTACCCAGGTACCCTACTGATGGGGTAGTCCTGATGGAATTTTTGAGACAAATATTTACTATACTAGATGCATACAAAGAAAACAAGAAAATACCTCCAGTATTATTTCCAGTAACTATAGGGTGGTATATCTGCCCTGATTCTAAAAACATAAAGAAGCCCATAGTAGGTCTAAACTTGATGAACTTATAGCCATTCCCATTGGCCAGATCATATGATCCCTATGGAAGAATGCAAAAGATCATAGGGAAGCCCATACACTAGAAGAACATAGAGGATTTCTAGACTGACTGTTAGGATGAGGCTGAAGTTAGAAGAAGAAAATATCAGAGACTCACCTTCAATCAGATTAAGACATTTGACTGAATTCTAGTGCCTACACAATTGAAGAAAGATGATGGAAAGACCATGTCCAATGAGTATGAAGATAATAAGGTGTATAATGACACCATTTCAGCCCCTGACCTAACACAACCTGAAGACATTTTGGTAGATCATTTTACAGGTGGGGTGTTGCAGTTGACCCAATCATGGGGAAATGAAAAAATCAATACATTGAAGAAGAAAGGTGTGGCCATCACGGTAGATAACAAGAGGAAAAGGTAGGAGATTCTTGATGAGGAATATGATGACTTTCTTGTTAAGAAGAGAAAATCTAATGGAGAAAGGCTGCTACCTCAGAAACAAAGTAAAAGACCCCACAGAGGAAGGAAAACTGATAGTGATCCTAAGGGGGTGATAATTGAAAGAATTGATATACCAGCTGAAGGTGCATCTGCATCAAGACAGGCATTAGCCTCATCTACACAGCCTTTGGTAGATGAACCAAGAACAAGAAGAATTCTAAGGCCAGCTGTGGAAACTGCAACAGTAAAAGATGGTCACAAGGAGGAGCCAGTGAATAAAGAGCCTACAGGAGATGACCCCATGATGGTCACAAGGAAAAGGAAAGCACCCCTGGTGGCATCACCACCTAAAAAATAGAGAACATCTATGAGGGGTGAGATAAGACATGACCCCATAGTATTAAGGGGAGTTCGTAGTGAAGTGTTTAGGAAAGAATGCAACATGATGTGCCACTTCCTACCATCATTTAGTTTAGGACTGAGAAGGCTGAAGAGTAAGAAAAAGAAGCCACTAGAGTAGGCCAAGGTGGTCCTTTCTCACTGGAGGAAACTGTGGACCTATCAGATGATGAGGTGGTACAAAACGTAGGTTCTCAGCAGATGGAGACCCTTGCTTCTAACACTCACATGACCCCACATGGAACCCCATCAACATAGATGGAGGTATTGGAATAATTGAAGCAAATAGAGCAAGAGAAAGAAAATAGCCTAGAGAGGGTAGCCTAACAAATCAGGCTTGATAAGCTAGTTGATCAGGTAACTAGCCCTGCAGTGATAGACCTAACATACAGGGAGGATGTAAGTCCCAAACATCAAGCAGGTGCACCTGAGAAAACATAAAATATTGAGGAAGTCAAGTAGACAGAAGTGGAGAGCCATACTCCAAATATGGGTTAGCAACAACAAGAAATACCAGCTGAGCCCAAAATAGTAGAAGTCCAACAAAAGGGTAGGAATGATAAAGACACATTAGGTGATGATGCCCCCAGATTCAAGAAACCTCATGTGATAAAGAAACATTAGGTCATGATGACCTTAAGACCTAGGAGGTAGATACATCAGGTGCAGAGCAGAATGTGATCTAGGATCAGGTTGATGCACCTAGTACAAACACAATGATATCCATGGATACAAATATACCTCAGGATGAGGAAATTCCCAAAGTGGATGAAACACAAAAGGAGGGAGTACAAGATTAGATCCAGGATCAACATGTAGATACACCACAAGAGGAAGTTCCTCAAGAAGAAGAAATACAACAGGATCCACCTCAGGATGAATATCATGAGGAAGAAATCAAGAATTCACCCTCTCCATCGAGAACTGAGACAAATACTAGAGATCAGGGTGGACATGATCATGATGACAGACACCAAGGATCCAGAAACCACGTACCTCAATGGCTTGAGAAAGAAATAGGTACAGAATCAGGTTTTGAGATTCAAGAATTTGATGTTTCAACATTGTTTTTAGAAACCATCATGAAGCCTAAGAGGAAAGCCAAATTAACATCTACAATTAGAAGAGATCTTGCTACAGGTAGAAGGACTTCCCAGGTAGCACTTCCCATTATTGAGAAAGAGAAAGGCAAAATTGCCCTAGAAGAATTCCAGATCACCACAATTAACTTGGGGTTTGCCAATGAAGACCAAGAGGGTCAGGAAGGGAAGGATATAATTGATTCTTTAACCCAAAGGGTGAAGAAAGAAAAGGAGAAGAATAAGCAACATAAAGAGCACATTACTCAGTTTCACTCATACAAAAAAGGGTTAATTAACCTTGAAAATACATCATCAGATCAAGCAGTCCCATTGACTGCAATCTCTCAAGAGGAGGTTAATAAATTAGACCTTATGAAGCATGAGTCAGTGATCATGAGAAAGTGGATGCTGTCAGCACTCACGAGAGCTGAGAAAGTAGCGAGAGCCTCTTTGCAAAGGTGGAATTCTTTGATTATCTCAAGGAAGAAGGTTAATAAAGTACAGAATGAGGCTGGAAGGTCATTCTAGTTAGAGAAAGCCTTGGGTGCTCTGAGTGAAATAAAGAGGATTAATCCTCAGGTCCTGATAAATTATTAGGTACTGAATAACAACACTGCCATGCTAGTAGATATTTGGTATAAGGACATCAAGTTTGAATGTGATGTACTGAAGAAGTGCAGCAATAAACTAAGAGATATCAGTGTGAAACTATACAGCATGATGTCCTATGAAGCAAAAGTCCTGGAATCCCTGGAGGGAAAAGTAGAAGGAAAATTTGAAAACCAAGATGTAGACTTTGCCATAAAAGCTCTGCATGATAACTTCTAGCTGATGGCTAATGATCCTCTCACCCACCTAACAGAAGAAGCAATGAACAAGATCACGAGGATTAAAGTTAGGGTGGAGAACTATAATAAAACATTGAGCAATAGCAAGGGTAAGTTAGAGGCCCTCAGAGATAAATTTCAATCCCACAAGCACGCTATCAGTAAAGCCAAAACTCAAGATGGCAGGGAAGTTGAAAGAATAGTAGAAGCATATGAAAATATTAGGATGATAATGTAGGTCCATATACAAGGCGATATTCATCAGGATGATGATGAAATGGAAAGTGATGATCATGATGATCATGATGATGAAGAAGAAGAACTTGAGGAGTAAATGAAGATGCACCACAAGGGAAATATATGCATCGGGTACTGAGAAGAAAATAAGTTACCTAGATGGTTGCCAACTGGCAACCTGTGCCACGAGAGATAGTTGACCAAGTCAAAAGGAATATCTACCGTTGATCTTAATTGATAAATCTTGACCATAGGTCATTTGTAACCGTTGCCTCACCTTATTCTATAAAAGGTGCAGGGATGCCTTATTTTAAACATTCAGAAGCTTAATTGAAATTTGATTGCTAAAATATCAAGGCCTATTTCAAAGTTGTTGTAAACATACATGTTTTTGTATACTTAATGAAAGAGAAGACCATTTTGATTACAAATCATTATAAATCCTAAGTAATCTGTGTCTAGATTCTTGATACATGCTTTGATTAGCTGCATCCCTTGGAGTACTTATCAGTCTACTTGTATTGTTTTCATTCACCATCGTTTGAAGTTAGCATCATCTGTATCTAGCTGTGGAACATCCTGGTGAAAATATGGTTTGTTTTCTTCTCCTCATGACCGTATCAAGTGTGTATGTGGCTCAATAGCTGAAGATTCATCATAATTTGAAGTATTCTTTTCAATTTCTTTTAATTTCATAAATTCACCATCACAATTGCAAATAATAGATAATCAAAAGCAAATAACATGAAATATGCAGACATCTCATAGATAACTAAAAATTCATAGCATATTTGAAGTTAAAGCATGTTCAATCGACAAATATCATGCAAAGATCTAAGTATAGACACAATATTTGTAGAAATATACTATGTAGAATGACCTTTCTATGTAGCATCTTTACAGGAACAAAATTTACTGATAAACAAACATAAGGCCCCTGAATGGAAAACAACAACACACATCAACCACTGAGTAACGTCAGTAGATTATGAACTAATCCACGGAAACTTGGGATCATGAATTCCTTGAATTCATCACATCTTTCAAGATGAGTAAAAGTTGTTGTGTAACTTTTATTCTATGTTTTCTTATGACTAACATCATGATCAACATGTCTGATATCTGAATACCATTCTCCATCATCCTTTGCATTAATAACATACTGTTGGCTCATGATATTAGGACCAATCTTTGATATCATCTGGCTCAATGCCTGTCCCCTTACTAATATCATGGGTGTTATGTCTATATCATACTCTTGGAGGACAGTGATCCATTTAGGTCTCTTCTCACCTGGTTCACTTTGCATTAATAACATCTTTACTATTGCATCAGGGACTACGACAATCACTTTACTCCTTAAGATATAATGCCCGAACTTCTTAACCACTCAAACCAGAGCAAGGGCTTGTCTTTCAACATCCATGTATCTAAGTTCTACATCTCTAAAAGGACAGCTCATGAAGGCTACAGGCTTTTCTTCTTTTTCCTCATTTCTCTATGTCAAAACTACTACAGATGTATGCTCTGAAGCAAATGAGTAAATATAAAAGTTCTTGGTATAATTTAGACTAATCAGAACTGGAGCATTTGATATGGCTTTTTTAATATCTTCAAAAGATGCTCTTACTTTAGGTGTCCACTAAATTTTTTAATCCTTCTTGAGCATGGCATTTAAGGGTCTGACAATCTCTGCAAAGCCAGTAATAAATTTTCTAACAAAATTAATCTTACCAAAGTAAGATTTGAGCTCCTTCTTACTTCCAGGAAGTTGTATCTTCATGATTGATTCCACCCTGTCAAGGTCAATGATGATCCCATTTTCTATTATCAGGTGGCCTAATAGTTTCCCTATAGTTACCCCAAATATGCATTTCTTAGGGTTTAGGGATATCTTGTATTGTTCACATTTCTTCAGCACCTTTCTTAGGTCCTCTACATGGTTTCCTCTATCTTTAGAGAAAACTGTTAAGTCATCCATGTATATGACTATGCATTTACCAATCAAGCCTCTGAAGGCTATGTCCATCACTTGCTAAAATGTTGCTCCAGCATTAATCAACCCAAAAGGCATGCGCCTATAGCCAAATATCCCCCACTTTGTGGTAAATGCAGTTTTCAATCTATCTATTTTGTCCACCATCACTTGGTTATAACTAGAGAAACCATCGAAGAATGACATCATCTTGGCACCATTCACAATTTGCAGGACCTCATCCAGAGAAGGCAAAGGATAATTATCCTTTTCATAAGCTCTATTTAAGTTCCTAAAGTCTACACATAATTTGATTTCGCCATTCTTCTTCCTTACTGGAATCAAGTTTGCCACCCATGTGGAATGTCTCATAGGAAATATGATCCTGGCATTCAGTAATTTCTTAACCTCTTCAAAAATGATAGGCTCCAGTAAAGCATTGACAGGTCTATGTTTCTGTCTAAAGGGCTTGACATCTAGCTTCAAAGGTATAGTATGAGTGATGATTGATGCATCATAAGTTTTCAACTCATCATAAGTCCAGGCAATGACATGGATATAATCTTTGAGAGCTTGGGTTATTCCTTCCAACTCCTCTTCTGTATAGACTTTCCCAATCAGGACATTTCTTTTTTCATCATCCTGTCCAATGTTGACCTATGTATATTGTCCTCCATCAGCTTTTGGAAGATCTTTCTATTTTAGCATGTTGTCTAGATCAAACGCTCTTTCTAGCTCTATCATTCCCTTAGGAATCTTATTATTAGGCAGCTCCAGGATTTCTTCTTCTTCCCAGATATGATCTTCGACATTCCTTTCATCTATGATCTGCACATCAAAGACATCCCTGTTGGAAATGATGTCTAGAATATGCTAATCATCATCAAATACTTGAAGGTTTGTTACATTATCTAGCACAGAAGGCACTAATACTAATTCTACTGAGAATATTTTCAAACTAGATATGGACAGTGCTTCTAAAGTTTTGGAAGCCTAGGCCAAGGTGTTTGCTCTGTGATTTTGTTCTCTAGGTACATGGGTGATATTGAATGCATCAAAATCTTCTATCAGGTCCCACACCCTATTTCTGTAATTGGACAGTTTCTTGTAATTGCAAGAGTATATACCTCTTACTTGTCTCACAACCAATTCAGAGTCTCCATAGACATGCATAATTTTTACTTTCTTCCTAAGTGTAAACAATATCCCATGAATCAGAGCTTCATACTCTTTCACATTGTTTGTGCATGGGAATTGCAATCTGTATGCTACCAAGTAGGATTTTCCAGATTGATCAATAAGATCTATCCCTACTCCAGCCCCTTGTTTTGATTTGGATCCATCAAATCTAAGGATCCATGGCTTATCTTTAGCTAAAGGGTTGTTTGGGCCTTCTATTCTCTTTTTGGCTCTGGAATCTGCACCACTTGATATCCATTTTAACTTTGGTATCTCAACTTTCTCAGACTTCACCTTATCTGCCTTATGTGAAGCTGATATTTCTTCTTTCCTTTTATCATCAGAAGAAAAATCTTCTGAACTAGGCAACATTTGCCTTTTCAGAATATGTAGACATAATGAACAAGCAGTTTCTAAATGAGGTGCTTCATGTAACCTGCACCATCCTTCAATCAAGACATCTTGTGGAGATCATTGCTGCTACGTCATCTTTTGAATTTCATTTGATAAAAACTCTTCAAACTTGGACAGATTGCTGCCCCTATCTTCATCAGATAACTCATAATTTGATTATACCAAACAATCACTCCTTGGGGTGATTTTCTTGTTTCTTTTAACATTACTCTTGTTACATACCAGTATCTCTTCTGTCATCCGAATAGAACTCGCATTCTGATATGTGGATTCCCCTGTTCCTGCAAATGACAAAAAAAAATAGTGTCGATATCACTATCTGCAGAACTTACCATGGATGATGATGAAGATGCTAATGCCTCACTACATGCTTGTTCTAGCTCCATCATGTCTATGCAGGCATCATAGGTCTTTTCAGAATGCACCTCATTATGCAACCTGCACCATCCATCAATTAGAACATCATGAACAGGCATTTTTAACAATTGACATCGTTGCACCTCTTTAAACAAAAACATCTCAAAATTCTTGAAATGATCTACCTCTACTTCATTTTTAGGATTATAATCAGATTCTAAATTTACTTTATCATCCTGAGGGTTATTATCATGATCATGAACATCATACATCAAGATCTCTTCCATCCTGATAGTCTGGGGTCTGATGGAGTAAACTCCAGGTTCCACATCCACATACATGATTTCATTGGTTTTGTTATATTCAATGATCATGTGTTTCATGTGAGGTTCAACATCTATCCTTACTTGATTTGGTATCCCTTTCCAAGGCAACCACATATGACTGAAATCAGTTGACATGTATCCATTAAGGGTTTTTGACCAGTCCTTGCTAAGTAGCATTCCATAGGTATCAGGTATATCAACTACCTGAATATCAATATAGTACTAGATTCTGGGATCTGATGCTAATTGCATGTGAATGTGAGTTAGTTCTCCTACCACATTCACCTCTAATTTGTCTAATTGTGTCACTTTCTTTAATGACTTAGCAGGATGTAAACCTAAGGCATTGCATATGGACAGGGGCATTACAATGGTAGATGCTCCTGAATATACTAAGTAGTTGTGCAAATTTTTACTAAACATCCTTATGGTAAGGAGGAAAGGAGGTGACTCACTCTTGTCTTTGTAAAGGGTCAAGTGTGAAGTCCCTGCAGCTTAAACAGTAGCTAGGGCTTTGTGTTTAACATTAACATCTCTAGCAGCATGATCTTTATTTCCAAACTAACGTAAGGGGTGACTATCCTCTCTTGGAGCATGATCATCTAATGATTTCATGAAATCTTTCTTGATAGTAGGGGTTTTAAGCAACTCTGACAATGATAGGCTGATTTTAATCTTTTTCATTTCATCTAACAGATAAGTGACCAGTTTGTCAGATTCAGGAGGCATATTAGCTACTTTTGATGTTGTACTCTATGGTGCTAAGTACTGAGCATTAACTTTGGAAATCTAGGGTTATTTCTTGCCTTGGGATTAGGTGGAGTGTTGAAATTGTTTGGAGGCAAGGACGTGGTCAAAGGACCAACAGGTCTATTTGAATTACTTCTCAGGTTATAATTATGCTTACCTTGATACTGCTATTGATAAGCATGTATCTCCTTGTGTTCATTTGAGGGCTCATTTTCATCCTCAAAGGGAAAAACATAGTTAGACACAAAATCCACGGCTAACTCTTCACATTCCAAGGTGTAATCCTAATGAGATGGAATTTTCTGCTGATGAGGATGATGTATGAAACTTTCTAGTACTAAAGTAGAATCATATCCACAAGGGACAATTTCATTTCCTTCTACATGAGGTGGATTACCTGAAGTATTGGACACTTCAGATTGGAAAATGTTGGCAGCAATCCTAAACTGAGGACAATCTAGCTCTACATGAGTATTGGTGTTATTCATCCGGCACCAATTTGTAAGGACTACCTTTGTAAGGTTAACTCTAGTGGTCTGCCTAGGTTCACTAGGACGCTAATTATCTAGGGGTGATGGTAGAGAACCATTATTTCGCCTAGTGTTCCACACTATAGGCTGTCTAGAAGGATTGTTTTTGCCATTGTTATTGTTGTATCCCCTATCAGGATAATTAGGTCTGTCATTGGCATATCCTCTATTCTGATTTGGTTGGGAATAGAAGTTCTGACTCCTCAAGTGAGTAATCTCAGTAGTGAGTTTCCTCAACTATGTTGATATCTCTTTGATTTCTTTCTTCTCTTCCTAAATCTTAGCCACTACATTCTCTGTTTGAGGCTTGAAAAAGGAAGCTCTATTGTTATTGTTGTTGGACTATTCTACACCCTAAGGTATTTGTGTTTGTCCTGGATATTGTAACATTTGGCCATTTCCATTTGGAGGTGGCATGATACTAAGTGGAGGTATCTATAAAGGACTTGGCATCACAGCTGGAGGTATCATGACTCCATTAGTCTATTGTTGAGCAGGATATGTAGGATAACTAGGAAGTGTTGGAAATGAAATATTTGGTGTTGGAGTAGGGACCAATTGCTAACTGACTTTGATAGCTTCTTCAAAAGCTCTGGTTAAGGTTGTGACACCACGATGTGCTCTCCTAATAAACATGGATGTTAGGGGATCTAAAGGTGAGTAATAAATGCTCCTAGTAGCTTCATCTGCTACAACATATGGTACAACTAGCTTAGATAGCATCTTTTAGAATCTTGCATTGAAATTAGCAATAGGCTCTCCTTCAAATCTCTTGATTGTGGCAAACAAATGATAATTAATTGAAGGATCTATAGGTATTTTGAACCTATCCTTAAAGGCTTTCTCCAAAGCAGCCCATGAACCGACTGAACCCTGACCAAGACTGATATACCAGTTATAAGCCTCTTCCCGTAAGGAAAATACAAATAACCTGCATACTACGTCTTGATGCTCAATTCTGGCCCTACAACAAGCTTCCTTGAAAGTTCTGATGTGACCATCAGCATCTTGATATGGATGATACTTAGGACAAATTTTATCAAGATTTTTAGGCAAAGCATGATATGCATTGAAAGTTAGAGGCGACTCTGTAGTGAAGAATGCCATAGCAACTAGTGGAGATTGGACTTGAGGTGTGACAGGTGATCTTGTATGTGTTTGTAACCTAATAGGAGTTAAAGGATGACATTCTGGTGAAGCTCCTAATGCACTAGAACTAGGAGAGTGATGAATGTCTACAATTGCGGTCTAAATCCCTTGACATGTAATTCTTCAAAGAGTCCATTGGATCTGGACTTGGTATTTGGCCTGAGAGCTAGGATTTCTTAAATTTAAGGAAAATTGGTTGGATTACTGTAAAGATCAGTTAAAATTCCCTAACAAAGGTTGTATTTATGGTCATAAACAGAAACTGACTAGATATTTACTAAATATTTGCATAAATGATGCAAATATGAGGTGATATGAGGCTTTCTGTCATACACAACTAGATATCAGGTTTCTAGAGTAGATTACTTCAAAGCTTTGCAAATTTACCTAAAATAGAGCTTATCTTTGGTGATTCATGGTGATCAACCACAAAGCTTGCAATATTTATGTTCAATTTTGAAATCTTCACAAAAGATTAGCGTGCACAAACTCAAAATAGAAAATCTTTGCATATGACTTGAAATACAGAGGTGTTTGAGTGTTACCTTTCTTTCTGCATCATCAAATTAGACAAAACGTACTGATGATGAGGAGGCCCTCCTTCTAGTGCCAATTTATGTTGATGATGATTGTTAGTCATAACATGTATAACAATTTGCACAACAAACCTTTATTGTCTTGTAAAGTACAATCAACTTAGGATAAGTTGATTACTCCAAGTCTTCGTTGATTAGGTGATGATCGTCTGACGTTACACAGAGGTTGATGTGACATGTTGTTTTCCATTTCAAGAGGCCTTACATTTGTTCATCAGTAGATTCTATTTCCTATAAATGTATTTCACAGAGAGGTTATTACTATTCTATTTCAAACATAACTGTTGTATTTGCAAATTTGATGAATTCTTGTGATTATTGATCATCATGAACTTGTTCTTTCTTCTACATAGTATATTTACTCAAATGATGTGTCTGTAAGTAGATATTTGCATGTATTTCCTAGATTTATACGTAAATCTGCATGATATTTGTCATTTTAAACATGCTTTAACTCTAAATATGCTATTTGTTTCCAATTATCTACAAGATATCAGCATATTTCATGTTAATTGCTTCTAATTCTCTATTATTTACAATTGTGATGGTGAATTGTTATGAAATTCAAAGAAATTTAAAAGAATACTTCAAATTTTGGTGAATCTTTCACTATTAAACCACATACATACTAGATACGGTCATTAGGAGAAGAAATCAAACCATATTTTTGCTAGGATGTTCCACAGCTAGATACAAATGATGCTAACTTCAAAGGATAAGGAATGAAAACAACACATACAAACTGATAAGCACTCCAAGGGATGCAGCTGATCAAAGCATGTATCAAGATTTCAAACATAGATTACTCAGGATTTATGATGATTTGTAATCAAATTGTCTTCTCTTTCATTAAGTATGCAAAACATGTATGTTTACAACAACTTTGAAATAAGTCTTGATATTTCAGCAATCAAATTTCAATTAAGCTTTTGAATGTTCAAAATATGACATCCCTGTACCTTTTATAGAATAAGGTGAGGGAGTACATACAGATAACCCACAGTCAAGATTTGTCAATTAAGATCAACAGTATACAAACTTTCTTTGACTTAGTCAACACTTTCCTTTGTGGCACAGGTTGCCAACTGGCAACCATATGAATGACTCATTATCTTCAAAGTATCTAATGCATATGTCTTCATTGTGCTGCATCTTTATTCATTCCTCGGGTTCCTCCTCTTTATCTTCTTCTTCTGGACTTTCCCTTTTCTGACAGTTCTTTTCCTGGTCTTCTTCTCTATTTTCACCTCGTGCCTGCATTTTAATTTCTTTGTATATCGCAAATGTATATCATAAACATACAAACACACCAACATACAAAGCCTTTCTACATTTAATTTCTTTTCTTGTCTGGTGCTTGTATATCGACTTGCATCGAAGTAACTCACTGAGTCAGGGCGGTCCACAAAACTCACTCTGACTACACATACCTACCCAACCCAATTTTTATCGGTTAGACTCACATTCATTCCTGCCAAATAGTATCTATCACTGAGAGGCACAAGATTGGCATGATCTAAAAATTGTGTTCTGATAGGCTTATTCACACCGATGAGTGGTGGAGCCCACATTACCACTCACTTGTATTTCTGTGATACATGCAACACTTGTATCCAAACCCTTATATACAAGTCCAATATACATACAACATCCTTTGTATGTCCCTTCAACTCTAACTTGTATATACCGAAATGCATCTTTTCAATATACATTGAATCCTGATGCATCCATTATATCAGATTTAAATCCTTCTTGAATTTTGCGTTGTATGTTCACAATGTATGTACTGATACATACATTGACTTAACCATATTTCATGATCATTTTGGTTTTGAATTTTGTATATAGTGTTGTATGTTTTGCACTTTTCAAACATACAAACAAAAAATGTATCCGATGGACTCGACGGATTATGCATTAAACTTTAGAACCTATTGGGTCCACCTTGTATGTAAAAATAAAACGTTAGCAAATGCATACAAGTAAAACAATGTATATAAACCCGATGATGTCCTTTTGCGACCATACCATGACCTGATATACAAAATACATTGTATATGCATCATACAATGACACAACATACAAACGACTTTGTATATGAAACATACAAACCTTTTTTATAGTGCATTTACCCAAAAACACACACAACTTGCAAAATATTGGGGATTTTAAAATGGTTCAAAAGACAACCCTATTGTGTGGTTACACAACATGCCCCATTTTGACTTGGCAAAACAGGGATCCAACTTTTGCTTGGCTTGTTTTGTGCTTTATGGAGGTTTGGTAAAATTAAGTCATGCAGATTATCATGCATGGAAGGGCTAGGTAAGTCATCATCATGAGGTCAGTTTGTCAAGATTCATATTTCCTTCCAGTAACCTCATATTTAGAAAGAGCATCAAATTTCATGTAGGTTTGCCTTTTTGCATCACCCTGATATTCATTAGGATGTGAAAGTTATGAATGGTCAAAGTTTGAGTCAAACCTGATATTTCATAGGGGGAGGGTCATATTATAGAAAGTCATCCCGATCTAATTTATCACCTGATAAATCATGCAGTCCAAATGTCCGGACGTCAATTTTAGGTGATAGTGACCTTTACCCGTCAATAGCCTATGTATTTCGTGAGAGTCATATTTTTCAATGTAACCTGATATTTTTCAATATCCTCCTGCCGTGAAATATCCCCCTAAGCCATTATCTTGATGATGTCATTCAAGTCCAATAAACAAAGAAACAAACATGATGATGACATAATCATCATTTTTACCTCTCGGGGGCATATTTCCTAAGCATGATCCTTCTCACAAACATGATGATGACATCATGATGTCATAGCAATATAATGAGTGAATATCTGGATGACGTCATCCTGATATTCCGAGAGAGAGATGTATAGTTTATCTAGTCATCATCATTTTTGTAACATCACCTGATATATTGAAATATCCTCCTGATGTATAAAGCATGACCTAAGGGTGCATTCATCACCTGATCTTGTCGAAGATAGTTTTTCCTCTCGAGGAAGATGATCACATTGCTCTCAGGATGATATTTGAGAATATCACCCCGATATCCAAATAATATCATGTATACGAATATATCATGTCATATGGATATCACCCCACTCCCGTTACTGCCATTAACATTTAATGCACGCAGAGGTGGTAGGTAGTTCCCACCGACGACAAAACCTGATGACACACCTGGCAAAATCTTGAGTTTCTGTGAGATATCAACAATTAAAATCTAATACATTAGGGTTTGCCCTAATTTCACCCTAATTGCAAGGTTAAAAGGTAAATTCAATTGTCATTTTCACACTTACCTTGCAATAAAATCATTATTATAGAGTACTAGCTTCCAAACCCTCATACAGATGATACTTGGACGAATAGAGCTTACAAGCAGGAAGAAGCGAAGGATTACCATCAGAATTAAGGGCATTTCCAGAAAACCACTGGTACAATCAAAGGGATTTGCATAACCAGGTAAGTAATTGAAACCCTCATCCTGTTGCTTCTACATAATCAGGTATGATGTTGTTGGTTTGAAATCATAGTTTATGCATCCCATGATAAGTAAATGTTGAAAAAGTATAGTATGCATGATGATTAGTAAGGATAAAATGTTATGGGCATGCATGTAAGTATCCATTGTAAGACCAATCTTGTTAATTGCAGATATCCATGGCTAACAAGAGGTTAGCTAAGTGTGAAGCAGAGTTCAGCAAGCCCATGTTCACATCTCCTAAAGGAATCATGTTCAAATATGGTGCCATAACGAATACACATCAAGGAAGCATTGATTTTGAGGCCTCGTCCACCAAAATGAATGATGAAAAGAATAAAAGCACCTTGCTAGATGCAGTGTTCATGTCTGGAATGTGGAATGCGGCTAGTTTCCTGTACTCCATGGAATCTCTAGAGCTGGTTATTGAGTGTGCACGAAACTAAAATCCACAGACAAGACAGGTGGTAAATCATGGGAGAATATATGCAGACCTGTCCATCAAGGGTCTTTCCAAGACATTTGGATTGCCATTGGGTAGGAAGGTCAACAGTGTAGATCTGAAAAAATCTGAAGTTGAATATGAAAATAATAAGAAGAAGGCAAGGAAGAACATGTATCAGTGGAGGGCCAAGAATAGCACATACCCTACAGCTGCTAAGCTTCTTGTGCACTTGTATAAGTATGATTTTGATGAAGAGTATCAGTATATGATTGTATTACTTAGTAGGGTGATAGGCTAGCCTGATGTTGGTAGTTTTAAAGACTGGATGTACGGTGTCATCATGATGTGCATATATGCAAATATTAAACCACTATGGGGCCAATTGATAAGTGATGCTCTACATGAGTAGCTGATGAACTTGGGAGGTTCAACTTGTTCCTTTTATATGACATCATGCATTGTCTACTCCTATGCTTACAATGGCACATTTGATGCATTAACAACAGTTGGAAAGATTGGTGGAACCACTAATGATGCTCATATTTGGGATCATCATCCCCAGTTGCAAAGAGCTAATTACCTCTAGGACTATAAATTGGTAAATGATGCATTCTCTATGCATTTGGTGAGAACCATGGAGGAGGATAGGATGAAAAGATTGAGCATGGAGGCTCAAGAATTAATCCACAGGCATGGAGCCTGGTGCATTCAATTTGCAACATTTTCATACATGAGAATTGAGGGTTTTGAAGGACACCCTCTCATGCTGCCAAGATACCCCACTGATGTAGTGGTATTGATGGAATTTATAAGGCAGAGCTCCACCATACTGAAGACATACAAAGAGGCTCAGAAAATACAGCCAATTTTGTTTCCAGTAACTATTGGCTGGTATATGTGCCTAGATTTAGAAAGTATCAAGAAGGCGATGGTTAGTTTGAAGAAAATGTAGTTACAGCCATTCCCACTGGTAAGGCCATATGATCCTTATGGGAGGATATAGAAAATAATAGGGAAACCTCTTCATAAGAGGCAGATTGTGAAGATGAAGCAGAAGCCAGAAGAAGAAGATACTAAAGGTTAACATTGAATCAATCAAAACCTTTGACTGCATCCCCATTCCTTCATAGTTGAAAAAGGATGATGGTAGAATAATAGCAGATGTGTATGAAGAAAAGAAAATATATAATGATACAATATATGTACTTGATCTGACCATGCAGGAAGATATATCTCTAGATCCTTTCATTGCCAGGACATTACACCTAACCCAAGCTTGCGTTGATGAACAAATTGAGGCAATGAAGAAGAAAGGTGTTGTTATTACTGTAGATAATAAAAAGAAGAGACAGGATATTCCTGATGAGGAATCTGTTGATTTTATAACTGAAAAAAGAAAGTCTAAAGGAGAGAGGTTACCTCCACAACAACAGCAAAGTAAAAGACCCCCTAGGGGTAAGAAAGTTGATAATGAACCCAAGGGGGTGATCATTGAAAGGGCAGTGTTCCCAGATGAGGATGCGGTAGCATCAGGATCAGGGTCAGCATCACCTCTACAGACAGGTAAACAAAAGTCCAAGAAAGATCAGACAGTGGAGGTAGTAGTTACTGAGACCCAAGAAGAGGGTTAGTCCTCACGAAAACAAATAGAAGAAGATATGCCTCTGGAGGAAGAGCCTGAGGAAGAGGAGGCCCCCTTTGCTATTCAGAAGGAAAAGAAAAACCCCATAGGTGGTGGTAGCTACCCCACCTAAGAAACCAAGAACCTCCATGAGGGGCGAGATAAAGCAATCCCTTGTACTGTTGAAAGGGGTAGGTAGTGAAGTTTTTCATAAGGAATTTCAACACAATGTTCCACTTCCTACCATTGTGAAGTTCAAGACTGAACTTGCAGAAGAGCAAAGAAAAGAAACCTCCAAGATATCCGAGGGAGGTGTTATCTCATTGGATGAAATAGTCAATCTACTGATGATGAGGTAGTGAAGGAAGTAGCTTCATAGAAGATGGAAACCCTTGCTGCAGGTATGTACATGACTCCTTAGGGGACTCCATCAGTTCAAACAATATTGGAGGAGATGAAGCAAGTGGAATCTGAAAAAGAAAAGAGTCTAGAGAAGATAGCCCAAGAAATGGGGCTGGACACATTAGTTGCATAGGTGACAAGTCCTGCAGTAGTAGATTTGACATGTAGACAGGAGGTAAGTCCTGAACATCTAGCAGGTACACCTGATAAAAGAGAACATATAGAAGAAGTGAAGATGGCAGAACAAAAAGGCCATGCTTTAGAAATAAGGCAACAACACCAACCAGACACATCAGCGAAGCCCGTTATAGTAGAAGTTCAAGAAAAGGGAGCTGATGAGAAGGATGTTTTAGAAGATCCTCCTTCTAAAGTTCAAGAAGTAAGTAATGCAGGTGCAGAACAAATGGTGGTTTCAGAACAAATACCAGCACCTAAGGAGGATTCCACAATATCCACTGCTATAAATATGCCTAAACAAGAGGAAAAGTCAAAAGTGGATGAGGTAATAACGGAGAAGGATCATGATCATCATGATCATCATATAGACACATCACAAGATCCTCCACCTCAGGATGATGCTCCTCTAGAAAAGGAAATTCCTTAGCATGAGGATGTACCACAGGATCACCCTTAGAGTGAGCATCCTAAAGAAGAAACAAGAAAATCAACTTCTCCATCACATATGCTGACAGATACAGGAGGTCAAGGTGAACATCATGATGATGCTGAGAAACATACAAAGGTAGATTTTGAGATTCAAGAATTTGATGTATCCACCTTGTTTTCAGAAAATATAATAAAACCAAAGAGGAAGGCCAGAATGACTTCGGCCATTAAGAGAGATCCAATAGGTAGAAGAAGGACTGCACAAATAGCAATCCCTACTGTAGATAAAGAAAAGGGTAAAATTACTCTAGAAGAATTCTAGATTAATATAGTTGACTTGGAGTTTGCAAATGAAGACCAGGAAGGTCAAGAAGGTAAAGACATCATAGATTCTTAAATTCAGAAAGTTAAG
Organism: Cunninghamia lanceolata; assembly: GCA_027924645.1. Taxonomy (NCBI): domain Eukaryota; kingdom Viridiplantae; phylum Streptophyta; class Pinopsida; order Cupressales; family Cupressaceae; genus Cunninghamia; species Cunninghamia lanceolata. The sequence goes on from BSBN01001281.1 coordinate 21,681,664, forward strand.
AGAGAAAAGGAGAAAAATAAGCAACACAAAGAGCACATTACTCAGTTGCATGCATATATAGGTAGGTTAACTAATCGTGAGGATAGTTCCACTGATCATGCACTCCCATTGACTGCTATTTCCCAAGAGGAGGTAAATAAGTTAGATCTCATGAAACATGAGTCATCCGTATTGAGAAAGTGGATGTATTCCACATTTGATACAGTGGAAGAAATGGTAAAGGCCTCTTTAAAGAGGTGGAGTTCTCTCAACGGCTATAGGAAAATGGTAGACAAGCTGCAAATGGAGACAGGTAAAAGATCTTTCCAATTGGAGAAGACATTAGATATCCTGGGAGAGATAAGGAGGATAAATCCTCAACTCCTCATCAACAAGTGGGTGTTGAATAATAATAATGCATTATTAATAGATATATGGTATAAGGACATTCAATTTGAATGTGATGTACTCAAAAGATGCAACAATAAGTCGAGAGAAATCAGCATAAAGTTACATGACATGATTTCTTTTGAGGCAGAAATTTTGGAAACATTAAAAGGAAAAGTGGAATGGAAGATAGATAATCAAGATGAAGAGTTTGCAATCCAAGCTCTACATAGTAACTTCCAATTTGTTGCTGATGATCCATTAGGCCAAATGACAGAAGAAATCATGCATAAACTAGTGAGGACCAAAGTGAAAATGGAACATTATAATGAGACACTGCATGACAGAAGAAATAAACTAGATAGCATCAGGAATAAATACCAGGCACATAAACATGCCATTATCAAAGCAAAGACTCAGGATTGTGGAGAAATAGATAAAATTGTGTAGTTGTATGAACAGGTCAGGGTCATCATGCAGCCTCATATACAAGGTCGGCATCATCAGGATGATGAAGGGACAAAAAGTGATGCACTTGACGATGGAGCACATGGGTCAGATAAAGTAGATGATGATGCATCATGAAGTAAATATCAGTATCTGATACTTATTGAAAATAAGTATTTCAGATTGTTGCTAGCTGGCAACTTGTGCCATTTGATAAAGTTGACTTAGTCAAGGAAATACTGACTGTAGATATTCATAGATAAATCAAGATCTTAGATCTTTTTTGTAATGGATTCCTCACCTTATTCTATAAAAGGTGCAGGAATGCCTCATTTCAAACATTCGAAACTTAATTGGAATCCCTCTGCTGAAATATTCAGGGCTCATTTCAAAGCTTTTTGTACACATTTATATCCTTGCATACTTAATGAATGAGAAGACTGTTTTGATTACAATTCATAGTAAATCTTGAGTAATTAGTGTGTGAATTTTGGATATATGTGGTGATCTGATGCGTCCCTTGGAGTGCATGTCTACTTGCATATGTTGTTTTCATACAATTCCTTTGAGGTTAGCATCAACTGTATCTAGCTGTGGAATGTCCTGGTGAACATATGGTTTGGTTTTCTTCTCTTCATGACTGTATCTGATGTACATGCGGTTCAATAGCTGAAGGTTCAACTTTAATTTGAAGCATCTCTTTCAATTTCATTTAAATTTCAGAGCATTTCACCATCATAATTGCAAATAATTGATAATCTCAAGCAAATAATGCAAATATGTGGACATTTCATAGATAATTGAAAATATTTAGCATATTTGAAGCTAAAGCATGTATAATTGATGAATATCATGCAAATATTTGAGCATAATTGTATCATTTGATCAAACAACTATATAAAATGATCTCTCTGTGAAGAATCTTTTCAGAAATAATGTCATGATGATGAACTCAACTTAAGGCCCCAAAATAGAAATAGCAACGCACATCAACCTCTGAGTAATGTCAGATGATTAAGACCTAATCATCGGAGACTTGGGATCATGAATTCTCTGAATTCATCATATCTTTCAAGATGAATAAAGGTTAATGTGTACTTTTATTCTATGCTTGTTTATGACTAACATCATGACCAACATAAATTGGCGCTAGAAGGAGGGCCTTGTCTTAGAGAAGATGCTCATCATCATTATTTTCAAGTTTGATGATGCAGAGAGTAAGGTAACCCCGAATGTATCTGTGAATTTCAAATATTGTCTAAATATTTATTGTATCTAGCTTGTAGATGCTCATTCTATATAAAGATTTTCAGATCAAATGTAAATATTGCAAGCTTTATAGTAGATCATCATGAATTCACAAATATCAGCCAATGTTGAGTAAATTTGTTCAAGCTTTGAAGAGTTTTGCCTTAGAAACTTGATATCTCATGGCAAGAGTTATCATACCCCAAATTTCACCTCATATTTGTACTATCTTTGCAAATATTTCATAAATATCCAATCAGATCAGTCATCTGACCGCAAATATCACCTCAGCTGGTGAAATTCAACCAATATTTACAATCGTCCAGTTAGTTTCCCACCAAATCTAAGAAATTCTGGCTCACACGATAAATACCAGGTCAAGATCCACCGGACCTTTTGAAGAACTACCTGTTAGAGGCTTTAGACCTAGAACTGTTGGCATTCATCACACTCCCGGTTCCAGTGCATTAGAAACACCACCAAGATGTCCTCCTGTGACTCCTATCGGTTTCAATATACCTATAGGATCTCCTTAGGGTGTACCTTTAGTTCAACCTTAGCCGGTTATACCTCAAACTCAACCTCCTCTGGTTGCAATGTCTTTCTTCACGGCAGAATCACCTTTAACCTTCACGGCATATCATGAGTTACCAAAGAATCTGGACAAAATTTGTCCAAAGTATCATCCTTATCAAGATGCTGAGGATCATATCAGAACTTTTAAGGAAGCTTGTTGCAGAGCCAGAATAGAACATCAGGATGTGGTGTACAGGTTGTTCCCTTTTTCCTTAGGGGAGGAGGCTTATAATTGGTACATCAGTCTTGGTTGGGGTTCTGTAGGTTCCTGGGACATCTTAGAGAAAGCTTTTATTGATAGGTTTAAGGTTCCTATTGATCCATCTATGAATTATCACTTGTTTGCTACAATCAAAAGATTTGAGAATGAGCCTATTGCTAATTTCAATGCCAGATTCCAAAAGATGCTGTCTAAGCTAGTGGCTCCTTATATAGTAGCAGATGAAGCTACTAGAAGTATCTATTATTCAGCTTTGGATCCTTTGACCTCCATGTTCATTAGAAGAGCCCATCTAGCAATTACAACCTTGACACAAGCTTTTTAGGAAGCTATAAAGGTCAGTCAATAGCTGATACCTGCTCCTACTCCAAATATTGCCTTTCCCACACTGCCTAGCATGTATCCAACATATCCTACATCATATCCTACACAATATCCTAATGGAGCTATGATACCTCTAGCATTCATGCCTACACCTTTGCAAGTGCCTCCATTGAGTATCATGCCATCTCCTAATGGGAATGGCCAACTGCCACAATACCCTACACAAACTCAAACACCTCAGGGTGCTGATCTATCCAACAATAACCATGGATCCTCTTTCTTCAAACCTCAAATTGAAAATGTAGTAGCCAAAGCTCAAGAAGAGGAGGAAATCAAAGAAATCTCTGCTCAGCTAAGAAAACTCACTACAGAAGTTACTCATTTGAGAAATCAGAATTTCTATTCCTAGTCAAATCAGAATAGAAGTTATTCCAATGACAGACCAAATTATCCTGATAAAGGATACAATAACAGTAATTTCTATAATAGTGGTGGAAATAACAATAATCCTCAGAGACAACCTAGAATATGGAACTCCAGGCCAAATAATGGTTCATTACCATCACCCTTAGATAATCAATCACCTGGTGAAGCCAAACAAACTACTAGAGTCAATCTCGTTGAGGCAACCCTCACTAATTGGTGCAGGATCCACAATACAAATGCTCATGTAGAGCTAGATTGTCCACAATTTCAAATTACTACTAGCATTTTTCAAATAGAAGTGTCTAATACTACAGGGAATCCACCTCAGGTGGAAGGAAATGAAATTGTTCCCTGTGGATATGATTCAGCCCTAGTATTAGAAAGTTATACTGATCATCAAAATTGTTCACCAGCATGTGAAGAGTCTGCTTTAGCCTTTGAGTCAAATTATGTCTTCCCCTTTGAAGATGAGAATGAGCCTTCCACTAAACATGAGGAGGTGCATGCATACCAACAGCAATATACTGGTAAGCATAACTATAATTTGAGAAGTAACTCCAATAGACCTACTACCCCATTGACATCTTCCCTACCTCCAAATAATTTCAACACACCTCCTGATCCCAAAGCTAATAATAATCTAGGATTTCCCAAGGTGAATGCCCAATATCTGTCCCCTCAGAATGCAGCATCAAAGGCTATTAGCTTACCTCATGAGTCTGATAAACTTGTTACATACTTGGCAGATGAGATGAAAAAGATAAAGATCAGCCTGTCTTTATCAGAGTTATTGAAAACCCCTACAATTAAGAAAGCATTCATGAAATCACTAGATGATCCTGTTCCTAAGGAGGATATTCATTCCCTAGGCCAATCAAGTAGTAAAGATCATGCTGCTAGAGATAATAATATCAAGCCTAAAGTGTCAGCTACTGTCCAAGCTGTAGAAATCTCACATATGACATTATACCGAGATAAGTGTGAGTCACCACCTTTCCTCCTTACCATAAGGATGTTTAGGAAGAATTTACATAATTGTTTGGTGGATTCAGGTGCATCAACAAATGTGATGCCTTTGTCTATATGCAATGCTTTAGGAATACATCCTGCTAAATCCCTAAAGAAGGTGACACAGCTAGATAAGACACAAGTGAGTGTAATAGGAGAATTGACTCATATACACATGCAGCTAGCATTTGATCCTAGGATCCAATATTATATTGATATCTAGGTAGTTGACATACCTGATACATATGGGATGCTGCTTAGCAGGGACTGGTCAAAAACTTTGAATGGATATATGTCTACTAACTTCAGTCACATGTGGTTGCCTTGGAAAGGTATACCTAACCAGATAAGAATAGATGCTGAACCTAGGATGAAGCACATGATAACCAAATATAACAAAATAAATGAGATAATGTATGTAGATGTGGAGCCTGGAGTTTATTTTGTTAGGCCATGGACTGTCAGGATAGAGGAGATCCTGATGTTGGATTTTAATCATCATGATTATGATCATCAGGAGGACATACCTTTTGCGGGGCCCGATAATAATTTTGAAAGTGAGGATGAAGGAGATTGTTTCAGAAATTTTGAAAGGCACTTATCCAAGCAAATAAAGTGATGTAAAGTACTGAATATACCTGCTAATGATATTTTGATTGATGTTTGGTACATATTACACGACGAAGCACATTCAGAAAAAACTTGTGAAACATGCTTAGATATGATGATGCTGGAGTAGACATGTAGTGAGGCATCATCATCATATTCCAAGGTAAGTTCTACATCTGGTGATGATGATGATACTGATTCTTGTTTGTCTTCTGCAGGAACCACAGAAAAGGTGACGAATCATGATGAAGATCATATATAGAGAACAGAAGAAATTCTAGTGTATGACCAGATAAATGTTAAGAAGAAAGAAAAGATCACTCCAGGAAGTGATTGTTTTATGGAGCCAGATTATGAATTGTTTGATGAAGACAGAGGTAGTGACCTGACTAAGTTTGAGAATTTTTTAGCAAAAGGGATAGAAAAGATGACACAGTAGCACAGACTTCCCCAAGAAGTCTTAATTGAAGGTTGGTGTAGGTTGCATGAGGCACCTCATTCAGAGACCACTTGCTCACTATATTTACATATTTTAAAAAGACATACAGTACCAAATCCGGAAGATCATCCTCCTGATGTTGGAAAGAAAAAGAAGGAGACAGCTTCACAAAAGAAAGGAAAAGTGAGGTCCAAAGATACTGAAATTCCTAAACTAAAGTGGATATTAGGTGGAGCAGCAGCTAGAGTTGCGAAGAAAAGAGAAGGTTCAGTCAAGCCTTTTACTGAGGATAGATCCTGGACTCTAAGATTTGATGATTCTAGGTCCAAACAAGGAGCTGCCATGGGGATTGATCTCATTAACCCATCAGGAAAATCTCACTTAGCTACATACAAATTACAGTTCCCCTGCACTAATAATGTGACAGAGTATGAGGCTCTGATTCATGGGATACTGTTTTCTCTCAACAGGAAGGTAAAAATTATGCATGTCTTTGGAGACTCAGAATTAGTTGTCAGACAGGTAAGAGGAATCTACTCTTGCAACTATAAGAGATTGTCAAATTATAGACACAGAGTGTGGGATTTGATTGAAGATTTTGATGCATTTAATATCACCCACATTCCTAGAGAACAGAATCATAGGGTAGATGTACTTGCCCAAGCTGCCAGTACACTAGAGCCATTATCTATATCAGGTCTAAAGAGATTTTCAGTAGAACTGGTATCTGTACCATCGGTACCTAATAATGTTACTAATCTTCAAGTTTTTGATGATGATCAGCATATCCTTGATTTCATCTCGAACAGGGATATATTTGATGCTCAGATCATAGATGAGAACAGTATGGAAGATCAAGTGTGGGAAGAAGATGAAATATTAGAGTTGCCTAGGAACAAGATTTCCCAAAGGTATGATTGAGTTAGAAAGATCCTTTGATTTAGATAATATGCTGAAACAGAAGGATCTTCCCAAAGCTGATGGAGGTCAGTTTTCACAAGTGAATATTGAACAAAATGAAGACAAAAGAAATGTCCTGATAGGTAAGGTTTGTACACCAGAAGAGTTAAAAGGAACAACTTAAGCTCTCAAAGATTACATACATGTTATTTCCTGGACATATGATGAATTGAAGACATATGACACATCAGTCATAACTCACACTATTCCCCTCAAGCCAGATGCTGAACCTTTCAGACATAAGCAAAAGCTAGTCAATGTTTTGCTTGAACCAATAATTTTTTAAGAAGTCAAGAAGCTATTAAATTCCCAGATAATCTTTCCTATAAGGCACTCCACTTGGGTGGCTAATCTAGTCCTAGTTAGAAAGAAGAATGGAGACATCAGGCTATGTGTAGATTTCAGGAATCTAAACAGAGCATCAGAGAAGGATAATTATCCCTTACCATCATTAGATGAAGTTGTATAGATTGTAAATGGAGCTAAAATGATGTCTTTTCTGGATGGTTTCTCATGATACAACCAAGTGATGGTTGATAAGGTTGACAGATTGAAAACTACCTTCACCACCAAGTGGGGGATATTTGCATATAGACGTATGCCATTTGGACTTATAAATGCTGGAGCTACATTCCAGTGAGCAATGGACATAACATTCAGAGGCTTAATAGGAAAATGTATAGTCATATACATGGATGACTTGACAGTATTCTCCAAAGAAAGGGGGAACCATGTAGCAGATCTCAAAAGTGTGCTGAAGAAATGTGAAGAGTATGGAATATCCTTGAACCCCAAGAAATGCATATTCGGGGTAACAACAGGCAAATTATTAGGCCATTTGATAACTAAAGATGGAATCATTATTGATCCCGCCAGAGTGGAGTCTATCATGAAAATACAACTCCCTGGAAGTAAAAAAGAACTTAAGTCTTACTTTGGTAAGATTAACTTTGTAAGAAAGTTCATCACTAGTTTTACAGAGATAGTCAGACCTCTAAATGCCATGCTAAAGAAAGATGCCAAGATTGAGTGGACAGCAGAGGGCAAAGCTACTTTTGAGGACATAAAGAAAGCCATATCAGATGCTCCTATCCTCATCAATCCCGATTATACAAAAGACTTCTACATTTATTCATTTGCCTCAGAACATACCTCTGCAATAGTATTGACTCAAAGGAATGAAGAGAAAGAAGCAAAACCAATAGCTTTCATGAGTTGTCCCTTCAAGGATGCTGAATTGAGATATGTAGATGTTGAAAGACAAGCACTTGCATTAGTTAGGGCAGTAAAGAAATTTAGGCATTATATACTAAGAAGCAAAGTGATTGCAGTAGTGCCTGATGCAGCAGTGAAGATGTTGCTAATGCAGAGTGAACCTGGTGAAAAAGAGCCAAGTGGATCACTATATTACAAGAGTATGACATGGAGATTACACCAATGAAATTGGTAAGAGGACAGGCTTTGAGTCAAATGATATTTGAAATTGATCCTAACATCACAAGTCAACAGTATGTTATCAATGCTAAGGACAATAAAGAGTGGTATTCATATATTAGGTACATCCTAATTACTGGAAGATGTCCTCCAAGAATGCAAGCTTCATAGAGAAGAGCCTTGAAAATAAGATCACAAAAGTATATGATGAAGGGAGGAACCCTGTTTAAGAAGAATTATGAAGGAATATACCTGAGATGCTTAGAAAAGCTAGAAGCAAAGAAGGTTTTATCAGAATTACATGACAAGTTTGGAATAGCACATGGATCAGCCCTAGCCACAACACATGCAATCCTCAGAGTAGGATATTATTGGCCCATAACTTTTAAAGATACAGTTGAACATGTTAGATGTTGTCATGTATGTCAGGTTGCTACCAATAGAGAGAAATATGTTGCACAACCCTTGCAGCCAGTGATGGAAGAGTGCCCATTTGCACAATGGGGCATGGACTTCATAGGACCAATCAATCCTCCATCCTCCTCAGGCCACAGGTATGTCTTAACAATTACTGACTATTGTACCAGATGGACTGAAGTGGTTAGCAGCAAGCCTTGTACTATAGATGATGTTATTAAATTTCTGGAAAGCAACATTGTTACCAGGTATGGAACTCCCTATGTTCTAGTAAGTGATAATGGTTCTGCCTTCACTTCAACCAAATTGTCAAGTTGGGCTTTTGATCGTGGGATCATACTCAAGTTCTCATCTAACTATTATCCCCAAGGGAATGGATTAGCAGAATCCACCAATAAAAATTTGCTGAATATCATAAGAAAATTAATAGAGAATAACCCTAGGGAATGGAACTCATTTCTAAAATATGCCTTATGGGTGGACAGAACTAGAATGAAAACTACGTTAGGAAACTCACCCTTCTAATTAGTATATGGGGTAGATCCTATCCTCCCTATTAACTTGAAAATTCCTACCTTGCAGTTTGCCCAAGAGTACCTAGGCATAGACAATAAACAAGAAGTCAGGTTGCTTTAGTTAATGCACCTGGAAGAGAAAAGAAGTCAAGAAATTGACCAATTTGCAAAACATCAGGCTGTTGTCAAATGCTAGTTTGACAAGAGAGCCAAAGTCAAAGCCTTCAGGATATCTGATTTAGTCCTGATGTGGGATAAAGCCCATGAGAGGAAAGGTGACCATGGCAAGTTTGACAAATTATGGATAGGTCCCTTTCAAATTTCTGAGATACTGGGAGACAACACTTATAGGCTTAAGAACCTGACAGGTGATGATGTCCCATTGCTAGTCAATGGACAATTCCTCAAACATTATTTTCAAGCCTAAGTGACTTCATGACAGTCATGTGTATCATTATGTACATTTGTATAGTTGCTTGTACAGCTGTGTTTTTGTTGTTTTGTTTGTTTGTTTGTTTGTTTTGTGGTTTGTTGTTGAGTTTTGTTTTGGCTAGTCAAGATGAGGAAACTTATCACTCCAGAAAATAACAAATTGTTAGGATTCAAGTGATGAGATCAGATTTAGACATAGGTTATGATTCATTCTAAGAAGTATTCATGATCAGGTCTGTGATATCCTTTTATCAGGGTGCCTTTTCTTGACCAAAGTGAATCAATCACAATGAAACACCTAACAGCCTTGGGTCTGTTGAACACACAAGTATAGGTGTTAAGTGAAAAATCTAAAGGGACTCTCTTGCTACCAATACAATCTCCAACCTAAAGCTGCAAGTGACTATACCTTGTATAAATGAGCTGACATGATGATATCAAATATAGAGTTTAAAGAAAAATTAGAAAAGAAATAAAATTAGGCCATCTAAGTAACTCTACCGAGGCTATGAATGCCTATTGGCAGTGGGGCTCTACTTAGGGAGATTCTATAGATAACCTTGCTAGGGCTATAGACGCCTACTGGCAGCAAGGCTCTATCCAGGTTGGCTATGAGGGATGATCTCCAACTATGTAGTTTAACAGCAATTACTTATGTTTTCAACTTGCTTTCAAGATGAAGATAATTAATCATTTGTACACACATGATCCTTTGTTAGCATTGTTACCATGATGAACTTTTGTCATTCAGAAGATCATGATGCTTGTGCTTAAAAAGAATTAGAATAATATGGATGAATGTGATTACATCACTTGAATCATTAGAATTTTTTTGTTTTCTTTGGTGGCAAGTTGTTGTGTGGTTACACAACATGCCCCATTTTGACTTGGCAAAACAGGGATCCAACTTTTGCTTGGCTTGTTTTGTGCTTTCTAGCGGTTTGGTAAAAGTAAGTCATGCAGATCATCATGCATGGAAGGGCTGGTAAGTCATCATCATGAGGTCAATTTGTCAAGATTCATATTTCCTTCTAGTAACCTCATATTTAGAAAGAGCATCAAATTTCATGCAAGTTTGCCTTTTTGCATCACCCTGATATTCATTAGGATGTGAAAGTTATGAATGGTCAAAGTTTGAGTCAAACCTGATATTTCTCAGGGGGAGGGTCATATTTCTTAACATCAGTCATATTACGGAAAGTCATCCCGATCTAATTTATCACCTGATAAATCATGCGGTCCAAATGTCTAAACATCAATTTAGGTGATAGTGACCTTTACCCGTCAATAGCCTTATGTATTTCGCGAGAGTCATATTTTTCAATGTAACCTGATATTTCTCAATATCCTCCTGCCACAAAATATCCCCCTAAGCCATTATCCTGATGATGTCATTCAAGTCTGATAAAAAAAAAACAAACATGACGATGACATAATCATCATTTTTACCTCTCAGGGGCATATTTCCTAAGCATGATCCTTCGCACAAACATGACGATGAAGTCGTGATGTCATAGCGATATAATGAGTGAATATCTAGATGACATCATCCTGATATTCTGAGAGAGAGACATATAGTTTATTCGGTCATCATCATTTTTGTAACATCACCCGATATATTGAAATATCCTCCTGATGTATAAAGCACGACCTAAGGGTGCGTTCATCACCTGATCTTGTCGAAGATAGTTTTTCCTCTCAAGGAGGATGATCACATTGCTCTCGGGATGATATTTTAGAATATCACCCCGATATCCAAATAATATCATGTATTTGAATATATCTCATCATATGGATATCACCCCGCTCCTGTTGCCACCATTGACATTTAATGCGTGTAGATGTGGTAGGTAGTTCTACCGACCACAAAACTTGATGACACACCTGGTGAAATACTGAGTTTCCATGAGAAATCAACGATTAAAATCTAATACATCAAGGTTTGCCCTAATTTCTCCCTAATTGCAAGGTTAAAAGGTAAATTCAATTGTCATTTTCACACTTACCTTACGATAAAATCATTATTACAGAGTGCTAGCTTCCAAACCCTCATACAAATGATACTTGGATGAACAGAGCTTACAGACAGGAAGAAGTGTAGGATTACCACCAGAATTAAGGGCGTTTCCAAAAAACCACTGGTATAATCAAAGGGATTTGCATAACCAGGAAACCCTCATCCTGTTGCTTCTACATAATCAGGTATGATGTTTTTGTTTTGAAATCGTAGTTTATGCATCCCATGATAAGTAAATGTTGAATAAGTACAGTATGCATGATGATTAGTAAAGATAAAATGTTATGTGCATGCATGTAAGTATCCATTGTAAGACCAATCTTGTTAATTGCAGATTTCTATGGCTGACAAGAGGTTAGCTAAGTGTGAAGCGGAGTTCAACAGGCCCATGTTCACATCTCCTAAAGGAATCTTGTTCAAATATGGTGCCATAACAGATACACATCAAGGAAGCACTAATTTAGAGGCCTAGTCCACCAAAATGAATGATGAAAAGAATAAAAGCACCTTGATAGATGTAGTGTTCATGTTTGGAATGTGGAATGCGGCTAGTTTCCCATACTCCATGGAATCTCCAAAGTTGGTTATTAAGTGTGCATGAAACTACAATCCATAGACAAGAGAGGTGGTAATGAATTGGAGAATATATGTAGACCTGTCCATCAAGGGTCTTTCCAAGACATTTGGATTGCCATTGGGTAGGAAGGTCAACAGTGTAGATCTGAAGAAATCTAAAGTTGAATATGAAATAATAAGAAGAAGGCAAGGAAGAACATGTATCAGTGGAGGGCCAAGAATAGCACATACCTTGCAGCTGCTAAGCTTCTTGTGCACTTGTATAAGTATGATTTTGATGAAGAGTATCAGTATATGATTGCATTACTTAGAAGGGTGACAGGCCAGCCTAATGCTGGTAGTTTTAAAGACTGGATGTACGGTGTCATCATGATGTGCATATATGCAGATATTAAGCCACTATGGGGCCAATTGATAAGTGATGCTCTACATGAGTAGCTGACGAACCTAGGAGGTTCAAATTATTCTGTTTATATGACATCATACATTGTCTACTCCTGTGCTTACAATGGCACATTTGATGCATTAACAATAGTTGGAAAGATTGGTGGAACCACCAATGATGCTCACATTTGGGATCACCATCCCCAGTTGCAGAGAGCTAATTACCTCTAGGATTATAAATTGGAAAATGATGCATTCTCTATGCATCTAGTGAGAACCATGGAGGAGGATAGGATGAAAAGATTGAGCATGGAGGCTCAAGAAATAATCTTTTTCCTACATGAGAATTGAGGGTTTTGAAGGACACCCCCTCATGCTGCCAAGATACCCCACTAATGCAGTGGTATTGATGGAATTTATAAGGCAGAGCTCCACCATACTGAAGACATACAAAGAGGCTCAGAAAATACAGCCAATTTTGTTTCCAGTAACTATTGGCTGGTATATGTGCCCAGATTTAGAAAGTATCAAGAAGGTGATGGTCAGTTTGAATAAAATGCAGTTGCAGCCATTCCCACTGGTAAGGCCATATGATCCTTATGGGAGGATATAGAAAATAATAGGGAAACCTATTCATAAGAGGCACCTAGAAGACTTCTTGACGGATTGTGAAGATGAAGCAGAAGCAAGAAGAAGAAGATACCAAAGGTTAACATTGAATCAAATCAAAACCTTTGACTACATCCCCATTCCTTCATTGTTGAAAAAGGATGATGGCAGAATAATAGTAGATGGGTATGAAGAAAAGAAAATATATAATGATACAATATCTACGCCTGATCTGATCATGCAGGAGGATATATCTTTAGATCCTTTCATTGCCAGGACATTACACCTAACCCAAGCTTGGGTTGATGAACAAATTGAGGCAATGAAGAAGAAAGTTGTTGTTATTACTATAGATAATAAAAAGAAGAGACAAGATATTCCTGATGAGGAATATGATGATTTTATAACTAAAAAAAGGAAGTCTAAAGGAGAGAGGTTGCCTCCATAACAACAACAAAGTAAAAGACCCCCTAGGACTAAGAAAGCTGATAATGAACCCAAGGGGGTGATCATTGAAAGGGCAGTGTTCCCAGATGAGGATGCGGTAGCATCAGGATCAGGATCAGCATCACCTCTATAGACAGGTAAACAAAAGTCCAAGAAAGATCAGACAGCAGAGGCAGTAGTTACTGAGACCCAAGAAGAGGGTCAGTCCTGACGAAAACAAATAGAAGAAGATATCCCTCTGGAGGAAGAGCCTGAGGAAGAGGAGGCCCCTTTGCTATTCAAAAGGAAAAGAAAAGCCCCAAGGGTGGTGGTAGCTACCCCACCTAAGAAACCAAGAACTTCCATGAGGGGCGAGATAAAGCAATCCCCTGTACTGTTGAAAGGGGCAGGTAGTGAAGTTTTTCATAAGGAATTTCAACACAATGTTCCACTTCCTACCATTGTGAAGTTCAAGACTAAACTTGTAGAAGAGCAAAGAAAAGAAACATCTAAGATATTCGAGGGAGGCATTATCTCATTGGATGAAATAGTCAATGTATCTGATGATGAGGTAGTGAAGAAAGTAGCTTCACAAAAGATGGAAACCCTTGCTACAAGTACGCACATGACTCCTCAGGGGACTCCATCAGTTCAAACAATATTGGAGGAGATGAAGCAAGTGGAATCGAAAAAAGAAAAGAGTCCAGAGAAGATAGCCCAAGAAATGGGGCTCGACACATTAGTTGCACAGGTGACAAGTCTTGTAGTAGTCGATTTGACATGTAGACAGGAGGTAAGTCCTGAACATCTAGCAGGTACACCTGATAAAAGAGAACATATAGAAGAAGTGGAGATGGTGGAACCAAAAGGCCATGCTTCATAAATAAGTCAACAACACCAACTGGACACATCAGCGAAGCCCGTTATAGTAGAAGTTCAGGAAAAGGGAGCTGATGAGAAGGATGTTTTAGAAGATCTTGCTTCTAAAGTTCAAGAAGTAAGTAATGCAGGTGCAGAACAAATGGTGGTTTCAGAACAAATACCAGCACCTAAGGAGGATTCCACAATATCCACTACTATAAATATGCCTCAACAAGAGGAAAGGTCAAAAGTGGATGAGGTAATAATGGAGAAGGATCATGATCATCATGATCATCATATAGACGCATCACAAGATCCTCCACCTCAGGATGATGCTCCTCCAGAAAAGAAAATTCCTTAGCATGAGGATGTACCATAGGATCACCCTTAGAGTGAGCATCATGAAGAAGAAACAAGAAAATCACCTTCTCCATCACATATGCTGACAGATACATGAGGTCAAGCTGAACATCATGATGATGCTAAGAAACATGATCAAGTACCTCAATGGTTGGAAAGGGAGGTCAATACAGAGGTAGATTTTGAGATTCAAGAATTTGATGTATCCACCTTGTTTTCAAAAAATATAATAAAACCAAAGAGGAAGGCCAGAATGACTTTAGCCATTAAGAGAGATCCAACAACTGGAAGGACTGCACAAATAGCAATCCCTACTATAGATAAAGAAAAGGGTAAAATTACTCTGGAAGAATTCTAGATTAATACAGTTGACTTGGGGTTTGCAAATGAAGACTAGGAAGGTCAAGAAGGTAAAGACATCATAGATTCTTTAATTCAAAAAGTTAAGAGAGAAAAGGCAAAAAATAAGCAACACAAAGAGCACATTGCTCAGTTGCATGCATATATAGGCAGGTTAACTAATCTTGAGGATAGTTCCACTGATCATGCAGTACCATTGACTACTATTTCCCAAGAGGAGGTAAATAAGTTGGATCTCATGAAACATGAGTCATCCATATTGAGAAAGTGGATGTATTCCACATTTGATATAGTGGAAGAAATGGTAAAGGCCTCTTTAAAGAGGTGGAGTTCTCTTAGCGGCTCCAGGAGAAAGGTAGACAAGCTACAAATGGAGACAGGTAAAAGATCTTTCCAATTAGAGAAGACATTAGATATCCTCAGAGAAATAAGGAGGATAAATCCTCAACTTCTCATCAACAAGCGGGTGTTGAATAATAATAATGCATTATTAATAGATATATGGTATAAGGACATTAAATTTGAATGTGATGTACTCAAAAGATGCAACAATAAGCTGAGAGAAATCAACATAAAGTTACATGACATGATGTCTTTTGAGGCAGAAATTTTGGAAACATTGGAAGGAAAAGTGGAAGGGAAGATAGATAATCAAGATGAAGAGTTTGCAATCCAAGCTCTACACAGTAACTTCCAATTTGTTGTTGATGATCCAGTAGGCCAAATGACAAAAGAAATCATGGATAAACTAGTGAGGACCAAAGTGAAAATGGAACATTATAATGAGACACTGTACAAGAGAAGAAATAAATTGGATAGCATCAGGAATAAATACCAGGCACATAAACATGCCATTATCAAACCAAAGACTCAGGATGGTAGAGAAATAGATAAAATTGTGCAGTTGTATGAACAGGTCAGGGTCATCATGCAGCCTCATATACAAGGTCGGCATCATTAGGATGATGAAGGGATAGAAAGTGATGCACCTGATGATGGAGTACATGAGTCAGATAAAGTAGATGATGATGCATCATGAAGTAAATATCAGCATCTGATACTTAGTGAAAATAAGTATTTCAGATAGTTGCCAACTAGCAACTTGTGCCATTTGATAAAGTTGACTTAGTCAAGGAAATACTGACCATAGATATTCATAGATAAATCAAGATCTTAGATCTTTTTTGTAACAAGTTCCTCACCTTGTTCTATAAAAGTTGCATGAATGCCTCATTTCAAACATTCGAAACTTAATTGAAATCCATCTGCTAAAATATTCAGGGCTCATTTCAAAGCTTTTTGTATACATTTATATCCTTGCATACTTAATGAATGAGAAGACTGTTTTGATTACAATTCATAGTAAATCTTGAGTAATCAGTGTATGAATTCTTGATATATGTGGTGATCTACTGCATCCCTTGGACTACATGTCTACTTGCATATGTTGTTTTCATACAATTCCTTTGAGGTTAGCATCAACTGTATCTAGCTGTGGAATGTCTTGGTGAACATATGGTTTGGTTTTCTTCTCTTCATCACTGTATCTGATGTACATGTGATTCAATAGCTAAAGGTTCAACTTTAATTTGAAGCATCTCTTTCAATTTCATTTAAATTTCAAACCATTTCACCATCATAATTCCAAATAATTGATAATCTCAAGCAAATAATGCAAATATGTGGACATCTCGTAGATAATTGAAAATATTTAGCATATTTGAAGCTAAAGCATGTATAATTGATGAATATCATGCAAATATTTGAGCATAACTATATCATTTGATCAAACATCTGTATAAAATGCTCTCTCTGTGAAGAATCTTTACAGAAATAATGTCATGATGATGAACTCAACGTAAGGCCCCAAAATGGAAACAGCAACGAACATCAACCTCTAAGTAACGTCAGATGATTAAGACCTAATCACTGGAGACTTGGGATCATGAATTCTCTAAATTCATCGTATCTTTCAAGATGAATATAGGTTAATGTGTACTTTTATTCTATGCTTGTTTATGACTAACATCATGACCAACAAACCCTCACTCATTTTTGACAAGGAATTCACCCATACTCTGCTTTGGTAGTTAATGCCATTTCTTTCTTTATTTTTGACAAGGTTTGTACCCTTCACTTCCTTTTCCCTTTACCACCAAGCAAACCCACACACAAAAAGCAAAGCAACATCCATAGCAGGGTTCCTTATTTTGCTAAGGAGTAAAATGGGGTGTGTTGTGAATGTCACAACAAACCCTTAAGAGAAAATGACCAAGGTGAAACTTGGGCACAAAGTTCTTGGAGAAGTTCTCTAATTAAATGTTGATGTTGTTGACATTGTGGGCACTTCTTGACATAAGTTAAGGAATCTTGTTCCATGCATTGTTAGTAATACCCCATACATATTAGTTTTTGTACCAATGATTTTCATCCAAAATACCCTCTACAAGAACTAGAGTGAGCTTCTTCTAAAGCTATCAGGATCTCTGAATTACTAAGACATTGGAGGAGAACAAAATTATAACTTCATCTGTATAAGATATTAGATAGAATGATATAGTGCACTGCAAGTTTACATAGATGAACTTGAGCATTTTTAGATGTTGAATTAGGGATGGTTCCATCATGGAAATAGTTGAATATATGGGAGAACCATTCATCAGAGTTCACATTACAATAGAGGTTAGTGTTTGAAGGTACTACCTCTTCTAATGTCAATGTCTTAAGATTATGTATGATGAAAGTATATTCATCAGGTGAATTGGTTAGGGATATAAGGGAAGCTGCACTTGCCATTACATCTGTGTATTGATTGTCTTTTCTAGGTATAGTTTCAATTGAGAAAGATGTAAACTATTGTAACAAAGATAAGGCCATATCGTGGTATTGAGATAATTTTTCTTGTTTTGCTTGACATGATCCTATTTTCTGTTGTACAATTAATTGTGAATCACCATATATGGTGATGTTTTTGATATTTAAAGCCAAGGCGACATGAAGTCCTATGACGAGAGCTTCATACTCAACGATGTTGTTTGTGCATGAGAAATTTAGATGATAAGACATAAGAATCGGCTTACCTGAAGGAGGTACTAATATAACACTAGCACCAGAACTAGTTCAACATCTTAATTTATCAAAATATAATTCCCATTTGTCATATTTATCCATATTTAATATTTGATCATCAGGAAATGTCTCCTAGTTTTGTATAGAAAAGGGAGAAGGTGCTTCAGCTAAATTGTCAGTTAACGCTTGTCCTTTAATTGCTTTTTGAGATATAAATTTGAGATTGAATTCAGTTAACAACATAACCCATTTAGCAAGGTGACCTTAAAGATCTGTTTTAGCAAATAAATATTTCAAAGGATCAAATTTTACCATGACGTGTATCTCAGCATTTAAAAAATAATGCCTAAGATTTTGTGTTGCGAAGACAAGAGCTAACCATTGTTTCTCAATGATAGTATATCACACTTCATAATTAAGCAATGTTCGGCTAATGTAATATACAACATGTTACTTACCTTCAGTGTCATGTTGTGCTAATAATGTTGTAAGGGCATTATTACATGTTGAGGTATAAAGAATGAAAGGTTTATTAGCAATAGCAAGTTGTAAAATAGGAGAGTAAGTGAGATAACTTTTTAAGTGCTCTAAAGCCTTTTGACATTCTGAATTCCATTAAAATTTCAAATCCTTCTTTAGTAGTTGGGTAAAAGGGTGAGTCATATCCATGAGTTGTGAGACAAATTGACAAATGCCCTGTATCTTCCCTTGCAAACTACGAAGTTGAGATATGCTTTTAGGTGGTGGCATATTAACAATTGCGTGAATATTTTTCATATCTACCTCAATACCATGATTCCAAACTATAAATCCCAATAGTTTCCCATTGTCTACACCAAAGATGTACTTACATAGATTTAATCACATGTTGTATTCAATTATTCACTCAAAGATCTGTCAAAGCATCATGGCATGATCTTGGTGATGAATAGACTTCACCAAGATGTCATCGACATAGTCCTCTAAGATATTGTGCACGTAATCATGAAAGATAAGAGTCATAGCACGTTGTTAAGTTGCTCTGGCACTCTTAAGTCCAAATGGCATGACTACCCAACAAAATTTTCCCCATGGTGTTATAAAGGTTGTTTTATATTGATCCTGAGGGTTTATAAAAATTTGATTATATCTTGAAAATTTGTCCATGAAGAAGAGTAGTTCATGGATGGCTATTGAATCAACAATCATATCAATGTTTGGAATAGGGAAATCTGTTAGAAATGAAAGCAACACTAATTCAATGGAAATCTAATTCAAGATAAATTTCAGCAATCTTTAACTGTGTGCTATTAACAATGGAGATTGTAACAAAACATAAGCCCACAATACAGAAATATACCAGAAGTAGAATGAAGCACATAACACAAGTGTTTAATATGGAGAAATCCCTTTCGAGTAAAAAACTCCACCAAGAAAAGAGGTCAAGTTGTATTATCTTCACAAAAGGAGGTTATAAATACATTCACTTCTTCTGTCCTTCAACCTTCACTTCGGCAAAACCTGGGTACCTGTAAACTGTTATATATCTCTCATCTACTATGCTATGGTTTATATAGAATTTATACAACCTCAAGACATTAAATGACTTCTTACAAGCTCATAACACTTGTCAAGAGTCAACAATACAACCTTGGGTGTCCATGACCAAGAATAGGCTCTTACGGGGTCATAAATACTGTCATACATGCATCCTACACTTGGAAAAATGTGCCCATGCAAGATTGAACACCTTGGGGCCAAAAATAGCCACTTACAACATCTTATGACGTGCCATATGCTATTATAAGTGTCATAGATTTTTTATGACAACTTACAGTTGTCATAGAATCTCTTACACCTTACAACATCTATGACATGCGTCATAAAACTAAAAATAGATTATTCCTCCACATGTGCACCCCACTTTGACAAATTACCATTTACCATAGTAAATGACATCATGTAATTTCCACCAGTAACTCTGGGACTTACCATCCAATAACTCAGTAATTACTGTGGATAGTAAATAATTTTTACGTTTGCCAGTGAAAATTGTACATCTCTTATGGGTAATTACAAATAATAAATTGAATAATACAATAATGGAATTTACAAGGTTAATGTCACCTTATCCCAACATTATCCCACTTGACCTTATACATTGTAAATTAACCCATAGGAAATCAAATGAAAAATAATCAGGCACTAGAAATAAGGCCCATGGCCTCTCTGCACCATATGAACTTCTTTGTGCTCACAGGCTTAGTCAATGAATCTACAACATTCTCTTCAGTGTCTATCTTATTCAGCTCAATTTCTCCATTTTTAACTAACTCCCGAACAAAGTGATACTGAACATCAACATGCCTAGTCTGAGCATGATACATGGGATTCTTGGCCAAACAAATACTACTCTAGCTATCACAACCAATCTGAACGATCTTGCAATCAAAACCAATACCTGTACCCAGTCTCCTCAAACAAACTACCTCCTTAGAGACATGAGTAGCAGCCATATACTCTACTTTTGTGGTGGACAAAGCAATTGTAGGCTGCCTCTTACTCATCCAACTCACTACACCTCCAAACAAAGTAAACACATAGCCACTAGTGGACCTTCGACTATCCAAGTCACCTGCCCAATCTGCATCAACAAAACCCTGTATGTCCAAAGATTTATCAGCACTATCAGTACTAAAGTAAACCAAACAATGATCAGGAGTACCTACAAGATATTTAAACTCCCTCTTCACATAGTTCCAATGTTGTCTACTAGGGCTAGACATAAATCTGCTCAAAACTCCCACTGCTTGGGCAATATATGGTCTAGTGCAAACCATTGCATACATCAAACTCCCTACAACACTAGCATATGGCACATTAGACATATCCTCGAGATAATCCTTAGTCTTTGGACACATATCTAATGAAAGCTTAGTACCAATGGGTAATGGAACTCTAACTAGGTTACAATCCTTCAAACTAAACCTTTGCAAAATAGTATTCACATACTTACTTTGTGACAACCAAAGCTTTCTGTTAACTCTGTCCCTCCTGATCTCCATTCCCAAAATATACCTTGTAGCACCAAGATCCTTCATCTCAAATGCACTTGAAAGCTAGGCTTTAAGCTCATTAATCATACCCTTAGTATTGCTGAAAAACATGTCATCAACATACAAAGCAATAACCAGTATAGAATCATCAACACAATAAATGTAAACACAGTGATCCTCTTCACTTCTAACAAAATCCAATTTCAAAACAAATGAGTCAAACTTTTGATACCATATTCTGAGGGACTATTTCAAACCATAAAGATACCTCTTTAACTTGCAAACCCAATGTTCTTTTCCTTTTACCTGAAAACCTGTAGGTTGTTGCATATAAATTTCTTCTTCAAGATCTCCATGCAAGAACGTAGTCTTAAAATCCATTTGCTCAATCTCCCAATCATAATCTGTAGTAATGGATAAGAGAAATCTAATAGAAGTCAATTTATCAACAGGAGAGAATATCTCACCAAAATCAACTCCCTCTCTTTAGGAGTAGCCCTTGGCTACCAGTCTAGCCTTGTACTTCTCCAATGACCCATCTGCTCCAAGAAAAATTTTGAAGACCCACTTACAACCTATGGCCTTTCTTCCTTTAGGCAAATGAACAAGATCCCAAGGGTTACAAGAGTCTAAAGCCATCATCTCCTCCTGCATGGCTAACTACCAAGACTCACAATCATCTATAGAAATAGCTTCCCTATAGGATCTAGGTTCATCGTTAGTACTCAATAAAGCATATACACAATGGAAATCTGGTGGGCTATACCTATCAATTGGATTCCTTTGTCTTGTGGATCTCCTCAAGGGTGGATTAAGAGACTCTACTTGTTCTTCTACATGATCATCTGTACCAACTTCTTCTATAACAAAAGACTCATTTTCATCAGAACTACTTGAATCTTCTTCGTCTTCTTCTTCACCCCACAATCCATCATTTTGTTCTTCCCAAGGTGCATCTTGTTTCTCTAAATCAAAGTGCACCTTCTTTACCTTTTCATCTTTTTCTTTTGGCTGCTCAGGTTTAGAAATAGCTCTAAGTTCCTGAAAATAACATCTCTAGAAAAAATAATCTTGTAGGTAAATGGATTCCAAAGCTTATAATCTTTGACATTATCACCATATCCAATGAATGTACACTTTTTAGCCTTTGGATCCAACTTAGATCACTTTTCCTTAGGCATATGAACAAAAGCCTCATAACCAAAAACCTTAAATGTGAAACATAAGGTTTCTTACCTGTCCACACTTCATAAGGTGTTGAATCAAGAGCCTTACAAGGAAATCTATTTATCAAGTAGCAAGCAGTACACACAACCTCTACCCAAAAGCATTTATCCAACTGTGCATTACTAAGCATACTCCCGGCTCTTTCCATAATTGTTCGGTTCATCCTTTTTGCAACACCATTCTGTTGTAGTGTATACAAAGTTATCTTTTGTCTGATAATACCTGCATGCTTACAAAACTCATCAAATTCCTTAGAGCAATATTCCCCTCCATTGTCAGATCTTAATATTTTTATCTTAAAACTTGATTGGTTCTCTACTAAGACATTGAATTCCTTAAACTTAGTGAAAACTTTAGATTTATGTTTCATAAAATAAATCCATGTAAATCTAGATACATCATCAATGAATGTGACAAAATAATGAAATTTTCTGATAGTTTCATTATCCACAGGCCCAAACACAACCATATGAATAATTTCTAACTTCTCTTTTGCTCTATTGCTTCCTGAAGGAAATGATTTTCTATTTTGTTTACCAAACACACAATGCTCATAGAAATCAAAGTGCTCATCAAAATAGGAGAAACCATCCAACAAATTTTTATTCTTAATAGCTTTTAATATATTATTACTTATGTGGCCCTGTTGGTTCCTGCTGCCGTCTCAAGTTTCAAACATTCATCTGCAAGTCCCTTCATAAAAATCCAAAAAATTCTAAGTATGGCGACCTCCTTTTTCATACTTGTATCTTTGTATGCTTATCAGGCTTGTATGTGCAATTCTGGGTGTGAAAAGTGGATATACATTAAAGATTCCATCACAAATTCTACGAATATTCCCTGCTTGTATGTGAGGGTTTGCATATATATTTATGTTGTATGTTTAGACATAAAATGGGTAGATACAATGACAACATGCAAAGAAAATATACATCAGTACACATACAAAGGAAATGCACATTAAGGCCGACATACATTAGCTATAGTGATAGAGGGTCATCGACATGACAAGATGCATCGGTAGCCAGCTCCAAAGTTTCCCTGATGGCCAATGCATATACAAGGAAAACATGCAAAGGGCTTTGTTTCTGGTGTATAAATCACATTGTATACAAGAGGTGGGACCCGCAGGTATACAAAGGAGATTGTATGTGTTCGATATACAATGTGAGCATGCAAGGTAGAATGTATATCAGGTAGATGCATCAGTAGAAAATGTACAAGAAGATATATACAAAGAGTGCATACAAAGAAAAGATGCATGCAAGGAAAGAACCAAAGGGTGGGGCCTGCCGATTACATATATTTGTGATTGTATGTTTGCACATACAATCAAATAGACATTCCTAATATACAAGTCGGTTCTGAAATGAACATACATTCCGGTTGATAAAAGATGAAGTCTGCTGTTTGTATGTATGTTTTTCTTGTATGTATGCTTTGTATATGCCGATATACAAGGGAATGGAGATACAAGGCCCAGATTTCAAATTCCTTCCAATCTGATTAACACAGTGGCTGGTGTCCGCAGAATGTATATTATGCATTGTATATGCCGATATACAATGAAAAGTACAATGAGAATAGATACAAGCCAGATTTCAAGGTAATTCCAATCTTTTTCATAATGATTTGAAATCTGTGAGTTGTATATTATGTTTGTATATGCAATATACAAAGTGACATGCAAAAGGGAGATGCAAGGCCCAAACCTGATGGCGATTGTAATTTAATTCATAATGATTTGGCGTTTGCCTTATCTATTTGTGATTGTATGTATATGCTTTTGCATATACATTGGGCGAAAGTGGCAAAAGGTGAAAAAGGTAAAATAAGAAAGCGAAAGTCAGTGATAGGGAGATAAAGCACCTATGTGGTAGGATTCTACTGGCCAATGGATTCTAGCATGATTAGGAGCTGAAGATCTTGGTGATAAGTGGGAACATGATAGCCCGTTTCAAATTTCCAAAGCATAAGGTTTTCCTATGTATCTACAGTAGCATTCTTGGTGGGAAAATTGCATGGCACATAGTCTACTATGTTTCCAAGGCTGCGAGTTGGTATACCATTAATGGCAGGATTGCAGAAAGGTATGGGTCTGATTGACCGGCCAGCTACCAATATTTGATGAGAAAATCTTTAGACAACGGCACACTCCCCGATTCCACCTACTCTTTCCCTCTCCCTCTCTTTGGTGCATTCAATGTTTTTATGCACCATTCTCATGATGCAGTGCATCTGTTGAAATTTTGAAAAGACCCTGTGATTAATTGCTGAGTACACATTCTTGCTATAAAAGGCAAATTGTGTCACTCATTTCAGGTTGTTGAAGACTTGGGCATTTTTTTTGGAAAATAAAGAAGAATAGAGCATTTCTTGGTTGTTCTGTCTCTGTTGGAGTTTATGAGTTGCATTTTGAATGCAGGTTGCACATATGTTTAGTTTCAGTGTTGTTTTATATGAAAAATACATTGTTGCATGTGTTTAACTGCTTGTCTCCATTGTTGTATGCATTGCTTCTTCTAAATCTGGTTGCTAAGGGTTTCTAAGATTCTAGGATATAGATTTCTATATTACATGCTTGATCTGTGACTTCCATTCAATGAGTGGATTAAACTATTTTAGGTTAAGTATGGGGAAGAATGTATGTTAGTAGGGATATCTGTAAGTAGAGGCAGCTAAATACTCAGTCTTGGGTGGTGTTTGTAAGTTAAAGACCAGTCCTAACCCCTTGAAACTTGAATGCTAATGCAAATCATTCATTTATATACGTCTAGTTGACTCCTTTCCCTGAGATAGGCACTAGTTTGCTCCCTATGTAATAGTTATGATCCAAAACCCCCTATCTTGCATCCAAATTATAAAAAAAAATTATTTTATTATTCCAACCTGTTAGTTTGTAGGAGTAGGAATAGGACCCCTGCATACTCTCATCCTCAACTAGTTAGATATGTCCAAGAATGTTGCCAACCTTGTGATTCTTGGTCCACACATGAGAGTATTCTACCTGCTATTGTAAAGCTAAATCTTTCTGTCATTGGGTGAGTCAAGATCAAATCTTTAGCTATAGGGATATCCCCCTTGGTGCAACAGAACCAAAAGTGAAGGGGAGGCAGCTCACGTAACCTCCTTTATTTGTTGGCTGAATCTGCCTATGCATTGGAACTGGCAAACCCTCTACCGATCTGGAAACTAACATGCCCAATCTATAGTGCCACAACATACATGTATTTTTAGTAGTGGCCTTAGATACATAGGAGGCATTACAAACTGTAGTGGCTTCAAGCTTAAACAAGTTCCTGAATCTCTTCCCTTTCGCTACCACCAAGTTCCCTCTTAGCAATCTGTAGCCATGCTTGTCAAATGTCACATGCATTCACAAATCATTCAACTTTGAAACTGAAATTAGATTTCTAGCTAATCTAGGAACATACAAAACACCAGGGAGGATTTTAATCCTCCCATCATTGAAACACAACAATACCTTTCCTTTCCCGACAATTAGATTTGAAGATTTGTCACTAAGGTAGATATTACCTCCATCATATTCTTCATATGTGGAGACCCATTCCTTATGTGGGGTCATATGAAATGAGCATCCTGAGTCAACCAACTAGTTTTCATTAGAAACAACATTACATATAGAAAGTAAAACTTATTCACCTACATTCGAGGACTTATCTGAAGCACTCTCCCACTGTTTCTTGGGCTTTCTGCACTCCTTCACAAGTTTCCTTTTACCACAGTTCCAACACTTAACTCTGTTCTTTTTACCAGGAGTCTTATACTAGCCCTTGGACTTGTCCTTAGTCCCTTTTTAATCTCCTTTAGGTCCTCTTTCCTTAGACCTTCCCCTAACACCAAGAGCATCCCCTGAACTATCTGAAATCTTCTTCCTCAATTCTTGTGACAGTAGCACTGAAACAAGAGCATCCAACTTTGAATCCGCAAGGTTAACAGTGATAGAAATGATAACATTCTCCCAAGACTCAGGTAGAGAACAAAGAAGTAAGATACATTTATCTTCCTCACTAACCTCAACATCTACTGAATCAAGTTGACTCACTAACAAATTAAAAGAATATAAATGCTCTGCAACTGATTCACCTTCTCACATTTTCATGGAAAATAATTTTCTTTTTAAATAACATTTATTTAGCATACTCTTGGCTTGATAGATCTCACCCAACTATTTCCACAACTTGTATGTAGTCTCTTCCTTTGCGACATTTAATAGGATAGAGTCTGAAAGACACAACAGGATGGTTCCCCGTGCCTTCTTATCTATTCTATCCCACTCATCTTGAGAGACATCATCAGGTTTCTTCTTTTTTTGAACAGCCAACTATTGGTTTCTTTCTTCCAACAAATCTTCCATTTTCAACTTCAACAACTCATACCCCATTCCGTTTAACTTCTCAATGTCTATTCAAGAGGTTGATGCAACAATGGATGCAGCCATAATATCAACACAAGATCTACAAAACAAACACAACCAAATCTCCCACTGTAGCTACAGCTTCCACACTACCACCCAAGAGTCAAAGTTGGCTAGGCTCTGATACCAAATGTTAGAAATGAAAGCAACACTACTTCAATGGAAATCTTATTCAAGATAAATTTCAACAATCTTTAACTATGTGCTATTAACAATGGAGATTGTAATAAAACATAAACCCACAATATAGAAATATACTAGAAGTAGAATGAAGCACATAACATAAGTGTTTAACATAGAGAAAACCCCTTTGGGTAAAAAAACTCCACCAAGAAAAGAGGTTAAGTTGTATTATCTTCACAAAAGGAGATTACAAATACATTCACTTCCTCTGTTCTCCAACCTTCACTCTGGCAAAACCTAGGTACCTGTAAATTGTTATATATCTCTCATCTACTATGTTATATTTTATATAGAATTTACACAACTTCAAGACATTAAATGACTTCTAACAATCTATAACACTTGTCAAGAGTCAGCAATACAACTTTGGGTGTCCATGGCCAAGAATAGGCTCTTACGAGGTCATAAATGCTATCATACATTCATCCTACACTTGGAAAAATGTGCCCATGCAAGCTTGAATGCCTTGGGGCCAAAAATAGCCACTTACAACATCTTATTATTTGTCATATGCTATTATAAGTGTCATAGATTCTTATGAAAACTTACAGTTGTCATAGAATATCTTACACCTTCTTACAACATATATGATGTGTGTCATAACACTAAAAATAGATTATTCCTCCACATATGCACCCCACTTTGACCAATTACCCTTTACCATACTAAATGACATCTCATAACTACCGCTGCTAACTCTAGGACTTACCATGCAGTAACTCCGTAATTACTGTGGACAGTAAATAATTTTTACTTCTACCCGTGAAACTTGTACATCCCTTATGGGTAATTACAAATAATAAATGGAATAATACAATAATGGGATTTACAAGGTTAATGACACCTTATCCAAACAAAATCATCTTTCAAAGACGTAAGATTCAAATGTTGAAAGTTGGTGCACATCTGAATATGACCATCAGGTTTAGCAACAACCACGATATTTGAAATCTAAGGTGAATAGTCAATAGGGCGGATAAAGCCAACTTGTAAAAGATTTTCAATCTCAGCCTTAATGAGTAATGCAATCTTGGGATTCATATTATAGATCTTTTGTTTAAATGGCTTAGCATCTAGTTTTAATATGATATTATGTCTTACAATCTGAGAATCAATGCCAGGCATATTTGAGTAAATCCAAGCAAACAATTCAAATAATTCATGTAACAGCTAGGTCATATATTCTTTTTCTTCTACATTTAAACAATTTCCTAGAGGGATAATTTTTTCAATATTATCTTTCTCCATGAAAACATCAATAGTCTTTCCATTAAGTAGACTATTGTGGTCTAGGAGATCAGTTGATTGTGGTAATTCTTCAAATTCTTCCTTTGATTTTAGAGTAGTATTTATCATGTTAGTGGAATTTCCAAAACATGCAGTACTATTCAAACAATATGGTAATCCATGTTTATGATGGTAATGGGGAATATTGTTGTAAGCACCCAAGAATTCAATTATCACTTCATTTGTTGAAAAGATATCCAAAGGAATTTCTCCTAGAGGACAATTAGTGTCAATCATCTCAGGAAATATCAAATTAAGCATTGATATTGTATTCACATTAAGATTAGGATGTCTATGGGATTTAGATTCATTGAAAGGATTATATCCAATGCCACTTAAGTAATGTCATGAAGTGGATTCTATAGGTACTTAAATTCCTTATTGATTAATATCGCAACCATTACCTACATAGTCACAATTCCTATAAAGGATCTAAAATCCTCGACCATAGAGAGAAGACATTTCCTTAGAAGAAGGTGGTGCCTCATAAGTCTCATAATTTGTAGTGTAAGTAAAAGTATTATTCATGTTCATTACAAAAGAGACTTTTGGATTTGAATTTTTAGATGAGGCCGGTGCAATATTTGATGTTTCAGGATCAGGATTATTAGTTTTATATTCACCTATGGAGGGAGATGTAAAATCTAATGAACCCCAATCATCACCAAGAAATGCATTCGATTGCTTGGACTCTTGCACAACATTATCTTTGGCAAGAGGAGTTGATGCTCGCAAACTTTCAAGTTGTTTAAGATCTTGTGATGAATGAATTATTTTTATGATTCAGTTTGTAAATAGTTATCTGGTTTAGGATCAACATCAATAGTTTGAAGTTTGTCTTTATAAATAAACTTGATCAAACGATGAAGAGTTGAAGGAACTTCCCCCAATGCATGCATCCAAGGTCTACCAAGAATCATGTTGTAAGATAAGGAACCAGGCATGACATGAATCAAGATAGATAAATCCACAGGTCCAACTTGTACAGGTAAAGTTATGGTGCCTACGGATTGCCTTCCAACATTATCAAAGCCACAGATACTTATTCTATCTAATTTAATCAAAGATGTATTAAATGTGATTTTCTATAATAAATTGATGCCACAAACATTAAGATTTGATACATTATCAATCATAACTTGCTTAATAAGTTTCTTATTTATTGTAATGAAGATAATCAAAGAATCATACTAATTTTGATCTTCAAGAGATGGAAACTCATGTTGTTGGAATAGAATATCTATATTTACTACATGCATACAATCTAAGAGATCTACTACATCATTCATCTTGTCAATAGGTGGCACAATCACCTTTTGTAAATCTTCCTAGAGAATTTCATGGTATGTAGGTGAAGTTTGTATAAGTTCCCAAAGAGACATCTTAATAGGAGTAGCATGAAGCTACACCACAAGACCATAATCTTGGCCAACCTTTTGTGTTAAACGAGGTACTTGAGGAATAATAGATTGAGAAGTTGGTAAAGATATCAGAATGCTCAATTATTGTTTAGTTTGTTTGTTATTCCAAGTATTGTATGTATGAGCAACCACAGTATGACTAGGTTGTTGTGAATTTTTATGCGTTATTTGTTTAGCATAGTTATAAATGTAATTAGGAGGTCAAGAAGAAGGTGGAAGACCTCTAATAATGAGAACTAGTCTAGAGCATGGTTGAGCCACATATGAACAAAAGTTGACTGCTATTTTTTGTTGCATAGGTTCTTCTTGAGGATTAGGAACATAAATTACATTTACTAATCTTTGAAACAACGACAACTTAGGAGTCGTAGTGGAATGTTCAATCCATATAATGTCCTCATGGGATTCATCTAACATATTGAAGTCATCACAACTAAATGGCTCATCGTACACATGAAAGTCTTGCAAAAAGTAATATGACATTATAGCATGTTCTAATTAACCCAAGACTTAAATGTAAAATGATATAGCATAAACTTTGTGAAAATGAAATATAGCACTTATGTAAAACACAAAGTTGTAATGTCAAACTCTTTTAATGAAAGGATAAAGAAATCACTCAAGTTTCAATGCATGTACTTTCAGAAAAGAGGGCTTGCAATCTAAATATGATTTAGGGCAACAAACTAATTGAGATCTGATATTAAAAAGGATGCAAATTCTTTTAGATCACGGGTTCACCAAAATGTTTAGTGGGAAAATGGGGAATCAAGATAGTTATCAAAGACTTCAAGTCCCACACTTTCACTCACTAAAGCATTAGGGAAGTAAGGAATAAGCTTATGGATAAACTACTAATTTCCTAGATTCTCTTTTACTACTAATCATGTCTATGTGGAAGTTTTTGATCAAGTTTTTACAAGCTAGTATCACTCACTAAGCATGAAACCCTAAATTACTAATCAGACAATAATAACTAAATTTATGACATAGATATAGATAAAATTATTACATAAATGTAGAGAATATAGTTTTGAGAAAATGTACCCAAAAACAGAGGCTATGATGGGCTAGGACACTAGTCACAAAGTCCCAAAGGTTTCCAACTGTTGGGATCTTTTGTCACAGCTATCTAACAATCTTCAGAGGTTTCTTGATCCTAAAGAAAATACCCATGTGGGCTAGGGCATGAGTCATAAAGCCCTAAAAATCTCGTAATCTCAAAATCTAAAACTTTGTGATGACTGTGTCTATAATATTCATCTTCCTGTCGCTCCTTTTTGCTAGATATCAACAAATTTAACCTACAAATATAAAAGGAGGAGAAATATGGTTGCGGCTATATACGACCTTGCCTTAGTCAAGCCCCGTTTTCAGTATTCCTACCTTAACAATAGCCAAGCATAAAGATCTATAGATGTGTGTGCTCAGCTAACAAATGTGTATGCAGAAATCTAAAACCCTAGATGACTCACGCATTAAGGAAAGATCAACACTTTTCTTCACTCAATGAAACAAACACAACTTCATCTCAAGGAGATGATAGCAATGAAGACTTGTAGAACAAGAAGGCAAGGTAGCTGTATCCATGGAGGATTTACAAGCTTGATGTTGGAGGCTTCAACTATTCTCCCGATGCTATAAAAGGTTGTTCAAACCCTAGGAAGAGAAAGATAGCCTCAAGATCTTGATTCCTAATCTCCATCAAATATCTCCATGATTGCAAATTCAAATAACTTTAAGAGAATCAACAAGTTGTTGATCTTCCATGGCAATTTTGTAGAGTTTGGACATAAAGATTACATATAGATTGTGAGTCATAAAATGATTTTCAAATGTCTTTAAATATCTAACCTTAGGAATTTCAAATTTCAAAATAATATGTTGACATCTTGTGAAAAATGAAAATTTGAAAATAGAATCTTGAAATGCACTATGGGAGATGACACCCC
Organism: Cunninghamia lanceolata; assembly: GCA_027924645.1. Lineage (NCBI taxonomy): Eukaryota > Viridiplantae > Streptophyta > Pinopsida > Cupressales > Cupressaceae > Cunninghamia > Cunninghamia lanceolata. The sequence goes on from BSBN01001281.1 coordinate 21,713,290, forward strand.
ACCAAAATTCAAAACCCTGGGAAATAGGGTAGGTCTAGGGCATGAGTGCCCAAGCCCAAGCCCTAACTTTTTGATCATGTCTGCCTTAAGGGGGTCCAGGGAATCCCAATTCTAAATTTCTTTTTCACCTTTAGCCTTTAGTTAACTTGAAATATGACATTTCTTCAGTTAGGCATAGGTCAATCAAGGTTTATGAAGATCTGAAATAAACTAGGTTGAAAGGATACCAAAGGAAAGGAGCTAAACTATGATAAATTTTACCATTCCATGTAGGAGGACAATTTATAATATAACACTAGCATTTCTACATGCTTCACTCTTAGGTTCATATTCCAAAGGTATTAATATATGTTACTTCCCATTTGATCTTATAGTGTAAATATTCTTTGATCTGTCATGTATAGCCTTTCTATCATACTGCCATGGTCTCCCCAACAATATATGGCATACAAACATTGACATAATATCACATAATACCCCATCATTATAAGATCCTATATGAAATTTCACCAAACATTGTTCACTCACTAGTACCTTATGTTCATCTTGAACCATGCTATCTTCTATGGCTTAGGGTGTTTCAATCTCTCCAGGTTCAGCTTAGTAACCATCTCCTCTGAAACTAAATTATCTATACTACCACTATCAATGATCACTTTACAACATTTACCTCCTATTTGCATCTTTGTTTGAAACAAACTTTTTCTTTGCGGTGGCTCCCCAGTTGTCTCTACCTGAAATAAGGCTCTCCTCATGACTAATGATTCTCCTTTCCCTGGATTTCTAATGGAACTAGGTGATCCAACAAGTTCTTTCTCTGCATAAGTTGCTCTTGCACTATTCTCTATTCTCTTTCTTATACTTCCTTGATGACATTCAAATGCTCTATGTCCTTCACCTCCACACTAAAAAAAAGTTCCTCTGAATTATCTCTTATCAATCCCTCTTTCATCTCTCTTATACCCTTCATTACTATAAGAATTATGATTCCCTCTACTATTCGAGTAGAAACTTCTATCATCTCTTCGATATGAATTGTTATCTCTATTTCTTATATGGACTAGTTTCTTTTCTTTTCTCTGCATAAGGTCTATCTCCTCTAGAATATGTTCTACCTCTTTGAAATTTGCCTCTTCTACCTCTCTACCTTTGCTCATGCTTCTTATTCAACTTGTCTTCAACTTTCAACGCAAACTAATTTGCTTCTTCTATTGTTGTAATTCTCACCAAACTTAGTTCTTGAATATTCATCCTCAATCCATTTATGTATCTTGCCACTTTCTCCTTACTTGCTTCACTATGTCTAGTGCTTATGATCATCTTCTGAAATTCTTCAATGTACTCCTTTAGATATTTCTCCTTTTGCCTCAAGTTTTGTAGTCTCTTCAACAATTCCAACTCATAGTCAGTAGGTATGAATGGATTTTTCAAATTTGTCACCATCCTATCCCATTTTATGATCTTCTCTTTTGCTCTCCTATTTCTATCTAGTTGAACTTATTTCCACCAAATAGCAGCATGTCCTTTCAACTTAGTTTTTGCAAATCTTACTCGCTCCAGATCTTTAATTTCTTCATATTAAAAGTATTCCTCCAAGTCATTTATCCAATAAATCAATTCATCTGGATTCAAATTTCTAGTATTTTTTGGCACTTCCACTCTAGGTGATGCAAGAGCATTCGAGAGCAATCTTGTATCAACCAAAAAACATTTACATTTCAATTTGTTTGCAGTTTAATTTGTTTCTTTTCCCGTTCAGTTTAGGCAGTTCATTCAGAAGCAGATCCTATATTTTGGTCCAGTAGCATTCTCAGATCTTGTGGAGTTGGACTTACAATCTACATTCATTTATCTACATGATATCCAGAATTCAGAGATGCACACTTCAATACTAGAAAGATATCGCTATCAGAAGTTTGACTATTTCGTAGAGCAGAGCATCCTAATAATCATAGACAATCAGTTGAAGGAGAAACTTGTAGAAGTGTTTCCTGATCTTTGAAGCCTAATGACACATCATTGAATGATCTCTGGTTCATGGCCAACCTTCCTCTGAGGTCTGCACATCATTCCATTCATTTTCCAAAAGTGTTCTATGCATTTAGGTCTGACCTATCTGTGTACATACGTTACACCTCTTCTTTGGAATCTATTGATCCAGACATGATATATATTGATGTAATAGATCCTTAGGAGAGCAGTTCAAAAGTTACTAAGCTCTAGATAGATATCTTATTCATTTTTCTAGTGAAGCAACTTCAAAACTTTATCTTGCGTATATATGTAATCAGGCCTGTGAGCCCTAATTGTAAGCCCGGATGTTGCCGGCTGATCTCTATTTGAATTCTATGATATACTAAATGACTATATCTGCATTTAATTTATTTATTTGAGTTATTTCCATTGTGTTTACTCTTGCTGCATAGTCTGGATAGATCAATCTGTGGACCCTCCTACCGTGACTACACCAAGTGGTATTAGAGTGAAAGTTTGAATCTTTGGGAGCAAATTGAGTGAACTTAGCAAGGGAATTCCATAAGATCTTGCTATGGACAGATTGCTAAATTGAGGTAGGTTACTTGTGTTGCAACCAATCACCAATTATGAGGCAATTCTCACCTTGTAGCCTAATCACCAAACTTGAGGTAGTTTACACTTGATCCTAGGAAAAATGTCGTCGAGTAGAGTTGTTACCATTGGAACAATGGCTAGTAGAATAGATGAGATGATGGAGATAATAAAAACTATGCAAGTTTGTTTAGATGTTGTTGAAGAAGATAGGTGAAGAGGATTGACACCAAGACCTAATGTCGAAAATGATGAGGAAGAAGAATTTCAATCTATTGAAAAAACTGGCAAAACCCTAGAAGGTGATGAAGAAGAAGAATCAAAAGCTATTTCAAAGATTGGAAAGAGACCTAGAGTTGATGTGCTAAATTACACTAGTAATTTGAACCCTGAAGAACTGATTGACTAGATATATGATATGGAAGAATACTTTGAATATGAGGAAATTCAAGATCCAGAGAAGGTGAAAATTGCAAAGACAAAGTTGAAAGGACATGCTGCTATATGGTAGAAAGAAGTTTAGTTGGAAAGGAATAGAAGAAGAAAAGAAAAGATTACAAAATGGGATAGGATGGTGACAAAACTGAAGAATCAATTTATACCTATTGACTCTAAGTTGGAGCTATTGAAAAGATTGAAGAACCTGAGACTAAAGGAGAAATCTGTGAAGGAGTATATTGAAGAATTTCATAAAATGATCATAAGGATAGGACATAGTGGAACAACCAAGGAAAAGGTGGCTAGATACATCAATGGACTAAGGTTGAAAATTCAAGAAGAACTAAGTTTGATGAGGATGACATCTTTGGAGGAAGCATATTAGTTTGCCTTGAAAGATGAATAAAAGATGAATAAAAGACATGATCAGAGACAAAGAGACAGAGGAGGTAAATTTTAGAGAGGAAGGACTTATTCTAGAGGAGACAAATCACATCTGGAGCAGAACAAGTTTGACAACCCAGTTAACGAGGATAGAGATAACAATGCTTACCGGAGAGGAAACCCTAGTGCATATTGGAATGAAGGATACAAAAGAGAAGGAAGAGGATTTGATAAGAAGACATTTAGAGGTACTTGTTTCAAGTGTGGAGGTGAAGGACATAAAGCATTTGAATGTAATCAGGGTAGTACAAGTAAGAGGATAGAAAACAGTGGAAGAGCAACCTATGTTGAAGAAGAACCTATTGAATCACCCAGTTTTGTTGGTAAACTGGAAAAAGGAGAATGATTGGTAATGAGGAGAGCACTATTAAAAATAGAGACAAATGGGGAACCATCGCAAAGGAAGAGCTTGTTCAGCACTAGATGCAAATCCAGAGGTAAGTGTTGTAAAGTTGTAATTGATAGTGGTAGTTTAGATAACCTAGTTTCAGAGGAGATGGTGAGTAAGCTAAAGTTGGAAAGATTGAAACACCCTAAGCCATATCAGATAGCATGGATTCAGGATGATCATAAGGTACTGGTGAGTGAATAATGTTTGGTGAAATTTCATATTGGATCTTATCATGATGAAGTCTTGTGTGATATTATGCCTATGGATGTATGTCATATCTTATTGGGTAGACCTTGGCAGTATGATAGAAAAGATATACATGATGGGAGAAAGAATACTTATACTATAACAAAAAATGGAAAGATAATTACTTTGATTCCTTTGGAATATGATCATAATGATGTGGTATATGGAAGAAAATTTCTAGATGGTTTGAGACACGAGAATATGTGTTATGTCTTGATTCCTAAGAAGCCTGAAACATTGAAGAAGGAAACTGAAGAATCACAACTAGAGGAGATAAGAGAGTTGTTGATAGAGTATGAAGACATCATATCATATAATGTTCCTGATGGATTGCCACCTATAAGGAGTACCAATCATCACATGGATCTTATTCCTAGAGCAAGTTTGTCTAATGAAGCACCACATAGAATGACACTAGAAGATAATGAAGAACTGAATAGATAGATACAAGAGTTGTTGAGGAAAGGTTTGATCAGAGAAAGTTTGAGTCCTTGTGTAGTATCTACAGTGATAGCACTGAAGAAAGATGGAGAATGGAGAATTTGCACTAATTATAGAGCAATAAACAAGATCACAGTTAAGTATAGATTTCCTTTACCTAGAATGGATGATATCATGGATTGTTTGAGTGGAGCAAGATATTTCACAAAGATAGACTTGAAGAGTGGATACCATCAGATCATAATCAAAGAAGGTGATGAATGGAAGACTCCTTTTAAGACAAATGAAGGATTGTATAAGTGGTTAGTGATGCCTTTTGGATTAACAAATGCACTGAGTAATTTCATGAGATTGATGAATGAAGCCTTAAAGAAATTGTTGGGTAAGTTTGTGATCATATACTTGGATGAAATTCTAATTTTTAGTAAAACAAAAGAGGAACATTTGTGGCATATTAGACAAGTTTTACAGAGGTTGAGAGAAGAGAAATTGTTGATAAACATCAAGATGTTTAGTTTCATGAAGGAAGAGTTAGTATATTTGGGATTTGTGATTTCTATGGAAGGATTGAAGATAGATCTTGAGAAAGTAAGAGCAATTATTGAATGGCCTACACCAGAGAGCATTGGAGAAGTTAGATCATTTCATGGATTGGCTAGTTTCTATTGAAAGTTCATAAAAAAATTTAGTTTTGTTTGTAACCCTATGACAGAGACAATGAGAGGTGACATAAAGGATTTCAAGTGGACATCTAGAGTAGATAATAGTTTTGTGTTTTTGAAGCAGAAAGTGATAGAGAAACCTGTTTTGGCATTACCAGATTTGAATAAGGTATTTCAAGTTGATTGTGATGCAAGTGGGAATGCAATTGGAGTAGTATTAAGTCTAGAAGGTAGACCTATAGCTTATTTTAGTGAGAAGTTGAATGATGCAAGGAGAAGATATTCAGTTTATGATTAACAATTCTATGTCGTAATTCAAGCCTTGAAGAAGTGGAGACATTATTTGTTTCCTAAGGAGTTTGTACTATATACAGATCATCAAGCTTTGCAATATTTGAATAGTCAAGGTAGTTTGAATCAGAGACATATAAGATGGGTAGAGTTCATGCAGAGTTATAAATTTGTGTTGAAGCATAGGAGTGGAAAACCAAACAAAGTTGTTGATGCATTGAGTAGAAGAAGAAAATTTTTGACAAATATGAGAGTTGAGGTGTTGGGTTTTGATGAATTAAATAACATGTATGAGGGAGACACTGATTTTGCAGAACCTTGTAAAGTATGTAAGGAACCTATTGTGACAGATAGGAGTAAGTGGTTGGACTATTTCATTCAAGAAGATATGTTGTTTAGAGGAAGTTAGTTGTGCATACCTAGAAGTTCAATGAGAGATAATTTGATCAAGGAGAAGCATAGTGGTGGATTGGCAGGACATTTTGGCATTGATAAGATAGTGGCTTTGGTGAGTGAAATTTACTTTTGGCCTCACATACATAAGGATGTTAGGAGATTTGTGTAGAGTTGTAGAGTTTGTCAAGTTGCAAAAGGGAGTAGTCAGAACATTGGATTGTATAAACCTTTGACAGTACCAGAGAGTCCTTGGGAAGACATTAGCATGGATTTTGTGATGGGATTACCTAAGACACAGAGAGGACATGATTGTTTGAGGATGACATGATAGGTTGATTTGTGTGCAGTAAGTTCTATTGATTAGAACTTTATCCTAAGTGGTTCTATAGTTGGAGCCAACACATGACAAGGTGTTTCAAATGTTATTTAGGTCTGTTATGTATTTTGGTGAGTGGATTTGGCCAACAAGCTAAAAGTTTATTAACTATATGCTTCATCTAAGTAGGCTGACCTAACTTGAAATTCTAAGTGTTGCAGAGTTCGATCCCATATAGACACACACAGATATATATATATGTATATATATATGTATATATATATATATGTATATATATATATATGTATATGTATATATATATATGTATATGTATATATGTATATATATATGTACATGTATATATGTATATGTATATGTATATATATATATATATATGTATATGTATATGTATATATATATATATGTACATGTATATATGTATATGTATATATACATATATACATGTACATATATATATACATATATACATATACATATATATATATGTATATATATATGTATATGTATACATATATACATATACATATATATATATGTATATATATATGTATATGTATACATGTATATATATATGTACATGTATATATGTATATGTATATATGTATATATATATGTACATGTATATATGTATATATACATATACATATATACATGTACATATATATATATACATATACATATACATACATATATATATATATATATATATATATATATATATATATATATATATATATATATATATATATATATATATATACATACATACATATATGGGATCAAACTTGGTGTTTAGTGTGTGTTGTGTGAATGTAAATGTGTGACATGCAAAGTAAGGTGATTTTGTGGAAGCAATAAGAGTGAAAGAAGAGAGATCTTGTTCTTATGTAAAAGTAGAGTAGAGAAACAGAGCGGTCAGAGATGAAGAGTTTTGAGATAGTATTTTTGTGCTTCATTGGAGCTGTAACCAAGCATGTGTAGATGCAATCTGAGTAGTTCAACTTAGCAGTGAGCCATTTTTCTTTCTTCTTTCTCTAGGTAGTGAGCCTGTTTTGGCAATGAGCCTTTCTTGCAGTGAGCATTTCTTTGGGATGTGAGCCATAAGGCAGTGACCCTTTCTTGTAGGGAAGTGAGCCCTAATGTAGTGAGCATTTTTGTAATGCAGTATTGTGCTGTAATAATATATTGTGAGCTAACACTCATCATGGTTTTTCCCTTTTTGGGTTTTCCACATAAAAATCCTGGTGTTCATGTATTATGTCTTTATGGTTGAGTTGTTCCTATGTTTATTCTATATTCATATCATTAATTTCGGAAATTGGATTAATAAACTTGTTAAGAAGTGATTTTGTAGAATACTGATTCACCCCACCCTCTCAGTATTCCTTACTATCAATAATTGGTATTAGAGAAAGGTTCCTTAGAAGAAGCCTAACCGCTTGAGGAAGATCTGGGAAGAATCAATCATGGTAGCCAGAAGGTATGGAAACTTTTCATATGAAAACAATGTTGAACTAGAAGCAGCTCTTGTTGATCTTGAAAAATCAAAAGCAAAAATTAGGGATCTGAAGGATAATATTCAACAAGCTGATGAGTGCATTTTTAAACTGAAAGAACAAGTCATGAAATTCAAAGAAAAATATAGAGATGTTAGTGAACAACTAATATCAACAAATGAAACCCTAAATGACTTAAAAGTGGAAGTTATTAAAAGAGATAAAGCAGAAGAAGATCTAAATCTAATGGTAAATAGTAAGATAGAAGAATGTGAAATTGGAAGAAGAAGTTGTGAGCCTAAAAATAGACCTTGACAAAGCCAAGAGCTATGAAGAAAAGTTCAAGATAAGTTTTTCAAAACATGATGAGATGATTTCTAGTCAAAAGAGTTTAGATGATAGGCAAGGCTTAGGATTTGAGAAAGGAGAAAGTTCAAAATCTGGTCAAGGAAATTTTTAGTTGAAGCAAAAAGATGGAAACCAATTAAGGAATCAAAGAAGAAGACCTAGAGGACATTCAGTCAGACAACCAAATGCTCAATGGTACCCATCTTTCAATGGCCATTGTTTTAATTACAAAAAGTTTGGTCATAGAGCTAGTCAGTTTAGGAGTAGAATAAATCAAAATGTTCCATCATTCTCTGGTCAATGTTTCAAGTCCAATAAAATTGGTCATAGATCAGATGAATTAGAAGTCTAGTAAGAAATGTCTTCCAAATTTCAAAGAATACTCAATCATTTAATGGAAGATGTTTTGCATACAATAGATTTGGACACATGGCTAATCAATGTAGATCAAGGATGAATTCATTCAAAGGAAGGTATCAAGGACAAGGAAACATTGTGTGCTACAATTGTAACAAATTTGGACATGTTGCAAGATTTTGCAGAAGCAAAAATGTGAAAGGAAATTACTATGCTGAAGAAAGAAAAATAGAGTAGAGGAATGATAAGAGAAAACAAATAGTTGATCCGATTGAAACTAAGAAAGAAATGGACAAGATCTAGATCAAGAAAGAAGTAATTAAAGTTAAGGATGGATCCACACTAGCATCTAGTGCAAATGCTTCCTTTGGGAAGTAAATTGGGTGCTCTGGCTCAGGGGGAGCTATGTTGAAAATCCAAAACCCCCAGCCAGAAATTTAGTACTAGAATTTGGTACTAAGTTATTGTTGCAAGTATGGGCCTAATCGGTGTTGTCATTGATGTCAACATACTCCTGTTACAACAATGTCAAGGATTGGATAAGCTGTGTGCCAAGGATATTGAGAAAATTAGTCCTATCAAAAGTAAAGAAGAATAGTGAAGATAGTGAAGCTCTATGAAGTGAAGATCCAAGCTGAGATGAAGATCAAATAATGCACATCAAAGGGTGTGTATATATGTGTCTAAAGATGATCCAATCAAGATTTGAGAGGTCTGCATGAAGATTTGAAGAAGTTATGGCCATATGAGTAAAACTGATTCTAGTAGATGTTCAGAGGTGACAGAGTGACAAATAGTTTCGGTGCAATTCAGAAATGCAATATCTTGTTCTGCGGATTTGGTGGAGTGTTTAAGAAACCAATGTGAATTGAAAACTTAATTGGTTCATGGTTTGGAGGTCCATAAGTATTTATTCCAATGTGACAGTGATGACAGACTGTGTTCTTGAGGTTCTAGATTATGAAGAGAATGATTTTAGTAATAAGAAGTAGTGTGGATGTTCTTTGTGATTCAGGCAAGGTTGTGGGGGTCTCTAGATTGTGTCTAATTCATGTTGATAGTCCACATTGAAGATTGAGCTTGTAATTGATGATTTACTCTCAGGTGATGGTGTTCTTCCTAATCATGGCTAACTAGATGTTTTACACATCTTGTTGATGATCTTGAAGATGTTCTACAAAGCATGGTGTGTTCCTCAAAGAAGATTGAAGTCCCAAATATGTGTGGCTAACAATGTGGTCATACATATGAAGATCTTGTAACAAATCAAGTTGTATTTGTGTGTTTGCTCTGTAATAAAATAAAGTATGTATTGTGTTGACTTTGATGATTATCCCAAAGTTGATGTCTTGTATAAATAAGAGTTGTGAAGTCATTTCAAAGTGTCCTTGTAGAGATGAGAGTGTGGTAGAGAGGAGAAGAGTGAAAGGCAGAGCAAAAGTATTGAGCTTAAATGGAACTAACTCAAGCATGGTGAATGTGCTAATCTCTAGTTCAAGTATGTAATATTTATTATTCTGTAGACAGTGTGTCTCCTATAGCCAATGGGCCTCTTGTGACTAGTGTACTTGGGCAGTGAGCCCTAATTGGCATGTTCCATTTTGTTCTTCTTATTCTTTTAACAGAGAATACAATCTTGGGTTAGTCACCCTGTGGTTTTTCCCTTAACTAGGTTTTCCATGTTAAATCTTGGTGTCATATGTGTTAATGTGTTTCTGCTCTTAAGTTATTGCATTGTGGTTCCATGATTGAATCATTATTATGCCATTGAAATATAAGAAGGATTTAAGTGTTTAAAGAAAAGAAAGTTTTGTAAACAACTGATTCACCCCCCCTCTCAGTTGTCTGTCTTAAACCAACAATTGGTATCAAAGCTAAGTTCCTTTGAAAGAGCTTAACTACTTGAGGAGATCTAGGATGTCTTCCTACAAGAAGGATAGTCTGAGGTTTGATGGAACTAATTAGACAATTTGGAAAAGCTGCATGGAATGTCACTTGCAATGTATGGGAATGCGATATTGGACCATATCTTCAAAGAAGTATGTTCGTCTAAAGAATGGTCCGACAACTATAGATGAAATTAGAGATGCTAAAGATAATCTTCAGGCTAAACAAGCCTTACTAAGTGCCTTATCTGATTCAGAGCTGATAAATGTTATAGATTTACAAAATACATATGAGATTTGAGAAAATTTGGAACTTCTATATGAAGGAGACAAATATGTTAAATATACCAAGCTACAAAGTCTGAAAGGAAAATTTGAAAACCTAAAGATGAATGAAGATGAGAATATCACTACATTTATTCCAAAAGTTAATGAGTTTGTTTGTGGCATTAGGTGTGCTGGTGGAACCTTGGATGAAGATGGGATTGTTACCAAAGTTCTCAGATCCCTACCTCCTGCTTACAAACACAAGGTTGCTACTATTGAAGAGTTCAGATCTTTATCAAATATCACAAGAGATCAATTGGTTGGAAAATTAGCTACATTTGAATTGCCTGAGTTTGTAGATGCACCCCCAAGATTGAATCTGTATTCAAAGCTAGTGCCTCTGTAAAAGGCAAACAAAGGTATGATTCATGAGAGAACTCCTCAAAGAAACTATCATGGTATGAAAAAGCAAGAAAAGATCTAGAAGAAGATGAAGTAGAAGCTTCTCAACTTGAAGCCCTTATTGTAAAAAGACTACCAAGAGAATTTGGTAAGTATGAAGTCAAATTGCCCTTCAAATGTTTCAACTGAAACAAGATTGGTCATTTTTCCTCAAGGTGTCCAGAAATATTTTCAAGGACAAATCCAAACAGATCAAGATTCCAAAAGAAATGTTACTATGTTCATGAAGATGATGATGATGAAGGAGTAACAGATGATGAATCAGAGACAAGAAACAAATCCGGAAGTGACTGGGTGTTTATTGCCATCAAGGAAGAAGATCCAATGCCCTCTAAATATATCAATCATAAAATGATAGAAAGAGCTCTAGCTGCCCAAGTTGAAGAAAAGGATGATTGGGTCATTGACAATGGATGATCCCACCATATGACTAGTGACAAAAATAAGTTCATAGATCTAGAAAGGTATGAAGGAGGAGTTGTAAAATTTGGTGATATTTGTACTGGCAGAATCAAAGGTAGAGGAACTATTTCTTTTGATGGAAAGAACAAAACTAGTGATGTATTGTGTGTTGAAGGTCTGAAGTACAATCTCCTATGTGTTGGGCAGCTAGTGGACAAAGGCTATGATCTCTGATTCAAAAATGGAAAATGTAAGATCTTTGAAAGTTCTAGAATAGAGGTTGCATCCGATACTCAAACAAAAGGTAACATCTTCCACTTGGTTGGTACTGGCAAAAGTTGTTTATTTGTTCAAATTGATCCCAGTTGGTTGTGGTATAGGAGAATGTGTCATGTGAATTTTGATAATATCATCAAGATAAGCAACACTCAGGCTGTAAGAGAACTTCCAAGACTGGTGAAACCTACTAACAACTTGTGCAAAGAATTTCAGTTGGGTAAATAGAGAAGAGTCACATTCAAAAGTAAGAAACAATCTTCTACTATATTATTGGACTTAGTACATACTGATCTATGTCGACTGACAAGAATTAGGAGTTTGCAAGGTGATAGATATTTCATGTTACTAATTGATGATCATTCCCAAATGATGTGGGTAACTTTCCTAAAAGAGAAATCTGAAGCTCTTGAGAAATTCAAAATATTCAAGTCTATGGTAGAAAATGAAACTGGGCTAAACATAAAGTGTCTTAGGTCTGATAGAGGTGGAGAATTCACATCCGGAGAGTTCATAGAATTATTTGAGAAACATGGGATAAAAAGATAGTTATCTGCTCCAAGGACTCCATAGTAGAATGGAGTAGTGGAGAGAAAGAACTGGACCATCCAAGAAGCATCTAGAACCATGATGATGGAAAAAAATGTTCCTCAGATCTACTAGAGGGAAGCTGTAAGCACTACTATCTATACTCTTAATTGAGTACAAATCAAAAGCAATACTAGTAAGACTCCTTATGAACTCTAGTTTGGAATCACTCATACTGTGAAGTATTTCAGAGTCTTTGGTAGCAAATGTTACATTAAAAGAGATGAAGACCTTGGCAAATTTGATGCTAGAAGTGACGAAGGAATATTCTTGGGTTACTCTACTCAAAGCAAAGTATACCGGTGTTATAACAAGAGATTGAGAAAGATTGTAGAAAGAACAAATGTAAAGGTTGATGAAGGCATTGAAAAACCCTCAAGGTTTTATGAATATGAAGAAGATGATCAAAATGATGTTTTGATCCAAGATGCTCAAGTCCCTTCTAAAATTTAGATCCAGACTGATCCGAAGAATCTTGAAAGATAGGAAGAAGAGATAAGTTTGAATGAACCTATCCAAGATATAGTAGTACAAGAAATTCCCAAAACTCTCAGGTATGTAAGACTAAATCATTCTGAAGACCAGATCATAGGTGATAGAAGCAAAGGTGTTCAAACAACAAGAAAGATTGCTGAAGACTCATAAAAGTATAGTTTGATTTGAAATATTGAACCAAAAATAGTAAGTGAAGCATGCAATGATGAAAGTTGGACTAAAGTAATGGAGGAAGAGTTGATGCAGATTGAGAAAAATAACACTTGGGATCTTGTTCCCAGACCTAGAAACAAAAATGTGATTGGGACCAAGTGGGTCTTCTAGAATAAACTGAATGAAGATGGTGAAGTAGGCAGAAACAAAGCCGGATTAGTCTGCAAGGGTTATTCTCAAGTAGGAGTTGATTTTGAAGAAACTTTTGTTCTGGTGGCAAGAATTGAAGCAGTTAGATTATATCTTGCTTTTGCTACCTTCAAGGATTTCAAAGTATATCAAATGGATGTCAAGTCCGCCTTCCTAAATGGTGACTTGGAAGAAGTATACATTAAGAAACCAGATGGATTTCAATTGTCTGATCATGGTGATATGGTCTACAAGTTGAAGAAAGCACTATATAGACTCAAATAAGACCCAAGGGCCTAGTATGAAAGACTAGATAAACATCTTTTGAAGATTAGTTTCAACAAGGGTACTACTGACAGTAACTTGTATTTCAAGATTGATCATGAAAATATCTTGATTGTTGAAGTATTTGTTAATGATATCATTTTTAGAGGAAGAGAAAGTATGTGCAAGACTTTTGCAAATCAAATGAAAAGTGAATTTGAGATGTCTATGTTTGGGGAAATAAATTTCTTCTTAGGTCTGCAAATCACTCAAACAAAGAAAGGAATCTTCATTTCACAGACCAAATATGTGAAAGAATTGTTGAAGAAATTTGGGATGGAAGACTCAAAACCAATGAATACTCCCATGGCAACTAGATGTAAACTGAGCAAAGATGATTACTCTCCTAAGGCTGATTAGAAAAAGTATAGGTCAATGATTGGAGGACTAGTGTATCTTACTCAAACTAGACCTGATATTATGAATGCTCTTGGTCATGTTGCTAGATTCCAAGCTTATCCTAGAGAATCTCATGTCATGGAAATTAAGAGGATTCTTAGATATCTAAAAAGAATAGTTGAGTATGGTTTATGGTATCGTAGTGATCATGATTTCTCTCTTCATTCATATATAGATGTGGATTGGGCAGGAGATGTGGATGAGTGGAAGAGTACCAGTGGTGGTGCATTATTTTTGGGGAAAAGATTGGTTTCTTGGATGAGCAAGAAACAAGAGGCAATATCTTTGTCCACTAGCGAAGTAGAATATATTACAGTAGCAGGAAGTTGCACTCAAGTATTATTGATGAAGCAAACGCTAAGAGACATCAGAGTGGAGTATGGGGAACCTATCACAATCTTCTACATTAATTCAAGTGCAATAAATATATCAAAAAATCTATTGTTGCATTCAAAGACAAAACATATATCCATCAAGTTTCACTTGTTGAGAGAGAAGGTGAACAAGAATGTAGTTAGATTGGAGTTTATGCCCTCTAAGGATCAAATTGTAAACATTTTTACTAAACTGTTACCTAAGGACTCTTTTGAGTATCTTAGGGAAAAGTTAGGGGTTATTACCCCTTCAGTTATGAATTAAGGTGCATTGATGTGCATCAGTTTGATGGATCTCACAGTCATATCTTATGGTCCGGATTGATGGTAGGAAGCTGCTACTCAGAGGGAGTAGTCTATATGATTTTGATTGATGCAAGTATGTACCCTTTTCCATTGATGTCAAAGGGGGAGAGAAGACGTGAAAAATAAAAGTCATTGCTGATCAAAGGGGGAGCAGTAAAGAATGAGAAGACATATGAATGATTGCTATTATTAGGGGGAGTTATGTCAGTTAGTGAGGAGAAGTTCTTGTCTTGATGGTTAAAATAGTTTTTCACATCATATGTTGCCATTAATGACAAAGGGGGAGATTGTTACAAGTATGGGCCTAACTGGTGTTGTCATTGATGTCAAGGATTGGATGAGCTGTGTACTGAGGATATTGAGAAAATTAGTCCTATCAGAAATAGAGAAGAATAGTGAAGACAATGAAGCTCTATGAAGTGGAGATCCAAGCTGAGATGAAGATCAGAGAATGTGCATCAAAGGGTGTGTATATATGTGTCTAAAGATGATCCAGTCAAGATTTGAGGGGTTTGCATGAAGATTTGAAGAAGTTATGGCCATATGAGTAAAACTAGTTCTGGTAGATGTTTAGAGCTGATAGAGTGACACAAATAGGTCTGGTATGATCTAGAAATACAATATCTTGTTCTATTGATTTGGTGGAGTGTTTAGGAAGCCAATGTGAATTGACAACTCAACTGGTTCATGGTCTAGAGGTCCTCAAGCATTTATTCCAATGTGACAATGATGACAGACTATGTTCTTGGGGTTTTGGATGAAGAAGAGAATGATTTCAGTAAGCAGAAGTGGTGTGGATGTTCTTTGTGATTTAGGCAAGCTTGTGGGGGTCTCCAGATTGTGTCTAGTTCGTGTTGGTGGTCCACATTGAAAATTGAGCTCGTAATTGAAGATTTACTCTCGGGTGATGGTGTTCTTCCTAATCATGGCTGACTAGATGTTTTACACATCTTGCTGATGATCTTAAAGATGTTCTATGAAGCATGGCATGTTCCTCAAAGAAGATTGAATTCCCAGATATGTGTGGCCGATAGTGTGGTGATACACATGAAGATCTTGTAACAAATCAAGTTGTATTTGTGTATTTTCTCTATAATAAAATAAAGTATGTATTGTGTCGACTTTGACGATTATCCCAAAGTTGATGTCTTGTATAAATAAGAGTTGTGAAGTCATTTCAAAGTATCCTTGTAGAGATGAGAGTGTGGTAGAGAGGAGAAGAGAGAAAGGCAGAGCAAAAGTATTGAGCTTAAATGGAACTGACTCAAGCATGGTGAAGATGCTAATCTCTAGTTCAAGTATGTAATATTTATTATTCTATAGACAGTGTGTCTCCTATAGGTAGTGGGCCTCTTGTGAGCAATGTGCTTAGGCAGTGAGCCCTAATTGGCATGTGCCATTTTGTTCTTCTTATTCTTTTAATAGAGAATACAATCTTGGGTTAGTCACCCTGTGGTTTTTCCCTTAACCAGGTTTTCCACGTTAAATCTTGGTGTCATATGTGTTAATGTGTTTCTTCTCTTAAGTTTTTGCATTGTGCTTCCATGATTGAATCATTATTATGCTATTGAAATATAAGAAGGATTTAAGTGTTTAAAGAAAAGAAAGTTTTGTAAACAAATGATTTAGCCCCCCCTCTCAGTTGTATGTCCTAAACCAATAGGTATGATGTGAAGAATCTTGTGAGAAAATTTCTAAAAGAAATTCTGATCGAAGAAGATCAAATGCAAAGGACTGCGGAGCAATTTGAATTGACTGTGAGTATCTGAGAAGTGCTGGACAACTTTTTGAAAAATAACATTAATGACATTTAGGTTTCGGTATGCAAGGGTTAAAAGGAGTTGTATCCTGTTGGCCCCATTCTATTATCCAAGTTTTAAACTTTTCACATATCAAAACCCTTGTGCCAAGTCATCTTTTCGGTTAGAATTTGTTGATGTCGTACATGTCAATCATGTCAATAACTCATTAACAAGATGTCATACTTTGTCTTGTTCATTCAATATTATCCCAAATCAAAATTTACATTGCATCGACTTAGTAATATTATTCTTTACTTCCACTTTCAATTCACACTAAGCTTGCGTCAACTTTTATTTTTCGGCAAAGTTCACATAAGTTTTTTTCTGCAAACTATGCATTGGCTTTCATTTCCCTCAAACCTTGTGTTAGTTTTTGTTTTTCGCCAAGTTTGCATTAACTTTTGGATTTTGCTAAGTTCACGTGTACTTTCTCTTATGGCTAACCAAAGCCAAGGTAGGATTTTATAAGTTTAAATAAAGAAGGATTTCACTTGTACTTCTAGCAAAGTGAATTTCCATTACCATGTCCACTAAACTCTCCTATGATCAAGTAAATCTTCTTTTTCTTCTCACGTGCAATGTGAAATGTGGCCATTGACAGATAAAGAAGTTCAAGTGTCATTGGTGAATAAGTAAAGTCCCTCCATGCATGTAGAATGTGGAGTTGTAAAAAAAGGGCATGCAAACAGTTTGAAAAGTTAGTTAAAACCAATGAAAGATGCACAAGGAATATCAAGTAATTTGATTGTAATGTCATAACATTTCTACAACACAATCATATCTTCAATAATGTTTGAGTTGCAATATGCGTCAGAGGAGAGTATGGGCGTCTACAAAAGTGTAATCTCAAGTAGATTTCTACCAAGATAAAACCATGAGTTTGTTGAAAAGGTTTTACAAACTTTCATGCAGATGCAATTTGTAGATATAAAGCCTTTTCCACAAGCTTTGCCAACATCCTCGTAGCCTTTGTCCAAATTTGGAACTTTGGAACAAGGATATACATAAATCGGTTTTGTTGAAAACTCTTTAGAAACTCATAAGCAAATGCAAGTGGTAGGTGGAAATCCAAATTCCACATCCCGTGGAAACCTCCTCCCAGCTGACGCCAAATTGGGAGCATTTAAACCGTACGAACATCTATCAAAGCATAAAAGAAATTGGATTTCTGCTACATATGAATAATGCCTCAAAGAAATAGAATATATCAAACAATGATGGAAGGATATTTTTGTTAGATATTATCTAGTTTGAAATACCCTGGCATACATGCCTACAAATGTGGGAGTGTAGTATAAAATAGTTTGAATAGTCCCTCAAAGAAATGTGGTCTCACGGACTACAATTGTTGCAATATAAACACAAAATGGATTTGTTGAAAAATATTTAGAATGTTTCCAAGCAAATGCAATTAGTTGGTGTAATATTGAGCTCCACAACCTTTTAACTTCCTTCACGACTGTGACAAAATTGTGAACTTCGGCACAAGGGTCAGTTCGAAAAGCTACAACAATTGTTTGACAGAATGCCTCAAAGATTTAGTTGATGGACTTCATATGTGAGCATTATAATATTCATAAAATTGTCTCACGCCATCAGTTGTTCCTAGTGGCAGATTCCTTGAAACCTCTTATGGGTGCAAGTGCTAGCATAAGTTGTAAATGCTCCGAGAGATGTTTCTGCAAAATGTGGAAGCATTTACAAGACACATGAACTATTTGACAGAATGCCTCAAAAAAATGTTGTGTCATGGAATGCAGTGAGTGCAAGGCATTAGAAAATTTCAAACAAATATAATTCGCAGGTGTGGAACCATAGCCTCACAATCTACCAAATTAGATCTTCCATAGCAAGCTATGGACATCTATCAAAGCATAATGAGATGGAGATTTTTGTCAAATTTTACAGTTTGAAATGATGTGGTAGACAGACAAGGCACACTGATAGTTTGGCAGCCCACCCTAAAGAAGTGTTTTCTCATGATATACAATGAACGCATGATATGCACAAAATGATTTTTTTCGAAAGGCCTTATAAACTTTTTAGAAAATGTAGTTGGTTGATACTGAAGCCAAACTCCATGACCTTTACTAGCTTTCTCTTAGCTAGTAGTTTTGGAAAATGGTTTAGGGATCCATCTAAATGCATTGATGGAAGGATAATTTATGTCAAATATTTTAAATGCAAATGCTTTGTATGTTAACCATTTAACAGAAAGTGCCCCCAAGAAATATGGTTTCAAGGACGTTAATTATTGCATTATATGTTTAAAGTGGATTTGTTAAAAAAAGGCTTTAGAATCTTTCATGCAAAATAAACTTGCAAGTATAGATACTAGTCCACAACCTTTGTAAAGCATCCTTTGGCTCTGTGCCAAAATGGAAATGTTGAAAAAGGATACATCAATAAAACGTGATCTCATCGAATGCAATGAGTGTAGTATGCACATAATGATTTCATTAAAAGGCTACTAGAAGCATTCAAATAAATAGGTTTTGGTAGATAGAAAGCCACATTCCACAACTTCTATCAGCATCCTACTCCTCACCACCTTCACTAGCATTTGCCCATGCCTAAATATAAGTTTTAGAATAGCTTATGGATGAGCCATCAAATGCATCACTCTATAGATATCTCTACAAAATGAGGAAGCCTAGATAGGTGTGCAAGTTGTTTGTTAGAGGCTTTCAAAGAAATAAGATCAAATGAAATCCCACGATTCCAGATTTAACACAATACATACTTGGTTGTCATCACTGCAGCACATGCACGAGTTAGATTTCCTAAAAAGACTTTAAAAGTTTTGAAGAAAATGCAATCAGCTAGTGTAGGGTTGTCCCACAACCTTTGGTAGTATCTTTACAATCTTACTTCAAAATTACAGTTTTGGGTCAGGGATATGCACAAAATGGACATGTTGAAAAGACTTTGTAAATCTTCAAGAATATGTAAATGGTAGGAGTGATGCCAGACTTGGTGAATTTTTCCAATGTAAAGAAACTTTGCAACAAGTGAATGGATGAAAAATGTGGGTGCATAGACAAAGCACACATAAATGGTTTGACAACATAACTGAAAGAGATGCGACATCATGGAGTTCAATGATTGCACGATAGGAACAATAGTGGATTGATTGAAAATATTTTTGAAAATTTGAAGCAAATGTAATTTACAAGTTCAAATCCCACGTTCATAATGTTTACCAGCCTCTTCTTGGCCTATACAATTGAACTTTGAACCACGTTATAAACATCATTTAAAGCATAAAGGGTAGAGGAAATTTGTCAGATGTTTTAGTTGCAAGTACCTCTTTCCAAAGGAAATTTCCTAAATCAACAACAGTGACACATAATTTTAGCAAGAATCCTCACATTTCAGTGATGTTGATTTTGTTAAATGGCTATGTATGTTAGGCTTGGTGTGCATGGATAAATTGTTACAGTTTACAAAAAGATGATGAGACTACCTTGAAATCATTTCAACAAGCCATCCAGATTGATTCTTGTTTTACTTACGCCTATACTATTTGTGGTCATGAATATATTGCTATGGAGGAGTTTTAAAATGGTATTACTTGCTATAAAAGTGCATTGTAAATTGATCCCCAACATTATGACACTCAATGCAACTTGGGAATGGTTACCAAAGTTACAAATGTGGTGGTTTTAAGGTATGGAATATGTGGTTTGGTTCAATTGATTCATACAATGAAATTAATCACCGACATCCATCTAATCAACCAGAAATAGGCCATATGAAGTAAGAAGAACATGCAATCTCTTTCAACTAGCCATCTCTGCATAATGCTTTGAGATTGAAATGAAAAGTGGATAGCAATGGCACTTATGGTTATAATTAGAGCAGGGAAATCTGTAACTATTCTCTTCATCCAAGTTTTACGTGAACATAGGAGTCTAAGATTTAGGTATGCAAAGAAGATGTCAACATTCGTCAAGGTTGGATCACCACAGTGGAGCAGAACACAGATAGAAAGTGACAGCCAAATTCACAACTTGAAAGCTGTATTTTTCAAAACAACCATTTGGAAAAGTGACTTGTTTCACTTATTGTAATTAAAAGTTCAAAATTATGTTTTCTTTCAAAAAAGGTAGTTATTTGTTAAGTGCCAAAATTGGGTAGTTACTCTAAGTAACTATCTTTTTGAAAAGAAAGTTATTTCAAGTTGGTGCACTTAAAGAGTGAGTTATTCTAAGTAGTTATGATGTGGTTAGGAAGTAGTTATAGGTAGTTACTGGGGGAAGCTTATAAATACAAGGCTATTTCAAATGTAAAGGGAGACTCTTTAGAGGGAACTTTTAAGGGGGAACTTATGAAGAAACTTCTTGGAATATTTTTGGTCTTACACATTGTATAGTTTACTTTGGAATTGTATAATTTTGAAAAGATAATGAAGAATAGATTTCAGTTCATATGTTCTTGATGTATTTCTGAGTTATGATTACTAGTTTCTCATATGTTAAATTGGTGATCTTTCTATGTATTTGTGTAAATAAAATTTATCCATTGAAGCATGCAATTGGGGTGATAAAGCACAATCATGTCTCGATAACCTAATTTGAAAGTGTTAAGATAAATTATCTCTTTGTATGTTGAGATTTGTCATCTTTCTTCATCATTGTTGCACATATGACATGAAATTCATCATGGATTTTAGGAAAGTGGTTTCTAGATTTGTGGTGAAACCCCCTCATACTTTTCAATAAGATTGTGAAACTCATGTTAGTTTTCATATGTCTACCATGAGGGTTTCGACATACCCAATTCCCCTGTTATTTTTCTTTTCTTCCTTTTTGTACTTTCAGGGTAAAAGTACACAAAAACCACAAATACCCCCATCATACGAGGGAGCTGCCACTCTCAAACGTAGAGGAACATCGTTGGTCTGTCACAATCTCTCCAACTATTGGGACAATTTAGTCACTACTCTAAGGGCAATGGGTCATTTTCAAAGGTTATTTCATGGTGACAAATCTATTTACCAACATATCCGAAGGAAAAATTATTTTGCATTCTAAGCTCTAAAGTGTCCAAGGCAAATCAAAGCAAGATTCAAAATGACTACAATGCTCTCCAAAGCATTTCAAGACAAGATCAAAGGAAACCCTAATTTGGCAAAAAGAGGTATTTTTCTAATTCAAAACCCTACTTTGAATGTGTTTGAATCTATGCAAAAGATGGCTACCCCACATGTGATAGAGATCACTGAGCGACCCCAACCAAGATTCAAGAAACACCCATTCAAATCAATCGAAGTCGATCAAATGGGCGCATTTTCAGATGTTCCACATGGATTTTTGCATGCAGAGGATGATAGGGCTTATATTCATGTTGACCTAGAAGAACATGGAAAAAGGAAACTCACAGATCAATTTCTAAATCACTTGTGCGGTGAGGATTATGATTTGAAGAATGAATACAAGGCATTAGAAACAAAGAAATTCATTAAGTACATTGATTTCCTAACATTTGCCAAGGATGAATGGGTCTGGTATGTATTAAGTAGGGTTCATGATGAATTTATGTGTCTCAAGAGACCTTTCAAGATCACAAAAGATGCTATAATGGCAGTAAGTAGATTAAGCTCCACCAAATTGTTACCATTGTTGAAAACCATGAAGAATGATATAGTAATGGTTGCCACTGAAGCAAAGGTTGACAAAAGGGCACTAACAACCAATGACATTGAAGACCATGCAGTAAGATTTACATCCACAGTTATTAGATACAATGTTTATTTCTCAAATTGGGAGAATTCAGTCTCCAGTACATCAATCTACACAACATTTGAGATGGTTAAAGAAGATGCGGAGTATGATCCTTGTGAATTGCTCCATTAACAACTAATGGAAAATTTAAGGAAGACCAAATAGAAAAAATATCCATTCAAATATGGTATGCTGATTATCTGTTTGTTCTTCTACTTCATGCAAGAATTGTCAAGTATACAGAATCTAATCTAGATAAGTGATAAACCTGCTATAATTCAAATTAGAAATCATATTAATAGCATAGGTAGTATGGATGCCTAGAATATATCCCTATGGGGCCACTTCAAAAACTTCCAAAGGTCATTGCAATCTATGGAAAGAATCCCTAGAACAGTTGTTAAAAAATACAAAGATACTATCTGTTTTATTGTAACAAAAGATCAATGTTTGATGGAGGCCATTGAGCCAAGAATAGTTTGGGTTATGCCTATGGGATATGAGGTAGATGGAGGAATACTAGAAAATTATGCCCAACATGTGTTAAATAAACCCAGAGATCCTAATGAAGAATGATTTGGGACTTATGAGGAATTACATGCTAAAATCTTTGTTGAGGTAAGAAAACTAGGGATATCCAAGAAAATGTGGAGAGTGGTAGGTGATTTTCCCCTCAGATAAGGCTTCACAAAAGAGAAAGTAGAAAAAGGCAAGGGAAAAAGCACAAGTTGATAAAGAAGAAAAAGAAAAGGGTAAAAGTGAATCTGTGAGAGCTCTGGAAGAACCCAAGGGTAAACCAGAGGCATTAAGAAGAAAAACTAGAGGATCTACATCTGTAGAAGTTGTATCTATACCCTCTAATCCCACACCATCTGCAAGTGTGGAGACTCCTACCATAAGTCATAAAAGAATGAAAACCAAGGCAAAGAGAATGCATGTAAGCATTGTTCTTGATGAAGAAGAAATAGAGTCAGATGAAGAAGTAAAGAAGAGGAAAACTGAGACTACAAAATCCTCCAGAACTAGTAAAAAGAAACCATCTGTAAGGGTAAACTTGTAAAAAGGCAAAAGCAAGATGTACCTCAGACAAAAGAAGCAACTATAAGCCTTGAAGATGTTCTCAAAGCCATAACAGTGGATTGTAATTTCAAACCAATTGCACAATTGTATGATGAATACAATGATCCGGATAAGAGAAGCATTGAAGTTACTATTGTAGAATACATAAACATCTACAACAAGGTGCTAATTGATATAATAATTGATCGTCCACACAGCTTGGCGAGTATAATGTCTATTAAGAAAGAGACTTCAATGGCAAAAGACATTAAACTTAGAGAACACACTTTGATAAAACTATGTCAAAAAATTTCACCAGAAGAAAAATCAAACATCTCCAAAGTACTCAACAAGGAGTTTAGGATAAAGAGAAGAGTGAATACTCTCATGTCAGATGACATTGATAAAGTAGTGAAGGAGACAGAGGAAATCATTCTAAGAGTACTGGAGGAACATCATCTTCCAACCATTTATGATAAAGAAGAAACTATTATTGGAGATAATGCATCTATTCTGGAAGCTAGCACACATCAAGGTTCAGAACAAACTGATACGATTCCTCCACAAATGGAAGAACGAGAGGAAAAGAAAAGCCTTGAGAAAGCTAAGGAGAGGCTTGCACTAGAGAAAAACATTTATCAGCAAGAGAACATAGACATGGATCCTTTGGAAGAAAGTCAAGAAGAAGTATCTAGAAGAGCAAGAGACACCGCAAATGTCTCAGTTGATTCTAGGAGACAACAAGATTTAGATGAGTTTGAACTTCTTTAGGGACCAATTAATTTGGTCTCATTGTCACCTGCATAAAAATTCAAACTAGTGTCAATTGTTCAAGAAAAGGCTTAGGAAGATATGCTAAGGTCTCACATGAAAGACAATGAACTCATTCGTGAAGCCTCTGACATCCTAGAGAAGTTGATGCCTTCATATCAAAAAGACACATCACTATCACTAATGGATCAACTCAAAAGCCTAATCAAATCTGTAAGTTCTCATTTTGAGTCATTTGAAAAGTCTATAGAAGTAAAAGTTAGAAAAGAGTTTGATGAGAAGAGATTGGTTCAGTTAAAAACCTATTAGTAAATGATAGAACTATGCTAGAAAACAAAAAAAAGGCATTCAGAATGCCATTGAAGAAGCTTGTAAAATATACAATTTTTTCTTATCTTGGCTAGACATTACAAAGGAATTTGAAGATAAAATCAAGGACTTGGAACTAAAATTGCTTAATATCTCCAAGACATTTAATTCGGCAATTGAGTAATAAGCAACAATGAAACACAGGTTGTAAATATTCACAATGATTTGAGTACTCTGATGAAGAAAAGGGAAGAATTCCATGATAGGTTGTGCCAGCTAAGGGGGTTGATAAGTCCAAAAATTGATTCCATGACTAATCTAGCAGAAGAAGCCTTGAAATCACAAGCATTAATTGATACACCCTCATATGTACAAAAGGCAGAAAAGTTAGTTTTCCTAATAAATTGCCACATACATATTTTAGAGAATGCTAGGAATAGGTGGAATGGATAGATAACTCTGATAAAGATTGTATATAATGATATTCTACCTTTAACCACAAATTGAGATGGAAATGTCTACCTATATATATGTGTGTGTGTGTGTGGTAGAATATGAAAGATTTGAAGAATTTTTGACACAAATTTGCCTATACACACACCTTTGCCATTGATGTCAAAGGGGGGGAGGAAAACCAATGAAAAATAAGCATATATCCAAAGGAGAATAGAAAAATAGAGTGTACAAAGTAAGGGGGAGCAACAAAAGCATTTTTCATTGAGTGTTGCCATCAATGCCAAAGGGGGAGATTGTTGGCAAGAGACACTGCTTTGTTGAATAAATAAGTGTTGTCATTGATGGAAACAAGGCAAAGAGAATCTAGTGTAGTAGAGGAAACTGATCTGGTATCAAGGCATGCAAGGCTTCTGGTCTGAATGACTAAAATGACTAAGTGTTGGCAGTTCACATGAGACAGTGACAGAGAGGTAATGTAATGACTAGCATTGGTCTGTAGTTGAAAATTAGATCATGTGGTTCAGGTATGTTGTTCATGTGGTGTGTCTTTATGGTTGTTGTTCCTATGCATATTCTATATTCATATTATTAATTTTGGAAATTGAATTAATAAACTTGTCAAGAAGTGGTTTTGTGGAATACTGATTCACCCCTCCTCTTAGTATTCCTTACTATCAACACTAAGGTAGCCTCCATCGCCACTCTATATCTCATTAAAGGCATGAATATCTCTATATGCCAACCTGCTAAGTGTTGTGGTGAGTACCCTGCCCACACTCAGTATTCTGCTGCATCAGTTGGAACTATGCTGGCTATGATACAACTAACAATGTCGTGCCATCCATGTGTACCAAATATCATAAATAATACAAGAATCATGTTAGTAACTCATCATGTCTGTGTGTACATGACATCATAATAATAAATAAATAATTATTACTATAATACAATAGCATCTCACCTTGATCACCATCCTGCCAAGCAGGATCTCAAACCGTTGTTTCTATGACAAGCTCTATAGTCATCTCTATAGCTAGGGGCACAGAGCTACTTGTCTCCCCTTACTCAAGCTGACTTGTTCTCCCCACACCAGTAGGGTCTAGACCACGAGATCTTGACTTGGGCTTCTCTTCAGTCTCCTCGTCATTGTCCACCTCCTGTCGATCTCACTATGGTCTCACTCTGAAGACTTACTAGATCGAGATATCCTTCTCCTCATCATCATCATCATCATAAAGATCATAGTACCCTATGAAATCACTAACATTATTCTCTACTCCTATGTCATCCCCACGACCCAACCATGGTTGCAGATCACCTATGGGATGACTGACAGGGAAGATCAGAGTAGGTCTTGTTGTCTCACACCAGGTCATATACACTTGGGTAGTAACAACTTCATCTAAATCAGACACTAGTGATGCATCCACTACTCCATCATCATTACTCTTACCATCTTCAGCTATCATGAACCATGGGGTGTCATTCACCCTGATTACATTACGTATTGAGCATGAATAGCTTGAATGCATCCTACGAACATCCTGCCTGCATCTGAACTGTAATGTCACTCTATCAAAGTAAAACCAAATGATGATGTGATCTAGATGACAAACTAATAGCCTATCTCGCTACATCCTCGCTAGCTGACTGTTATAAGGCCTACTATTTCACTCCCTTTATTTTAATCATTTTATATTACTGGTACAGACACATTTTAGACTTTTGGGGACTCTTGATCCTGATATGCATAATTATTAGACTATATGCTTTTATTTTGGTTAATTATGTTTAGCATGTTTTGATGAGACTAGATCTTGATTTTGATTCAGTGATGAGGATTTGACATGTGATATACATTATGATGTTATTTGTGATATTAGTTGAGAGATTATGTTATGGATTATTATGCGATTTTATTTTGAGATGGATTATAGAAATGCAAAATTATGAATCTAATTATGATGTGATTTTATGATGTTTTATATGATTATGTGATGGTGTGAGTGTATGTTTCCCTTGCTTCGGCTATGATATACATGTTGGATTAATCTTTTGTTTAAGTGCTCATGTGTTCTAACCAAGCCACGGATAATCAGAGATGATCCCACACATTTTTGTGAATTCTCGTGCTAAGTTGATCTAGTTCCAAGAGGAACCAAGATCAACTATGTGAATACATGATGAAATTTTGTAATGTTTATGTGTGGTGTCTTTTTGGCTAGGTCTACCCTTTTTCAATTGATTGTAATTGGTGTTGTAAAGTTGTAATGTTTAATTGATTTAATTTTTTGAGTTTTTATTTTTGTGATCCCTTTTTCATGTTGTACCCCTAGGGTCTAGGGACCATTTAATCTTGTCTAACCTTAGGAAACCTCCCATTTGGTCACTTAAATTTCACCTTGAAGTAAAGTGACGAAATGGAAGTTTGGGAAGGAGTGGAAGGTTGGGTCAAATGCTAAACCTTATTCACACCTCTTTCCAAGTCTTGGGGAGTCTTCAACACCCCAAAATTGTGGAGGACTCAACTCCAAGGCTCTCTCACATTGGTGAGGGTACCTTGGGCTTTTGTGGGCTTTCATAGGAGGATAGATTTGGGGCACTTGTGGTACCCACATGTGTGAGAGAGCACAAGTGGAGGGGGCAAGACTTGGTGGAATGGGAGGGTGACATGTGTCACCCCCACATTCTATGAAGCTTGCAAGTGGATGTGAGGAGGAAGGAGAAGGTGACATGTGTCACCTTCCCATTCCTCAAGGCTCATGATGAGAGCCTATTTTAATCCCTCCTGAAGAGAGGGAAAGGGTTGTTGATTTCATTACATTTTTATTTTTATTTCAAAATTTGGGGAGAGTTAGAGAGTTTTTGGAGGCATTTTTGGAGGAAGGACTTGGAGGTGGAGTTGGAAGGGCTCTTCTACAACTATCTTCCTTGTTGGGCTATTTAAGGTAGGATTCAATGCTTGATGCCTTTCCTTATGTATTTTACATTATTTGTGTGATGGTTTGTGTGTGTATTTTGCATTTTGTTATTGTGGGGATTTTGTACATAAGAGCCTCTCCATTTGGCAAAAATGCTCAACATGTGTGGGGTGGGGGAGGAGTGAACCTCCTTGAGGTCACCTCCTATTTTTTTTTAGTATTTTAGCCTTGAGGGAAAGTTGCGAATATGAGCATTTTTGAATGGCTTGAGAGCCTTGGAGAAATATCTGAGATTTGGTATAAATGTGTTGGCTTGAGGCCTTGATAGAGTTGAGTTTTGAGATATTGGAGTGGCACTCTTGAGTTGAGTGATTTCCACTCCCTACCCTTTCAAACTCATTTCTATGAGTTTAGTTTGTATAAACCATGGGTGTTCTTAATGTTTCTTTGTCTTTGTGTTTTGTTGTGTAGTGGAGTGAAGTATTCCTTGTGTGTGGATGACCTCCAAGCTCATGGGTGACTCATGAGTGAGTCTATGGTAGGGAGGAGAGCAATATTTCATGGCTTTTTCGCCCTTCCCATATTTGTTATTTACAGGTTTATTGTAGCATTGGAGGTTGGAATAAGGAGGCTATGAATATTTGAGTTTGTCTTTTTGGCTATTTGAATGCCTTGGCCAAGTTTTGGTCTTTGTGTAGTTGTCTCCAAGAGAAGAGAGAAGATTTTTCCTCTCTTGCTATGTAAAGTTAAATGTTTACATTTTGTGTTGTATGGAATTTATTTTGAAGTTGAATATATATTATAGTGGCTATTTTATTTTATGGGATTTTCTTTGAAATATTACAATGAGAGAAAATAATGTGTGTAATACTTGTTTTAAATTGTTGTCAAAATATGCCTAAAATTGGTTCTTCATTTTATATGTTTTTCAAGAAAAAGAATTTGTTATTTGCTGATTTTTGTTTCAAAAAGAAAATATTTATATATTTGAGTTGTTGGGACCAAAAAAAATGGTTATGAGAAATTAGTCAAATGTTTTTTTTTTCTTTCTAAAAAGAAGTAATTTATAGATGGAGGTGGAACATATTTTTTTATATATAAATATATATATTGTTAGATAAAAAGTTAAATTTTTTGCTTGCTAGAAAATATAATATATCAAAAGAAAATTGTATACATACTTCTTGTTTGAATATATATACATATATATATACATATATACATATATATATATATAATATACATATCATTCTCTCAGCTTCATATAATTTTTTAGTATTTACAAAAAAGTATATATATACTTTTTTGTAAATACTAAAAAATTATATGAAGCTGAGAGAATGATATGTATATTCTTTTTTTTTCTGAGTATATATATATATTTATTATAAATAGAAAATATTATAAAAACCAAATAATTTTTTGTAAACTCCATTAGAGAACAATGACTGATATTTCTTTTTTTTGAACAGTAGATTTTTTTTAATGAGAGAAGGGTTTTTTAGGGGGGCTGACAGCAGAACTGCGACCGCCCCATTTCCATTTTCTTTTAGTTTGGTGGAGTGGGGGGGTGGGGTGATTGCCCCACCCACCACTCCACTGTATGTGGAGTGGGGGGTGGGACATCTACCCCATCCCCCTTCATTGCTTGCTTTAAAAAAAACAAAATAAACACCAATCCTTATGCCTCTTGCAATAGCACCCTTATAAATAGTCCTCCATCCCATGTAGGAGTTTTATGTTGAATCCTTTTAGGCCAGAAGTGGGAGGATGGGTGGGAGTCCTTCCACACGATGGGTGTGGAAGGACTGGGGCCTTCGTGGCAGTTAGAGAGTGTGAAGTGGTACTTGAGGATAGAGGTACTAGTGGAGATGTGACACATGGGCAAGAGACCTTCTCATAAGACAAGGAGACATTCTCAGCTAATGAGTAGCATAGATCATGTGTCTCAAAGAAGAGGTTAGCAGCAATCATGACTCATTAAATTTTGGATTCATTCATTAGCAAGTATGAGATTGAAGGCAGGTTCTCATGAGCGAGCAGAGGAGATGAGGACACAAACAGGCTGGTTCAAAGGTAGATTTGATTGTTGCCATGATTGGAAAGCATTCCCTACTCAAAGGCAACCTCTTTTTAACAAGGGATTTTGTTTCCTCACAGAGTCGAATGAAATGTCTGAAAAACCCAAGGTTTTTCTTTTCTCTACTAAGTGGGTAAGTTGCAGAGGAATGGACACTCCAATTAGGTTGACAAGAGCCAAGCGACAAATGCCTTTACTAGGGGGTATTACTGACCTGCATTTTAAATGAATCCTGAAATGTCAGGATGAATTAGTTCTGGGAGCTGTGAACATGATCCTTGGGAAAGTTTTTGTCAAAGGTAGTGAATGCTACCATGTGGATTTAGATAATAGCTCTCAGTTCATGGCAACGTTACTGGATTTGAATGTGGTAGAGACATGGGTTAACTCAGTGGTTCATAGTCTATTCATTCCTAGCATGCTTAGAGGTTTGGAGGAAGCCCTAGAGATTGCTACATTTGGTGTTGGAATGCCAACACCAAGAGACATGCATCTCATTAGTTAGCCAGACAACGTAATCAAATATTTACCCTTCATCTTGCATCTAAGGGGAGAGGATCTAGTCTGGTTTCGTTAGAATGTGTGGACAAGGGCAAATTTCCTACTAAAATATTTTCACATTCTGGATTCCCAAGGCACTGGGCGGGTGGATGATTTCAATATAAAACTTCATAACTATGAGATGGAGGCATGAAGTAGATGTTATAGTCTAATGGTGTCTTGTTATCAGTTTTGGGGTTTTTGTATCTAGTTTCCTAGTTTGTATTTAGTTGGGTCAGTTTCCTATGTTTTAAAAGTATGGCACATATAACTTTTTGCTCGGCCCTACGTGGCTGTATGAAGCTATAATGAGGATGGGTTAATAGCATCAGGGGGTAGCCTTCAGGCTGATTTTGTCTATCTCAGAAACTGAACTGTTACTTTTTTTATATCAATATATACAAATTACTATTACGCAACAAAAAAAAATTATAGATGGAGGTGGAAGATATGTTTATATATATATATATATTCAAACAAGAAGTATATATACAATTTTCTTCTAATATATTATATTTTCCAGCAAGCAGAGAAATTAATTTTTTATCTATATATATATACACTAATTTATTATAAACAAAAAATATTATAAAACCCATTTTTTTTTGTAAACGCCATTAGAGAATAATGAGTGTTATTTCTTTTTTTTGAATAGTACTTTTTTTTAAATGAGATAAGGGTTTAAGGGGGGGAGGGGGGGCGATGGTAGAACTGCCGCAGCCCCATTTCCATTTTCTTTTAGTTAGGTGGAGTGGGGTTAGTGGGGTGGATGCCCCACCCACCACTCCACTGTATGTGGAGTGGGTGGTGGGACATCCACCCCATCCCCCTTCGTTGCTTTTTTTTAAAACAAAACATAATAAACACCAATCCTTATGCCTCCCATGGTGGCGCCCTTATACACAGTCCGCCGTCCCTCCATCGATCATTCATCCCTTCAACACAACAGTTCATTTTCTTTGTAAAACATAAACAATATATATATATATAGAGCATATATTCATAAAACTTGCATTATTTTATACATCTCTGGTTTATTACTAGGATATATATATACACAAAAAAAAATAATATGGGTAAACTCTAAAACATCAGATATTCAATGATTATACCTCATTGAGAGTGGTTGACAGGTTGTCATTGTACCTCATCATTTAATCTATTTTTAGATGTCAAAGAACCAGGGCTGTGTCCATGGCTGTCTGCAACTAGGGATTCTAAGTGACCAGTTTATAGCTAATCCTAAAGCTTAAAAGAATGACTAATCTACCTGCTTGTTGAATAAATGTAATGAATGCTGTAAAACAGAATAAAACAGGAAATGTACTCAAAGCAAAGAATGATAACATGCATCTATCTACTAAAACAGGAAATACTTTTATAAAAGAAAACTTGAAACAGTAAAACAGAGATACTAGCCTCCTGCCTGATTGGTGAGAGTGGGCCCTTCCTCCGCACCTTTGAGACTGAAGGCTATTGCAAGAAATCAGCACTAAAGATGATCTAACTAAATTCAGTCCAATTCATTCATTTTTATGTTCATGAGAAATGTATGGCTATAACAGAACTAAAATCTCTAAAAATTAGAATAATCTTATCATTGTTGTTTTATTACTATTTTTGAAAGTATATATAAAAAGAGTGATGATATATCACTGAACTTATCTATCAGTCTTTCTAGGAGATGACACCATCTCTTATTTGTACTTAATTGTCTAACTTATGAAAGATCATCATGCAAAAGGGGTAGACTTGAGTGGAATAGAAGTCCACTCAGAGGTCTAAGTTTAGATCTTAATACACTTGGGCATCAAAGCCCTAAAAATAAGAATATTGAATTAGTTCAATTCGTAACTTACGCAAAATCTTTGGAAAGATAAAACTTCAGTAGTTTAACTGATAGTTGACCCTTCATCACTCAGGTGATGATTTGAGTGAAGTAAAGGGGGTGTTAGGATTGCTGCTGAAGTGTCTGATTGGTGGCTTTAACTGGAACATGCCCTGTTCTCAGGAGGTTCCGAGGATAGCTGTTCCTGTCTGTAGCTCCAGAGATATTGCAGAGCTCCAGAGATATTCCAGACACTTGCAGAGCTCCGGAGATATTCCAGACACTCGCAGAGCTCCGGAGATATTCCAAACACTCGCAGAGCTCCGGAGATATTCCAGACACTCATAGAGCTCTGGAGATATTCCCCAAATCTTTAAAACCTAGGTGTCACCATTCTTTGTTATGGTCTCCGGAGATCATTGAAAGCGATCTCCGGAGATGCACAAAACCGTTGTTTCTGATATGTACACCTATTGATTCAAAAAGAAAGAGAAATTCTGCATTTTTCCATTAATCCCACGCACATTAGCCACTTAATCAGAAATTCTAATCTCAAGTAATCTATCTTAATTAATCACTAATTAGAACAATCTTGCTTAACTAATTTGAGTGCAGACACAAGGAAGATGAACTGAATAGAGGAAAAGAGAGGCAAAAAGGGTGTATTTTATGAGTGCAATTTGACACTCATCATCCCCCCCATACCTAAGGCTTGGCAGGTCCTCCTACTTTTCACATTTTGGATTTGTTTTGACGAAGCAATCTCTCAGTCAGACTATACTCCTGGAGATAGGTTGTCCAAGTAGTTTTATTGGTGTTACCATTCCCCCTGTACTTGTCAACTTGCTTCATCCAATCTTGCAATTTCTCATCTTCCAGCTGCTCTGTCCACATAGGGAGTGGTTCAATTATCAGAGGAGGTCTGAACTGCCCTCCTATCCATTCCTATTTATGTTTATCCATCAATTTGGATATCATCTTTGCTTTCCTCATGAATAGCCTTAGGTTTGCAGGGGTGACCACTTCTCTAGGTTTTTGCTCTGGTGTTAAAATACTCCATCTCTTCTTTGCTATAGCAAGGACAGGATTTGCTGAATTAATCATAAAGAGACCAAAGTCAATGGAGCACTCCTGCAAATTTTTCAAATATAATGGCAAGATGCTGGTTGCACTTGCAGGATGATAGATGATGGACCTGAATTGGGTCTAAAAGGCAAAAGGATTGGGACATTCTTTTCTGAGGAGGAGATCTATTTTTGAATTCTTTTGAAGATGATCTTCCATCCTCTCGTCTCAAATCTGGTGGTTTCTCATGAGGGACATGAATACCTTAAGCTGGCATTCTCCCACAAAGTGATTAATCATGAAAGCTATATCATTAATGCAGAACCTATGTAAGTACAATTCACAGAGGAAGTTTTTATCTTCATCATTGCTTCTGGTGTAAGCTGTCATGAAACCTTTTACTATTTCTGTATCCTCATTCATGTCAGATAAGACTAAGGAAAACTTCCTTTGCAGTATCCTTTCTTGTAGGAACATTGAATAGCTGGC
This sequence comes from Cunninghamia lanceolata, assembly GCA_027924645.1. NCBI lineage: Eukaryota > Viridiplantae > Streptophyta > Pinopsida > Cupressales > Cupressaceae > Cunninghamia > Cunninghamia lanceolata. The sequence continues at coordinate 21,746,872 of BSBN01001281.1, forward strand.
ACTGGGAGGTCTGCAAGATAGAATTTCTGAGGAGAAGGAGGCCATTTGAATGATTTTGCTCTCCAAAGTTGCTATTCTTTCTACCCTGGCAGTGACTGTCCTTTGTAGTTGCAACATTGGCTTGGAGGCTTCAAATTCTCTACACCTTTCCTCCCAATGAAATAGGGCTTTAGGAATGTCAATGGGGATTGGTCCCACATAAGCATCTGTTTGAATCTCCTGTTCATTGGTTACCCTTGGGCCAGACAGTTCTTGAATGTATTCTTCTTGGTCATCCAGTCTGTTGTTGGCCCAAGTTAATTGTTTATCCTGGCTCTGTACTTTCTCAATTAGTGCTGCCATTCCTGTGAGGCCATTTTCTCTAGCCATAGTGAGCTCAGAAACCTTTTGTGCTACTTCTTTTTCTTTTTCTTCCACCACCTTTGCTGCCTCACTTTTTTGTGTTTCCAAGTCTGCCTCCTTCTCCTAGATGATTTTGTCCTTGTTTTAGAGGTCTGTTTTGATTTCTACAATAGTTTGCTTCAGTTCCATCTCCATTTGTACCCTGACCTTCTTGAGGTCAGTAATAATTAAATTCTTTCCCCAAAGCATCCTTTTTAAAATCTTAATTTCTTCCATTAGTTGTTGCTCTGTTGAGATCTCTATAACTTCTTGGTCAGAGGGATGTGATAGAGTTTCTACCTCTGCTTCTGTGGCTGGTGGCTAATTGTTAAGATTATCCATAGCCACCTACTCTACTTCTCCCAATGTATCTGTGTGCCCTGTTTCTTCTTCTGCAGTGCCCTTGTTCTGAGGATCCTCTGCTGCTACTGGCACAACTGAAGGTCCTACCTTGTCCTCATATGTGCTCAATTCTAGGAGTGCCTCAGTGAGCAGGGCAGTATCCTTCTCAGCCTGCGAGAGCTGCTTCTTTCTTTTGCTTCTCCGGAGCACAGGTGGAACTAGTGCCTCCGGAGCAGGATTTCCTTCCTCAGAATCTAAGGAGATAGTAACAGTTGGTAAGCTTCCTGTCTCCGGAGCACATTGTGGTGTTGAGACTGGACTTGACTCCAACTAAACAGAAGGTGCTGGAGAAGTTTCACTTTGTTTCCTCTTTCGAACTAGAGGTACGTCATCAGAGTCATGGGATGGTTCTTCAACCCACCATCTCCCTTCAATTCACTGCCCTGCTTTTTCCTCTATGAATTCCCTAGGCCTAGATCCCTCAGGTGAAGTCATTTGTCGCCTGACTGACTGAGTCACATATAGAGGCCGTGTAGGAGCAGGCTCTGCAATTTGTTTGCCTTTTCTTTTCTTGTTAGGAACAGGGGCTACAGATGATGTAGCCTCCTGTGAGGGTGATGTTCTTTTGTGAGAAGCTGTGGAGGAGGTTGTAGGCTCAGTTTCTTCACCATGGTGAGAGGGAGAACTCTCATCCTCTGTTTGTGATCTTTGGTGCTCTGACCTTAGGGCTATGCTCAAGAAAGTTCTGTAATAGTTCATCCCCATTGGCCTGAGATAAGAAATGGTGCTTGACTATCAGGAAGATGAGGCCATGATGTTTCATGGGTCCCTTACCCTGCTGGTATTTTTCTGCAGTTGACCTGATGGCAGAATAGAGGAAATTGGAGATATTTATGTTATATTCGGGGTGCCTATTTCCATGTCTGAGAAAAATGAGCATTTTCATTATGGGCCCTAAGACTATGGAGAATTGGCCATCATAGGTAAAATATTTCATTAACCAGGTGGCAACAGTCGCCCAAGGGTTTGGGAGAGTGGATCTCAAAATTTCTTTGACCTCATTTTTATTCATATGCAATTGAATGGCAAGATCACCACGAACATAATTTTTTTAATTAACTCTGTATACAAGGTTTTCAGGTGGTGGAACCTCTCACCTTGTTCAGGGAGTCCGGAGATGTGGCTGATAATTGTGGAGGAGAGACTGATTTGGTGCCCTCTCACAGTGGTCTAGTCGTCTCTTAAATTCCTAAGGAATTCATCCACAATGTCCTCCTGAAACCCCTCGAACTTGTCTAAGAAATCAAGCCATCCAGCAGTCCTTAAAATATTTACTACAGCTGCATCCTTTAGAAGACCCGCAGTACTTTCTGGCTTAGACTTTTTCTTGACCCCCATACCTGAATTGATGGCAGTTTCTATGTTTTATTCTTTTCTTCTGTGATCTACAGTCTATCTGTCCCTCTGATCTCTATGGGCTTCAGAGTGCTGTTCAAATTACTCTGTAGGCGCTGGAGTACTATTTAAATTACTCTGTAGGCTCCGGAGAGTTGTTTGGTTTATCATATGCTTCAGTCTATTCCAGAGGTTTGAATGAGGGAGGCTATTGTTTTTAGGCTGGGTTTATGCAGATGGATTAAGGGACCAAAGCAGCCATAATTGTAATGGACTGACAGGGCGCTCTGAAGGTAAGGTGGCATTAAGGTATAGATGGCAGCATGCTTGGATGTGAAAAAGGAAATGACAGCGGAGGGACGTGTCATCACAACAGCACTCAAAATAGAAAGATAGGACACTTTACTAATTAATGATTAATGAAAAATAGATTTACCTGGATCAGTTTTAATGATGAGGCAACGTACGTGGGAGAAATGCTGCGCCGTTTTGGAAACTACACGCGTCGTGGCATTAAACGGCGGCCGAAATGACATCTGCTTCCTACTTGCATGCGACCTGCAATCATTACATTGAGTGGCACTAAGATCCACGCCCACGGTGATGTCAACACCGACTTGTGGTCACTCCTGCAATTATTAGTATCTTAATTTATTTATGTTGTGCGATAAAGTAGAAGATGAGTCTTGATGACCTCAGCATGTGAGTTGTCTACTTTACCACCTGGTGAGGTAGGTCCCACCTTTATTATGGACACTGCCAGCATTATTAACAGAGCGCCAGAGGTGCTCCTAATTAGAAGCGCCGGAGGTGCTTTTTTTTTTTTGGAAAGCGCCGGAGGTGCTCCTTATTGAAAAGCACCGGAGATGCATTGGGCCAATTTTTGGCAACTGATCATATCCGGAGCTCAATTATTACAACTGTCCTAGATAAAGGAACTGCCATTTTACTGGTTTTCAACTCCCTTGGTTGAGAAGACAGTCATTTGCTAGTTTTCCATCTTTCTCTAAATTTTTTTTTTCAGAAGGCAGCCATTGCTGGTTTTCAACCTTCTTTTTTTTTTTTTTTTTTTCAGAAGGCAGCCATTGCTGGTTTTCAACCTTTTTTTTATTATTATTCTAGCACTGTGACAGAGGTGGTATCCCCTGTATCAAAACTCAGATTATCAAGAAACTCTTCTTTAGTAGACGGTCTTTTGTAGAGTTTTATCCGGTGACCATTTACTAGAAATGTGTTTGTGCTCCCATCAATTGGTTGCAATAATACAGTTCCATTTTCAAACACTTCCTTTATTTGATAAGGACCCAGCCAGTGAGTCTGTAATTTTCCTTTGAATTCTTTGAATTTAGAATCATAGAGAAGAACCCAATCTCCTTGTTAAAATGTCCTCCTCTTGATATGTTGGTCATGCCATTGTTTCCTTTGGTACTGAACCAGTTCTGTTTGTTGAATGGCTTCTGTCCAAATCTCATCCAACTTGTTGAGCTGAAGAATTCTATTATGTTGAATTGTAGACAGTGGCAACCCAACATCTAATACAGTTTTAAGTGTCTGGAGTTCAAATTCTATAGATAGTATAGGCTTTTTCCCATAAACCAGTTCATATGGTGAAAACCTTGTTGTGGACTTCCAAGTTGTGTTGTAAGCCCAAACTGCTTCAGGTAGTCTATTAGCCCAATCCTTCCTGTTCATTGCTACTGTCCTTGTTAGGATATTCTCAAGTTCTTTGTTGGTTACTTCTACCTGCCCATTTGCTTGAGGATGGTAAGGTGAAGCTTTTCTGTGCTTGACTTGGTACAAATCTGTGAATGCCTTGATTACCTGTGAAATAAATCGAGGTCCTTTGTCTGAAACTATTGATTTTGGGGCTCCAAATCTTAAGAAAATTCTATTGTAAAGGAAATCAGCAACTTTTTCTTCTCTTGCAAACTGTAATGCTTGAACCTCAGCCCACTTAGTAACATAGTCCGTGCATACTAGAATATACTCCTTGCCTGATGATGGCGGTGAGATTGGTCCTACAAAGTCTAGACCCCATTGCTCAAAGGGTTCCATCATGACTTGAGGATGTAGCAGCATTTCCTGGGTAAAGGTGGGCTGCCCCATCCTTTGGCACTGGTCACAGTGCTGCACATACTTCTTTGTGTCTTTATGAAGAGAAGGCCAGTAGTAACCAGCTCCAAGGATCTTGTGGACTGTCTTGTGAAAAGAGTAGTGGCCACCAGATGGCTCATCATGACATGCTCTCAACACATCAAAAGTCTCATCAGCCTTCAAGCACCTGTGTAGAATGAAATCAGGACCACATTTAAATAGTAAACCATTCAACCATTTGTAGGATAAGCTTTCTTTAAGCAAACGTTTTCTTTGTTTTGAAGTAAAATGGGATGGATACAAGCCTGTAGCTAACAAATTAGCTATGTCAGCAAACCAAGGTGCAGTAGTGGATATGGCAAAAAGATGTTCATCTGGAAATTTGTCCTCCACTGGTTCATCTTCTCCTCCTGTATGCAATCTTGACAGAAAATTAGCAACCAAATTAAACTTTCCTGGATTATCAACTATGGTAATATCAAATTCTTGCAAGAGCAATAACCACCTGATGATCCTTGCACCTACTACTGGTTTATTCATTAGGTACTCGATGGCTGCATGATCAGTGTGCACAAATATTTTATATCTGGTAATATAATGTCTGAATTTGTTTATAGCATAGATAACTGCCAAGAATTCCTTCTCAGTTGTTGTATAATTTCTTTCTGCAGAGGTAAGGTTCTTGCTGATGTAATAAATGGCATGCATACTTTCTCCTTCCTCTTTTTGTCCTAAAACAGCCCCAATGGATTCATTTGAAGCATCAGTATGTATGTGGAATGGTAAAGTCCAATTAGGTCCCCTTAAAATTGGTGTCACAGTAAGCTTATCCTTTAAAGTTTCAAATGCTAATTGACAGTCTGCTATGTAGAGAAATTCTATCTCCTTGTTAAGCAGGGTAAACAGGGGGGCAGCTATTCTGCTAAAGTTTTCTATGAACCTCCTATAGTAGCCTGCATGACCTAGAAAACTTCTGACATCAATCTGATTTTTGGGTGAAGGCAACTGTGTGATTACTTCTATCTTGTTTTGATCCACCCTAATCCCTTTTTCTGAAATATGGTGTCCCAAAACAATTCCTTCCTCCACCATCATAAAACATTTCTCATGGCTAAGGGATAGTCAATTTTTATTACAACATTTTAGTACTTTTCCAAGGTTTGTGAGAGATTCCTCAAAGTTATTCCCATACACAGTAAAGTCATCCATGTAGACTTCCATGCATTCATTAGCCAGTTCAGCACAAATAGCTAGAACCAGTCTCTGAAATGTAGCTAGGGCATTGCACAGCCCAAAAGGAAGAACTTTGTAAGCAAAAGTTCCCCAAGAGCATGTGAAGGTTGTTTTGTCTTGGTCCTCAGGTGCTACTTGAATTTGATTATACCTACTGAATCCATCTAAAAAAGAAAAATACTTTCTCCCAGCAAGGTTGTCCAGAAGTTGGTCAATAAATGGTAAGGGAAAGTAGTCCTTTTTTGTGGCATTGTTGAGTTCTCTATAATCAATACACACCCTCCATTTCCCATTCTTTTTAGGCACAATGACAAGGGGTGAGACCCATTGACTGTCTGAGATTGGATATATGAACCCTGCCTGGAGTAATTTTTCTATTTCAGTTTTGACAATGTCCTTTAAGGCAGGATTCAATCTTCTTTGTGGTTGTCTGACAGGTTTAATATCCTCAGTGTAGATATGATGGGTACAGATTTCAGGAGGTATGCCTTTCATATCTTGGTATTCCCAGGCAAAAGATACTGAGTGGGAAACCAAAAGCTAAATAAGTTTTTCTTCCTGACTTGCTGTTAACTAAGTATTTATATTAAGTGTTTTCCCTGGCAGAATCATGACCTGTTTTGTAATTTGATCCATAGATGTGGTGGGTCCATACATTGGTGTCATGGCATTGAGAGGACAAGAATGTGGGAGTAACATGTGGAAAGTGGCTAAGTCCCTGTAAAAGGTTTCCCCACAAGGAATAATGTTGGCAAGGGTACAATGAGAAGAAACGAGAAGTTTTCTCTGAGGGTCTTGGGCGAGTTCCATCACATCTTTGTTGATTAGGATGTGAGTGAAGTCTTCCATTGTATCATAGTATACTTCTTCTCCTAATTATCCCAGATGTTCCTTAATGGTTACCATAGCTAATGAGGCACTGTTGTTCATGTTATCTGGTTCATCCACCCATAGTCTTCCTGTGTAATGCACCGATGGTTTAGCTGGAGGATACAGAGATATTTTCTTTAAATCTATCCCATTAGAAATGACCATATCTCCAGTTTGACAATCAATAGATGCTGCTGTAGTAGCCAGCCATGGCCTTCCTAAAATTAGCAGATAAGTATTTCTTTGGTTTCTAGGTTCCAGTATTAAGAAATCCACTGGAAATTCCCATGATTCTATTACAATAGGTACATCAGTGATCACTCCCTTTGGAATAGCTACTGACTGATCAGCAAGTTGAAGAATTGTAGTCGTGGATTGGATACCTGACAGAGCTAACTTATCCATTGTATGAACTGTCATCACATTAATTGCTGCTCCTAAGTCAACCAGAACATTTAAAATTTCTACCCCTGAGATGAAAACAGTTATGACAGGGTTCCCAGGGTCTCCATATTTTGGGAGGAGAATTTCTCCCATCAATAGATCCATTACCTTTCCTTCCACCTCTATTGTGGAGGGAAAACTTTTCTTTCTGCCCTGTGTTTTGATGCAATACTGTTTGATGAATTGATTTAGTTCTGGTACATCTCTAATGGCCTGGAGGAGAGGAATTTCAATGTTTAGCTGCTTGAGTTCTTATAAAAGTTCTGATTCCTGATTGGGTTGGATTTCTTTTTGTAAAACCTTTCTCTGGGGAGCATTTTGTTTAAGTCATTCTGGGTAGAGTGCTAGTTTTTCCATCTTCGGAGCATCTGCGGAGCTCTTATCAGAATTGTGTTCTAGACTGTTCTCCAGAGCTGGCTTTTTAGGAGTAACTCCGGAGTTGTCTGTGGTTGATTTTTCTAGCACCTTTTCATTAGTAATCTCCTCTGGGGGTTGATTGGATGGATTTTCAGGTTCCTCATCATTGGTTATTGTAGGAGTCCAGGACAACACTGAGAGGGGGGGGTGAATCAGTGTTGTATTATTTTTACAATTTTCTAAAATTGACAAATATGATTTATCATAATTAAACTACTATTTACTTGAACAATTAATCAACAAATGATTAATCACATAAATCATATTCGGTAAATGAAGCTATGGAAGACATCAAGACATGAGATTATGACACAAGAAAATTATAGAGTGGAAAACCCTCTAGGGGTAGAAAAACCACTCAAAATGCCTCACTGGCTTAAGTAAAAACCTCACTGGTTACAATGTTTAGAAGCACCAACTTCAAGGAGCACCAACCCCTAATTCATTTAGAAGCACCAACTTCAAGGAGCACCAACCCCTAACATATACTCAAAATCAAGAACTCAGAGGGATTCTCTGTTTCGATACAAATCATTTCTTCTTTCACATGTGTCTGTCATATGACCATACTTCTCTCAGCATCTGAATTTTCTCTTCAAGAGGATATTCAAAATATATTCAACCTGGAATGCTGATCCACCCAACAACACTGCATATCTCTGTCTATTTCATCTCTATCTTACAAGTCTCAATGTCTTGATCAATCAAATTCATGATTTATGCACCTGATTGTCATTACAATTGCATATTGTCTTTCAAATTACCTTGTCAATCTCTGTATCTGTATTTGATCCCTGTCAGTTCATCATCAATCTGCACAACATCACTCACCTCATCTTGTTAATCCACACAACTCTTTAATCAAAGCATCTGTAATATCATTAAAAAAAAATCTAAATATATTTTCACAACCCATCACAATGCACTTCTCAAAAACCTTTCATATTCTCTTCTCTATTTTTAAAACCAAAATATCTTCCCGTCAATTCTATGCATTAAAAAATCTTTTGATCTTCCTTTTCTCTGTACATGATCCTTCACATTCTTTGACATTTCAATTTGGACAATTTCTGTATTCAATATTATCCCTGCAAATAAAATCTTCAATTTGATTTTCTCACAAGACAAAAACATCATTCAATCCTGTTGATCTTCCTCAAAAATATCTTCATGAAAACCTTTCATATTCTATAGCTGTGAAGAAATTACTTTTCTCTTCATGTCTATGACTATTCATTTTCTTCCTCTCTTCCTCTTTGCAAATTCCTGCAATCTTATTTCATCTTCAATAAAATAAAAAAAAAATCAATTCATCTTTGAAAACCAATCTGCCTCAAAAAAAATCTTCAATCTGTAAAGAATCTTTCTCATTGCATCATTGTTATCTCTGCAATTTTTCATAAAAATCTTTTCTAAATTCTTCAATAAAAAATCTCCTCAAAAATTAAAATCTTGATGTTTGTCTCTTTAAAAAAAACTCTTCATAAAAATCTCCTTATTAGAAACAAACTCCTTATATTCATGACAAAAAAATATCAACCAAAAATTTGAAGGAAATTACTAAATTTTAAAAAGAAACTTTTAAACTTTGGTTCGGGCTTCAAAACTTTCTATAAACTCCTCACAAATTTTAAGGAAGAAAAAATAGCTTTTTCCTAATACATCGACCTCACGCAAACCGTTGCCTTTTTAAACTTTTGGCAGTGGAAAATTTAAATTCAAACATATTAAACACCCACCCATGTATATAACCTGCTCTATCAGTGGAAAGGGGCCGGTTGCCCTATGACTTTAAACCCTCCAAGCGGTGTTTTTATAAGTTGCAAACCTTCTATCATAGATCACTTTGAAAATATAAGAAAAGTGAAATAGGCACAAAGAGTATGTTTTAGATATAAGATAAATATCTTCTAAACCTCCAACTTCAACTATACCTCTTGCATAGTGTATAAAATTCCTCTTCATAAGAATGATATCCAAAAGATTAACAATGCTTTATCAACTGAATATTATGAACCAACCTTACTTTGACCATGGGTGACAATACCTATGAACTAGTATATAACTCCTATAATCAATTCTATCAGTCCTTGATATAGAGTATGACACACAAAATGAAAACAATCCAATCCTCATTGTAGCGAAAGTCAAACAACATGATAAAGGCTACTGAGATCAAATGACTAAGTCATTACCACTACAAGTCATCTGTGACTAAGTCATTACCACTACAATTCATCTGTAAAGATCATGGCCAAAAACAACACACAAGATGATATAAACTCTACACAGGATGATGTGAACTCTTTGCTCCTCCTGATCCTTTAACAAGTATGTATCTCTGCACTGCATAACCAAACATGATATGCACTGAATGATGAACATTTGTCCAAACATGAATGATGAACATTTGTCAACACTTGACAACCCTAAATCACCTTATGACTTCACTTACCAAAGAACATAAGAAAACACATTGAAGGCCAAACCTGATCAACCAAGTCCTGATGACATCAAACAAACTGAGGACACCTTTTTGACATCAATGACAACTTAACTCCATCAATCTCCCCCTTTGTCATTGATGGCAAAACCACCTGATGCAATTTTTTTTCTCCCCCTTTTTGACATCTAATGACAAAGGCTATTATCTCCCCCTAAGAAAATAACTCCACTGAAAGATGTTATAGCATGATTATAACAATTGTAATCACATTGCATTAAGAGCACCTTGAAGACATAAACTCCTATTATCTTGTTATCTTCAACCAAAAATAAGAACCACTTACCTTTCACAGCATTGAATGCAATTTTGCTTTCATGAAACTTACATCTGATGACAATACCACTGTGAAGATGAAGATTGACAGACTCCTTCCTGATAACATCACAAACTTTCAAAACAAACAGTTCTTCTTCAATCAACAACCTTTTTGACCTGAAATAACAAATCTCCAAGATCTCCCAAAGCATAAAGCATGATGTATGATCATAAAAATTGACTCCTTTGATATGACTTATCTGAACTTGAACTTCATGCAAAGATACCATAATCACATCAATACTTATGATGAACAACAATGTAGGTTTAACAAACCAAAATCTGATAACCACATGAAGACTACTCATTACAAAATTCACAACTCAAGATGAGATGACAACCACTCAAGAGAGAGCCTTGCTAAGATTTCCATGACAATAAATCTACAACAATCAAACACTTTACTCTTGCACATATTTCTTGATATGATAAAGAGTGAAGATTATCTGAAATGAAGGCTGTTTGATGAATACCATCCTCCTGTTCTGCACAAGACACTCTTCACAACATAAGAACTGATCCCTTTTTAACCTTGTAATTCAAATCAGTCCATTAAGACTATACATCATCAAACTAATCAAGTACTTCCTGCAACACCCCTTTGCAAAAACCTAATGCAGAGACAAAAATAATGATTTGATTCCTTCCATTTGTAACCTCCTTAGCTCAAACATATGAAAAAGGACCTTGAGAACATCTTAATTGAATTTGAACTTCACAATCTCACTTCCATATAAACTTGATTTGACATCTCTGAGCACACTCAAACCAATCTGCATTAACAACACTTTGCACAAATCAAATACAAAGATATTTGCTATGAATTGAATTTTTTTTACATGCTAATATCTGATAAGAGCTTTTTGGAAACATCTTATTCTTTTGGCATGATAACAAATACTTCACCATATCAAGATCCCAATGAACTGCAAAATCATATCAACTCAACCAAGTTATTCAACAAACTCTTTGAGCATTGAACTCCTGATCATTCTTTCAATATCTTGTTTGCATACAAAACCAAAGATCACCTGTATCACTAAAAAGCACTAAAGATCAACATAGTTAGCAATACCATCATAAATTTTATTTCAAGAATCAACATGACAAGATCACCATCTTCTCCTGAAACTTCTTGGGGATAATTGATATATCAAGAACAACTCCCCCTCACATCATGCTAACTATTATTCAACTGATGATGTAACCTGTGCAAGATGCACAAGTTTAGGAGTTTTCTTCTTTTCACTTTGTTTTTGTTTCCACACTTTCACTATTTCTTTCTTCCTCCAAACTTTTTCAGCTTCTGTCCTTTTCAACCTTTTCAAATCAGGTGATGTATTTCTGCAACTATGTGCTTTATGACCAAGAGAGTTGCAATTATAACAAATTATACTGTAGTTATAATCAAATGACTGATGATACCTTTTTGACATCTGTTGAACACTTATGTTATGATTCCATGTAGGATCATCATATATTCTATGCATCTGACAATTCCTTTGTATGTGACCAACATTATTGCAATTGTAACATATAAGACTTCTGCAATTAACTACTTTGTGTCCAAAATGATTACAAGTATAACAATAACCATTAAATGAATAGTTATACCTGTACATGTATGCTTGTCTTACACTGAAATTTCTTCTCTCATCTTCACACTTCTTTTTACCTTTAGGAGCAGCAGCATGACTTAAATTAATTTTCCTTCTTGGAATTTCACTAGCTTTGGAGCACTCTCCTTCTTCATAACCAAGTGGAATAGTGTCTCTATGTTGTTTTTGTTTACTTAGCATCTCTTCAAGTTTGAGATTTTTTTCAAACTGCTTCTTAATATCCTCAAGTTCTTTTCTTAAATAGACTTGTTCTCCTTCAAGCCTATGACATTCAGCTGCTGTAGTTTCCAACTCAGACTTTGTTACATTGGCTATCCTTTTAGCTTCCTCAACCTCAACCTGCAAATTGATAATTAATTTGTCTGATTCACCAACTTGACTTCTCAAGTTCATAACCAGATTTCTTGCCTCTTCAAGTTCTGAAACAACTTTGTCCTTAGAGACTTTTTCATGTTGAAGCTGATCTTCTAATTTCTTATTCTCTTTTCTGAGTTGCTTGATTGTATCTAGGGCACACAATAATTCACCTTCTAAATCAACTTCACAATCATCTTCATCAAAATTCTCAACTACAGGACCATTCTGTGTATCAATCATCAGGGGTGACATATGCAACAAATCATTGCTAGGCTTAACTAAGGCATGTTTTACCATATTTTGATCAGCATCTTTCTTTTCTCTATTTGAGACCTTAATTCTATTCTTCTTACCCATTTTACTCCACTACCAGAACCTACCCGAGCCTATTAGACTTCAAATAAGGAACTTGGCTCTGATACCAATTGTAGGAGTCCAGGACAACACTGAGAGGGGGGTGAATCAGTGTTGTATTATTTTTACAATTTTCCAAAATTGACAAATATGATTTATCATAATTAAACTACTATTTACTTGAACAATTAATCAACAAATGATTAATCAAATAAATCATATTCGGTAAATGAAGCTATGGAAGAAATCAAGACATGAGATTATGACACAAGAAAATTACAGAGTGGAAAACCCTCTAGGGGTAGAAAAACCACTCAAAATGCCTCACTGGCTTAAGTAAAAACCTCACTGGTTACAATGTTTAGAAGCACCAAATTCAAGGAGCACCAACCCCTAATTCATTTAGAAGCACCAACTTCAAGGAGCACCAACCCCTAACATATACTCAAAATCAAGAACTCAGAGGGATTCTCTATTTTGATACAAATCATTTCTTCTTTCACATGTGTCTGTCATATGACCATACTTCTCTCATCATCTGAATTTTCTCTTCAAGAGGATATTCAAAATATATTCAACCTGGAATGCTGATCCACCCAACAACACTGCATATCTCTATTTGTTTCATCTCTGTCTTACAAGTCTCAATGTCTTGATCAATCAAATTCATGATTTATGCACTTGATTGTCATTACAATTGCATATTGTCTTTCAAATCACCTTGTCAATCTCTGTATCTGTATTTGATCCCTGTCAGTTCATCATCAATCTACACAACATCACTCACCTCATCTTGTTAATCCACACAACTCTTTAATCAAAGCATCTGTAATATCATTTAAAAAAAAATCTAAATATATTTTCACAACCCATCACAATGCACTTCTCAAAAACCTTTCATATTCTCTTCTCTATTTTTAAAACCAAAATATCTTCCCGTCAATTCTATGCATTAAAAAAACTTTTGATCTTCCTTTTCTCTATACATGATCCTTCACATTCTTTGACATTTCAATTTGTACAATTTCTATATTCAATATTATCCCTGCAAATAAAATCTTCAATTTGATTTTCTCACAAGACAAAAACATCATTCAATCCTATTGATCTTCCTCAAAAATATCTTCATGAAAACCTTTCATATTCTATAGCTGTGAAGAAATTACTTTTCTCTTCATGTCTATGACTATTCATTTTCTTCCTCTCTTCCTCTTTGCAAATTCCTGCAATCTTATTTCATCTTCAATAAAATAAAAAAAAATCAATTCATCTTTGAAAACCAATCTGCCTCAAAAAAAATCTTCAATCTATAAAGAATCTTTCTCATTGCATCATTGTTATCTCTGCAATTTTTCATAAAAATCTTTTCTAAATTCTTCAATAAAAAATCTCCTCAAAAATTAAAATCTTGATGTTTGTCTCTTTAAAAAAAACTCTTCATAAAAATCTCCTTATTAGAAACAAACTCCTTATATTCATGACAAAAAAATATCAACCAAAAATTTGAAGGAAATTACTAAATTTTAAAAAGAAACTTTTAAACTTTGGTTCGGGCTTCAAAACTTTCTATAAACTCCTCACAAATTTTAAGGAAGAAAAAATAGCTTTTTCCTAATACATCGACCTCACCCAAACCATTGCCTTTTTAAACTTTTAGCGGTGGAAAATTTAAATTCAAACATATTAAACACCCACCCATGTATATAACCTGCTCTATCGGTGGAAAGGGGCCGGTTGCCCTATGACTTTAAACCCTCAAAGCGGTGTTTTTATAAGTTGCAAACCTTCTATCATAGATCACTTTCAAAATATAAGAAAAGTGAAATAGGCACAAAGAGTATGTTTTAGATATAAGATAATTATCTTCTAAACCTCCAACTTCAACTATACCTCTTGCATAGTGTATAAAATTCCTCTTCATAAGAATGATATCCAAAAGATTAACAATGCTTTATCAACTGAATATTATGAACCAACCTTACTTTGACCATGGGTGACAATACCTATGAACTAGTATGTAACTCCTGTAATCAATTCTATCAGTCCTTGATATAGAGTATGCCACACAAAATGAAAACAATCCAATCCTCATTGTAGTGAAAGTCAGACAACATGATAAAGGCTACTGAGATCAAATGACTAAGTCATTACCACTACAAGTCATCTGTGACTAAGTCATTACCACTACAATTCATCTGTAAAGATCATGGCCAAAAACAACACACAAGATGATATAAACTCTACACAGGATGATGTGAACTCTTTGCTCCTCCTGGTCCTTTAACAAGTATGTATCTCTGCACTGCATAACCAAACATGATATGCACTGAATGATGAACATTTGTCCAAACATGAATGATGAACATTTGTCAACACTTGACAACCCTAAATCACCTTATGACTTCACTTACCAAAGAACATAAGAAAACACATTGAAGGCCAAACCTGATCAACCAAGTCCTGATGACATCAAACAAACTGAGGACACCTTTTTGACATCAATGACAACTTAACTCCATCAGTTATTTCAACTATAGTTGGAGGAGAAGGTCTTGGGAATTCTTTCCCAGAACGCAACTGGAGATTATTTGAATATATAGCATGAATTCTAGCTAGATTTTCTTTCTCTGTCATATAGACAGCTGCTCCCTATTTATTCCATGGGTTTGGTATAGGCTGAGCTAGTAAAGGTGGTTGACTAACTGGTTCATTCTGCGTTTGACCCTGTGTGTTGGAGGATCCAGTTAGTAAAGCCTACTGTTGAGGTTGGAAATGTCTAGGTTGTCCCTGGTATTGTTGATGATATCCCTGTTGAGGACCCCATTGTGGTTGCATGCCTTGTGACCCAAACTGTGGTGGCCATTGTTGATTTCCCCAAGGCTGATTTTGCTAGTTTTGGTTTTGCCAATTTTGGTTTTGCCAATCTTGCTGTCCCCAAGGAGGATTATTTTGAGGGCCATACCAAGCTAGGTTCCACTGATTATTTCCCCAGTTAGTAGGACCCCTGTAAGAAGACTGGCTTGGGTACTAATTATAAGGGAAATTTTCAGCTTATTTTTGTCCCACATAGTTTAACTCCTCCTCTATGACAACATTCTTTTTACTCAATCTTTTCAAGGCTGGAAGATGACTACACTGACTGGTAGGATGATCCCTATCACAGATTTGACAGATCTCTGATTTGTCCAAGGGACATTCTCTCAACAGGTGTTTGTTTCTACACCTAGGACAATAAATGGAAAGCGGTTCAGTTGCTCTGTTTTGATCAGTTGTCCTGGTCTTTGCTTGGATCCCATCCAATGTGGTATTTAGTTGGACCAGAATATCTATTTTTAGATTTGCAATTTCCTCCATCAGCTATCCTATCTCATTCTTCCCCTTAAAAGTTTTGGATGACCTTACTCCATCTTGAGTTCTGGAATAATTCCTGCAGAGTTCCTCTATGTCAGGTATTTCCGTTTTGTTAATGTTCCCTTTTCCCATTAGGTCTAGTGCTTGTTTTGATTCTTTATCCAATCCTTTTATAAACAGGGTTCTGGCCAAGGAGTGGTTTACCGGATTGCCATACCTTCTCAAGGCAAAATTAAACCTATCCACATAGTCTTCTAAGGATTCTTCCTCCCCCTGCCTAATTTTAAATAGTTCTTCATTTTTTTTACTGGATCTGCAATAATCTTGGTATTTTTCTAAAAACTCTGTTTCTATTTGATCCCAAGAATGGATAGAACCCTGGGGTAAACCCATAAACGATCTCATCGCAGAATCTTTCAGGGTGGAAGGGAACAGTTTGAGTTTCTGGTTATCTGATCCATAATCATAAGTTTGGCAGACTACTTTGAATTCAAACAAGAACTAATCTGGATCCTCAGAGGAGAGTCCTCTGAAATTTGGCAGATGTGCTAGTGAGATATTCTTCATGGGAGCATTGTCTGCAGTAGCCAAAACAATAGGATATGAGAAGGTTCTTGGGGCCTGATTTTCCTCTTCCTCGTGATTATCATTTTCCATGTTTAATACTAGTTCTCCTTCCTGAGGTTCTAGGAAATTAGGTTCTACCAAAGGATCTGCCTCAACTTTTTGTTGTAATTCATGGATATAATTAGCAAGTGGAATATCTATAGGATCTAAGGGATTGTTGTTTTGAAGTGCAGGTTCCAAATTAAGATCTAGGTTTCCTTCTTCAACAAGATTTTGTACCACCTTACTGCTTTCCCCTATGGTGTGTTGTTGGGGTGTCTGCTTAATATATCTTCCTTTAAGATCTCTAGCTCTAACCATACAGATCTATTCTAAAAATTGTTTTTAACTCATTGTCCCTAATTAACACAAACTATTCCTGGCAATGGTGCCAAAAATGACGGGTTGTCGCTGTACCTCATCATTTAATCTATTTTCAGATGTCAAAGAACCAGGGCTGTGTCCATGGCTGTCTGCAACTAGGGATTCTAAGTGACCAGTTTATAGCTAATCCTAAAGCTTAAAAGAATGACTAATCTACCTGCTTGTTGAATAAATGTAATGAATGCTATAAAACAGAATAAAATAGGAAATGTACTCAAAGCAAAGAATGATAACATGCATCTATCTACTAAAACAGGAAATACTTTTATAAAAGAAAACTTGAAATAGTAAAAGAGAGATACTAGCCTCCTGCCTGATTGGTGAGAGTGGGCCCTTGCTCCGCACCTTTGAGGCTGAAGGCTATTGCAGGAAATCAGCACTAAAGATGATCTAACTAAATTCAGTCCAATTCATTCATTTTTATGTTCATGAGAAATGTATGGCTATAACAAAACTAAAATCTCCGAAAATCAGAATAATCTTATCATTGTTTTTTTATTACTATTTTTGAAAGTATATATAAAAAGAGTGATGATATATCACTGAACTTATCTATCAGTCTTTCTAGGAGATGACACCATCTCTTATTTGTACTTAACTGTCTAACTTATGAAAGATCATCATGCAAAAGGGGTAGACTTGAGTGGAACAAAAGTCCACTTAGAGGTCTAAGTTTAGATCTTAATACACTTGGGCATCAAAGCCCTGAAAATAAGAATATTGAATTAGTTCAATTCGTAACTTATGCAAAATCTTTCGAAAGATATAAGTTCAGCAGTTTAACTGATAGTTGACTCTTCATCACTCAGGTGATGATTTGAGTGAAGTAAATGGGGTGTTAGGATCGCTGCTGAAGTGTCTGATTGGCGGCTCTGACTGGAACATGCCCTATTCTCAGGAGGTTCCAAGGATAGTTGTTCCTATTTGCAGCTCCGGAGATATTGTAGAGCTCCGGAGATATTCCAAACACTCGCAGAGCTCCAGAGATATTCCAGACACTCGCAGAGCCTCGGAGATATTCCAGACACTCGCAGAGCTCTGGAGATATTCCCCAAATCTTCAAAACCCAGGTGTCACTGTTCTTTGTTATGGTCTCCGGAGATCATTAAAGGCAATCTCCGGAGATGCACAAAACTGTTGTCTCTGATATGTACACCTGCTGATTCAAAAAGAAAGAGAAATTTTGCATTTTTCCATTAATCCCATGCACATTAGCCACTTAATCAGAAATTCTAATCTCAAGTAATCTATCTTAATTAATCACTAATTAGAACAATCTTGCTTAACTAATTTGAGTGCAGACACAAGGAAGATGAACTGAATAGAGGAAAAGAGAGGCAAAAAGGGTGTATTTTATGAGTGCAATTTGAAACTCATTAGTGGTGGCCATGGCTTCCCACAAATTTCAACCTACAAACAAAGAAAGAAAATGAAAAGAATGAGAGAAGAAAAATAGAGAAGAGAAAATGATAGGGAAAATGCTAATAGGGTTAGGGTTTTTGTTTCTAGTGCATAAGAACATTAATTTTTTAATTGTGAAACTTTTAGGGCAAGAGGAGTTTTAAATTAGATTTTATTTCCTTCCCTCTCCTTTTGACTTAGAGACTTTTAAATTGTTTTATTTATATTGGGGATGTTTTTAACCTCTTGGGTAGAGGGGTGATTTTAGATTAAATGTATTTTTTTTAAGTGGGGAAATGATTTTGATATTTGAGAAATTTATATTCTTAGGTGAATTAATTTAATTTATTATTATTTTATTATGCTTTTGGGGGGTGGATTAAGTTAAGGTTGCTATTTTATTTATAGAGTTAATTAAATTGTAAATGTGAGGGACTATTATTCCTTTTTTTAATTATGTTTTTGGATATAATTTTAAATATTGTGACTTTTGCAATTATAACACAACTTTATTTTAATAAGGTCGATTTAATTAAATCAATCGTTTGAGGGGATTTCATATAGTAGTTTAATATTTAAGTAATTTAATGTAGTTAAATATTAGAGGACCTTAGTGCAGAAAGATTTAATCCACTATATGTAACTATTTTAATTAATCAATTTATAAGCTTAGGAACTTTCAGTTAGAAATATCGTTATTAGAATAATTCCTATACATTCCCAAGAGGTGTTATGCTACCTGATTTTTTTGGGATTTAGGGTTAGATTTCCTTAGCAATTTAAACCTTGTGTAGAGTAAAATTTTAGTGTTTCCCACAACTAGTTGATTGATTAAGTGGTTATTTAATTCTTTTAATTCTATAGAATTAGGGTTTGATTTTGAGTCATGTCGAAATCCCTTCACTCACTTAGAAAAACTTGGGGTTCTAATCAAACGATCATAACCCTAATGGCGACACTTCTCACATTGCATTGACCCCCTTAGTCAGCTATCACCACTTAGAGGAATGTGCATGTGATCACATTACCCCAAATTTTATTGACACGTTTACACCTTATGCATATTGCCATCGAGCACACTGACATGTGCGAGGGGGTTTCTAGGGATGCATGGAATTGTTTTTGATATTTCGTGTTATGACCACATGACAAATGTGGACATGACACGTGTGTTATGTGTCATGATCGCATGGGAAATGTGGGCATGACATTTGGTATCAGAGCCCAAGTTTAAGCACTACGTTTGTTTGGGCATGTTACTTATTCTATATTTTCTATTGATTCATGATTACCTTGTTCTTGTAGGATGCCACCCAGAATGACGCAAGTGCATTCACATGCCACTGCATCCGTAGAGGTGTATAGCGACTCATCAGCTGAGGGTTAGGGAATGCCAGCACCACAGGCACCATAGGAACCACCTGCACCTAATATTAGACCATAGAACTTACAAACATTACATGTGATGTTAGAGAGGTTACCACCAACTGTAATAGAGCTATGTGTCGAGCCCTACATTGAGCCACAAGAGGAGCCACCTATAAAGCCACATGTAGAGCCTTGTGTAGAGATACATGTCACCACAGCAGAGGAGATTGGTTTAGCTTACAGAGCTCATAGCAGGAGCCCTCCGCATCAGGTGAGAGGGGAGGAGGCTATGAGGATAGAGCAGGTTTATCATGGGCCTTATGGTTATGGTGTGATTGAGCCTATCAGAGGACACAAAGACTGAGGAGACCCCATCAGAGATTTACTTAGGATGAATCCACCCACCTTCACAGGGACCACAGAGCGTGCTGAGGCAGAGGCTTGTCTTATCAATTTAGATAGGTGCTTTGCATTACGTCCTTACAAGGGCAACACGAAGGCACATGTGGTGGTTCACCTGTTGAGAGACATAGTAGTGACTTGGTGGCACACTAAGGAGTGCAAGTGCTGCTTATCTTTAGATGCACTTTTATGGGACACTTTCATTGAGTGCTTTAATGCCTATTATATATTAGAGTGTTATAGGCAACATCATATTAAAGAGTTCCATGATTTACAGTAGTGAGGTTCTACTATAGCACAGTATGAGAGTAGGTTCACTGAGCTGCCATGTTATGTAGAGTATCTCCATGATGAGAAACTTCTAGTTCACAAATTTATCAGAGGTTTGAATTAGGGGATATCAGGGCTAGTGTGCATAGTAGACCCCTAGACTTTGAGTAAGGCTACTGAGAAGGCATACATTGTAGAGGAGATACAGGGACAAGGTTAGAGTTCACACCCTCACTTTCAGGATCGTAGCCAGTAGCAGTAGCAAAATTTCTATAGACCACCACCACCACCTCAGAGAGGAGGATTTAGTTCTACACCTTTTTCTCCTAGGCCTCCATAACAATAGTATCAACAGAGGTCAAGGCCCCAGAAGAGGGCACAGGGAGGACAAAATCATGGTTGGCAGCAGTAGGGTCCTCGTAGGGATCAGAGACAGAAGGGGCCACCTGCGGGACCCACTAGGTCACAACAGTCTTACAGGGGTTCTCAGGGGTCCATGAGTTAGACTGGACAATATTATAGTAGGACATATACTCGACAGGTATAGGCTTAGGGCCCATGCTATGTTTGTGGTGGGGCAAGACATTTAGCTAGAGAGTTCCCATAGGGCTTTATGGAAAGGGGATAACCTCATGCAGGGGGATCAGAGAAGATAGTAGGAGATGTGGGCTAGTCCCACCGTATGTTTACATCATTTGATAACTGCCAGGATGACTTCTAGGCCTCAATGATCGAGACATCAGGTAGGATTGGGGATGTTCCCATTGCTATTTTATTTGACTCTGGTGCTACTAATTCATTTGTATCTCCATCATTAGTGGAGTATTGAAGGTTGGTGGCCTCTAGGCAAGGTGATAGGTGGGAGGTTGACTTGGCCACTAGGGCCAAGATGTCAATAGATGCTTTGATTCAGGATTGTGAGATATCTTTAGGGGCATTCACTACATTATGCAACCTTAGGGTTATGCCTTTAGGATCCTATGGTGTAATTTTAGGCATGGATTGGCTTGCATCTCGTAGAGCCAAGTTTGATTATCTCCAAAAGGTGATTAGCTATTTAGATGATCATGTCATGTTAGTCGAGGTAGTGGGCATTATGAAGCCCACAACAGTTCGTATGATATCTGTTCAAAAGCTTAAGCACTACATGCAGAAGGGATGTCAGTTGTTTGCCATCACTGTTATCAATAGATCAAAGGATGAGCTAGAGGCATCATTAGATGACCATCCTATCTTGAGGGAGTTTCCCAATGTCTTTCCACTACAGTTACCAGGTATGCCTCCACGCAGAGAGGTAGACTTCCACATTGATCTAGTGCTGGGTGCCGAGCCAATGTCTCATGCACCCTACAAGATGACCACACATGAGCTCACGGAGCTCAAGTTGTAGTTAGAGGAGTTACTTGAGAAGGGGCACATCCAACCTAGCATTTCACCATGGGGCTCACTAGTCATTTTCGTGAAGAAGAAGGATGGGTCTCTTCATTTGTGCATGGACTATAGGTAGCTTAATAAGGTGACGGTGATGAACTATTATCCTCTGCCTAGGATTGATGACCTTTTTGACTAGATGCAGGCAGCTAGAGTGTTCTCTAAGATAGACCTAAAGTCTAGTTATCATCTGTTGCACATCATAGAGGTGAACATCCATAAGACTATCTTCTGGACTCATTATGGCCACTATGAGTTCACTATGGTACCCTTCGGTTTGACAAATGCCCCTGTAGTGTTCATGAGTCTCATGAACAGGATGTTCCGTACTTACTTGGATTGGTTCATGATCATTTTCCTTGATGATATTTTGATCTACTCGTAGACCAAGGAGCAGCATGGGGATCATATACGTCAAATTTTGTAGTGCTTGAGAGTAGTGGGTTTATGACAACTTGGTGAAGTGTGCCTTTTTCAGGACTGAGGTACAATATTCAGGGCACATCCTGTCTGGTGATGGTATCTCAGTAGATCCATCGAAGATTAGGGCTATCAAGGATTTGCTAGCACCCACCAGTGTGATAAAGGTCATTAGTTTCATGGGCTTAGATGGGTATTACCACAAATTTATAGAGGGCTTTTCCAGGATAGCTCACCCCATCACTTCCCTTCAATGGAAAGGGAAGAGTTTCACTTGGACTGAGTAGTGTGAGAGGGCCTTTGGGGTCCTCAAGGAGTGTCTTATCAGTGCTCCCATGTTAGCGGTTCCTAATCTAGCAGAGGATATTGTGGTTTGTACTGATGCATCGCTTGAGGGTTTGGGAGCAATACTTATAGAGTGATCACTTATGAGTCGTGAAAGCTCAAGACCCATGAGCTAAACTACCCCACTCATGATCTAGAGCTCACAGTAGTGGTTCATGCTCTTGTTCATTAGATACAATTTCTATTAGGTCATCACTTTGAGCTTCATTCAGATCACCACAGCTTATAGTACATATTCACACAGCCGAACCTAAACACTTGTCAATAGTGTTGGATGGAGTTTCTTTGCGAGTACAACTTTGATGTCCACTACATTAAAGGGAAGAAGAACGTGGTTGCTGACACATTGCGTCAAAGGTTCCATGAGATCCTGACCTTGACCTTGAGTGTGGATTTGAGAGGGCGTATCATTCAACATCTACCTAAGGATGAGTGGTTTCTTAAGGTACAACAGGAGATACAGTCATAGAGGGCCCTAGTGGGAAAGTTGGTAGGATATTCCTTTGAGGTAGATAGGTTACTTAGACATTGACAGCGCATCTATGTACCCCGTGCAGGTAACCTACATGCAGTAGTTCTTTCAGAGGCTCATCGAGCACCTTATGCAGCACCCCCGGGGTTGAGAAGATGCATGCCGACTTGTGACAGTTGTACCATTGGGTAGGTATGAGACGAGATATTGTAGAGTATGTTGCTCATTTCCTTGAGTGCCAGAGGGTCAAGGCCAAGCATTAGCATCCAGCAAATCTTTTGTACCCTCACGAGATACCTGAGTGGAAATGGAACACCATTTCTATGGATTTCATTGTTGATCTTCCTATGTCATCTCGCCACCATGATGCCATCATGGTGATGTTGACAAGTTGACCAAGGTGGTGCATTTCTCACCTGTACACATGAAGTATAATGCACCATCAGTGGCGAGAGTATTCTGGGATGAGATTGTTAGACTACATGGAGTACCTTGCCACATCATTTCTGACAGAAACTCAGTGTTCACATCAGCCTTTTGGAGGGCATTACAGTAGGCATTGGGCACTTAGCTCAAATTTAGTTTAGCTTATCACCTAGAGATAAATGGTTAGGTAGAGGGTGAATCAGGTTCTAGAGGATATGCTTTGTATGTATGTTATGGATCACCAATCTAGATGGGAGGAGTATCTATATCTAGTTGAGTTTGCTTACAATAATGGGCATCATATCTCATTGGGTATGCCTCCTTTTCAAGCCTTCTACCTCAGACCTTGCAAGATACTGTTGAGTTGGGACCGTATTGAGAATAGGGTTGCTATTGGGCCAAAGTTTTTGGAAGATATGGAGCAGTAGGTGACCTTGATTAGATAGACTTCAGGAGGTGCAGGATCGATAGAAAAAGTATGCCGATGCTAAGAGATTAGATTGGAGCTTCCCGGTTAGTGACAATGTATTCTTGAGAGTGCAGCCGCACAAGAGGCCAATCTATTATGGAAAGGGCTCTAAGTTCACACCATGGTTTGTTGTGCCTTTTGAGATCTTGGAGCGAATAGGACCCATAGCCTACCATCTAGCCTTTCCACCTAGCCTTTCGTGCATCCATGATGTTTTTCATGTATTTGTTTTGCTGCATTACATATCTTATTTATATCATGTATTGGATTGGAGTGCTCTATAGGTAGAGGCAGATGGACAGCTGGCTTTAGAGCCAATTCGCATATTGGCTTGTCAGACACTGGACCTTCTACGTCAAGAGATGGACTAGGTTAGGGTTCAGTGGGACAGGTACTATGATGTAACGACGTCTTGGGAGGATGCAACTAGATTGAGGACACTTTATCCTCACCTCTTTGATGACTTCCAAGAGGAAGTTTAGTCTTAGGGGGGAGGATGTGAGGCCTACTCTTTCACTCCATTTATTTTGATCATTTCATATTACTGTTGGAGACACATTTTAGACTTTTGGGGACTGTTGATCTCGATATGCAGAATTATTAGAATATATGCTTTTATTTTGGTTAATTATGTTTAGAATGTTTTGATGAGACTAGATCCTGATTTTGATTCACTAATGAGGATTTGACATGTGATATACATTATGATGTTATTTGTGATATTAGTTGAGAGATTATATTATGGATTATTATGCGATTTTATTTTGAGATGGATTATAGAAATGCAAAATTATGAATCTAATTATGATGTGATTTTATGATGTTTTATATGATTATGTGATGGTGTGAGTGTATGTTTCCCTTGCTTTAGCTATGATATACATGTTGGATTAATCTTTTGTTTAAGTGTGCACGTGTTCTAACCAAGCCACGGATAATCGAACATGATCCCACACATTTTTGTGAATTCCCGTGTTAAGCCGATCTAGTTCCAAGAGGAACCAAGATCAACTATGTGAATGCATAATGAAATTTCATAATGTTTATGTGTGGTGTCTTTTGGGCTAGGTCTACCCTTTTTCAATTGATTGTAAATTGGTGTTGTAAAGGTGTAATGTTTAATTGATTTCATTTTTTGAGTTTTTATTTTTGTGACCCCTTTTCATGTGATTTTACTTATCCTATGGTGCTCAAAATGGGTTAAACGTGACCCTCAGTTGTACTCCTAGGGTCTAGGGACTATTTGAGCTTGTCTAACCTTAGGAAAACTCCCATTTGGTCACTTAAACTTCACCCTGAAGTAAAGTGACGAAATGGAAGTTTGGGAAGGAGTGGAAGGTTGGGTCGAACACTCAACCTTATCCACACCTCTTTCCAAGTCTTGGGGAGTCTTCAAAACCCCTAAATTATGGAGGACTCAACTCTAAGGCTCTCTCACATTGGTGAGGGTACCTTGGGGTTTTGTAGGTTTTCATGGGAGGATAGGATTGGGGCACTTGTGGTAACCACATCTTTCTTTAGCTCCACTTTTCTCTCCCACATGTGTGAGAAAGCACAAGTGGAGGGGGCAAGACTTGGTGGAATGGGAGGGTGACATGTGTCACCCCCACATTCTATGAAGCTTGCAAGTCGATGTGAGGAGGAAGGAGAAGGTGACATTTGTCATCTTCCCATTCCTCAAGGCTTATCAAGAGAGCCTCTTTTAATCCCTCTTGAAGAGAGGGAGAGGGTTGTTGATTTCATTACATTTTTATTTTTATTTGAAAATTTGGGGAGAGTTAGAGAGTTTTTGGAGGCAATTTTGGAGGAAGAACTTGGAGGTGGAGTTGGAAGGGCTCTTCTACAACTATCTTCCTTGTTGGGCTATTTAAAATAGGATTCAAGGCTTGATGCCTTTCCTTATGTATTTTACATTTCTTGTGTGATGGATTGTGTGTGTGTATTTTACATTTTGTTGTTGTGGGGATTTTATGGGTTTGTGTAAGAGCCTCTCCATTTGGAGAAAATGCTCAACATGTGTGGGGTGACGGAGGAGTGAACCTCCTCAAGGTCACCTCCTAGTTTTTTTTTGGTATTTTGGCCTTGAGGGCAAGTTTTGAATATGAGCATTTTTTAATGGCTTGAGAGCCATGGAGATATATGTGAGATTTGGTATAAATATGTTGTCTTGAGGCCTTGATAGAGTTCAATTTTTAGATATTGGAGTGGAAATCTTGAGTTGATTGATGTCCACTCCCCTACCCCTTCAAACTCATTTTTATGAGTTTAGTTTGTGTAAACCATGGGTGTTCTTCATGTTTCTTTGTCTTTGTGTTTTGTTGTGTAGTGGAGTGAAGTATTCATTATGTGTGGATGACCTCCAGGCTCGGGGGTGACTCATGAGTGAGTCTATGGTAGGGAGTAGAGTGGTATTTCAGGGCTTTTTCCCCCTTCCCATATTTGTTATTTGTAGGTTTATTGTAGCATTGGAGCTTGGAAGAAGGAGGCGATGGCTCTTTGAGTTTATCATTTTGGCTCTTTGAGTGCCTTGGCCAAGTTTTGGCCTTTGTGTAGTTGTCTCCAAGAAAAGAAAAGATTTTTCCTCTCTTGCTATGTAAAGTTCAATGTTTACATTTTGTGTTGTATGGAATTTATTTTGAAGTTGAATATATATTATAGTGGCTGTTTTATTTTATGGGATTTTCTTTGAAATGTTACAATGAAAGAAAATAATGTGTATAATGTTTATTTTAAATTGTTTTCAAAGTATGCCTAAAATTGTTTCTTCATTTTATATGATTTTCAAGAAAAAGAATTTGTTAGTTGCTGTTTTTTGTTTCAAAAAGAAAATATTTATATATTTGAGCTGTTGGGAAAAAAAATGGTTATGAAAAATTAGTCAAATGTTTTTTTTTCCTTCTAAAAAGAAGTAATTTAATGATGGAGGTGGAATATATATATATATATATATATATATATATATATATATATATATATATATATATATATATATATATATATATATATATATATATATATATATATATATAAAGTTAATTTTTATTGCGTGTTGGAAAATATAATATATTAGAAGAAAATTCTATATATACTTCTTGTTTGAATATATATATATATATATATATATATATATATATATATATATATATATATATATATATATATATATATACTAATTTATTATAAACAAAAAATATTATAAAAACCAAATAAATTTTTGTAAACGCCATTAGAGAACAGTGACTATTATTTCTTTTTTTTAACAGTAAATTTTTTTTTAATGAGAGAAGGGTTTGAAGGGGGGATGATGGCAAAATTGCCACTGCCCCATTTCCAGTTTCTTTTAGTTTCGTGGAGTGGGGGGAGGGGGGGGGGGGTGGGTCAGATGCCCCACCCACCACTCCACTATATGTGGAGTGGGGGGTGGGACATCCATCCCATCCCCCTTCATTGCTTTCTTTAAAACAAAACAAAATAAATGCCAATCCTTATGCCTCCCGCGGTGATGCCCTTATACATAGTCCACCATCCCATGCAGGAGTTACATGCTAAATCCTTTTAGGCTAGAAGTGGTAGGTTGGGTGGGAGTCCTTCCACATAATGGGTGTGGAAGGACTGAGGCCTTCATGGCAGTTAGAGGGTGTGTAGTGGCACTTGAGGATAGTGGTGCTCGCAGAGATGTGACACATGGGCAAGAGCCCTTCTCATAAGACAAAGAGGCACTCTCGGCTAATGACTAGCATGGATCACACATCTCAAAGAAGATGTTAGCAGCAATCATGACTCAGTAAATTTTGTATTCCTTCATTAGTAAGTATGAGATCGAAGGTAGGTTCTCATGAGTGGACAGCGGAGATGAGGACACAGACAGGCTGGTTCGAAGGCATATTTGATTGTTGCCATGATTGGAAAGCATGCCCTACTCAAAGGCAACCTCTTTTTAGAAAGGGATTTTGTTTCCTCACAGAGTTGAACAAAATGTCTGAAAAACCCAAGGTTTTTCTTTTCTCTGCTCAGTGGGTAAGGTACAGAAGAATGGACACTCCAATTAGGTTGACAAGTGCCAAGAGGCAAATGGCTTTTCTAGGGGGCATTACAGACTTGCGTTTGAAACGAATCCAAAAATGTCAAGATGAATTGGTTCTAGGGGCTATGAAGATGATCCTTAGGAAAGTTTTCGTCGAAGGCAGAGAATGCTACCATGTGGATTCAGATATTAGCTCTTAGTTCATGGCAACGTTACTGGATTTGAATGTGGCAAAGACATGGGTTAACTCGGTGGTTCACAGTCTATTCATTCCCAGCATGCTTAGATGTTTGGAGGAAGCCCTAGAGATTGCTATGTTTGGAACTGGCATGCCAAGACCAAGAGATGTGCATCTCATTAGTCAGCCATGAAGCGTAATCAAGTATTTCCCCTTCATCATGCATCTAAGGGGAGAGGATCTGGTCTGGTTTCGTCAGAATGCATAGACGGGGGAAAATTTACTACTAAAACACTTTCACATTCTAGATTCCCAGGGTGTCAGGTGGGTGGATGATTTCAATATAAAACTTCATAAGTACGAGATGGAAGCATGAAGCAAATGTTATAGTCTAATGGTGTCTTGTTATCAGGTTTGGGGTTTTTGTGTCTAGTTCCCTAGTTTATATGTAGTTGGGTCAGTTTCCTATGTTTTAAAACTATGGCACATATAACGTTTTACTCGGTCCTATGTGGCTGTATGAAGCTATAATGGGGATGGGTTAATAGCATCAGGGGGCAACCTTCAGGCTAATTTTGTCTATCTTAGAAACTAAACTCTTACTTTCTTGATATCAATATATACAAATTACTATTATGCAGAAAAAAAAAATTATTGATGGAGGTGGAAGATATGTATATATATATTATTAGATAAAAAGTTGAATTTTTTGCTTGCTGGAAAATATAATATATTAGTAGAAAATTGTATATATACTTCTTGTTTGAATATATATATATATATATATATATATTGATTTATTATAAACATAAAATATTATAATAACCAAATAAATTTTTGTAAACGCCATTATAGAACAGCGACTATTATTTCTTTTTTTTTTAACAGTAGATTTTTTTAATGAGAGAAGGGTTTGAAGGGGGGCACGACAACAGAACTGCTGCTGCCCCATTTCCATTTTCTTTTAGTTTGGTGGAGTGGGGGGAGTGGGGCGGATGCCCCACCCACCACTCCACTGTATGTGGAGTGGGGGGTGGGACATCTGCCCCATCCCCCTTCGTTGCTTTCTTTAAAACAAAAAAAAATTAAACACCAATCCTGATGCCTCTCGTGGTAGCGCCCTTATACACAGTTTGCCATCCCTCCTTCGGCTGTTCAGCCCTTCAACACAACAGTTCATTTTTTCGTAAAACATAAACAATATATATATAGACTCTTAAACATTAGATATTCAATGAGTATACCTCATTGAGAGTGGCGACCATGGTTGCCCATGAATTCCAACCTGTAAACAAAGAATGAAAATGAAGAGAATGAGAGGAGAAAAATAGAGAAGAGAAAATGATAGGGAAAATGCTAACAGAGTTAGGGTTTTTGTTTCTAGTGCATAAGGATATTAATTTTTTAATTGTGAAACTTTTAGGGCAAGAGGAGTTTTAAATTAGATTTTATTTCCTTCCCCCTCCTTTTGACTTAGACACTTTTAAATTGTTTTATTTATATTGGGTATGTTTTTAACCTCTTGGGTAGAGGGGTGATTTTAGATTAAATGTATTTTTTTTCAAGTGGGGAAATGTTTTTGATGTTTGAGCAATTTATATTCTTAGGTAAATTAATTTAATTTATTATTTTTTTATTATACTTTTGGGGGCTGGATTAAGTTAAGGTTGCTATTTTATTTATTTAAGAGTCACTTAGAGTTAATTAAATTATAAATGTGAGGGACTATCATTCCTTTTTTTATGATGTTTTTGGATATAATTTTAAATATTTTGACTTTTGCAATTATAATGCAACTTTATTTTCATAAGGTCAAATTAATTAAATTAATTGTTTGAGGGGATTTAATGTATTAGTTTAATATTTAAGTAATTTAATTTAGTGAAATATTAGAGGACCTTAGTGCGGAAAGATTTAATCCACTATGCGTAACTATTTTAATTAATTAATTTATAACCTTGGGAACTTTCGGTTAGAAATATCTTTATTAGAATAATTCCTATACACGCCAGAGATGCATTATGCTACTAGATTTTTTTGGGATTTAGGGTTAGATTTCCTTAGGGATTTAAACCTTGTGTAGAGTAAAATTTTAGTGTTTCCCACAACTAGTTGATTGATTAAATGGTTATTTAATTCTTTTAATGCTATAGAATTAGGGTTTGATTTTGAGTAATGTCTAAATCCCTTCACTCACTTAGAAAAACTTAGGGTTTTGATCAAAGGATCATAACCCTAATGGTGACGCTTCTTGCATCGCATTGACCCCCTTAGTCGGCTATCATCTTGTAGGGGAATGTGCATGTGATCACATTACCTCAAATTTGATTGACATGTTTATGCCTTATGTGTATTTCCACCGAGCACGTTGATGCGTGCGAGGGGGTTTCTAGGGATGCATGGAAATTCTTTTGATATTTCGTGTCATGACCACATGACAAATGTGGACATGACATGTGTGTTGTGTGTTGTGACCGCATGGGAAATGTGGGCATGACAACTGCATTGCTCCATCCATGGCCTCTAGGCACGATATGGTGTCCAGATTATATCGTAGCACCAAAGTCTATTAAACATCACTCACCAATATAGTAAATCACCATGTTGCCAACACCTAATGAGTGGATATGCATGTGTACATGGATGTGTCCACATTGGCTCTCTGGGAAATCGTACAAGCTGTGTGCACTTGATGTGCTTAAACATCCATACCTATAATAAAGTACACACCGTCAGGATCTATGCCTCATAATGAACATACCACCCTAAGTCTTGGTAGAGGTAAGCAAGCATATTGCGCTCCCAAGCATAGACCATCCTCTATTCCTCCATCACCTTGATCGTATGGATGAAGCCCCCATGAAGGTGCGTGCCCCATCCATCCTGTGCCACTGCTAAGGTGATGGTTGCGATCATGATGGGACACACTAAGGGTATATCCCTACAGCCTTGCTCCAACCATTGAAGCATGATATGTCGCCACCTAGCTAGAGTGATAACATGACCTAGGCAATAAAGTGACTCTCTCGAGTATACCCCACCAAATGATGCTCTACAAGATGCATTGTTTGTGCTTCGACTAGAAGTTGTAAGATGCGGTACACATCCTCTAGTGTCACTATCATCTCACCCATGGGCAGATGGAATGTAATAGTATCCACATTCCACCTCTCCATCAACGCCATCAACATATTATAGTGAAATCTCATAGTGGACATGATAAAAACCCATCACAAGCCTATCGCCTACAGGAAGCCTCGATCCTCATCAGAGATAGTACCCACATGGCTCCATAACATCATCATGAGTTAGCCTCCTATATGCTCCCACATCTCAGGGACATCCTATACATCAAACAAACAAGTTCTCACTAGTTTCAATCACCAAATCATCAATAAGCATCTAATTCATTCATCTATGCCCTATCTCTCGGACCCATGTCCTCTCTAGACTTGGGCACCCCAAGACGACCTGGGTGCCCTTGGTGGACATGGATGCCTCAAGAAGACCTAGGTGCCTAGATAAGACTTGGGAGCCCTAGTTGAACTTGGGTGCCCTGATTGGACTTGGGCACCCTAGTTTGGACCCCTTGTCTAGATCATTCCACATGGATTGAAAAATGATAAAAAATCACTAAATCATGAAGGAACTCTAACAAAAGTGAAGTTTAGAGCCCTACCTTTTGTGACCTACAAATGGAGCACATCTATCCTTAGAAGCTAGTATGGGCATCGAGTCAGCATGGTTGATCTATTCTCCTTATCCTCTTCTCCTCTACAATGAGAAATAAGACTAAATAGTAAAATGGTAAGAATTCCTATTACTATCTAGGTGCAAAAATCTACAATTTTACTATTTTGACTCTATCTTGGGTTGTCGAACTCAGATTTTCATGCCGTCTATTGTGTTGGATTCCTGATTCAACCATCCATCTAACCCAATGCAGAGTTACTTAATGTTGTTTTTAAAAATGACCCTCACAAAGCATTTCTCATCACCATTCCCTGAAATCTATGTGCAAAGATTACCACATTGTTTCTCCTTTTCAAACTAAGCATGAAAAAACAAGGGGGGAATATATCTCTCTTGATTTCTACCCTCATCATGTCTCATTACTCAGTCCCCTTAGTGTTTATGAATAAATTATTTGTTTGTTGTTTGGAAGATGATTTGATTTGGATTATCTAACAAGTGTTCCTTTGCAGGATGCAGTCTCTAACTTTGTGGTCTTGTAGGATTATAGATTGGGAGCTTCTTCCTCTTGTGTGGCAACACTTTGGCTTCCTCTACAGTAACCTTTTGGATATCCTTTTCATGATTGAAGTATTTACTTTACTTTAGTTTCATATGTACGTAGTGTCATATGGCCACTAAAGTGGGGGCTGAATGTTATGTCAAAAATTGTACTCCTACATGGATTAACATAATTTCACATAGTTTAGATCCACTCCTTTAGTGTCCTCTTAGCCTTTTTATTTTTGGACCTACCTAAACCCTGATTGACATGTACCCTATCGAGGAAATGTCACATTTTGAAGCAATAACTGACAAAACCTAAAAACAAACCTCTGATTCCAGACATTCTAACTCCCTTAAGCTAGACCTTAAGTGAAATTTGGGTCTTGGACTTGGGATCCCGCGCCCTAGTCTAGACCTAAATTTTCAAGTCCTAATTTTGGGGGGGTGTCAGCTTGTTCCATGCACCTTAGGATTCTGAATTTAAATTTTGGTTTTCATGTGATGTTGGCATATTATTTCAAGTGTTTGTATTTCTAAGGTTAGGTATTTACAGAGAATTAAAATTCATTTTATCACACACAATTCACATGCAAGCTTATTATTCCAAAATTCTACCACTGCTATTATTGAAGGTCTACGCTTTGTTGAAGCTCTTCGAAGATATTGATATTTTCTATCATGGATATATGTTAAGGAGATTAGGAATCAAGATATTGAGTCTATCTTGCTCTTCCTAGGGTTTTTCCAAGCCCTTTGTATGATCGGGAGAAGGGTTGAAGCCTCCAACTTGAGTTTTGGAATCCTCCACAGATACAGCTGCCTCGCCTTCTTGTTCTACAAGTCTTCATCACTATCATCTCCTTGAGGTGAAGTTGTTTCCTTGAGTGAAACATTGTGTGGATCCATCCTTGATGCTTGAGTCATTTAGGATCTTGCATTTAAGCTTACACTTATTTTTGAGCACAGACATCTACATACTTTATCATTAGCTATTGTTGAGGTAGAAATCCCAAAGATGGGGTTTGACTGAGGCAAATTCCTATATAGCCACAACCATCCTTCTCCTCCTTTTGCATGTGCAGGTTACATTCAAAAAGATCAAATAGAAAGGAGCGGAGGAAGAACATATATTATAGGTACAGTCATTGCAGAACTTTAAGTTTCATCATTGAAGAATTTCTAGGCTATGGGGCATGTGCCCTAGTCTAATAGGGCTTCAAATCTGGGATCTGCAACCCTTTTTAGAGAATCTGATACCTGGTATAGAAAGTTTCTGGTGCAGGAGCACCTACCTGACAGCTGGCCTTCATGAGGCAGTTAGTTGTTTTAGGTCTTGTTTATGTTTCCAAGAAGGTCTGATAAGACCAAATGCATGTAATAAGGTCATGCTGATCATGATAAGATCATGCTGACCAGGCTTTACTATTTTTAGTTAGTTTGTTAGAACAGCTGTCATGCTGTATGTTCGGTTGGATCTCCCAGCCGCCTGGAGAGTTCCTAGCCGCTTGGAGTCGGGTCAGTAGTACTCGCAGGAAAATCTATTTAAGCATGAGGATCGGTTGACTGTAGATCATGAATCGATCGATAGTATATTGCATTGAACAGAGGAGTTAGAGTGTGTTGTGTGAGAAACAATATATTGTATTGCATCTTTGAAATCAATAAAGATCCTGTTTTCATCTTCTGTTTGATCTCCTTTGTGTAATCGATCTGCTGGTTTGGTGGTTTTCATGGATTCACTGATCCATTCCACCGGTTGATTCGTCTGATCGGTGGAATGGTTATGTACAGTAGGGTAGATGTTAGTTTGTTTGTATGCATGCAGGTGTGCAGGATCCCGGTTGAAAGGTGTTGAAGACCCTAGCATGGGCATGTGCTAGGTCAAGCTGATAAAGTGTGGAAGATCACCCTGAGAGTGGATCGGGTCATCCCAGGAGGTTCGGTGGATCAGAACAGTGAAAATCCGCTAAGGTTGAAAAGTCGTCAAAACGGCATCATCAGGATATTTTGGTGTATATCCTGCAGTCACTTCGGGCATCATCATCCGGATAAGAGGAGGAGATCGGCATGATGCAGTTGAGTGCATGAAGTGAATGTGCGTCGGGGTGATCATCATCAGGAGGAGCCGAGGAGGAGCGTATCGGCATCAGGTTGAAGATCGGGTTGATCGCGGGCCGAAAAAGCTAAGTTTGGCCAACATCAGGATATGACGTCATCATCATCAAGATATACGTCATCAGGATATTTCAGAGCAGCAGGATATTGAGGAGCTGCGGGTGACGTCATCGTCATCAGGATATACGTCATCAGGATATCGGGTGACGTCAGCATCAAAGGGACGGTGCGAGAAGTGAAGGTTGGTCATCATCAGGATAAATGGGAGGAACCGGATGTTCTTTATCCTGTTGATTATCATGATGTTGAATATCATGATGCTGAAGGTAGTGAAGGTCGAAGTTGTCGCTGAAGTGAACAGTGGACGTCAGGAGGATGTTCGCGCTGGTCGAACATGATGATGCTGTCGATAATCGAATAAGGTGATGCTGTTGACAGGCGAAAGTGCGAAGGCTTGTCATCAGGAGGATATCGGTCGGCGCAGGAAATATGATGATGCTGACAGTGTTAAGCAAAATATGATGATGATGGTGATGATGGTGATGATGATGATGGGCTGCAGACGTCCATGCTGTATTGTAAGGTTATAGTGTGAATGCCTCTGCATCATAGTGGTATCAGAGCTCAGCAAAACATCTGGGCTGTTGTGTGTTGATTCTGTCACCGAAAGGGCAGAGATAGAGTTGATTGTGTGTTGTGTGTTGATTAAGAGGTTGACAAAATGCCTCCGAAAGGTAGTGGTACTGCAAGGGAATTGCAGGAGATGAAGGAAAAACATGCTAGAGAGATGAGGAAGATGAAGGAGCTTGCTGAAGCACTTCAAGCCAGGCTTGTAGCCCTGGAAAAGAACAAAAAGAGGGAAGTGGCAGACAGTGAGTCTGAAGAAGATGAAGATACTATAGAAGAGTATGAAGAGGTAGCTGAAGATCTGGATGCTGAAGACCAGAGATTGGCAAAACTGTTAAAGGCAGTGCAGAGTGATAAACCTAAGGTAAAGGTTGATGTTTCCAAGTATACTGGAAGTTTGAATGAAGATGTGTTGCTGGATTGGATTGCTGCACTTGATAATCACTTTGAATGTGAAGATGTTGCTGAGGATCAGAAGGTAAAGATTGCAAAGACCAAGTTAGGAGGTCATGCTTTGGTATGGTGGGATTATGTACAATCTGAGAGAAGGAAACAAGGGAAGTCAAAGATCACTTCATGGGATAAGATGGTAGCAAGGATCAAAGGTAAATTCTTGCCAAGGGATTATGAAATTCAGACGTTTAAGAAACTGCAATTTTTAAAGCAGAAGGAAAGGGATGTGAAGGCATATACTGAGGAGTTTTACAAGTTGAGTATGAGATCTGGTCATCATGAGAATGAGGTAGAAAAGGTGGCTAGATACTTGGCTGGTTTGAGATTTAACATACAGGATGAGTTAGTTTTAGCTAACCCTAAGAATGTGGAGGATTGTTATCAAATGGCAATCAGGATTGAAGAAAAGATGAATAGGGGACATGATAAGTCCATGAGAGGAAGAGGAAACAATATGAGGGGAAGAGGATCAGCTCCTACACAAAAGTAAACCAATGAGGGTCAAGAAGACACTGGAAAAGGACAGGGACAGTCTGAATTCAGAGGTGGATGGAAAGGTAATAGAGGAAGATTTGGAGGTGGTAGAGGTTCTACTACATTTTCAGGAAAATGTTACACCTGTGGTGAGTTTGGTCATCCATCCTTCAAATGTCCAGAAAACAAAGGTTCATCATCCAGAAATGATAGAACAAATGACAAGAGGGTACAACTTGTACAAGAAGAAATAGTAGAGCAAAGTGTGCAGAGTTCAAACACTTATCAAAAGGATAAGGAGCCTGATAATTATGCATACCCAGAGAGTGGAGAGTCTCTGATGATGAGAAGAACAGTGACTACCATGAAGGTACATGACAAAGAATCCCCACACAGAAGAGCTCTTTTCAAGACTATATGCAAGAGCAAAGGTAAAAAATGTAAGGTTGTCATTGATACTGGTTCAATAGACAACATGGTATCTCAGGAAATGGTGGATAAACTAAATTTGGAAAGGATTCCACATCAGCACCCTTACAAGGCATCTTGGGTGAGTGATAGTCAATCACTTTTTGTCTCTGAACAGGCATATGTGGATTTTCAGATTGGAGCATATCATGATAGAATTTTGTGTGATATTTTGCCTATGGAATGTTGTCACCTACTGTTGGGTAGACCATGGCAATTTGATAGAAGGGTACTGTATGATGGGTACGCTAATACCTACACCATCAAGAAGGATGGGAAGACTATGAAGTTGATGCCATTGCAGGCAGATGCTGCAGCACAGGAGGCAGCCAAAATCATTTTAATGGGAAAGAAGGAGTATGTGCAAATGCCTAGAGGAGCAGGCATAAAAGCAGATGAGGATACTGCAGGGAAAGGAGTTGTTCAGGACAACAGGTTGAAGAAAGTTTCAGTTTTGACTGACAGAGGTCAGCAGCAGGTGCAGAAACAGGTTTGCACACAGCAATCAGTTGAGAGGAATGACAGGGATGTTGTCATAGTTGGGACTATTGTTTGTCCTATAAAAGTTGAAAGGAAGATAGGAT
This sequence comes from Cunninghamia lanceolata, assembly GCA_027924645.1. Classification (NCBI taxonomy): domain Eukaryota; kingdom Viridiplantae; phylum Streptophyta; class Pinopsida; order Cupressales; family Cupressaceae; genus Cunninghamia; species Cunninghamia lanceolata. Next base: position 21,783,706 of record BSBN01001281.1, read on the forward strand.
TGAACATTGCAGAAGTTCAAGAGGTAGTTCAGACAGAGGTTCTGGTCAGACAACCTGACAAACACAGGGAATGTGAGAGAAAGGCCTACATCAACAGGCCTAAGGATTTACTTGCCAGAAAGCAAGTTACAGTTTAGAAGACTTAGAGCAGCCAAGAGCCAGCAGAGGACAAAGCTGGAACAGTTCAGCATATTGCTAAGGCAAAGTGTAAAGGTGGAGGACTTCCACATACTAAACTCATGGGACATGAGTTCTTTTCTGTTGGGGAGTATGGTGCAGGAGCACCTACCTGACAGCTGGCCTTCATGAGGCAGTTAGTTGTTTTAAGTCTTGTTTATGTCTCCAAGAAGGTCTGATAAGACCAAATGCATGTAATAAGGTCATGCTGATCATGATAAGATCATGCTGACCAGGCTTTACTATTTTTAGTTAGTTTGTTAGAACAACTGTCATGCTGTATGTTCGGTTGGATCTCCCAGCCGCCTAGAGAGTTCCCAGCCACTTGGAGTCGGGTCAGTAGTACTCGCAGGAAAATCTATTTAAGCATGAGGATCGGTTGACTGTAGATCATGAATCGATCGATAGTATATTGCATTGAGCAGAGGAGTTAGAGTGTGTTGTGTGAGAAACAGTATATTGTATTGCATCTTTGAAATCAATAAAGATCCTGTTTTCATCTTCTGTTTGATCTCCTTTGTGTAATCGATCTGCTGGTTTGGTGGTTTTCATGGATTCACTGATCCATTCCACCGGTTGATTCGTCTGATCGGTGGAATGGTTATGTACAGTAGGGTAGATGTTAGTTTGTTTGTTTGCATGCAGGTGTGCAGGATCGTGGTTGAAAGGTGTTGAAGACCCTAGCATGGGCATGTGCTAGGTCGAGCTGATAAAGTGTGGAAGATCACCCTGAGAGTGGATCGGGTCATCCCAGGAGGTTCGGCAGATCAGAACAGTGAAAATCCGCTAAGGTTGAAAAGTCGTCAAAACGGCATCATCAGGATATTTTGGTGTATATCCTGCAGTCGCTTCGGGCATCGTCATCCGGATAAGTGGAGGAGATCGGCATGATGCAGTTGAGTGCATGAAGTGAATGTGCGTCAGGGTGATCATCATCAGGAGGAGCCGAGGAGGAGCGTATCGGCATCAGGTTGAAGATCGGGTTGATCACGGGCCGAAAAAGCTAAGTTTGGCCAACATCAGGATATGACGTCATCATCATCAGGATATACGTCATCAGGATATTTCGGAGCAGCAGGATATTGAGGAGCTGCGGGTGACGTCATCGTCATCAGGATATACGTCATCAGGATATCGGGTGACGTCAGCATCAAAGGGACGGTGCGAGAAGTGAAGGTTGGTCATCATCAGGATAAATGGGAGGAACCGGATGTTCTTTATCCTGTTGATTATCATGATGTTGAATATCATGATGCTGAAGGTAGTGAAGGTCGAAGTTGTCGCTGAAGTGAACAGTGGACGTCAGGAGGATGTTCGCGCTGGTCGAACATGATGATGCTGTCGATAATCGAATAAGGTGATGCTGTTGACAGGCGAAAGTGCGAAGGCTTGTCATCAGGAGGATATCGGTCGGCGTAGGAAATATGATAATGCTGACAGTGTTAAGCAAAATATGATGATGATGGTGATGATGATGATGATGATGATGGGCTGCAGACGTCCATGCTGTATTGTAAGGTTATAGTGTGAATGCCTTTGCATCAGTTTCATCATCAGAAAACTTTCTGGACTAAGAGGTGGGCGCCCTAGTTTGATAGGCCCCCAATTTTAAAGTACATAGTCACTGACACTTCTGATCTACATTTTTGTAGTTTGTTTAACAATCTCTATTCTAGAAATTAGTATGTTTTAGCATTCTTTACAATTAGGGTTTCATGTGATATGGTTAGCTAGAGCTTGTGAAAACCTAATTGGAGCATCCCTTCATCTACCACAACATAAAAAGAAACAGAAATCAGTAGCTTGGTCCTTCATAGTAAACAAGCTCAGTTCCTATCTCCTTAATGCTGGGTGTATGTGAAAAGAGAGGCTTGATTTGGTTTATACATGCTATCATTCCTTCTACTTTTCCACCAGTTAACACTTCTCAATACCAAAACATCTCAAATTCCATTTATTCACTCAAATGAAAAGAGACATCCTTATAACTACACATTCAAAGCCCTTATCGCAATAATAGAAATATAAATTTCACATATGAATCAAAATATTATGATGCATATCATATGAATGCTATTAATATTTTCCTAACCATAGTATCAACAAAGAGTTCAATGCCATAAAAATAGAGTATAGAAAATGTAGATGAAAATCATTTGACTATATACAAACTCTCTCTTTAATATGTTTGAGTGCTATGCTAAACTGGAAAATATATTTTTTAAATTGAAAATCTTTACCAAACATTATAATCATATATGAAAAATGCTTCTACTTTTAAACCATTCAAATGCCAAAACTTTATCACCTTTTCACATATGCCTTCCAACAAAATGACTAAATATAGGAACACAAGTTAGTAACAAGAATAATTAGAAACTATGCAATAAAAAAGTCATATTTTCATGTTTCAAACTAAGCTAGTGATAAACTCTTTGAGTATATAAAAACTAGGTTCATGAAATGATATAAATTTAAACATTGTAAACCAAAAACCCATAACAAAGAAAGATGCTTTTGAAAATCAAAACCAACAACATTCTATCTTCACCAAAATAGTTAGCATACATTCTATTAATAGGCCATAAAAAATTGAATTCTTTTTATTTAAACAAAAAATAATTCAACTTATTCATGCTTCGATGTAAAACTCATAAAGAAAAAAATAAACATACAACAAATTATCAGTCTTTCTGACTTCCACTATGTTATGTTTTTTTTAAACTTAGAAAAAATTTAAACTTTTCATGCTTATTAAATGACATTTGTGGTCCATTTTCCTAAAATTTATGTTGGTTCTCCAAGTCGCATGTGAAGTCTCTTTATGGCTTGAGCTAAGTTGAATTGAAAACATTAATGTTTGAGGTAATAAGTCTCACTCAAAAATGCTTAGTCATTTAAAATGTTGAATCACTTACTAAGACAAAATCGTCAATTTGAGGTCATAAGAACAAATACTTTGCAGTTAAGTTCAATCTCCTCAAAGTGTCACAACTTCCCAATAAACCTAATTTTTGAGGGTTATTAAGTATTTGATTAGAGTTTGGTGGCAAAAATATAAGTCATCTATACAGTTTGAGAGATATACCATCCCAGGGTACTTTTTGGAACATTTATTCCCTCATAACTCACAATTTCACAAAGTCACAAAATAGTTTGAAGATTGATAATAGATTCTAAGTAACCATTATCAAGGTTTGACATGTTAATTTTAGAATATACTAAGTCCAAATGCATGTATGATTAGTTTGCAAATGTGATATTTTAATTATTTAGGGGTTCAACACATGGTCACAAGTCAATTTCTTTATGTGATATTATTAAATTCACCAAAATTTATTTACACTATTAATTATAGGGCTTGATTGGTGAAACTACGAAGTCCTAATTTTTATTTACATTTGCAATGGAATCATTGGTGAATATTTAAAAATCAGTGTAAATGTAAGTCATAGGTACAAGGCAAATTCAAACTAGTGAATATTTAGTTTCTATGAAAAAGTTTCCTCGACATCCATGTCTCATGCAGTGTCTAACATTTAAAATCATTGTAATAGAGTGTCGAAGGAGTGGAACTTTATATCATAAATATAAAAACTACACTTTGAGTTTAAAATTTTCTAACATATTACAAAGGTTTGTAAATGCAAAAGTCCACTCCTATTATAAATATAAAAACTACTCTTTGAGTTTAAAATTTCCAACATATTACAAAGGTTTGTAAATGCAAAAGTTGTAGGCACAAATGCAATTATTATTTTTCCACCTTCATATCTCTACCCTATTGTAAATTGCAAAAAGATTAGACTTAGTGAACATATTGGCCAAAAATGGTGTCATTGTGTCCCCATGCCTTACCAAATCCTGTAATATAATATACTAATGAGCAAAAAAGAGTGGAAATGTGGGAATTTTTAGGCACTCATGGAAGTCCAAGGTGCCTTCACATCCAAGTATCGCTACGAATCCCTCAATCCCACAAGGTATAGAAGGGAAGAGGTGAAGAACATTTAAAATGTTCCTTATAGCATTTGGAGAAGTAGAAGCCCATGACACCTACCAAAACACTCTATTTAAACATCATCCATTTCAACGGTCAAATAGTCATTTACAATTTTACACTTCATCCACAAAATAGTATTGAGTCTTCACTTCCCACTTAACTTCCCTAAGGCTTATATTAAAACAAGACAAATATAACAGAAGGGAATATGCAGACTCTCGCTGCACATGCAGACATTCAAAACTTCCACGGTGCCTTCACATTCCCACATTTCTACAAAGACACAAAAATGAATCCATATAAAGTCTTCTGAAGCTGGTATTCCATTGTCACAGATTGTAGGTATGCACAATATGAATTTGTTGAAAATGTTGTAAAAATTCCACGGGGATGCAATTTGCAGTTGTATAACTAAACTCCTTTTGCCAACATTCTCCTATACCTGTGCTGTCAATGGTGCCTAGAACAGGGTTTGACACGAGCGCAAATTGTGGAAGAAAATATCAAGTACGATAATTCGAAATGTCATTTAATGGAATTCAATGCGCGCGGTCTGCTCAAAATGGATTTGTTAAATAATATTTTACAAACTTTCAAGCAAGCTTTTAGGTGTAAAGCCATATTGTATGGTTAAACTTTCCAATATTCCCAATGCTCGCGTCCAGGTGACAGCTTTGGAACGAGAAGTAAATGACATTTGCAGGAGTAACACTGAATTAATGCCCCCTGCTAGCGAACCTTTATGCCTGCACACTAGAACAGGGTATTAACTGTTAGTTTTTTAGGATCAGAATTGTAAGCAATTAGAAAATACAACACATAAGACAATAAACACAGAATATACCCTGGGAAAACCCTCTTACTCGAGGGAGAAAAACCCAGCAAATATATCTCTTATATATTGAAGGAATAAGAGCAGAAATCTGCTTACAACTCAGACCCTACACAAGGCTGAATTTGATACAATGAATAATAATACCTCTTCTAGATGCAAAGATACAAATGAATATGTTTCTCCTTGAAATCGGTCTGCTGATAATGGAAATGATGATCTGCTGCTAGAGGTGTTAAATGAAGTGATTGAATTGAAGTATATATACAAACCAAGGGCGACTCTTCATAGGCGTCAGCATCTCTTAATATGCTTTGATGTCTCTTCATATGAATAAGTTGTGACTTCTCATTAAGTTGCCTTGGGTAAATCTCCTACCGCTACAATAACATCAACACTCCCTCTTAGCTAGGGAGATATCTTTCCAGATATTCATGTCATGGAGTCTCTCGACATGACACTCACAATGGCTACACCCATTAGTGAGAAGAATTTATCATGGAGTCTCTCAATGTGATATCATCATGGAGTCACTCAACATGATGTCCACCATGGCTACTCCCATGAGTAGAAGAAAAAAAAACAAAAAAAGTGCACAAGTGCCCATCACGGAGTCACTCAACGTGATGTCGTCATGGAGTCTCTCAACATGACGTCCACCATGGCTACTCCCAGAGGGTGGAAAGAAAAATGTGTACAAGTGCCCATCACAGAGTCACTCAACGTTATTTCATCATGGAGTCTCTCAACATGATGTCCACCATGGCTACTCCCAGAGGGTGGATAAACAAAAGTACAAGAGAATCATCATGGAGTCTCTCAACGTGATGTCCACAATGGCTACTCCCATTAGTGGAAAAAATGCATCGTCATGGAGTCACTCAACATGATGTCCACCATGGCTACTGCCAGAGGATGGAAAGAATCACATCTCAAAGATGGACAAGGGTTCGCACCTCATATTTCTCTGTCACAGAGAAATATACACTACAAGGGCTTTCACCTCATACTTCTCCATCACAGATACATATACACTACAAGGGCTTTCACCTCATATTTCTGTCACAGAGAAATATATGTTGCAACAGATCTTCATGATGATGTGACTCCCTCTGAAGCTCCAAGTACTTGCATCAACCTTTTGACCTCCTTGTCCAAGATTGCCTACAATGCTTGCCTTAGAGGAATGGTTTTCAACGCATGCCTCCAGCACTACTGACTTGTGAGAGTTCAGGACTGTCCTTCTTGATCTCATCCTAGATTGCCCTATTCTGAATAGGTTTGTGGAGCTACCAATGTCAAATTTGAATTGATAGTCTTGTTCAATTCTGTTCTCAGTAGCTGAAGAGGTCTTCCAAGCATTGCAACCTTCACTTCTTCTCAGTGAGTCACATAACTCCCTCTTGATCCCTGCCTCAGAGATTGCAAGGAAATCCTCTAGAAGTGAACTCCCCTCCATTGACTAATATTAGAGCCTTAGTCCTTTTCCTAGACATACTCTCAACTTGTGCCTTGAATTCTCAGAATTTAACTCCCTCTGAATGTCATTTCGTCCTCTTCAAAGTAGCTGATTGCAATGACAATCTGAAAGGGTTCTCCATTGTTTAGTGTCTTCATCTTTCTCAATCTTCTTTACTGATGTAAATTCCCCATCCAAGGTTGACCCAACCTTGTGCCCTCAAGAGATGTCTCTAGTGAAGTTATGTGCCACGAACTTAGTCCCATGGCTGCAACCTATGACTCCATCATTGTTCATTTCTCCAGCCGGCGTGCCTTCCTCACAAGATGCCTCAAGCTCTTCCTCCCTTTGAATTCCTTATGTAGTCTCTCATCATCCTTTTGCTCCTTGATCCATCCTAGAAGCATTTTAGAGAGATTACTAATAGTTCATAGAATCAAATTACCCCACAGAGAAATATTTAGACCAATGCTAGAAGCATACATGATTCACTATTCCCAATGTTAGTGCATAAATTACCTATATCATTTTTCAAAGGTACACACATAAAATACTTATCTCTTTATTGTGATGCTCTTTTCACTTCATCTTCATCTGTTGTAGAAAGAAAAACTCAATAGCCTTGGCCTCCATTTGCCCCTTTATGTATCCCATGAGTTCTTGCTGCCAGGATATGCAATTAAGCAAAGTGACCATACTTGTCACACCTAAAATATTGTTAGCGGAGTCAAAGACAGTGCCCTCGAAATGAATGGCCACCGTGGGGGTCTTTGTAGAATTCATATAGGCTTCCAAGGCAAGTCCTGCCTTAACCAAGGGTTGTTGGTAGAAAAACCTAAGCATATACTCAGATTTCGTCCCCATCAGTGTTATCGTTAATGAATATCACACCGACCCCTCTAGCCTCTCAAATAGCTTATCCTTGTTCCAATGGATCAACAAGACTGTCTCACGTGCACACCACAAACTTTCCTTTCATCAAGTTTAAAATCAGAGTACTATTCACACACGAGTCAAGTTCAAGTACTCTAGTTGTGACAAGTTTCCAATGCTATCAGGAAGGTGACTTAATTTTTCACAATAAGTCAAGTTCAAGGACACCAGGTGTGAGAGGTTGCCAATGGTGTTAGGGAGATATTGTAACATCTAAAATCTAGACAATTTTAAGGACTACAAATGTGACAAGTTACCAATGGTGTCAGGGAGGTTTTGTAAGGATCTCCAGTCAGTCAAGTCCATGACTCTCAATTGCAGTCTGCTACCCACAATAGAGGTAGATTTCTTCTTAACATTAAGTCCTTGAAAAAATTTGAAATATGCATCAGAATTGGTAAGGAACAAGAATCTACCCTTAGCCATCTCAAACTTGGAGGAAGATTGTCTATGATATCATCTATTTGCAGATGCTCCAAATGAAGATAGCAAAGATCAGGTGTGTCAACAAATTCAAGCAATTGTGAATCACCTTTAGAGAGATGAAGGTGAGAGATATTGTTGAATAAGCCACTTGACTGGGCAGTCGTCCATTGCCAGGTATGCTCTTTTTTAGCAATGATTTGCCCCATATCTTCTTGTACATGGATTTCCAAAAAATAATGTGATTAGTTGTGTGTTCCCCAATAAAAAAGCAAGCAATGTCCAAAAAAAATTCTTTTTCCTTAGCACTAAGACCACTATAACTAATGTGGAGTGTTTTAAAAATATCTTCATTGACTGCAATGTTGTCAAGAGTTTCATTCCAACAATCAATGTATGTGTCATTCTGCTTATCATACAAGTGTCTGTCCATGGAGCTGGCACCCATGGTCATCATCCAGGGTGCAACAATGTAAAGATTAGAAGGTTCCCTTAGCCCGTTGTTTCCTACTGTGCAGCTCATGAAAACACCTCCCTCCATCGCACGAAAGGACCCAATTGCAATCTAGTCCACATAAAATGACATAGAAATTCCCCTGAGAGAGAGCGAGAGCATGTCCATGCTATTTGAAATGGCTACATCCATCCCCGCTAGAATGCTAGACATCATTCGTTCACCATCTTCTTTTCTACACAAATTCTCCTTCAAGGATCTACCCTTAGGTCTGAAATAATTTGCAACCTTAGATGAAAAGTTGACTGCTTAAACAAATCTGATCATATCTTTTCTTAGACCCGCTCTGATACCATGTTAAGACATGGACCAGCTAGGACTCGAACCTAGGACCTTCCATTCGCTACTGGAGTGCTCTACCATTGAACTACTGGCCCCTCTTAGACCAGTCCATCATCGGTCTAGGTGTGGCTTATTTCCAACACCAACACCCCCCCTTATGCCACACCTCTCGTGTGCTTGGGGCTCCTAGCCTGGGCTTGGCTCTGATACCAAGTTGAGACATGGACTAGCTAGGACTCAAACCTAGGACCTTCCGTTCGCTGCTAGAGTGCTCTATCACTGAGCTACTAGCCCCTCTTGGACCAGCCCATCATCGGTGTGGGTGTGGCTTATCTCCAACACCAACACCCCCCTTAAGCCACACCTCTTATGTGCTTGGGGCTCCTAGCTTGGGCCTGGCTCTGATACCATATTAGTTTTTTAGGATAAAAAATGTCAGCAATCAAAAAATACAACACATAAGACAATAAACATAGAATATACCCTAGGAAAACCCTCCTACTCAAGGGAGAAAAACCCAGCAAATATATCTCTTATATATTGAAGGAATAAGAGCAGAAATCTGCTTACAACTTAGGCCCAACACAAGGCTGAATTTGATACAATGAATAATAACACCTCTCCTAGATGTAAAGATACAAATGAATATGTTTCTCCTTGAAATCAGTCTACTGATAATGGAAATGATGATCTGCTACTACAGGTGTTAAATGAAGTGATTGAATTGAAGTATATATACAAACTAAGGGTGACTCTTCATATGCGTCGGCATCTCTTCATATGATTTGATGTCTCTTCATATGCTTTGGTCTCTCTTCATATGAATAAGTTGTGACTTCTCATTAAGTTGGCCTAGGTAAATCTCCGTCCACTACAATAACATCAACATTAACTTCCATCAAAGTGTAAGGGATAGTAGAATTTGTCATATTTTAGTTGGAATTCTTCTTGTAGTAAATGTGTATGTAGAAAAATGAAATCAAATAAAGGAACCAATACATAATGAAGGTATTTATTCCATATTTGAACACCTCATCTAGGAATCAAATGATGAAAAGATATAATGAAAATGATAAACAATCATAATATTTGATAATAATTTTAATATGTTGGTTGCTCAATTCTATAGCATAATAACTAGATAATGATAATGGATGATAATGAAAGAGCTAGGATGATTTTGATAGTATGGTGTTGTATTGTGATGTGATGTTCAAATGCTTTGGTTGAGACTTGATTTATAGAGGTTGGATATGATGAATGAAGAGTCAGGATTTAAAAATTAGATTAATGGCTAAGATTGGTTGAGAGTATATTAGGGCAAGGATAAAGATTTCTAGGGCAGCAAAGGAAGCTTCTAGCGTTTATCCTTATGTGAATGGTCAAGATTGAGAGATGTAATATGAAATGGATAATTATGATGAAAAACTTATTTATTAATTGTGGACACTCATTTGATGATTGCGCCAAGTGGTTGAGGATAAGGACAAGGTAGACGTGAATCTCAACAATTGAATTAAATAATAAAATTACTTAATTTATTATTGAAGTTGGGATGATAAAAGAATAAATTAATTAATTAAATCAGATTTTTTCAATTAATTTTGGCTGCAAGGGATAAATGGAGATTAAATAAATAATTAAAATTTATTTATTTAATTTAGGCGATGGAGGAAATGGATTAATTAAATAAATATAACTTATTTAATTAATTTGGGAAAGGGATATAGTAAAGGGGACTCTTAGGACAAAAGTGTCGCAATGTGGTATCGACAAGGTGATGAAAGTGACAGTCACTTTGAGGTGTCTACATGTTTCCCCTCTTTGAGATGATGTTGTGACTAACAAAAGTAACACCATTTCAAAGAAAATAAGGTATGAATGGAGGGAAAAGGATGCCCTAGCCACTTGAAAGAGTGACAAGAAGGAATGAAGTAAGGATGGGATACCCCTTGAGAGGATAGGTGGGTTGTAAGAATACATGTATGCTCTCAAAATGGATGAAAATATAAGGGATGAATAAAAATGGATGCAAAAAATATTATGTTGCATTAAGTGAACAACTATATAGTTTGATATAGCACTAGACATTATGAACCAAGGTATAAAGACTAGGATGATGATGTGTCATGTGTGTGAAATTACTTGAGACAGTAAACAAATGTATCCTTTTACATGCCCAACATAATACAACCTTGTTTAGATGTGTGAGGAAGGAAGCTTGGAGCATTAAAGTCCAAATGCAGATGCAAAGGACGTTGGGTACGTAAAAAGCTATTCCACCACACATAAGATATGAATATTAGTTTGAGCAATAAGAACATCCAACAAACACATAAAAATGCAAGATCAAATGATAATACACACAAGAAAGCAAGCAAGATTGAACAAATGATTAGAAAAAAACAAGGTATTGCCCCTATCAAGCTGTAAACCGATGACCGATTGATTAATGATTGATTAAGATAGTGCTGTCATTGTAGGGAGATATATCCCTAGATCAACACAAGAATGTGGGAATGATATATCCCATTGATGATGATGATGATGATGATGATGATTGATTAATTGATTGTGTTATCACCAAGGTTAGAACAAGACCAAGAAAACTTTTGGATAATTTGGCTAGATTATTTGATTAGATTGGTATGGATTAATGATGACTTGCATTTAGATTTATTGCTTGGATTTTTGTTTTGGATGTTTTGATTTTTTTTTTGGGTTTTTGGGATGTTTTTATTTTTTGTGGATTTTTGAAATGTTTTGCGATTAAATAGGTGATTGTTTTATTTTGGGATGGAGGACAAAGTGTGAGGATGCTATGGAAAGTGAATAAGGCTATGGGTGCAAGATAGAATAAGTGATATCAGCATATGTGGATGATCGTGTAACATGCAAGTGTATGAGGCCCAAAGAGGAGGAACTTAGCTATACCAAGGAAAATTACGAGGTTACTAGAAAACATATGTCCAAAATACAACACAATCGCGTTGCCCCCAAGTGTAAGTGGGGTGATAGGATGAAATGGATGGAATGTATATGATAGGATGGTAAATAGGATATGCAATGGGAGACTAATATATTAGATGAAAATGGAATGATGGAGAAGCATTGACAAATGACCTAGAGGATAATGGAAGCTGACAACTACACATAGTGTTTACGAGTAGGTTTTCACCATGGTACTTATCCAAGGTGCTAGAAAAGTAGTTTTCACCATAGGACAGATTATTTCTCTTTACTATTTCTTTTTCTATTTTTTTATATATACATATACATATACATACATACATATATATATATATATATATATATATATATATATATATATATATATATATATATATATATATATATATATATATATATATATATATATATATATATATTTGATTGGGATATTGCAACAAGATAAGCCTAGAAAGGTAGGATATCAAGTGGAAGTATGGACTTTGGAACAAGTGGACAATGATCATGATGGTGGGAAAAAGGTGGAAGTTGGATGGAAAGGATAATGTAACTAGGATGGGCACCAAGGATACCATCATGAACCTCCTTAAGTGCAAGATTAGTCTCTTTTGTGTTTAGACAATGTAAATAGGAACCATCATAGCCTTGTCGATTATGGATGTAGTGAGGTGTATGTGGGATTCGATTGTAGAAGGTGGTGGAAGTGTTATGGAGTGAAAGTGATGGGGGACCAACAATCTCACTTTTAGGATGTTTATTTGGATTTTCTTCGATACTCAAATGAATTTTATTTTTGCAAGTAAATTCTCTTTGGATGCTAGGGGTGACATGGAATTTTCTTTGAGTTTGGAACACCCTAGCATTTCTTTCTTTGAAGTCCAATGTTTTAGGAATTTTAGGATTCTTTTCTTTTGTAAGCATAAGACTAAGGAGTTCAAAATGTACTCCATCATTATGATAAGTAGATTGAGAGATTGGATTTTATTTCTCCCATGAAGTGGAAGTGGGATATGGTAATGAGGGGTCAATGGTAGAGATCTGACATTGTCATGGAATAAGAACGAAATATGAAGGTCTTTGCTAGAGGCACTGATGGTTCCATTGATGGTATTTTAAACAACATTAGAGGGTTCATCAAGACTTGTAGATGAAACATGAGGATCCTTAGTTTCAAAACTAGAAGGAATGTATCCTAGACTATAAGAAGTGTCATGGAGTGTTTAAACATGACAAAAATTATTAACTCATACTCTCAAGAACCTTTGTCAATAATCTTGACTTTGGTAACCTGAGGATCTTTAGAGGATGATGAAGTGGAAGCAATATCATTGGAGTGAACATAAGATGTGGAATAGGTAACCTTCTCTTCAGTGGAAATGTCATTGTTAGGACTAAGGTTATCTTTAGGACTGGTAACTCCCAAGTCCCTACAATATGCAAAACATTTAGGATCTGCTTGGATAGCAATTTCATCACCATTATGTGGGAACATGATACATTGATGGTAAGTAGAAGGTATGGCTTGCATATCATGGATCCAAGGACAACCAAGTATGATGTTATATGGAAGCTCAAGGTTAAGGACATGACATGTAATGTGTAAAAGGGTAGGTCCAACTTGTATGGGAAGACATATTGTGCCTTCACATTCTCTCTTAGTATCATCATAGCCTTTGATAGTATGAGGGCATGGTTCCAAGTTAGCTTGTGAATATCCCCATTGTTTTATTAACATCAAGGCACATAGGTTCAAGCCAACTCCATTATCCAAGAGGACACATTTGACTTTGGTTTTGGAGATTAAGACCTCTATGTGAAAGGCATTGTCATGAAATCGATCAATAGATGGCATGTCTTGTTGGGTAAAGGTGAGGTGATAGGTGGAAGAAAGATGACTCACAAGAAATTGGAATTGATCAAGGTCAATATCATGTGGGACTTGGGAATCTTGGAGGACACGATAAAATATGGCTTTGTGTATGCGGGAGACCTTAAGGAGATCTAGGATGGAGATTTGTGTAGGAGTCAAGTCCCAAGGTGATCAAGGATATTATAACAGGACCGATGAGTGGATGAGGAAGATGAAGGTGAGGATGACAAGTTGATGAAGGTTGGGATGAGGTAGATGAAGGTTGTGGGATAGTAATGGTTCTGTGATGAATGGTGACAACACATCTAGGGGATGGGACTCTAACATGGTGATAGTGGAAACTTACATGAAGGATCATAATCCACTCTTCCTATGACATTTTCATAAACAAGAGGGGTTTTTTTATAGCAAGCATTGTTGGTATGATTATCTTGGGATTGATTGGCATTGGTGGCAACATCCTTGGTTTTATATTTTGGAAAAGGATCATTATAAACACCCAATTGTTCATTGCAATATTTAGTCTTAGTATTGACCTCCAATTGTACTTGATCAATAAGATCTTGTATATAATGTTTGAGCCTCATACAACTATGTGTGGGTGACCATTGACATGATGATAATCACAATATTCTTGTTCATTATACCATGTGAGTTTTGACTCATTATCAACATAGGGTCTTGTATAAGGGTATTTGACCATGTCAGCTTGCACAAGCTTTTTAAAGATTGACTCAATGGGCTCTTCTAAATGTGTGAAAATTTGTCATCATGAATTTGGAGGAGTTATAAATTGTCACTCGGGAAGGGTGATGGTACTAGTCGAGAGGAATTTTGGTGCATTAGGTTGGGAGGCTTGAGTTATTTCAACATGTTTAGCATTAGTGAGTCCATCACTAATCACATGTTTGTTCTTGGCCCATGGTTTGAATTTATCATTTTTAGGGTTATTGTCATTGTTTTGAGATTTGATTAAACCTTATATATAAAGGATTTTCAATACAGATACATTTATCAACAATCTCTTAAAATGTGGAAATCTACAATGGATTTGAATATGAAAGGTCATTTCTTGATTAAGGTTTAGGATGAAAATGCTTAACCATTTTATTTTTCAGAGATGACCCATGGGATTTGACTTGCAAGCCCTCTCCGCTTTTTTAGGTAAGAGGCAAAGATTTCTTCATTATTTTTCTTGACATTACAAAGGTCTAGCATTGTGAGTTTATTTTCAACATTGTAGGAGAAATGAACAATGAATTTTTGGGATAAGTCAAGGAAAGTTGTGATGGTACCTAGAGTAAAATGATGAAACCAATCTAAGCTTGTCCTACCATACTTAGTGGAAAACAGTTCAAGAGAGAAATTCATAATGGGAAACCTCTTGACAAGCCCTAAATAATTCCAAGGAAAATTAGGAGGTTACTTGAAAATCTATTTAAAAAATAAAACACAATCTGCTACCCCTAAGTGTAAGTGGGGTGATAGGATGAAATGGATGGAATGTATATCATAGGAAGGGAAGGGAAGACTCTGAAGAAATAACAAGGATGGTCAATAGGATATGCAATGGGAGACTAATATATTAGATGAAAATGGAATGATGGGGAAGCATGGACAAGTGACCTAGAGGGTAATGGAAGACGAAAACTACACATGGTGCCTATGAGTAGGTTTTCACCATGGTACTTATCCAAGGCACCACAAAAGTGGTTTTCACCATAGGATGAATTATTTCTCTTTACTATTTTTTTCTTTTTTTCTATTTTTCTATATATTTTTTTTGATTGGGATATTGCAACAAGCTAATGATCGAAAGGTAGGATATTAGGTGGAAGTATGGACTTTGGATCAAGTGGACAATGATCATGATGGTGGGTGAAAGGTGGAAGTTGGATGGAAATGATAATATCACCAGGATGGGCACCAAGGATACCATCATGAACCTCCTTAAGTGAAAGATTGGTCTCTTTTGTGTTTAGGCAACATAAATGGGAACCATCATAGCCTAGTCAATTATGGATGTAGCAAGGTGTATGTGGGATGGGATTATGGAAGGTGGTGGAAGTATTATTGAGTGAAAGTGAATGGGGGACCAACAATCCCACATTTAGGATGTTTATTTAGATTTGCTTTGATACTCAAATGGATTTGATTTTTTGCAAGTAAATTCTCTTTGGATGCTAGGGGTAACATGGAATTTTCTTTGATTTTTAGGATTCTTTTCTTTTGTAGGAATACGACTAAGGAGTTAAATATCTACTCCATCATTATGACAAGTAGTGTGAGAGATTGGATTTTGTTGGTCCCATGAAGTGGAAGCAGGATATGGTAATGAGAGCTCAATGGTGGAGATGGAATTGTCATGGAATAAGGATGCAATGTTAAGGTCTTGGATAAAGGCATTGATGGTTCCATCGAGGATACTTTCAATGACATTAGAGGGTTCATCAAGACTTGTACAGGAAACATGGGGATCCTTAGTTTCAACACTAGAAAGCATGTATCCTACACCATAAGAAGTGTCATGGAGTGTTTCAACATGACAATAATTATGTAACTCATACTCGCCACAACCTTTGTTGATAATCTTGACTTTGGTAACTTGAGGATCTTTAGAGGACAATGAAGTGGAAGCAAGGTCATTGGGATGAACATAAGATGTGGAAGAGTTAACCTTCTCCTCGGTGGAAATATAATTTTTAGGACAAAGGTTATCTTTAGGACTAGCAACTCCCAAGGCCTTGCAATAGGCAAAGGGTCTAGGATCTGGTTCAATAATAATTTCAACATCAATATGTGGGAACTGTATACATTGATGGCAAGTAGAAGGTGCAACTTCAATAGCATGGATGAAAGGATGACCAAGGAAGATGTTATATGGAAGCTCAAGGTCAAGGACATGACATGTAGTATGTAAAAGGATAGGTCCAACTTCTATGGGAAGACATATGGTGTCTTCATATTCTATCTCAGTATCATCATATCCTTTATAGTATGAGGGCATGGTTTCAATTCAAATTGTGAATATCCCAATTATTTTATTAACTTCAAGTTGCATAGGTTCAAGCTAGCTCCATTATCCAAAAGGACACACTTTAGTTTTAGATATTAAGACCTCTATGTGAAGGGCATTTTTATGAAATGGATCAATAGATGGTATGTCTCTTTGGGTAAATGTGAGATGATAGGTCGAAGAAAGGTGACTCACAAGAGATTGGATTTGATCAAGGTAAATGTCATGTGGGACTTGGGTATCTTGGAGGAAATAATCTAATATGGCTTTGTGTATGGGGGAGACCTTACATAGATATAGGATGGAGATTTGCGTAGGAGTCTTCCCAAGGTGATCAAGGATATTATAATGGGATGGATGAGTGGATGAGGAAGATGAAGGTGAGGATGAGGAAGATGAAGGTTTGGATGATGAAGATGAAGGTTGGGGGATATTAATGGTTTTGTAACAAGTGGTGGCAACACATCCAGGGGATGGGGCTCTAATAGTGATGGTGGAAACTTGTGAAGGATCATAATCCACTCTTCCTATGACATTTTCATAATCAAGATGGGCTTTGTTATAGTGAACATTATTGGTATGATCATCTTTGTATTGATTAGGGTTGGTGGCAATGGGCTTGGTTTGATGTTTTGGAAAACAGTTGTTATAAATAACCAATTGTGCATTAGAAGATTTAAGCCTAGTATTGTCCTCCAATTGTCCTTGATCAATAAGATCCTAGATATAATATTTGAGCCTCATACAATTATGTGTGTGGTGACCATTGACATGATGATAATAAAAAGATTCTTGTTCATTATACCATGTAGGTTTGGACTCATTATTGGCATAGGGTCTTGTCTAAGGGTATGTGAGCATGTTAGCTTGCACAAACTCTTGAAAGATTGACTCAATGGGATCTTCTGAATTTATGAAATGTCGTTGTGAATGTGGAGGAGTTCTAAATTTTCACTCAGGAAGGGTGATGGTACTAGTTGATAGGACTTTTGGCCCATTAGGTTGGGAGGCTTGAGTTGTTTGGACATGTTTAACATTAGTGACTCCATCACTAATCACATGTTTGTTCTTTGTCCAAGGTTTGAATTTATCATTTGTAAGGATACTGTCTTTGGTTCAAGATTTGAATAAACCTTTAGATATAAGGGCTTTTTCAATGGTGAACCCTTTCTCAACAATCTCAAATGTGGAAAGACAATGGATTTGAAGATGAAAGGCCATTTCTTGATTAAGGTTTCGGATAAAGATGCTAACTGACTATTTTTCAGGGATGGCCTATAGGATTTGACTTGGAAGCTCTCTCCACCTTTGTAGGTAAGAGGCAAATATTTCTCTATTATGTTACTTGGCATTACAATGGTCTAGCATTATGAGTTCATTTTCGACATTGTGGGAGAAATGAGCAACAAATATTTTAGATAAGTCGGTGAAAGTTGTGACAGTACTGGGAGTAAGATGATGAAACCAATCTAAAGCTTATTTTGCCAAAATTAGTGGAAAAAGTTTCAAGAGATAAATGTCATAATGGGGAACCTCTTGACAAGCCATAAAGAATTATTTTACATGATCTCTATGGTCTACTTTTCCTTTATATTTATCAAATTTGGGGACCTCAAAATAAGGAGGAAAAGGAGTTTTCATGATGGAGTGATCTAATGGATAAGGAAAAAAGTCTTCAAATTTGAAATGTTTACATTGGGTTCCAATTTGATGTTTTTGAAGGGCATTTTCTACCATCTCTTATATTGTATGATCCAAAGGAGGTTAGTTTGGTGATGATGAGGTGGAGTTGGTAGGTCTATGTGACAAGGCTTGTGTAGTGAGATGTGTCATCAAAGGATTGGATGTGGTGTGATGATAAGCATGTTGTGGATATAAGACCATGGGTGTAGGTATGGGATGTGTTAATTGAATATGTATTGGGTTGGGATGAAGCATTATAATTGAAATGTGAATAGGTGGTTTATGGACGAATTAGTGGTATGTGGTAAGAGAGTGGTTAAGATGAGATCACTAGTGTTTGTTGAGGAATGGAAATGGGTGGAAATGAAGTTGGTAATGTTCTAGATGGCTTGTAAATTTGTGGGACGAGTGATGTGGGTGGACCTAGTTGAAAGGAGTAAGTAGAATTAGGGTCATTAAGAGGTGGAGGCAAGGCCACACTACCTATTGGATTGTCTTGAGGATTTTCCATGATGGGTTGTGATGAAGGATCAAGAGTAATGGGATCTTTAAGCTTTAATGTCTTAGATTGTGAAGGAACCTCTACCCATTGGTCTATAGGAAACTTCATGACTAAATCCAAACATGGGAGGTTTCTCATGAAATCAACAAATCTAGTTGAAATCTCTTCTTGGTAAACACTTTGTTCATGTTCATGTGTGTCAATGAGATTATGGTGTGGAAAAGGTTCCATATGATGAGATGTCATGAAAGCAAGTGTTTATTTAACTTGATCATCATACACACTTGTGGGTCCACAGGTGAAGATGGTTAGTTATCAATGTGTGTGTCTATGATTTTATTGGCTTGTAATCTAGTTATGGAGGGCATAAGATGAGAGATCTTAATGATGTGACAAAAGGTTGATGTGTTGGAGATATTGGATTGGAAATGAGTGATTGGAGGACAACAAGACTAGGGATGATGTGGATGGATAGATGATTGGACTAGAAGGATGATGATGACTTGGACTAAAAGGATAATGATGACTAGGACTAAAATTGAGATTAAGGTGAAGAGGAAAAACCAAATTGGATGAATTTGTCTAGGGATGAGGATAGATTTAAAATACTTAACATAGACTTATTACCTTAAGAAAAGATGATTTCTGATTGGCTATGATTTCACTAAATGATTAAAAGATGATGGTCTTGATCAAGGACTAAAATCTCAATTTAAAGTCTATGGACAAGTTTGATGTGGATAGAAGATAAGGTAGATGACAAGGATGGAAGCAATATGGATTATAGATATGGAACTCAATAAAGTTGACCTTAAGCTAGAGTGTGACAAGAATTTTCTCAAAATATTGAACTATGGACTCTAAGATGTTTGAAATGTTTGGAATGGTTTAAAAAGCTTGTCTTGGGAAAATTGGCAACTTGACAAACACAATGTTCGTACACACATGCATAAGTTTTTAAAATAATAGGGATTTGGCCAATGCAAATGATCACACACATAATACATAACATCCCTAGATTATTCAAGTAGGTGTATCTTCTACAAGGAAGCTAAGCTAGCAAAACAACTTCCTACACTAATCTTGAGGGGAGGGATATGCATAACTTTTTAGATATTTGAAACAATTAAAAAATAAACACAAATAACAATCATACCACAACACAATATTTATGTGGGGAAACCCTTTTGGGAGAAAAATCCCACATTCCAAAGCCACCCGATATATTTTTCAAGAATCAAAAAGATTATAATATACTTATAGATAATTCTTTCATAGGAGTATAAACAACCAGAGATCCGGAGGTGACTCAACATCTATAAGACTCTTACACACAACCTCCTTCTCAAGCTCTTGATATATAGGAGATACAATATAATAAATTGTCAATGGTAATTACAAAACCATGAGACAAAACCACCCAAAAGCAGTGCCCAAATTATCTCCAATCAAATATTCCTTGTAATGTGCCAAATAATGTACCAACATGTGTAACTCTTCCCTTTATAACTCTTCGAAGTGTCCAACACATTTTCATATTTCCCAAAACGAGAGGCCCAACTTCTGGAGGCCATAACTTTTGATCCCTATATCCAATTAAAGAACCATTTGATGTGTCAAAAATCTCGTGAAGTGAATATCATGTTATAACCCTCTTCCCCAAGATGACAACTTCCAAGGCATTTAGGGATATCTATGTGCCTCAAATCTAAGTTTAAAACTTTTTTGAGAGTTTCAAAGAATAGAAACTTTAATATCTTGCAATCCAGGTATGATCTTGATGTTGCAAGTATGTGCCTAATCAGTGTTGTCATTGATGTCAACATATTCTTGTTGTTATTGATGTCAACTGTATCTTATTCTATTACTTGTTTAGAAGATTTGTATGTCAATAGTGAAGTGCATTATAGACAGTGAGTGGTATGTTGAAGAACAACCTGGTAGACTACTCCACATCTCTTTCTCGATGATGATTTGGTAATGTGGTTTAGATATTATGTTCTTAGTTCTTTTATAGTATTATGCCTTAGAGATTAAGACCCAATTCTCTTAGGAAGTCATTTTGAAGAAATTTCTAAGTCTGGGTAAACAAAGCTATAGTAGGGATAATGAATATGGTCTAGTGTAGTGGTCCGCATTCCTCCACAAACAAGTATTTTGTTATGCATTTTTGAGCTATTGTAAACACTTATATGAAGTGTATTATTCTAGAGTTAGGAGATCTGAAGTTCACTGGAAGGACAGCTACAAGCTATTAAGTATCGACACAGTGCTTGATAGAGATAGAGTCTGAGTTTTGATGGTCTGCATTTCTCTGCAAGATGATATGATACCTTGCGGTTCTAAGGATAAAATTGGGAATGTATGAAGAGTCCTTAACATGATTTTGGAAGTGTTTTGTGATCAACAGTAGAAGTTGTAAGTCAGTAGATGAAGTTAATCATGTTCTTGAGGAACAGGCTAAGTGGTGAGATAAATCATTATGCGAAGAAGAGTTAATGTTTGGAGGATCTATGTAAGTAATTGAATGATTAGAGCTGACCTATATGAACATATTTGGGAGAAAATTTAGGTCCGCATGACACATAGTGTATTGGATTGAGTGACAAGGTACATCTTTCTATGTACATGTTTCACCTTTTGGATGCCAACCTAATTATGGATTAAATCAAGATGCAGATGTGTGTGTGTGTCTGTGTGTGTGTGTGTGTGTGTGTGTGTGTGTGTGTGAAAGGGGTTGTGCTTAAATGGCAAGGCCATAAGGTTCTCAAGATGGAGATCCAAGTTTGAATCCCCCAAGTAACATCGTGGCTCTTAAGTTGAATTGAGTTGATTAAGTGGCTTCTACGCTCTAAGTTGAATATGTGGATGGGGAGAAGGTCCCCTTTGTGACCTCCACTAGAGTGGGCCAGCCTAAAAAATCCCTCACTTACTGATCAAATATTTATATATATATATATATATATATATATATATATATATATAAGAGTTAGAGGATCAGCAGCAATGAAGACTTGGGATTCAGAATACAGTTGTTAAATGATTGCACCCTAGCATAGCAGCAAATACCTAAGTAGTATTCAGTTATCATGTGTGATCTGAGTGGAAACATGTTTTTTTTCATCAAGGTAGTAAGCTGATAGTGAGCCTTCATTAGGCTTTAACAACCTTCAGGGTTTAACAGCCCTTATTGTAATCTTGCTAGGTTTAGGGTTGGGGCAGTGAGTCTACTAGATCTAGTTGTATTTCATGTCTGTAATCTAGCATGTTCTAGGCCCATGGAGTGACAAAGACTGAAAATAATTTTTATAAAGATTGCAATATATATTTGAGAGCTAATCCTCTTCGTGGTTTTTCCCTTTTTGAGTCTTCCACGTAAATCTTGGTGTTATGTGTCATGCTTTTGTGGATGTTGTTCATTTGTATATTTTTCTTCTATTTGATTATTCTTTTGAAATGGTCGAAAGTAAAAGTTCAAGAAAAGATTTATAGAACACTAGTTCACCACCCCCCTCTTAGTGTTCTTGACAATCAACAATTGGTATCAGAGCGAGGTTCCTCAAAAGAAGTTTAACAGCTTCAGGAAGATCTAGGATAGTTTGATCATGACAACAAGAAGGTATGGAAATTATGGAAGGTACAATCAACTAGAAGTAGCTCTTATGGATCTTGAAATATTTGAAGCAGAAGTTAGGGATCTGAAAGAAAACTTGCAACAAGCAGATGAATGCATCTTAAAGCTAAAAGAGCAAGTCAAGAAATTCAAAGACAAATACAAAGAAGTTAGTGACCAATTTCTATTAGGAAATGAAGCCCTAGAGAATTTGGAAGTAGAAGTTACATAAACAACAAAAGAAGAAGATGATCTAAACTTGATTGTGAAAAATAGATCAAAAGATTGTGCAAAACTTGAAAAAGAAATTATAAGCTTGAAAATAGATCTAGAAAAGGCTAGAAGTTTTGAAGAAAAATTAAAGATAAGTACTACAAAGCTTGATGAAATGAATACTAGCAAGAGGAATGCTGATGACAAACATGGTTTAGGATTTGATAAAGGAGAAAACTCAAACTTTGATCAAATGAGGATAGAGTCAAAGGAAAACAAAGGATACCAATTCAAAAATAAAATAAGAAGACCTAGAAGACTTCCAATAAGACAACTGAATTCTTAAAGGTACCTGTCTTTCAATAGTTATTTTAATTCATGCAATAAGTTTGGTCATAAGGCTACTCAATGTAGGAGTAGAATAAATCAAAAGATTCCATCATTTTTTGGTCAATGTTTCAATTGTAAGAAATTTGGTCATAGAACAAATGAATGTAGAAATCAGATCAAGAAAAGTTTCAAAAATGGGAGGAATGAATAATCATTCAATAGAGTTGGTGATAGAGTTGTTGTATGAAAAAGTAAAGTAAGTTAGAATTCTATTAGGTGAAATGCATGCTATAAAATGGGACACAGATCAAATGAATGTAGAAGTTTGGCAAGAACTAATTTTCAAAATATTAGAAACAATCAATCATTCAATGGAAAGTGTTTTGCATGCAATATATTTGGACACATGGCTAATCAATGCAAATCAAATTCAATCAATGGAAGGATTCAAGGTCAAAAGAATGTGGTATATTTCAATTGCAACAAATCTAGACATATTGCAAGGCTTTATAGAAGAAGGAATGTCAAGAGAAATCATTATTTTGAAGAAAGGAAAATAGAGCAAAGAAATGATAGGGGCAAAGAGGAAGTTAATCCAGTTGAATCCAAGAAAGAAATGAACAAGGTATGGATCAATAAAGAAGTAATTGGAGTCAAGGATCAATTCGCACCAGTATCTAGTGCAGATACTTCCTCCAAGAAGTAAAATTACTAGCTCAAGGAGGAGTTGTGTGGAAAATTCAAATCTCCCAGCTAGAAAATGGGTGTCAGAATCTGGCATGAAGGCATATGATGAAATCTGATGTGACACAGCTCTAAGAAGGAAGAATCGAAAGAAAAAGAGTTAATGCGGCATATTGTGGAGCAATCCTAATCAACCATATTCTATAGTGAGGGGTTTTTAACATCCTTTTAGGATGAGCATTTAATGGTGACTAAGTAAATCACACGGATGGTAAAAAGGAACTTGTTTTCACTTGGCACAATAGTATATCAATTTTCTCTACAAACTACATGATTCTTTAACCTGCGCCATGGAAATTCTTCTTTTCAACTAAGGATAAATGATCCTATTTTATCATGCTCACACATAGAAGCCCTTGGAGGGTTATATTTGTAGTAGTTGTAAATCAAAAAAGGACTATGGTAGATTTTGAGAATTCACTGCTGGAGGCAGCTGGTAGAACTAATGCCCACGATGGAAAGCATAGGAATTGAGCCCCAACAAAGAAGAAGCATTCTGATTCCTCTTAGACGATGGTAGTGATTCCAACTCTGATAATGGGGATGATTCTAATGGTAGAAAGACATCTGTGACAAGGACACCTGTAATTCCCTGCCATGAAACCCTGGAGATAAGCTTAACTATGCATTATGAAAGGGCAATTTTTTTTGTTTTCTAAAGAAGAAAATGATAATGAGTGAAAAACATGATTATTTATAACTAAGATAAGCTTTAACCTCTAGGGATAACATGGCTGCATTACTAACTATTAACTTGATCTAACTAACAACCATGATACATTCTAAATCCAAATACATCAAATGAATCAACACATACATTTATGACGTCAGAAAAGTCAACATCATGATCTTGCATATATGATTTCAAATATATTTACGATTTCCTTACAATAGAATACATCAATACAATGTCACTTCCTGACTACATCAGAGGATATACATCAATATAATAATACATGGTTCAACTGATATACAAGGCTAATATATAAACATGTATATCTATCTCCTCAAGAAAAACAAGATTAGTGATCTTCTACATGATATATCCTCCTTGCACATGAACAACAACAAAGGGACTAATGGACATAAAGCACAACCACCTAACCATGTGGAACCCTGAGGTCCACCCCCATGCTAGGAGATAACAATAAGGTCCCACGAGATGAATAGTCAAGTACACAATAACTATGAAGACCAAGGACTACGCATGACTACAACAACATAGGGCAATACTCAAACATCAGCTACGAAGGCAACCACACAATGAATGGGAAGAGTACAACTAGGGAATGCTAGACTACAGTAGGGAGAAGTGTCATCACATAGTTTGTCATGGGCTGTCATGGTAGGCCTTCCTAGGCCTCAACCCCCATCTTGAGTTTTCCTGGTAGCCTCTCTCGACCCCCGGCCCCCATACAAACTCATGTGGAATCAACATACCTTTCGTGAGGACAAGGTAGTTGATCTTGTCATTCTAGGCCTTCTCATCTCATCTCAAGCCTAAATAAACACTTGAGCCATGAGTGAGGCATCCACTTATCTTGTTTAATGTAATTAACTACCCAACCACTTAATTCATTAATTAGGTTATCACTGAGTTAAGAAATCCCCACATGGGTTGTCCTGGATGCCACTTTGGGCTCCAACCCCCATTGAGAGCCACTCCCCTACCTGCAACTAGAAGACCCTACTTAACAAGCATAGCAATTATCTTCATAATAACAAGTATACATGAACCATGCAAGGCATTAACCCTCTTGCATACCAACTTAATCAAAAGGACAATTTTCACAAAACATTACCGATAGCTTCCATGTGAAGCAAACCATAGCCAACATATTCCTTTTTACGTTTTCCAACATCTCCCCATTTACAAAATCTAACACACTACTTAATGCGTAATCAACACCATAATGAACCATATCATCCTTGCAAGACTTATTCCACATCATGACACTTTTACAATCATAGTATAAACATGAAAACAAAACATTTAAACATATGCCTCTAGAGCTAATCTTGAGAACATGACTCTACTACAACCACCAATGTGACTTACACAAGTTTCACTCATAATTAACTAATTATCAAAATCCAAAATGTAAGCTTACAAAACAATTACTTTCAAGGATTTCACTTATCTAAGAATAATTTTCCTATAACTAAATCAATAATAGTTTGATAGTCTTATTCTATTTCAGTGGATGGTAACAACTTATACCAAATTCATCTTATAGTACAAAGTAGCAAAACTCAACTATATAATTTTAATACTAAGTATTTTTTTTTAATTCAAACAAAATATATTTCCTAATTTACAAATTCATAAATTTACATATGAATCATTATATATATATATATATATATATATATATATATATATATATATATATATATATATATATATCATATTTTCATTTTCTTAAAGAAATAAAATTGAAACTAAACCAAAATTGATTTATTTAACTATCCTTTCTTTTATTAAAAATAAATAAATTAAAAACTAAAATTCATTTATTTTATCTATTTGTTTTTTTTTTCCTTAAAAAAATAAATAAATAAAAAAGCTAAACTTAAATCATAAAGCTAAAACTTAAGAGATTCGTATTACCTACCTTTCTATTTCCTTAACTAAATGAGTTTTCAAGAAACTCATGGAACTTGCTAAAATTAAAAGTGGAGATAGGGAAGGAGCGTTGTACAAGCTGTACAGCTTCCTATTAAATATCTAAAAATGCTACTCAAAACAAAATTTTAAGAAGGCTTAATATTTTTTATCACTCAAGGCTATTTGGGTGAGGTTGCAGAAGGTATATTACCTATATATATATTTTTGTTTTTCAAATTTAAATTAGTTTATGGAATAAATCAGACCATATGGCTTCCATAGGAAGAGTTTTATAAAATTTTAAATCTGATCTTTGGTGATTTATTTTGTTTTCATTACAAAGGCAATTGGGATAGGTACAAGTGAAAGGAAATATTTTACAGAGAATAGTAAGCAAATTAGAATTCCTTGAAAACTATCCTATTCAACAAGATCAAGACATGTGGCCTTCTTGGATTGAAAAGTAGTTTTAGAATTATTTTTTTAAAATAAAATTTGATGGAAGAAAAATTGCCCTTGAGCTAAGTGCACAAGCTGAGAAGGAATTCAAGGTAAAGGATATGTTGTGCCTCTAAGATTATTGCAATCTCTCTCTGTTTTTATTTGGAATACAGATTGGAACACCTAGATGAAGGATTTGACTCCATTTCTCATAAAGTAGAAAAATAAAAGGATAGAATTTCTTCAAAGAACAAGGATGCATGAAACAAGAAAACATCTAGAGGAATGATACATGATCGATTTGGCACCCAGAAATACTAATAAACTACAGAGGATCTAATTCAATAATTATTTGTAAATGGCTTCCCTATCGGTGGTTGAAGATACAAAGATACAGATTTCATTGGTTCAATGGAGCTTCTAGACTAAACTTATTGGTACAGTGACATTGGGTAGGTTCAATTTCTTAGCAAGGAGCTTGATTTCCCTGATGAGGTCTATTTTCTATTTCTTAATATTTGATAATCACCCATCAAAGACTTAATAGATGCAGGAAAGGAGATATTCATGTATAAGATGTGTAATTGACAGTTTAAAAGGAAGGAATAAAATGATTCAATTAGAGGTTTGAAGATATTACCAAGTCATATTAAAATGGTTCCTATGCACGGCCTTTAATCCAGATGACAATTCGACCTATGGCTTGGTAACTCCACAAGCATACCAGATTGAAGTACTACCAAGGTTAATACTAATCATAGATAATAATGATTCGATAGGATAGCCAGGCCATGGTCCTTATCAACTATAATACAAATTCACAGGTAGAATAATATCAATTTAACCAGAGATAACATGACTATGATAATATTATTGATACAATCAGAAAACAATGCAACCTTTCATGCTTCTGCTATCTATTCATTAACAATTAAAATAGAGACATTACTACAAAGCCACAGGTGCTCATACATAAAGGTTCCTGTAGCATTTCTAGTATAATTCCCTTCTAATCTCTAGGAACCAAGATTTTCCAATCCCCCAATTCTTAGAGCACCCCCCAAAATATCCACTCCCAAAAACATAAAAAATAGCAAAAACAATAAATTTTCTTTGTCTGTTACAGACCACCTACTTTCTAAAAAAATTATTTCATTTTTCAAACAATTCATTTAATATGCAATCTACCAGAAGATTATATTCTAATTTTTATTTATTAAAGTATTTTCTATGCATTTGACAACTCAACATTATTTATTGATCTTAAATTAGGATAAAGAATATTTTATGACAGCTTGCAAAAGTAAATTTAATTTAAGAACACTAACAAAAGATTAATTGTATATAAATTATTTTTCATGTTTAAAATTATCAATTACATTCCCATTTTAAATATTTTATGTACTTCATTAATATTATTTATTTATTTATTAGGGGGAAAACTAATAATTTCTATTTAAGGAAGCATTTAGCCAACACTAATCACATGATTACAATCTAAATAACCATATGCCAACAAAACCTGATGACAAAAGACGATCAAACAATAGTGACTTACAGTCATGCCCAAACTGACCTTACTAACATGACACAGGACTGAAAAGTGAATGACAAGTTGAGGGACCTTATGTCATCTCTGTTCATCAATTCTCCATTGGATTTAAGGCACGCTCAAACCTGTCGATTTAGGTGGAGTCAATGCCTGATACCTACAACCTATAGAAAATGAAATGGTCAAACATATATATATATATATATATATATATATATATATATATATATATATATATATATATATATATATATATATATAATTATCTAGTCAGACACACCATGAAAGAGAATCACAACATAGCATGGTACTCATGCATGAGTAATGCGACACTATCCCTTTCACAAACACATCAACAAGTAACCACATCACACATATTCATCAATAGATGAATAACTAGATATGAACATCATCAGATAATCACATAATGCACATAGTAAGATTAATCCACATAGTCAATTAAGTCCATAATTGATCATAACATTAGTATAAAATAATAGTACTAATAATATCATCAAGTGTCATCATAGTAGCAATCTAACATCAATAGAGTATCATCAAACTAAACATCATAATAGTAAATCCATCATCAAACAAGATATGATAATGTCTAAATCTAACAACTATCAGTCTAACAGAAAACAAAAATGAGGGGCACTACATCCTCCCCCCTATGATCATGTTTACTCTTGGAAGCCTACAACAAGATAAGGTTAGAGATCTCACATCTCGACACAATCTCCCAAGAAGCTGAAGACTCATCATTAAGATCCCACTAGACCCTTACCTACTCTATACCCCTACCCCTAAGGGTCAACCCCTGATACTGCAGAATGCGTACAAACTCTGAAGAAAGCTACCCAACCTCTACTTGTGGTCTCCAAGACTATCCCCTGATGCTCTGTCTAGTGGTGATCAACCACTGCGAACACTCTATGAGACCTCCCTACATCACTGACTAGTGGCTCTAAAGTTGTCAGTCTTTGACTAAATCTAGTAACATTCTGCTATGGACACTACCTGGCTATATGGCCCTGCTGGCCACAAGAGAAACATCCTGCACCTCTACCATATCCTTTGCCACCTAAGAATGGATTGGACTATTGAAAACTATCTCTACTAATTATAGATTGTGTGCTCTGAACTCGCTGATTAGGATGATAATTCTTGGCCCGTTGCCAATTATAGTTCTTCCTCGACTGAGTACCACCACCTTGCTGAGGTTGAGAATTCTTTAGTTTCAACTAGAAATACTATTGCTACTATTGTTCACCCTTAGTGGGTGCATGATGACCTCTAGAAGAACTTGCTGCTTGAGATTGACCACCATGAGAATCAAAACCCGCTGGAGTTGCACTACTAATCTGCACACTTGTATGGCCTCCAAGAGCCATGGACAAATTTTCCTCCACCAGACGGCCCTTCTCAACTACCACCTCCATGGTCTTAGGCTCGAAGACACATACCCCTCCATTGATATGGGCATTCAAGCCCAAAATAAAGTGTTGAACCAACATAGCCTCATCATCCCCAATGCCTGCATACTGCTTAAGCTCATAAAATCTATGCTCATACTATTCTAATGACATGGCCATCTGTCTCAACTCATGGAACTTGTCAGCATGATGCTACTATAATGTCAGAAAATGTCCCCTTGGGGGCTTTTCCCTCATAAGGATCAGCTCCCGAGTCTTTAGCATGCATTTAGGACATTTTAGTTCATATTTTGGCATCTCGATGGAATCAGACCTAGGTTACATGGCAAATTGGACCTAGGTGGACCCCCTAAACTTTACCTTACCCAAAATAGGGGGGAGGACTTGGGCATCCTAGCCCTAGCCTTGTCCTATTTTGGGGCAGTCCAAATTTATGGGTGTCAGTTTATGACCGTTAGTTGGTTCTTTTATTGACATGGTAAAGTTTGATTTTTAAAATCTTGGCGGGAATGCTTGTAGGTGCATATATAAGCATGTTTAGGTATTCATTTGTAAACTAGATGGAAATGGTGATGTTCAAGTGTTCTCAAGGTGATTCAAGCTTTCATTGTGTTGCAAGAGTAGACTTGTGTGTTTTATGTGTTGATATTTGTAGATTTGACCATCAATTTCCTCATGGAATGAAGAGCATCTTCCTCCCATGAGAGCTTCACTACAAGGTGACATAACATTGTGTTTTCATCATTGATTTCTTTGGTTTTTGCCTCTACCTCATAAGGGCATTCACTCTTTTATCTGATAATGGTGTTCGGAGACTTAAGTGTCCTCCTGGGCTTAGCTGAGGCAAGCCTCTAA
Source organism: Cunninghamia lanceolata (assembly GCA_027924645.1). NCBI lineage: Eukaryota > Viridiplantae > Streptophyta > Pinopsida > Cupressales > Cupressaceae > Cunninghamia > Cunninghamia lanceolata. Next base: position 21,814,162 of record BSBN01001281.1, read on the forward strand.
ACACCACAACCCCAAAACTAAGTCTTGTGATTGTAGGTTACAAGTGTCAAATTTGGGAAAAGTGGAGTTACATGAATGATTGGTAGGGATCAAGGATTCAAGATCTGAAGAGAAGCAGGACACAGGAGAACTTCTAGGACTTAGGCACTCGCTCTAGTGTCCTCTGCATTTTAGTTTCAAGAAACAAAAGTTACAGGGCTGATCAGTGTCAGAAGGAGGTTCAGATTCCACAAAGAAACATGTATGTTGGACTTGGGCACCTTCTCCAGTGTCCTTGATTGTTCTACTTTAGAACCTCAAAAATAGGTACTCTGTGATTTGGCATTTTACTCCTATCTGCAAGAGCTTTTTTCGTTATTCATCAATTTATCACCGTATTTGTATAATTAAGGTTTTAATGGTCAATTAGGCATAAGAGAAGAAAAATTGATAATTAAATTACCTAATCCAAGTTTCCTTACATTTGTAAGTGACCTAGGGTATGATAGTGCTCGCCACTCGACCCTAGATCCTTCAATGTTTAGTGGAGAGGCGGATTTAAATATCTAAACAATAAAAGATTAACAATATCCAATTTTAACCTAAACATTTTGGTGAACCCATATTTTGGACTTAAATTGCAACTTTTTAAGTGTTTGTATTCAGATTTGGTGTGATTTTATTCATTATATAGGCATTTACTTTATTGCATTGAGAAAATTTCAAAAAAATTGAAAAATTGGAAAAATACAAAAAACTTTTGTATTTTTTGGCTTACTAAATTGAATCAATTCTTCCTAAATTTTCCTAATTGATTATTTTTACATAAGATCTGATATAAAATATAGAGAAATCCAAAAAAAAAAGAATTTTACATTGCATTTTCATCATTTAATTGCTAGGGTTTTGTAGAAATTTTGACAATTTTATATAACCTAGTAATTCCAAAATCTAGGGTTTGTAGGTATAATCTTTCATCAAATTTTTTTACTGATTTTAGAGGCTCATTCAAATTTGAATTTGGATTTAGTCTTTCATTTTAGTATGAATTTTCATTTAGATTTAAAATATTTGCATTTTTACATAGAAAATTTCAACAAAAAAACTAGCAATTTTGATGCATTTTCATTAAATTTGCATAGCCATTTTGCATGTTAAGACTTAAAAATTATTTTCATATCTTAGAGTAAGTCAATTTCATCATAAATCAGACTTCAAATAATTCACATAGAATTTTGTCTCAAGATCTCAAACCTAGGGCTTCAAAAACAACGATTTAAACTCAATTTGGCCTTATCGACTCAATAAACTCTCACAATAGGCATGTTGTGAAGAGTATTTTTGCATTAATTTGATGTTATTAGGGTAATCATTTTCTTCCCCTCCTAAAAATCTTCACAACACCCTTTTAACGGGCTCTTGTAGTGAAAATTCGGTGAAAAACTACACATTTTGGCTATTTTGGCCCTAGGGTTTGACCTAGTTTGCACTCCAAGTGTGTTGTGATCAATTTTATGGATTGAGGTGACTAATATTGTTGATATTATTTTCTGTACCTCCTAAAATTCATTACAATACCTCCTTTACTAGGTCTTGGAATTAAAAAATTGTGGAAAATAGCCTATTTTCGCTATACTTTCACTAGGGTTTAACCTCAAGTGGCACTAAAAGTGTGTTTTGTTGGATATTTTGGCGCTAAGTGGCTTCTATTTTTGATATTATTTTCTTTCCATCATCATTTTTCTCACAATACCTTTTGTTATGCTCTCTTGCATTGAGTTTTGGTGGAAAAAGTGCCCATTTTGACATAATTTCACTATATTTTGACTTGGCATTATCTTGGATTTGCATCAAGAGTGTGTTGAGAGTGATTATATTGCTGTTTTGGACTGATATCTGACATATAACTTTCTTCCCTTAACTAAAATCCTTACAGCATCCTTTGTGTTATTCATTTGCATTGAAAAGACTACAAAAAATCAAGCATTTTGGCCGTCAATCATATCCTTCTCCTAGGATTTGTTCTCGTAGTTTGGGCATTGTGTGTTGTATGCTTTTGTATAGGCTTTATGAAATGCTCTCCTAAAAGAAATATCCCTTTGAGAAAAAGTAAAAGATTAATGGTATCTAGTGCTCTTGAAGAAGTTGGTACTTTAGACACCTTCTTTACCAAGGGAGAAACTCAAATTGTGCAAGCTATTACACATCCTCAAACCTCAATGGAAGAACAAACTTTTCATGATGTTGATAAAACTATTCAGGTAGTAGGATACGTATTTGATGAGAAAATAGAAAAGTTGGATAAAGACCTAGCTGAATTTTAAACATTTATGGAAAATGAGAGAATAGCTGAAGAAGTATTTCCTACAATTCATAATATAAGAGAATTGATAAAAGAAGGACAAGATGGTGTTAATGCTCTTCGTGGTCTAGCACATATTGTACAAACCAATATCATGCCAGTAACCAAATGTGCGCAAATGATAAATAACACTTTATCACCATCTCACACTCAAGTTTCCATACCTATACCAAATACATGAATATCCATGTTTACATCAACACTTTTAACAACTAATGTGAACATTTGTAGCAATGCTACCACTGGTACTGGATTATCTAATGGCACTAATTACAAAGATGTGGAATTTAATTATCATAATTTGATTCCTAAATGGACCTCTCCTATGAATAAATGTTCTCAACCTCCTATCTATTCCACTCATTTCCAGCTACCTATTACATATTCGCAACCATCTTCCACCTATCATTATGGTCAACCACCATTAACATACTCTTAGCATCTACATATTATATCTCAAGCTTAATCACCTCTTCACCTTGGTTCCAATTCCTCACAACAAACTGCATCTCCCAATGATGCCATCCTAAACCAACTTTTATAGGGCATGACTACTTTACAACAAAAGGTAACAAATTTGACAAATTCTTTGCAGCCTAGTCTACCAACATATCATGCCCATAATCCCTTTTCCCATGCAATCTTCAGAACTCCTATGCTTGAGAGGTTTGAGACACCCCACTTTGAAAAATATGGTGGAAAAGGAGATCCCAATATTCATGTGACAACATTTATAGCTATGTGTAGTGATTTCTATTTTGAAGAGGATTTGTTGGCAAAACTTTTCCCATGATCTCTCAAAGATACTACTTTATAATGGTTTTGCTCATTTCCTCTGAATTCAATACACTCCTTTTTGTAGTTGATTGATCAATTTTTACAACATTTTCAAGCAAATATCTCACCCCAAGTCACTCTTATTGACTTGGTTCAATGCAAACAAGGTCCCAAAGAAAAGTTGACTGAATTCATTAGTTGATATCAAGGACTGTATGCACAAATTCAGTATTAGATGAAAGATGAGCATGTTTAGAAGATATTTATTACAAATCTACAACCTAATATTATTGATAAGATCCTCTTGATGAAGTATAACTCCTTTCAACATTTATGCACTGCTCTTCGTGATTATCAACTTTTGTCTAGTCAGTATGAAAACCAAAACTCATTGGCTCAAGTTGGTCAATCCATGGGTGGATCATCACAAAATAATTTTAAGAGAAACAACAATAGGAGTTTCATCAAGATCAATGGACTAAATACAAATGTGTCTACTATAAATAATCCAAAGAAAACATCATATCAACTGAGAAAGTTTACTCTGATATCTAAGTCATATCATTCCATAATGAATCAAGATGTGAGTAATAACATTCTGAAGATTCCCCTGATCAAGCTAATGCCTTTTGTCATTATCATCAGATGCAAGGACATGACACTGAATGATGTATGCATCTTAAACATGAGATACATGACCTTATTGATTCAAATGTCATCTAGGTATTGGGTGTGAATGATAATGGAAATAAGTTGGTTGCTCTGCCGAATCCAAATTTACAAATCTTCACTAATCCTTTTCCTAAGCATACCAAAACTAATATGGTGGAACAAGGTTTAATGGAAGTAGATGAGGATGATTACTTGGATTATGATAGTATCATGAGTATGATCGAAGTAGATAAGAAACAAGTGGATAATCCACCTCATCCATGAAGAAATAGAATTTATGTGGAGGTTCCTCCTTCGTTATCCCTACATGCATCGGGAAATAATCAAAATACATTAGAAAAGAAAGAACAACTATTACAGATGAGTAAGATGGTACAGGATGATTCCCATTACTATTCTAGAAAGATTCAATAATAAAAACTCACTAAAGATCAGAAAAGAGCAAGACGATAATCAATAGTTGGAAATAATAGTGGTTCTCCTCCTCATAAGCACCAAAAAGTCTCATTTAAACAAGGATTTAAAGAACAAGCATCATATGTTAACAAACAAGACTTTCATAAGAACCACTCAAATTTTGCATTAAATATGATTGAATACCTCTCTAAGAGGTTTGCAAGTTTCAAGATCTAATACAAAGACCCTACAGATAAGTATCTCTAACCCTTTATCTCTCTCATGATGTGCTTCCCCCATGATGTGTTATATGTTGTTTAGGCCTCTTGGGATGACTTGAGATTCTCCCATAAGGTCTGGGATACTAGGAGACCGTCTCTATTGTGACTTTCTTCTATATGTATCATCATTCATCTATATTGCCTTTCTCTTTGATTTCATTATTGTGTGTTGTGTCTTACAGACATAGTGTTGTGGTTGGTGACTTGGGGGCAACCTCCTACATGAATGTTCCTAAGACACTTGTTTTCTCCTCTCTTATTTATTGTTTCCCTTCCTCTAGTGTTTCCACCTAGTGGGTGGATGATGAAAAACATTTATACTGATGCAGACCTAGTGTCCCTTTCAAGAGCAATAAAAAATTGGACTTAGTTCATAATATGACGATGGGGTTGTATATCTTATCTAATGCTTGGCTAGTGGAAGCACTCGTGCTTTCTACATAGTGAATTTGATGATGTTTCTGTCGCATTTACAAACCTTAACAATACTGCTACTCTATGCACCTTTGTTTGTCTTTGAATCTGGCCTTGGTGGTACTTGATTTGGAGAGCTTTGTGATATAACCCTATGGTTATCCTCAAACTCCTAATTTGTTGTATAACCTTGGCTCTTTGTGTAGTTAATCATATACATTGATGTTGTTGTTTATCATGATCCTATAGACACTAACATGTTTCTTATAGGGATGTGTTTGTGGGAACATTTGGTGATCCTAAAGTACATCTCAACTCCGGGGGGCATGGGATTTTCAAAAGTTGGTGTTCCCTTGTGTGTTTTCTTCCTACCTTAATGTGCTTGATATCGATACCTGATATCAACCACCTTAAGGTGTGGGCATATATAAGGTAAGTTGTCTGTCATAGATGTTAGCAATGTGTTTGACCACAGATGCAAAGACTTGCACCCCAGGGTAGTGCATCGTACATACTAAGTTTTTTTGTAATCAATCAATCAATCATGTAAGCCTTCTATGGAGGCAGGATATTGAGCATATCCTTCTTAAGCGCTCTGTAGAGGCAAGGATGGTGTACTTCTTACAGCAGATTACATCATCTTGTCATTTTTCAAAGTCCTCTGTGGAGGTGGGGAGCAGTTCTATGACTAACTCAACCCTTAAGTGTGTCTTTGGCAATTGTTGTGGTGAAGTACAATTGTCAGTGTGTGCCTGTAATGTGCTTGAGATGGTGTTGGACCTAGAAATAGATACACTCCATCGCTTGTTAGCTGTGTTTTCTCCGTGTCTTCAAGTGTGTGTGTTTTGGTATGCTTGTTTTGTGTGGTGTGTTTGTTGCCCCATATGCAGAGATCAGCCCCCTTGGGTAGTGCTTCCTCCATTTTGGGAGGTTTTGTGTGTCTTGCATGTGTGTTGCCCTGTATATACTGAGACCTACACCCTTAGGTAGTGCATCCTATATTATGGAAGGTTTGTTTACTTTTTAGTACTTGCATTTGCATTTCATATGTATGAGGAAAAGAAAAGAAAAGATATCATTTATGTCTTCCATGTATTAATGTGTTTTCTATGCATTGACTATATTCTCTGTGTTCTACGTGACTATAACTATCTTCTCTGTGTTTTGCATGCCTGTTACTATCTTCTATGTGATTCGCGTGTCTTCTCCATGCTTGGCATGTTTCCTGTGTTTGTGACCTTACTTTAATGCATGTATTGGCCTCATGTTTATACATACATTAAAGTGGGGGCTAAATGTAATGTCAGAAAATGTCCCCTTGGGGGCTTTTCCCTCATAAGGTTTAGCTCCTAGGTCTTTAGAATGCATTTAGGACATTTTAGTTCATATTTTGGCATCCCAATGGAATGAGACCTAGGTTCCATGACAAATTGGACCTAGGTGGACCCCTTGAGCTATACCTTGCCCAAAATAGGGTTGAGGACTTGGGCACTCGTACCCTAGTCCTACCCGATTTTGGGGTAGCTCCAATTTCCAAGTGTCAGTTTATGACTATTAGTTGGTTCTTTTGTTGACACTGTAAAGTTGATTTTTAAAATCTTGGTGGGAATGCTTGTAGGTGCATATATAAGCATGTGTAGGCATTCATTTGTAAACTAGATGGCAATGGTGATGTTTAAGTGTTCTCAAGGTGATTCAATGCTTTCATTGTGTTGCAAAAGTAGACTTGTGTATTTTATGTGTTGATATTTGCAGATTTGAGCATCAATTTCCTCATGGAATGAAGAGCATCTTCCTCCCATGAGAGATTCACTACAAGGTGACATAAGATTGTGTTTTCACCATTGATTCCTTTGGTTTTTGCCTCTTCCTCACAAGGGCATGCACTCTTTTATCTGATAACAGTGTTCAGAGACTTAAGTATCCTCTGGGGCTTGACTAAGGCAAGCCTCTAAACACCACAACCCCCAAAGCAAGTCTTGTGATTGCATGTTATAGGTGTCACATTTGTGAAAAGTGGAGTTGTAGGAAGGATTGGCAAGCATCAAGGATTCAAGATCTGAAGAAAAGTAGGACACAAGAACACTTCTAGGATGTGGATGCTCGCTCTAGTGTCCTCTGAATCTAAGTTTCAAGAAATAAAAGTTACAGGGCTGATCAGTGTCAAAAGGAGGTTTGGGTTCTGTGAAGAAACATGTATCTTAGGCACCCACTCCAGTGTCCCTAATTGTTCCACTTCAAAACCTTGAAAATAGGTACTATGTGATTTGGTATTTTACTCCTATCTATAAGAGCTTTTTTTCATTATTCATCAATTTATTGCCGTATTTGCATAATTAGGGTTTTAATGGTCAATTGGACATAAGAGAAGGAAAACTGATAATTAAATTCCCTAATCCAAGTTTGCCTACATTTGCAAGTGACCTAGGGTATGATAGTGCTCCCCACTTGACCCTAGATCCTTCAATGTTTAGTGGAGAGGTGGATTTAAACATCTAAACAATAAAAGATTAACAAAATCCAATTTTACCCTAAACAGCTGCTTCTAGTGATTTGACAATAAATGAGCTCTGATCCTCTCCGAGAAAAATTCCCAAGAAACTATACCAATATTCAAGTGTATCTTATCTTCCTCCAATCGCCACCATGTAGAAGCAAAACCTCTAAGATGCAAGATGGCACATCTCACCTTGGTGTTACTACCATATGGATGCATGGAAAAACACGTACCCAAATCTAACAACCATGTCTATTCACTACTAGAACCATCAAAAGTGGGAGGGCATGCCCTCAAAAGATCTCTCATGTGACCTACCAAGATAGCCTCCTATTCTCCTATCATCTCTGTCCTTCTAGTTGACCTTTCTCTTTCCCTCACCTCTAGCTAATCAACCTCCTGCCTAGGACCTAGACGAGCAAGGACCTCCTCAAGCAATTGATGCAATTGAGCTCCCTTAGGCTGACCTTGATTCTCTGCATTCTGCCCCCCACCTTCTTGAGCAATCTCACGAGAGCAACTAGGAGGGCTACTGCCACCAGCTCTTCCACATCCCCTACCTCGACCCTGACCTTGACCTCTAGGCATCTTCCTACACTATGCCACCAAAGAATAAATCTAAGGTTGCTAGGCAAGGATGACAAAAGACAAAACACACTCTACAGAATCTAAGCAATTAGGAAAACATATCAGGCTCATACACACCCAGAGTACCCAATGTTTAAACTTGGCTCTAATACCAAATGTAATGCCCCGCCACCAAAACCCTAGCAATAAGCTTAACTATGCATTACAAAAGGGCAATTTTTTTTCTAAAGAAGAAAATAATAATGAGGGAAAAACATGATTCTTTATAACAACTAAGCTAAGCTTTAACCTCTAGGGATAACATGGATGCATTACTAAATATTAACTTGATCTAACTAACAACCATGATAGATTCTAAATCTAAATACATCAAATGAATCAACACATACATTTATGACATCAAAAAATGTAACATTAGGATCTTGCATATATGATTTCAAATATATTTACAATTTCCTTACAATAGAATACATCAATACAATGTTTAGAATGTCACTTCCTGATTACATCAGAAGATATACATCAATATAATAATACATGGTTCAACTGATATACAAGGCTAAAATATAAACATAAATATTTGTCTCCTCAAAAAAAACAAGATCAGTTATCTTCTACATGATATATCCTCCTCCCACACGAACAATAGAAAAGGGACCAATGGAGATAAAGCACAACCACCCGATCATGTGGAACCCTGAGGTCCACCCCCCATGCTAGGAGATAACAATAAGGTCAAATGACATGAATAGTCAGGTAGACAATAACTATTAAGAACAAGGACTACACATGACTACAACAACACAGGGCAATACTCAAACATCACCTCCAGAGGCAATCACACAATGAATGGGAAGAGTACAACTGGGGAATGCTAGACTACAGTAGGTAGAAGTGTCATCACATAGTTTGTCATGGGTTGTCTTGGTAGGCCTTCCTACGCCCCGACCCCCATCTTGGGTTGTCCTGGTAACCTCTCCCAATCCTCAGACCCCATACAAACTCATGTGGAATCAACATACCTTTCATGAGGACAAGGTAGTTGATCTTGCCATTCCAAGCCTTCTCATTTCATCTCAAGCCTAAACAAGCACTTGAATAATGAGTGAGGCATCCACTTATCTTGTTTAATGTGATTAACTACCCAACCCATTAATTCATTAATTAGGTTATCACTAAGTTAAGAAACACCCATGTGGGTTGTCCTGGATGCCACTTTGGTCTCCAGCCCCCATTGAGAGCCACTTCACTACCTGCAACTAGAAGACCCTACATAACAAGCATATCAATTATCATCATAATAACAAGTATACATGAACCATGCAAGGAATTAACCGTCTTGCATACCAAATTAATGACAAGGATATTTTTCACAAAACATTGCCCATAGCTTCCATGTGATGCAAACCATAACCAACATATTCCTTTTTATGTTTTCCAACATCTCCCCATTTACAAAATCTGACATGCTACTTAATGCATAATCAACACCATAATGAGCCATATCATCCTTGCAAGACTTATTCCACATCATGACACTTTTACAATCATAGCATAAACATGAAAAAAAGACATTAAAACCTATGTCTCTAGAGCTAATCTTGACAACATGACTCTACTATGACCAAAAATACGACTTACACAAGTTTCACTTGTAATTAACCAATTATCAAAATCTAAAACGAAAGCTTACAAAACAATTACTTCCAAGGATTTCACTTATCTAATAATAATTTTCTTATAACTAAATCAATAATAGTTTGATAGCCTTATTCTATTTTAGCAGATGGTAACAACTTATACCAAATTCATCTTATAGTACAAAGTAGCAAAACTCAACTATATAATTTTAATACTAAGTATATTATTTTATTATTATTTTTATTCAAACAAAATATATTTCCTAATTTACAAATTCATAAATTTACATATGAATCATAATTTCATAATTTATATATAAATCATATTTTCTTTTCCTTAAAGAAATAAAATTAAAACTAAACTAAAATTCATTTATTTAACTATCCTTTCTTTTATTAAAAAAAAACTAAAAATGAAAATTCATTTATTTTATCTATTTGTTTTTTTTTGCTTTCAAAAAAAAATCAAAAAGCTAAAACTTAAGAGATTCATATTACCTACCTTTCTATTTCTTTAACTAAATGAGTTTTTAAGAAACTCATGAAACTTGCTAAAATTAAAAGTGGAGATAAGGAAGGAGCATCGTACAGGCTATACGACCTCCTATTAAATATATAAAAATGCTACTCAAAAGAAAAATTTAAGAAGGCTTAATATTTTTTGATCACTCAGGGCTATTTGGGTGAGGTTGCAGAAGGTATACTACCTATATTTTTTTTGAATATTTTTATATTTAAATTAGTTTATGGAATAAATCAGACCATATGGCTTCCATAGGAAGAGCTCTGTAAAATTATAAATCTAATCTTTTGGTGATTTATTTTGTTTTCATTTCAAAGGCAATTGGGATAGGTACAAGTGAAAGGAAATATTTTACAAAGAAGAGTAGGCAAATTAGAATTCCTTGAAAAGTATCCTATTCAACAAGATCAAGGCATACGGCCTTCTTGGATTGAAAAGAAGTTTTAGAATTTTTTTTTAAAACAAAATTTCATGGAAGAACTATTTCCCTTGAGTTGAGTGCACAAGAGGAGAAGGAATTCAAGTTAAAGGATATGTGGTGCCTCTAAGATTATTGCAATCTCTCTTTGTTTGATTTGGAATGTAGATAGTAACACCTAGATGAAGGATTTGACTCCATTTATCATAAAGTAAAGAAATAAAAGGATAGAGTTTCTTCAAAGAACAAGGATGCATGCAACAAGAGAACAATCTAGAGGAATGATTCATGATCGATTTGGTACCTAGAAATACTGATAAACTACAAAGGATCTAATTCCATAATTATTTGTAAATGGCTCCCCTATCGGTGGTTGAAGATACAAAGATACAAATTTCATTGGTTCAATGGAGCTTCTAGACTAAACTTATTGCTACAATGACATTGGATAGGTTCAGTTTCTCAGATACAGATTTCATTGGTTCAATGGAGCTTCTAGACTAAACTTATTGCTACAATGACATTAGATAGGTTTAGTTTCTTAGGAAGGAACTCGATTTCCATGACGAGGTCTATTTTCTATTTCTCAATATTTGATTATCACCCATCAAAGACTTAATAGAGGCAAGAAAGGAGAAAATCTTATAGAAGATGTGTAATTGACAGTTTAAAAGAAAGAAAAAAAATGATTCAATCAGAGGTTTAAAGATATTGTCAAGTCATATTAAAATGGTTCCTATATACGGCCTTTAAGCTAGATGGTAATTCAACCTATGGCTTGGTAACTCCACAAGCATACCAGGTTGAAGTACTACCAAGGTTAATACTAATCATAGATAGTAATGATTTGATAGGATAGCCAGGCCATGGTCATTATCAACAGTAATATAGATTCACTGGTAGAATAATATCAATATAACCAGAGATAACATGACTATGATAATACCATTGATACAATTAGAAAATAATGCAACCTATCATGCTTCTGCTATCTATTCATCAACAATTGAAATGGAGGCATTACTACAAAGCCACAGGTGCTCATACATAAAGGTTTCTACAACGTTTCTAGTATAATTCCCTTCCAATTTCCAGAAATTGAGATTTTCCAATCCTCTAATTCTCAAAGCACCCCCCAAAATATCCACTCCCAAAAACATAAAAAATAGAAAAAACAATAAATTTGCTTTGTCCATTATAGACCACCCACTCTCTCAAAAAATTATTTCATTTTTCAAACAATTCATTTAATATGCAATCCACTAGAAGATTATATTCTAATTTTTATTTATTAAAGTATTTTCTATGCATTTGACAACTCAACATTGTTTATTGATCTTAAATTAGGATAAAAAGTATTTTATGACAGCTTGCAAAAGTAAATTTAATTTAAGAACACTATCGAAATATTAATTGTCTATAAATTATTTTTCATGTTTAAAATTATCAATTACATTCCCATTTTAAATATTTTATATACTTCATTACTATTATTATTTATTTATTTATTCGGAGGGAAAAACTAATAATTTCTATTTAAGGAAGCATTTAGCCAACACTAATCACATGATTACAATCTAAATAACCAGATGCCAACAAAACCTGATGACAAAACACGATCAAACAATAGTGAATTATAGTCATGTCCAAACTGACCTTACTGACAGGATACAGGACTGAAAACTCATCCTCTTCGAGGATGGTGACAAGCTATGGGACCTTATGTCATCTTCGTTCATCAATTCTCTATTGGATTTAAGGCACACTCAAACCTGTAGATTCAGGTGGAGTCAATGCCTAATACCTGCAACCTGCATCAAACAAAATGGTCAAACATATATATATATATATATATATATATATATATATATATATATATATATATATATATATATATATATATATATATATATATATATATATATATATATATATATATATATATTCATCTAGTCAAACACACCATGAAAGGGAATCGAGGTCTAGCAGGGTACTCATGCATGAGTAATGCGACACTGTCCCTTTCACAAACACATCAACAAGTATCCACATCACCCATATTCATCAATAGCTAAACAACTAGATATGAACATCATCAGATAATCGTATAATGCACATAGTAAGATTGATCCACATAGTCAATTAAGTCCATAACTGATCATAACATAAGTATAAAACAACAGTACTAACAGTATCATCAAGTGTCATCATAGTAGAAATCTAACATCAACATAGTATCATCAAACTAAACATCATAACAATAAATCCATCATCAAACAAGATATCATAATGTCCAGACCTAACAACTATCAGTCTAACAGAAAGCAAAAATGAGGGTCACTACAATGCCTTTGAAGAAGAGATTTGATTCTGGAAATGATAATGTGGAGACAGTGATGGATTATTAGTTGAGAGTGATTTGTACAAAGATGATGAAGCTATGGAATGGCTTTGAAAGTTATCTAAACTAGACAAGGAGATGATCCTTGCAGAAATAATAGAGGTAGGGGATAATTTTTGGTCTGGAAGAAGGCTGAAGCTTGACAAAATGAGACTAGGAATCAGAGGGGAAGAGATGTAGGGCCACCATCTTCATGGATATGCTATTCTTTGAATTCTACTAGGACAGTGAAAGAAAATTCCTTAAGACAAATGGCACAAGATTTGAATGTGCAGAGAAAGCGAAGGAACACTTCTAGGTCATCTAGAAGACGTGATTCTTCACCTGGCAGATGAAAGTCTCATGTTACTTCTAGTGTTAGTCCATCAGCCTCTAGTAACAAGGATCAAAGTCCAAATAGTCAAGGAAATCCATATGACAGTGACGGAGAAGGCACAAATTCTAATATTCCTTCTTTTGAAGATATTAAGAGTATAGCAATTTGAACATCAAAGCTTGCCAAGAGGTTCATGGAGTCATTCTTCAAAAAGATCATTGTGGGTTGATTTGCTAATTGGGATTGGTATGTCTTTGCATGATTAGAAATGTAGATCCAACCAAGAATGACAAGCATTACAAATTTGAGAATAGAATTATCCACAAGTACTTGGATTGTGATTGAGGCAGTGATGATAGTGTAGCTAGATGGCAAATGGAGAGGATGTCTGATTAGCTACCCCTTAGGAAAGAGTTTAAGAAATGAGAATAGGAAGTAGAGCACACTAAGGGCCAAATTTTAGGTAGATCTGATGTGGAAGAGAAAGGCACCGAAGGAAATAAATAATTTTGTCTATCACGCAAAAACTGTGAAGTAGATGTTGTAGTAGAAAAGGATGGATTCTACAAGGCCATCAAATCTAGTTGCTGAGAAGGATAGGATGAGAAAGGAGATTTAGCTTGCAAAAAGAAAACATGATTATTTAGAAGAAGATGGGATCAAAACAAGGTTGAAAGACTTAGAAGTCCCTTCACTTTAGAGAAAAAGCAAGGATGCAAAAGCCATAACGCTTGCAGAGATGAATAAGAAAAACAAATTCAAAAATTTTAAGAATGCTTCAGTGATCAAGACTAGTAACTTTAATATCCTTTCTCTTGTCACTAGACTAGATCACAAAATTATTACAGTGCAAAGAGTGATGCTACAAAAGAAAACATAGGGGCAATTTAGGTAGAACTTAAATGGATCTATCTCCTGAGTATCAAACTGAGGATGTAAGAGATAGGGTAGATACCAAAGAAGAAAAACCCAAGGAGATTAAAGGAAAGGTTCTAGGAAAAAAGGTCCCAAAACTCATGAGCGAGATGCAAGAAATGTTAACAAGATTGAAAGATGAGAAGGGAAAAAGGAAGCCTCAAAGGAAGAAGGCTGAGGAAAAATCATCAACCGGCAAGCAGAAGGAAGAAACTTACAGATTGACTTTAAATGAGAAAAGCACTTCATTGCCCAAGTAGGGGTTTTATTTGATTGCTTCAAGAAACCAAAATATGAGACAAAGAAGAATAAGTGTGGACTTATATGCTAACAGAAGACCATGACATCCAAAGATAAAACTCAAAGGGATATATATGATCTAGTAAAGTAAAGGAAGAGGTCAATGCAATATAAATTGAACCTGTTGAGAGTAAGGTTCACATGAATATGGAAACTGAAAAGGAGGAGAAAGATGATAAGGGAATCTTATAGAAGAAATCCTACAGACAAAGTCATGTCTAAAGCTCTGAGAAAATAGGATATGTTACTCCAGAAGTGATAGCATGAGAAGCTTCTAGATATGGTCTAATGTGTACTCTTGAGAGGGAGCAGTTAGAGCAATAAAAGGAAAAAGCGGTGCAGGTAATAATCAAAGATGGTTACTGAAGTCAAGAAGATTATGAAATTATCTCCCAAGGGAAGTAAGTAAATGATGCTAATATGAATTTTTGATAAAGAGTAGTATGTATTGCAGTGTTTCTATAGAGTGTAAAAACTCTACAATTTGTATCAGTTGTAATCTTGCTACACAGGTTTTTCTATTTCTATAATGTTTCAAATTTTGTTGCACGAATTTCTTAAGTAATGCGGAAGTTGCCAAATGTCGAGGCCCAGTTAAAATTTGTGATTTTGTTTCTAACTATAAATTTTGTGCGGAGTGTGCCACATAGCAATAGTTTCAATATATTAAAAGTTTCGAAGTGCTGTAGAGGTCGCCATGTGTCATTAGCAGAGACAGTCCCTTAAGTTTCAATGTGAGCGCGGAGGCTACCGTTTGTCTTTTAGATATTGCTGCGGAGTTTTCCACATGTTTGTTTCAGTATCTTATGGATGCTTAGTGAAAGAAGATGGTGGGCCACAGTGTTAAAGTTTCAGTGATACGGAGAATGCCATGTGGCGGATACGGTGCCAAAGTTATTTTAGTTTATGACCCTTTCCTGGCAATAATTAAAAGTTTCTAAGTGATGCGAAACCTACCAAGTGTCAACTTCCGTAGGAGTTTCTAAAAGGTTTCTAATGTTTTAATAAGTGTTGTGGAAGTCACCACATATTAGCTATTGTGTGCACAGAAGATGCCACTTGTCCCTATTTTTTTCCCCTTTTAAAGCTAGTGAGCGCTAAGATTGTGGGTCCCAGTATTAATGTGTCTCATGTTCTAATGCTGCGGGTTGCAACAGTTGTCAACAATGGAGTCAACCTGAATATAAAGACACAGTTTTGAAAGTGTTGCAGAGGAAGACACATATATATTTCTAAATGTTGCGGAATGTGCCAAGTGTCGCTTTCTTGTTCTTTTCTGAGAAATGAAGGAGTCTCAAAGTTTTGTGTAGATGCTACCATTTGTCACAATCTTTTTAGTTTCAAGCAAGCGGGTCTCACCAAGTGTCTGTTCCTTATAGAAGGAGGCACGCCACACATATTTTTGCCTTAGCTAATGAGTTTGCAGGAGAGAGGAAATTGTTGCAGATTTGAAAGATCTTAACTGTCAGCAACTTCCAATTATCTTCAGTTCCATTGGGCCGTTGGAATTTGATTGTTGCAAACAATCTAGAGTCAGATCTTAGGCTATAAATATGTAACATTTGTATAAGATCTATATAGATTGATTCATACAGTTTTATACATTCAGAGATATAGAATACAGATAGAGATATTTTTCTGTCAGAGATTTAAGAGAAGTTGGAGACTTTTGTTGTGACGAGTTGATATCATTTGTCTTTATTTTGTTATTCTTGATTAGAAAGTTAATGTACCTATGCATGTATCTGTGCCTCTTATATTGTTGAAAATTAATGAGAAGAACTCAGTTCTGTGCCTTAGTTGATATTTCTTGTGTCATTGCAAAGTGTCTAATTGTGAGCCTTTGATTTTATTCATTTTATCTATTTATGTTAATCATGCAGTATATGCTCTTTAATATAACTGAATCTTGAGGATAGTTTCACTATGCTTAATTTAAGATAAACACTTTTACTTAGGCACTTCACCATAGATAGTTTTTTCTTTAATTGTATCTATAATCCTGTTAGCCTCTTACCCTTTTCCTCAAAACGCATTTAAGATAGAGAAGAGCTAGTTTCGTTAAAATCTGGAGGTTGTTTCAAGTAGCAAGTCCCACATTCCTGAAACTCCCATGTTGGTGTTGGAACCTGCGCAATTTTATACATCAACAGTTTTTAGCACGCCCAGCAGGACATTTCTTAAAGTTTCAGTCAAGATTGTATGAGCCAAAGAGCCGCAAGGAGCCAGAGTTGTGGACCTATAACAAGAGCTCAATCTGCTGCTAATCCAGGCATTCTTTTGCCGCCACTAGTAGTTAATCCAAGGAGAAGGGTGAACCAGTTTGCAGCAACACAAAGAGTAAATATGGGAGCACCAGTAGCCCCAAGGAACTATGCAAATTGGAACACTAACAGTCCTTTAATTCTCCCAGTACCACCAGCAACTTGGGATGCTATTCCAGCCAATGCTCTAAAGGCTTTGCCTAAGTTTAGTGGGGAAGATTTCAAGACACCTGAAGAGCATCTGCAAGATGTATCTGATGTATGTACAGTACATGTTATCACTCAACAGATTGTGGCCATAAGATTGTTAGTAGCCTCTTTCAAAGGAAAGGCCCTAGACTGGTATAGATCTCTTACTCCAAACACAATATCTACATGGGATCAGCTTGGTGATGCTTTCTTTGTAAGATTTTTAAAAAAGGGTGATAAATCTTCTTTGCTGCAATAATTGATCACTATCAAAAGGGCACCACAAGAAGCCATGATTGATTTCAACTCAAGATTTCAAAAGACGTGGGAGAGAATTCCTACTATAGCAAGACCATTACCAGGTATGGCTATTGTGTTTGACCTTAAAGCTTTAAACTCAGATACATCAGTGATGATTCAGTCCCTTGGAGGTCAAACACTACCAGAAGCATATGAGTTGGCAGTCAAGGCTGAAAATAACTTAACAGATGATGAAAAATTGCCCCCAAGGCCTCCTATGCCTATGTTCCTAGAAATTACCTTACCTTTGTCTCAAGAAGCTCCTAATCCTATAGCCCCACCTGTGCCTATGTATTCATTTCCTCAACAATGTGCTAAGGTAACCACCTTTGTTCAACCATCTGAAATGGATGATGTCAAGAACATTTTAAGGACATTCTCAAATGAGATAATTAATCTAAAGAGACAACAAAATCCCTATCCAAAGCCCTCTTATCAAGGTTACCAAGGAAATAGACCTCTCTTTCAACCAAATCAATATCAAGGCCCTCAGAGGCAAGCTAATCCTTAGCCTTCAAACTAGTTGGTCATAGTCCCTACACCTTTACAAACTATTCCTCCTAATCCCAATAGGGAAATCATTCTAGGGCAAAATAATTTTGCAGATGGCACAAATGCTTGGTGCTTCCCCTGCAACAATGCCCATATGCCTAGAGACTGTCCCAAAGGAAATTTACAGCAAAAGATAGCAGAATAGAGAGGATTAGAAGGACAATTTGCAACTTCTAACACTTCACCATATCAGTCTCCTGGTGTACAAAATGCGGTCATGGTGGCCTAGATGCAAGGGATGTCCTTACAATAGGAAGAAGAAATAGCCCCTGAGCATGGTTTATTTTCATGGATTGAAGAGGAAGATTCAATGGTCTTGAATGAAGCATCTACTTCTAGGAAGCCATTGGTGTAATTAGATTACTATACCAGAGCAAAGAGGAGAATGATGGAGCAGCTTGAAGTCACAAATAATGAGATCATGTGAGCTCCTCCATTGCAAGGTCATCAAAACATAGTCTCTAGACAAGAAATGCCTCAACCTATGCAGAATCAAGTAGCCTCAGGACAAGTTCTAGGAAAGTCAAGGTACCCTTATTACTCAAAGAACCAAGCATTAGGACCTGTGAACGTGGTAGATCAACTAAAAAGAACTCTAGTACATGTATCAATTTGGGACATGTTAGCTATTCCTTAGTAGAAGACATTGTTGCAAGAAGCTCTGCAAGGCCAAGAAGTCCCTAAACACATTGGTGCTAAAGGAGGATCTGCTAATGAAGGGAAGCTTCAACTTAAAGATACTAAACCTCTATAGACAACAACTCTATTGAACAATGCACCTGAGGTAGGTAAATCTAAACCAGATCCCTTTTATTTGACTCTAATAGTTGGGAAGAAATTACTGCATAATGCAATGATAGAGTCTAGGGCCAATACTACCATAATGCCAAAGCAAATAACAGATGCTTTGAAGATAAAATATGAGCCACTTGCAAGAGGGGTCGTGCAGTTGGATGGGAAATCCATGCAAACAATAGGGAAAATTAAACAACTCCCATTGCAACTATATACTTATCCCAATATAATTGTATATCAGGATGTGGTAGTCATAGATATTCCCCCTGTATTTGGTCTATGCCTATCCAGAGATTTCATAGCCAAGATAGGAGGTTACATGTCACTAGATTGGTCACACCTCATCCTGAGAACCAAATATGGGACAAAGATGAAAATACTATCAGAACCATTATCTAAAGACCATATCACAAATGAACCAACCCCAAAATTAGAAGTAGCTCATGCTATGCTGAATAAGGAGGAGAGAATCTTTGTTGAAGAATTAGGTGACTGGACTAAACATTACCAACAGGAAGAAGAGAATAATTACTTATTGACTATGATGCAGAGTGATCCCTATGGAAATTATGACTCTACTGGTCTAGGCACTTATGTCATATTTGAAGAAGACCAAGAGATTCCTAATTTTTTAAGGAAAGAAACATCATAGAGTCAAGAATCTGAAAAGGACTCAGAAATCTGGACTCTAAATTTTGATGGGGCTAGAAGTAAAAATGGTGTTGGAGTAGGAGTTTGCCTTATTGCCCCAAATGGTGAGAAAATTTTAAGAGCCATTCACTTTTAGTTTGCCTATACCAATAATGATGTCAAGTATGAATCCTTGGTGCATGGACTCATGTTGGCAAAGAAAAAAGGAGTAAAGAATCTGATAGTAAGAGGAGATTCAGAACTATACGTGAAACAAATCAGAGAAAAGGCTATAGCCAAAAATGTAAGAATGAGATCCTATAGGCACAGAATTTGGGACTTGATAGATGGTTTTGAGGCTTTCAATATTGAAGTAGTTCCTAGAGCCCAAAATTCTGAGGCTGATAGAATGGCACAAATTGGTTCACAATTTGATCTAGCAATTGATCTATTATTCAACAATGAGTCAGTTAAAGTTATAGTGAGACCAACTATCCTAGACAATGACCAAAATTGGCAAGTTTTTGATAATGATTTATGTGAAAAATATGATAGGGTGATTGCTTGGACCTATGAAGACCTCCATGGCTATAATAGAGATATCATCCAGCACACCATAGAGCTTATTGGAGGATCTAAACTAGTCAGAAAGAAACAAAGGCCAGTGAATCCTAAAATTGAACCTTTAATGGTGGGTGAGCTACAAAAGCTCCTAGAATCAAAGATAATTTTTCCAATTAAGCGTTCAACCTGGGTATCAAACTTAATGCCTGTAAGAAAAAAGAATGGTGACATAAGGCTCTGTGTAGATTTTAGGGATCTGAATAGAGCTTCTCTGAAGGATCATTATCCCCTGCCCTCTATCGAACAAATTTTACAAACTGTGGTTAGATCAGAGAGGTTTTCCTTGCTGGATGGTTTCTCTGGATACAATTAGATTTGGTTGGCTAATGAAGACCAACATAAAACTGCATTCACTACAAAGTGGGGAACATTTGCATATGCTAAAATGCCTTTTGGCCTTTCAAATGCTGGAGCTAGCTTTCAGCAAGCAATGGATGTAGCATTTGGAGAGCTTATAAACAAAATCATCTTGATTTATCTAGATGATCTCACCATTTTCTCTAAAAATGTTGTAGATCATTTTGACCATTTAGAGGTTGTTTTTAAGAAATGCCAAGAGTTTGGAATATCCCTAACTCCCAAGAAGTGTATCTTTGTAGTACCTCAAGGTAAACTGTTAGGGCATATACTGTCAAAGGAAGGAGTCTCTATTGATCTAGAAAGAGTCACTACCATAATGAATCTATCTCTACTAGTTAATAAGAAAGCAGTTCAATCCTTTCTTGGGAAGATCAACTTTGTTAGCTGATTCATATCTAATTTTGTAGGTCTAATTTGACCAATGACACTATTGCTTAAAAAGGATCTGGTTTTCAAATGGACTACAGAAGGGAGACAGGCTTTTGAAGAAGTCAAGAAAGCTATTTCAATAGCCCCAATACTAAGAAACCCAAAATGTTCTAAATCTTTCGTAATGTATGTGTATGGGGGAGAATTCAACCCAGAAAGATGATCAGCAAGAGGGGGAGGACCCAATATCCTTTTTCTCTAGGACTCTTAGAGAATATGGGGCTAGATATAATTTTGTGGAGAAGCAGGCATATGCCATGGTTAAAGCCCTTAAAAAATTCAGACATATGGTAATAGGAAACAAGATCCTGATATTAGTGGTGTTACAAGTATGGGTTGAACTAGTGTTGTCATTGATGTCAACATTCTCATGTTGCATTAATGAGAAGGATTGGATGAGTTGTGTGCTGAGGATATTGAGAAAATTAGTCTCAATCAGGAATAGTGAAGAACAGTGATGATAATAAGGTAAAAGTCCAATATAGGTTGAGGATCAAAGGATGCAGTTTAAAGGGTTTGTAGATATACGTCTTGAGATGCTCCATTCAAGATTTTAGAGGTCTGTATAAAGATCTAGAGAAGTTATGGCTATTCAAGTAAAACTAGTTTTGGCAGGTGCTCGGTGGTGACAGAGTGAGACAGATAAGTCCGGTGAGATTCGGAAATACAATATCCCATTCTGCAAATTGGAGTAATTGTTGAGGATGTCCTTGTGAAGTGTCAAGTAGATTGGTTTGTTGCTTGAAGGTCTGAAAGAACATATTCCTTTGTAACAGTGATGACATACTGTGGTCTTGAGGTTCCAGATGAAGAAGAGAAGGATTTCAGTAAGTAGAGGAAGTGCGGATGTTCCTGGTGATTTAGGAGAGCTTGTGGAGGTCCTTGGATTATGTTCAGTTTGTGTTGATGGTCCACATTAGAGTTGGAGCCTGGAATTGAAGAAATACTTCCAAATGTAGGTGCTCTTTCTGTGACTGGCCGACTGGATGAATTATAAACCTTGTGAATGTTCTTATGGTTGTTTTCTGACTTAGATGTTTGTTCCTAAGTTGATGTCATGTATAAATAAAGGATTGCGAAGTCATTTCAAGTGTGTGTTTGTGGAGATGAGTGTGTTGTAGTGAAGAGAAGAGTGAAAGGCATAGCAGAAGGTTTGAGCTTAAATGGAACTGACTCAAGCATAGTGAAGATGCTATTTACCAGTTCAAGTATGTGATACTTATTCCTTTGTAGACAGTGTGTCTTCTGTAGGCAGTGAGCCTCTTGTGAGCAATGTGCTCAGGTAGTGAGCCCTAATTGGCATGTGCCATTTGTTCTTTCTATTCTTCTAATAGAGAATATTATCTTGGGTTAATCAGCCCGTGGTTTTTCCCTTAACTAGATTTTCCATGTCAAAATCTTGGTGTTTCATGTGTTGATGTGTTTCTACTATTGATTTGTTACATTGTGCTCTCATGATTGATTTTCTATTATGCTGCAATTTAAAAATGTGGAGTTAAGTACATAAAAGAGAGAAAGTTTTATACAACTAATTAACCCCCCCTCTCAGTTGTGTACCCTAAATCTAACAATTGGTATCAGAGCTAAGTTCCTCTAAAAAGAGCTTAACCACTTGAGGAGATCCAGGATGTCGTCATACAAGAAGGATAGTCTAAAATTTGATGGAACTGACTTTACTCTTTGGAAAGGTCACATGAAATGTCACTTACAGTGTATGGGTTTTGCATACTGGTCCATGGTTACAAAAGCTTATGTATCTCCACAAGGTGGTCCAACAACCCTAAATAAAATCACAAATGCTGAAAACAATCTACGGACCAAAGAGGCTCTTCTAAGTGCATTGTCTGACTCAGAGCTCTCAAATGTTATTGATCTACCAACTGCCTTTGAGATTTGGGGAAAAATGGAACTTTTGCATGAAGGAGATCAGTTTGTCAAATGTGCAAGGTTACAAAGTCTAAAAGGGAAATTTGAAAAACTAAAGAAGAGAGATGATGAAAATATTACCTCTTTTATGCCAAGAGTTAATGAGCTGGTTTGTGGTAGAAGTGTAGGTGGAATCCTAAGTGAAGAAGAGATTGTTGGCAAAGTTCTCAGATCCCTTCCTGCTTCTTATAAAATCAAGGCTTTAGCAATCGAAGAATTCAGAGCTCACATAACAGTCACAAGAGATTAATTGGTTGGTAAGTTTGCTACTTTTGAAATGGTCGAGTTTGGAGATGATCCTCCAAAGACTAAATCTGCATTCAAAGCTAGTACCTTTGTAAAAGGGAAACAAAGGTTTGATTCGGGAGAAAACTCTTCAAGGAACCTCTCATGGTATGAAAAAGTAAGAAAAGACTTGGAAGAAGAAGAAGCTGAAACTGGTCATCTTGAAGCTCTTATTGCAAAAAGAAGTGTGAAGGAAAATTACCCTTCAAGTGCTTTAACTGCAATAAAATTGGTCATTTTGCCTCAAAATGTCCGGAGAGATTTTCAAGACCAAATCCTAACAAATCAAGATTTCAAAAGAATTGTTACTATGTTCATTAAGAAGATGACAGTGAAGGAGTAACAGATGATGAATCAAAGACATAAAACAAATCCGGTAATGAATGGGTGTTTATTACCATCAAAGAAGAGGAACCAATATCCTCTGTATCTGTCAATCATCAAGTTGAAGAAAAAGCTCTGGCTGCTCAAGTTGAAGCAAAGGCTGATTGGGTCATTGATAGTGGATGGTCCACCATATGACAGGTGACAAGAATAAGTTCTTAAATTTGAAAAAGTATGAAGGAGGAATTGTAAAATTTGGAGATAATTCTGCTGGCAGAATCAGAGGTAGAGGAACTATTTCTTTTGATGGAAAGAACAAAACAGGAATAGAAAATACAAGATCTTTTAAAGTTTCGAAATAGAGATTACATCCGGTACCCAAACAAAAGGTAGCATCTTTCACTTGGCTGGTACTGGTAAAAGTTGTTTATTTGTTCAAGTTGATCAGAGTTTGTTATGGCATAGAAGAATGTGTCATGTGAACTTTGATAATATCATCAAGATAAGCAATACTCAGGCTGTAAGAGACCTTCCAAAATTGGTAAAACCTACAAATATCTTGTGCAAAGAATGTCAGTTGGGAAAACAAAGCAGAATCTCATTCAAAAGAAAGGAACAATCTTCTACCAGATTATTAGACTTGGTTCATACTGACTTATGTGGTCTGGCAAGAATTAGAAGTGTGCAAGGTGATAGATACTTCATGTTGCTAATTGATGACTACTCCCGAATGATGTGGGTAACCTTTCTGAAAGAGAAATCAGAAGCTCTTGAGAAATTCAAAATATTCAAGGCTATGGTGGAAAATGAGACCGGATTAAAATTGAAATGTCTAAGGTCTGATAGAGTTGGAGAGTTCACATCTGTTGAGTTCATAAACTTCTATGAGAAACATGGAATAAAAAGACAGTTGTCTACCCCTAGAACTCCACAATAGAATGAAGTTGTTGAGAGAAATAACCGGACCATCTAGGAAGCATCTAGGACCATGATGATGGAAGCAAATGTTCCTCAGATCTATTGGAGAGAAGCTGTTAGCACTGCAATCTACACTCTCAATCAAGTTCAAATTAGAAACTATACTAGTAAGACTCCTTATGAACTCTGGTTTGGCATTACTCCCACTGTGAGATACTTCAGAGTTTTTGGTAGTAGATGTTACATTAAAAGGGATGAAGATCAAGGAAAGTTTGATGCTAGAAGTGATGAAGGAATATTCTTGGGTTATTCTATCAAAGCAAAGCATACCGGTGTTACAACAAGAGACTAAGAAAGATTGTAGAAAGTGTAAATGTGAAGGTTGATGAAGAAATTGAAAGACTCTCAAGAATTAATGAGTATGATGAAGATGATCAGAATGCTATTCAAATTCAAGGTATCCAAGCCTCTTCTGAGGAACAAAGACAAGTTGATCCGGTAAGACAGGAAGAAGAGACAAGTCTCAATGAGACTGATCAAGAGTTAGAGGTACAAGAAACGCCCAAAGTTCCAAGGTACGTAACTCTAAACCACTCTGAAGATCAGATCATAGGTGACAAAAGTAAAGGGGTGTAGACAAGGAGAAGAATTGCTCAAAATTTAGATGAGTATTGTCTAATTTCAAAGATTGAACCTAGGACAGTAAATGAAGCTTGCAATGATGAAAACTGGACTAAGGCAATGGAGGAAGAATTGATGCAAATTAAGAAGAATCACACTTGGGATCTTGTTCCTAGACCAAGTAATAAAAATGTGATTGGAACCAAATGGGTCTTCTAGAACAAATTGAATGAAGCCGGTGAAGTAATCAGAAATAAGGCCAGATTAGTTTGTAAAGGTTACTCTCAAATAGAAGGAGTTGATTTTGAAGAAACTTTTGCTCCGGTGGCAAGAATTATAGTCAGATTATTTCTTGCATTTGCTGCCTTCAAGGACTTCAAGGTGTATCAGATGGATGTCAAATCTGCCTTCCTAAATGGTAATTTGGAAGAAGAAGTGTATATTGAGCAACCGGATGGATTTCAATTGTCTGATCATAGTGAAATGGTCTGTAAATTAAAAAAGGCACTGTATGGACTAAAGCAAGCCCCAAGAGCCTGGTATGAAAGATTGGATAAGCATATCTTGAAGATTGGTTTCAATAAAGGTACTGCTGATAGTAATTTGTATTTCAAAATTGATCATGAAAATATCTTATTTGTTGAAGTATTTGTTGATGATATAATTTTTGGAGGAAGAGATAGTATGTGTAAAACTTTTGCACGTCAAATAAAAAGTGAGTTTGAGATGTCAATGCTTGGAGAAATAAATTTCTTTTTGGGTCTACAAATTACTCAAACAAAGAAAGGAATCTTCATTTCTCAGTCACAATATGTGAAAGAATTGTTGAGGAAATTTGGGATGGAAGACTCAAAGCAAATGAACACTCCAATGGCAACCGGATGCAAGTTGAGCAAAGATGATGACTCTCCCAAGGTTGATTAGACAAAATATAGGTCAATGATTGGAGGACTATTGTATCTCACTCAAACTAGACTAGATTATACGCAGGCTGTTGGTCTTGTTGCTAGATTGCAAGATGATCCTAGAGAATCTCATGTTATGGCAATCAAGAGGATTTTTAGATATCTAAAAGGGACAGTTGAGTATGGTCTATGGTATCCTAGAGATCATGATTTCTATCTTCATGCATATACAGATGCAGATTGGGTAGGAGATATGGATGACCGGAAGAGTACCAGTGGTGGAGCATTTTTTTGGGAAAAATATTGGTTTTTTGGCTAAGCAAGAAACAAGAGGCAATATCTCTATCTACAACTAAAGTAGAATACATTGCAATAGTAGGTAGTTGCACTCAAATCTTATGGATGAAGCAGATGCTAAGAGACATTAAAGTAGACTATGAGGAGCCTATCACAATTTTTTGTGATAATTCAAGTGTAATAAATATTTCTAAGAATACAGTGTTGCATTCTAAGACCAAGCACATATCTATCAAGTTTCACTTTCTGAGAGAGCAAGTGAACAAGGATGAAGTCAAATTGGAGTATGTGCCCTCCAAGGATCAGATTGCAGATATCTTTACTAAACCTCTTCCTAAGGACTCTTTTGAATATCTTAGGGAGAAGTTAGGGGTTATTGCCCCTTCGGTGATGAACTAGGATGCACTGATGTACATCAGTCTGGTGGATATCACAGTCATATCTTGTGGTCCAGATTGATGATGGGGAGCTGCTACTCAGGGGGAGCAGCAGGTGTGATTATAAAGTTGCAACTATGAGCCCTTTGCCATTGATGTCAAAGGGGGAGAGAAGACATGTGAAAAATAAGTGGTTAATGATCAAAGGGGGAGTAGTACAAGAAGAGAAGACATGTGAATAGTTGTTGTTGATAGGAGGAGCTGTGACAGTAAGAAGAAGTTCTTGTCTTGATGGTTTTTCACATAATATGTTGGCATCAATGACAAAGGGGGAGATTGTTGGAAGTATGGGTTGAACCGGTGTTGTCATTGATGTCAACATACTCATGTTACATTAATGAGAAGGATTGGATAAGCTGTGTGCTGAGGATATTAAGAAAATTAGTCTCAATCAGGAACAGTGAAAAACAGTGATGACAACAAGGTAAAAGTCCAATATAGGTTGAGGATCAAAGGATGCAGTTTAAAGGGTTTGTAGATATAGGTCTTGAGATACACCATTCAAGATTTCAGATGTCTGTATAAAGATCTGGAGAAGTTATGGTTGTTCAAGTAAAACCAGTTTCAGTAGGTGCTCACTGGTGACAGAGTGAGACAAATAAGTCTAGTGAGATCCAAAAATGTAGTATCCCATTCTGCGGATTGGAGTAAGTGTTGAGGACATCCTTGTGAAGTGTCAAGTAGATTGGTTTGTGGCTTGAAGGTCCAGAAGAACCTATTCCTTTGTAATAGTGATGACAGACTATGTTCTTGAGGTTCTGGATGAAGAAGAGAAGGATTTCCTTAACTAGAGGAAGTGCGAAAGTTCCTAGTGATTCAAGAGAGCTTGTGGAGGTCCTTGGATTATGTTCAGTTCGTGTTGATGCTTCGCATTAGAGTTGGATTCCAGAATTGAAGAAATACTTCTGAATGTAGGTGCTCTTTCTATGACTGGCCGACCGGATGAGTTATACACCTTGTGAATGTTCTTATGGTTGTTTACCAACTTAGATGTTTGTTCCTAAGTTGATGTCATGTATAAATAAAGGATTATGAAGTCATTTCAAGTGTGTGTTTGTGGAGATGAGCATGTTGTAGCGAAGAGAAGAGTGAAAGGTAGAGCAGAAGGTTTGAGCTTAAATGGAACTGACTCAAGCATAGTGAAGATGCTATTTACCAGTTCAAGTATGTGATACTTATTCCTTTGTAGATAGTGTGTCTCCTGTAGGTAGTGAGCCTCTTGTGAGCAGTGTGCTCAGGCAGTGAGCCCTAATTGGCATGTGCCATTTGTTCTTTCTATTCTTCTAACAAAGAATATTATCTTGGGTTAATCACCCCGTGGTTTTTCCCTTAACTAGGTTTTCCACATCAAAATCTTGGTGTTTCATGTGTTGATGTGTTTCTGCTATTGATTTGTTACATTGTGCTCTCATGATTGATTTTCTATTATGCTTCTATTTAATAGTGTAGAGTTAAGTACATAAAAGGGAGAAAGTTTTATACAACTAATTCACCCCCCCCCTCTCAGTTGTGTGCCCTAAATCTAACAAGTGGCTCATCCTAGTGTAAGAGAATATATTATGGAGGGTGGAATCACTGAGAAAAGAGCCAATTAGATCACAAAGATTCTGGAGTATGATGTAGAAGTGAGACCCACCAAGTTAGTCAGGGGCAAAGGATTGTGCCAACATATGACTCAAGACATGGAGAGAATAATGACTGAAGAAACAAAAAAGTGAGAATGTATTGAAAATCCAAGAGATTGACCAAGACTCCTGGGTCAAAAGTAAAATATAGTTTATGAACCATATGATTTTCCTAAATGATCTCTCCCATGATAAAAGAAGATATTATAGGTAGCAAGGGGCCCATTTTGTACTAATTGACCATATTTTATTTAGAAGAAATGTTGATGGTATACTTTTGAGATGTATAGAAAAGGGTGAAGCTCAGAGAATACTACATGAATTACACCATGTAGCCTTAGGTGGACACTTTTCAGCAAGGACCACAACAATCAAAGTGACTCAAGTAGGATATTTCTAGCCCACTCTATTTATAGATTGCTATCATCTAGTTAAAGAATGCTAGGCTTGGCAGTTTTATACAGGGAAAAGGAGAAATGTAGCAATGCCTCTAAGCCCCATAATTGTGGATGAACCCTTTGCTCAATGGGGTCTAGATTTCATTGGTATGATCAATCCAATGTCAAGTATGGGACACAAATGGATCCTCACAGCCACAGATTACTTTACCAGATGGAGTGAAGCAATACCACTCAAAGAAGCAACAAAAAAGGTAATATTAAACTTTTTAGAAGGCATTACTGCTCGGTTTGGTCCTCCTCGTACCATTATATTAGATAATGCTAAAGAATTTTTGGGAACAAAGATATCTGAGTTTGCATTAAGGAATGGAATTTATTTGAAGACTTCTTCAAATTATTACCCCCAAGGTAATGGCTTGGCAGAATCCACTAACAAGAACCTGATTAGACTCATTAAGAGGATAGGGACCAATTATCACAAAGAGTGGCATAAACTACTTAACACAACACTATGGGCTAACAGGATCACACCAAAGTAAGTGATTAAAATGTCTCCCTATGAATTAGTTTATGGTAAACCAATAGTAATGCCACTAAGCTTAGAGATCCCTACCTTGCAATTATTGAAACAAATAGAGATAGAAGAGAATGACCCCATGCAAGTTAGACTTGCTGAACTGCTGGAAGTACAAGAGAAAAGAGAAAAGGTACATGAGTCACTGATGAAACATCAGAAAATAGTTAAGGACTATTTTGATAAGAAGACTTCAAATCCTTTTTTTGAAGTTGGCTCACTGGTATTGAAATGGGATGAGAGAGTTGCCAAGCCAGGTCGACACAACAAATTTGAATCACTCTGAACTGGTCCTTACAAAATTTGTTCTGGTAAGCAACAAAATTCTTTTGAGCTAAAGACTATGGATGGTGAACCTGAAGAGATTCCTATAAATTGGATCTATCTGAAGTATTTAAATTAAGTAGGGGCTCTTATGTATCATAGTTAGTTTCCTTTTCTTGTTTTTCTATTTTCCCACTTTCTTTTCTCACTTTCCCTTTCAATAAGTGTTCTATGAACATGTGTCAACAACACAAAGCCCCTTCTCTTTTGATCTCACTTTTATTAAGGTTGTTCTACAATCCCCAAAATCCCCAGAGGTACACACTTTTTTAGAAAGGACAGCCACTCCCATAACATATCTAACACTCCATTCCATGCTGATTTCAAAAAAATACACTAACTATTTCTTGGCGTTAATGCAATTTATAAGATAAGATGTGTCATTAAAGCCCCAATAAATTACTGTTAAAACATAAGTGTAACTATTCATTTCCATATCTTTGCTTTGAATCACTATTGCCTTTAATTTCCATCCATAGCAAGCACCTTTCAGCTGTGTGTCATTCTTGTGAAGTAGTTTCATCCTTTCCTATGTCAAAGTGTCCTACATTTCCCCCGCATATACAGCTATGTCTGAAACATAGTCTTCTTAAGAGGGACTTAGAATTTATGAGTCAATTGACAGGCTACTGAGTAGCAAATCATACACTTCAGCACCTACGTAACCAAGGAGAGCCTATCCAAGAACAAGGGTCCCTGAGGTAGGGTATTCTGTTGACTCAACGAAGGTGAAGGATTATGCAGATGACATTTTTGACATGACCCTTCAAAAGACTACCAGGACTCTCCATGAAGGGGCACATCAGAGGTGTATTCAAAAGGAAAAGAATGGGTAGTCTAAAACTTTTGGAATGAGAATATGGACCTCACAGTTGGTATAGTTCTTGGTTTCAAGTGTGTACCTATGTCCCAACCTAATTGAATTATGCGTAGAGTTGTTTCATGCACCATCAAATTGTTGCAAGTATGGGTTTAACCGGTGTTGTCATTGATGTCAACATACTCATGTTGCATTAATGTGAAGGATTGTATGAGTTGTGTGTTGAGGATATTGAGAAAATTAGTCTTAATCAGGAATAGTGAAGAAGAGTGATGAAAACAAGGTAAAAGTCTAAGATAGGTTGAGGATTAGAGGATGTGGTTTAAAGGGTTTGTAGATATAAGTCTTGAGATGCTCCAGTCATGTTTTCAGACATCCACATGAAGATCTAAAGAAGTTATGGTCACTCAAGTAGAACCGGTTCCGGTAGGTGTTCAGAGGTGATAGAGTGTCATAGATAAGTTTGGTGAGATCCAGAAATTCATTATCCTATTCTACGGATTTGAAGGAGTGTTGATGACATCCCTGTGAAGTATCAAATAGTTTGGTTCATGGTTTGAAGGTCTGGAAGAGCCTATTCATTTGTGATAGTGATGACAGACTGTGTTCTTGAAGCTCCAGATGAAGGAGAGAAGAATTCCAGTAGGATGATGAAGTGTGGATGTTCTTGGTGTCTCAGGCAAGTTTGTGGAGGTCCTTGGATTGTGCTCATCTTGTGTGTATGGTCCGCATTAGAATGGGGATCCTGAAAATGAAGAATAACTTCCAGATGATGGTGTTCTTTCTGTGACTGGTTGACCGGATGAATTATACATCTTGCGGGTGTCTTTGTGGATGCTTGTCGACTTAGATGTTTGTTTCTAAGTTGATGTCATGTATAAATAAGAGATTACAATGTCATTTCAATAATGAACTTGTGGAGATGAGCATGTGGTAGCGCAGAGAAGAGTGAAAGGCAGAGTAGAAGGTTTGAGCTTAAATGGAATTGACTCAAGCATGGTGAAGATGCTATTTACTAGTTCAAGTATGTGATACTTATTCTTTTGTAGACAGTGTGTCTCCTGTAGGCAGTGAGCCCTAATTAGCATGTGTCATTTTGTTCTTTCTATTCTTCTAATAGAGAATATTATCTTGGGTTAATCACCCCGTGGTTTTTCACTTAACCAAGTTTTCCACGTCAAAATCTTGATGTTATGTATGTTAATGTGTATCTGCTCTTAACTTGTTGCATTATTCTCTCATGATTGATTTACTTTTATGCTTATGTAGAGTTGAGTACTTGATTCGGAAGAAAGTTTTGGACAACTGATTCACCCCCCCTCTTAGTTGTCTACCCTAAGTCTAATAATTGGTATCAAAGCCAAGTTAAAAGTTTTGGACAACTGATTCACCCCCCCTCTCAGTTGTCTACCCTAAGTCTAATAATTGGTATCAGAGCCAAGTTCCTCTGAAAGGAGCTTAACCGCTTGAGGAGATCCAGGATGTCATCCTACAAGAAGGATAGTCTGAAGTTTGATGGAACTAACTTTGCTCTTTGGAAAGGTTGCATGAAATGTCACTTGAAGTGTATGGGATTTGCTTACTGGTCCATGGTTACAAAAGCTTATGTACCTCCACAAGGTGGTCCGACAATCCTAAATGAAATCACAGATGCTGAAAATAATCTGCGAACCAAAGAGGCTCTTTTAAGTGCATTATCTGACTCAGAACTCTCAAATGTTATTGATCTACCAACTACCTTTGAGATTTGGAATAAACTAAAACTTTTGCATGAAGGAGACCAGTATGTTAAATGTGCAAGGTTACAAAGTCTAAAAGGGAAATTTGAAAAACTAAAGATGAGAGATGATGAAAATATTACCTCTTTTATGCCAAGAGTGAATGAGCTGGTTTGTGGAATTAGAAATGTAGGTGGAATCCTAAGTGAAGAAGAGATTGTTGGCAAAGTTCTTAGATCCCTTCCTGCTTCTTATAAAATCAAGGCTTTTGCAATCAAAGAATTTAGAGCTCACACAACAGTCACAAGAGATCAATTGGTTGGTAAGTTGGCTGCTTTTGAAATGGTCGAGTTTGGAGATGATCCTCCAAAGACTAAATCTGCATTCAAAGCCAGTGCCTCTGTAAAAGGGAAACAAAGGTTTGATCTAGGAGAAAACTCTTCAAGGAACCTATCATGGTATGAAAAATCAAGAAAAGACTTGGAAGAAGAAGAAGCTAAAACTGCTCATCTTGAAGCTCTTATTGCAAAAAGACTACCAAGAGGATCTGGTAAGTATGAAGGGAAATTACCTTTCAAATGTTTTAACTGCAATAAAATTGGTCATTTTGCTTCAAAATGTCTGGAAAGATTTTCAAGACCAAATCCTAATAGATCAAGATTTCAAAAGAATTGTTACTATGTTCATGAAGAAGATGATAATGAAGGAGTAACAGATGATGAATCAGAGACAGGAAACAAATCCAGCAATGAATGGGTATTTATTGCCATCAAAGAAGAGGAACCAATATCCTCTGTATCTATCAATCATGAAGTTGAAAAAAAGCTCTGGCTGTTCAAGTTGAAACAAAGGATGATTGGGTCATTGATATTGGATGCTCTAATCATATGATAGGTAACAAGAATAAGTTCTTAAATTTGGAAAAGTATGAAGGAGGAATTGTAAAGTTTGGAGATAATTCTGCTGGCAAAATTAGAGGTAGAGGAACTATTTGTCTTGATGGAAAGAAAAAAACCGGTAATGTACTGTATGTTGAAGGGTTAAAGCACAATCTTCTCAGTGTTGGATAGCTGGTGGACAAAGGCTATGATCTCAGATTTAGAATAGAAAATGCAAGATCCTTGAAAGTTCAAGAACAGAGATTGCATCCGATACCCAAACAAAAGGTAACATCGTTCACTTGGCTGGTATTGGTAAAAATTGTTTATTTGTTCAAGTTGATCAGAGTTGGTTGTGGCATAGAAGAATGTGTCATGTGAACTTTGATAATATAATCAAGATAAGTAATACTCAGGCTGTAAGAGACCTTCCAAGATTGGTAATACCTATAAATAGTTTGTGCAAAGAATGTTAGTTGGGAAAACAAAGTAGAATCTCATTCAAAAGCAAGGAACAATCTTCTACCAGATTATTAGACTTGGTTCATACTGACTTATGTGGTTCAGCAAGAATGAGGAGTGTGCAAGGTGATAGATACTTCATGTTGCTAATTGATGACTATTCCCGAATGATGTGGGTAACCTTTCTAAAAGAGAAATCAAAAGCTCTTGAGAAATTCAAAATATTCAAGGCTATGGTGGAAAATCAGACCGGATTAAAATTGAAATGTCTAAGGTCTCATAGACATGGAGAATTCACATTTGGTGAGTTCATAGACTTCTGTGAGAAACATGGAATAAAGAGACAGTTGTCTGCCCCTAGAACTCCATAGCAGAATGGAGTTATTGAGAGAAAGAAACAGACCATCCAAGAAGCATCCAAGATGATGATGATGGAAGCAGATGTTCCTCAGATCTATTGGAGAGAAGCTGTCAACACTGTAGTCTACACTCTCAATTGAGTTCAAATTAGAAACTATACTAGTAAGACTCTTTATGAACTCTGGTTTGGCATTACTCCCACTGTGAGATACTTCAGAGTTTTTGGTAGCAGATGTTACGTTAAAAGGGATGAAGATCTAGGAAAGTTTAATGCTAGAAGTGATGAAGGAATATTCTTGGGTTATTCTACTCAAAGCAAAGTATACCGGTGTTACAACAAGAGAATGAGAAAGATTGTAGAAAGTGCAAATGTGAAGGTTGATGAAGAAATTGAAAGACCCTCAAGAATTCACGAGCATGATGAAGATGATCATAATGGTGTTCAAATTTGAGGTATCCAAGCCTCTTCTGAGAAACAAAGTCAAGTTGATCCAGTAAGATAGGAAGAATAGATAAGTCGCAATGAGACTGGTCAAGAGTTAGAGGTGCAAGAAACTCCCAAAATTCCAAGGTATGTAACTCTAAACAACTCTGAAGATCAGATCATAGGTGACAAAAGCAAAGGGGTGCAAACAAGGAGGAGAATTGCTCAAAATTCAAATGAGTATTGTCTAATTTCAAAGATTGAACATAAGACAGTAACTAAATCTTGCAATGATGAAAATTGGACTAAGGCAATGGAGGAAGAACTGATGCAAATTGAGAAGAATCACACTTGGGATCATGTTCCCAAACCAAGAAATAAAAATGTGATTGGAACCAATTGGGTCTTCTAGAACAAATTGAAAGAAGCTGGTGAAGTGATTAGAATAAGGCCAGATTAGTTTGCAAAGGTTACTCTCAAATAGAGGGAGTTGATTTTGAAGAAACTTTTGCTTCAGTGGTAAGAATTGAAGTAGTCAGATTATTTCTTGCATTTGCTGCCTTCAAGGATTTCAAGGTGTATTAGATGGATGTCAAATATGCCTTCCTAAATTGTAATTTGGAAGAAGAAGTGTATATTGAGCAACTGGATGGATTTCAATTATCTGATCATAGTGACATGGTCTGTAAATTGAAAAGGGCACTGTATGGACTGAAGCAAGCCCCAAGAGCCTGGTATGAAAGATTGGATAAGAATCTCTTGAAGATTGGTTTCAACAAAGGTACTACTGACAGTAATTTGTATTTCAAAATTGATCATGAAAATATCTTAACTGTTGAAGTATTTGTTGACGATATCATTTTTGGAGGAAGAGATAGTATGTGTAAAACTTTTGCAAGTCAAATGAAAAGTGAGTTTGAGATGTCAATGCTTGGAGAAATGATTTTTTTTTTGGGTCTAGAAATTACTCAAACAGAGAAAGGACTCTTCATTTCTCAGTCAAAATATGTGAAAGAATTGTTAAGGAAATTTGGATGGAAGACTCAAAGCCAATGAACACTCCAATGGCAACCAGATGCAAGTTGAACAAAGATGATGACTCTCCCAAAGTTGATCAGACAAAATATAGGTCAATGATTGGAGGACTATTGTATCTCACTCAAACTATACTAGATATAATGCAGGCTGTTGGTCTTGTTGCAAGATTCCAGGCTAATCCTAGAGAATCTCATGTCATGCCAATCAAAAGGATTTTTAGGTATCTAAAAGGAACAATTGAGTATGGTCTATGGTATCCTAGATATCATGATTTCTCTCTTCATGCATATATAGATGCAGATTGGGCAGGAGATGTGGATGACCAGAAGAGTACTAGTGGTGGAGCATTCTTTTTGGGAAAAAGATTGGTTTCTTGGCTAAGCAAGAAACAAGAGGCAATATCTATGTCTACAACTGAAGTAGAATATATTGTAGCAGTAGGTAGTTGCACTCAAGTTTTGTGGATGAAGCAGATGCTAAGAGATATTAAAGTAGAATATGAGGGGCCTATCACAATTTTTTGTGATAATTCAAGTGTAATAAATATTTCTAAGAATCTGATGTTGCATTCTAAGAATAAGCTTATATCTAACAAGTTTCACTTTTTGAGAGAGAAAGTGAACAAGGATGAAGTCAGATTGGAGTATGTGCCCTCCAAGGATCAGATTGCAGACATCTTTACTAAACCTCTTCCCAAGGACTCTTTTGAGTATCTTAGGGAGAAGTTAGGGGTTATTGTTCCTCTAGTGATGAACTAGGATGCACTGATGTGCATCAGTATGGTGGATATTACAGTCATATCTTGTGGTCCGGATTGATGATGGGGAGCTGCTACTCAAGGGGAGTAGTAGGTGTTATTATGAAGTTGCAAGTATGAGACCTTTGCCATTGATGTCAAAGGGGGAGAGAAGACATGTGAAAAATAGGTGGTTGATGATTAAAGGGGGAGTTGTACATGAAGAGAAGACATGTGAATAGTTGTTGTTGATAGGGGGAGCTATGGCAGTAAGGAGAAGTTTTTGTCTTGATGGTTTTTCACATCATATGTTGCCATCAATGACAAAGGGGGAGATTGTTGCAAGTATGGGTTTAACCGGTGTTGTCATTGATGTCAACATACTCATGTTGCATTAATGTGAAGGATTGGATGAGTTGTGTGCTGAGGATATTGAGAAAATTAGTCTCAATCAGGAACAATGAAGAACAGTGATGACAACAAGGTAAAAGTCCAAGGTAGGTTGAGGAGGATGCAGTTTAAAGGGTTTGTAGATATAAGTCTTGAGATGCTCTAGTCACGTTTTTAGAGGTCCACATGAAGATTTGAAGAAGTTATGGTCACTCAAGTAGAATTAGTTCTGGCAAGTGTTCAAAGGTGACAGAGTGTTACAGATAGGTCCGGTGAGATCCAGAAATTCATTATCCCATTCTGTGGATTTGAGGGAGTTTTAATGATGTCCTTGTGAAGTATCAAATAGTTTGGTTCATGGTTTGAAGGTCTAGAAGAGCCTATTCATTTGTGACAATGATGACAGATTGTGTTCTTGAAGCTTCAGATGAAGGAGAGACGAATTCCAATAGGATGATGAAGTGTGGATGTTCTTGGTGTCTCAGCCAAGTTTATGGAGGTCCTTGGATCGTGCTCAACTTGTGTATATGGTCCGCATTAGAATTGGGGTCTTGGAAATGAAGAATAACTTCTGGATGATGGTGTTCTTTCTATGACTGGCTGACCAGATGAATTATACATCTTGTGGGTGTCTTTGTGGATGCTTGCCGACTTCGATGTTTGTTTCTAAGTTGATGTCATGTATAACTAAGGGATTGCAAAGTCATTTCAATGATGAACTTGTGGAGATGAGCATGTGGTAGCACAGAGAAGATTGAAAGGTAGAGCAGAAGGTTTGAGCTTAAATGGAACTGACTCAAGCATGGTGAAGATGATATTTACCAGTTCAAGTATGTGATACTTATTCTTTTGTAGACAATGTGTCTCCTATAGGCAGTGAGCCTCTTGTGAGCAGTGTGCTCAGGGAGTGAGCCCTAATTGGCATGTGCCATTTTGTTCTTTCTATTCTTCTAACAGAGAATATTATCTTGGGTTAATCACCCCGTGGTTTTTCCCTTAACTGGGTTTTCCACATCAAAATCTTGATGTTATGTGTGTTAATGTGTATCTACTCTTAACTTGTTGCATTATGCTCTCATGATTGATTTACTTTTATGCTTATGTGGAGTTGAGTACTTGATTTGGAAGAAAGTTTTGGACAACTGATTCACCCCCTCTCAATTGTCTACCCTAAGTCTAACACAAATACCATACAACAGGGCCCTTCTATAATGCATATTACACCCAAAGCCATAAGAGACATGCTAGCCCTGTAACATGATAGAAGGACCACATTTCCCACTATTGCTAGAATGTAAAAGACATGGGCAAATGTCAACAAGCTTAGGTTCCTCAATTCAGAGATGCAATTGGGAGATGAGAACACCCAGATGCCCATACTACCTACAGGGAGGGCACAATTCAGCCAAAGTACAAAAGAGGCATTGTCAATGATAGCCTTCATTTTTGGGATGAAGGAACACAACACAGTCTATGACTAGCAAATTCCTATCATTTTCAGATTAAAGACTGTGGACAAATCACAAGAATACCAGGTAGATTTCTCTTTGCAAATTGCTTACTCCGTGGTTGATCAGCTCATGAATTTCAAGTCCAAGGGAGTTTTCAAGTATTATGCTTATCTATTCCATCTAATGCTATATCAGAACCATAGTCTTTTTGCACCATATATGTATTTAAACATGTATGATCCAGATTTTGACCAAAATAGAACTATTCCTGTGTCTGCATGGACACATGTGTTATCTAAATCCTCTTACCCATATGAGTTTTGGGAATTTTTTGTAGCCCCTACCTTCTACCAATTAATCCTTGAGCCTATAGAACATAGATTAACATAGAGTATTAGGGGTTTCATGACCAATTGCCCAATCCCCTATGATTATTTCTTTGGGGCACACAATACTATCATCAGAGTCCATGGTTTCAATGAGGAGCCCATGCTACTACCTAAAATATTAACCCCTAGGGTAGCATTCTTAGAAGTGACTTGGTAGGTGTCAATGGTTGATAATGAGTTTGGCACTAAGAAAAAGAAAAAGAAAATGTATGACATCCCATGGGTCAGAAGGAATATGGCACTAGAAGTTAGAGATGTTGAACACCTTTTGCTAAGAAGGCTAGCTACCCTTGGATTCTTCATCATTGAAGATAAATGGAAGTATGACCTAGACATTTTTATGGACTTCTAGATTAGAAACAACAAGGTCCATGCTAAAATAGT
Source organism: Cunninghamia lanceolata (assembly GCA_027924645.1). Taxonomy (NCBI): domain Eukaryota; kingdom Viridiplantae; phylum Streptophyta; class Pinopsida; order Cupressales; family Cupressaceae; genus Cunninghamia; species Cunninghamia lanceolata. The sequence goes on from BSBN01001281.1 coordinate 21,852,471, forward strand.
ACATGAGGGTTGGCCTTTCTGGGAGGATAGGAGAAATCCAAAAGAAGACAACCCAGACCTATATGTAGAACTAGTTGATTTGCCTTATGAAGGGCCTAGGCCATGGGAGAATTTTTATGTTAAAGAAAAGGTCTATGACCCTAAGATAAGAATGTTTGCTAGTTTAAAGAAGACATTGAAGGCCCAAGATTAGAAGCCAAAGAAGATTGAAGCCTATTGGAAGTATAGGCAGGAAATTTCAGAGTTGACACATTCTTTTGGGAATATTGACATAGATGAGAAATGGGAGTCAATATGGGATGAGTGGTATTCCTCCACAGTCTCTAGCCCTCACACAAGTAAAATTTAGAAAGGTGAGGAATCAGAAGAGGAAGCTGAGTCAACCCACACAATACAAGAAATAGGACATGCTTCATCTATTGCTCTTGTATCTTCTTGGCCCCAATCTCTCAGCACTTTAGAGAAACATAAAGGTGTGGTGTCATCACCAGCCATAGGGACTCTAATAGCTTTAGTATCTAGAGGTTCCAGTTGTGCTCCTTTGAAATCACCAGTGGTGGTAAATGTGGCAGAGAAAGAAGAGTCAGAGGAAGAAATAGGAGAGAGACCTAGGAAACACATGAAGTTGTACCTAGAGCTAGAATCGGAGGAAGAAGTAGAACCACTACTACAACAACTGCCAGTCACATCTTCTATTGCTGAAGTGTTTCTTCTTCCTTTTTGCCTGTGTCTCTTTCTTCTACTTTAGGAGTGGCAATCCCAATTAGCCAAACATTTGTACCCCCTGCCACTTTTGCTGTGCTTATATCAACCCTTACCCCAATTGTCATTTCACAGGCCATGTCTTCATAGGCCATTTCATTATCACTCTTTTCCCCCTCTATTCGAAAAAGAGTCCCTCCTCATGTTTCCCCTAGCCAACAAGTAATGGCTATTCCCTATGGACTACCTCAAGGTCATCCTTCTGCTAGAGGATACATTGCTTCGCCTCCTACATTCCAAGCCCAAGCAGACACAGCCAAAAGAGCTAGGGAGGCTAGAATGGACAAGAAAAGGAAGAAGGACAACAAGAGTCCTGTTGTGCCACACATGAGGTCACTTTTTGTCCCCATCCAACAATAGTTGATAGTCACACATTTGTCCCCAAATGTGGTGAAACCTAATGAACAGATGCAGCCCCAAGACTATTCAATGAATGCTATAGCTATGGATATGTCTCTTTTTAGGCCACAAGATAGGGTTGAGCTACTCAGTGAGACTACATCTACTGTTGCAACTGATTATTTGAAAGTGTCTAGGAAGTTGTAGAAAGTTGAGAATGATTTAGCTCAAGACAAGGTGAATAGTAGCAATCTAGCTAGGGAGATTCAATCAAAAAAGAATGAGATTGAGAATCTGAATAAATAGTTGCAAAATACTATTTCTTGTTAGATACATCAAGCTACATAGGCCCAAAATGCTTCTCTTAAGTTTGATCTAGCTCAGGAAAAGGCTGCAGTGACTATTTTGAGACAAGAGAAAGCCACTTTGGAGAAGAAGTATCAAGATCAATTGCATCAGGCCACATAATTTCAATAGACATTGTTGAGTGAGCAGAATGCTAATAGTGCAATTTAGGCACAACTCCTGGCAGAGCAACAAACAACAAAACAACTAACAGTTGATTTAGCTAATAGGCCACAGAATGCTGGAGTTTTGAATCTGGTGAAAGAGCTTTATGTATTAGTTTGGAAAAGAATCTTTGAAGAGATTATTTAGCCAAGGCCATCCTTAACATTTTTGTTAAATGCATAGCAGTTGTGTGAGAAAGTTAAAGCTTCAGTACAAGCCACCTTGTCAACTGTTTCTTTGACGGTTTCAGACTCTAAACTTTTGTTGAAGAAACTATATGACACTACAGATGAAAATCTGTCAGCAGTAGGTATTAATGATAGAATGGTCACTGCCAAAAAGGTAAATGAGGTTCTAAGTTGTAACTCTATAGCTACAAATTGCCAAGAGATCCTAGATACAGTGAAGGAAGGAGTCAAAGATATGAAGAAACATATTGAGGATTTGGTGCAACTGGGTCTTCCTTCACCATTCCAGACAATAACACAATACTAATGATTGATGACATTAAGGCCCTGCTCTTAACAAGCAAAATGATGAAACAATTTTCCAGGGTTTAAGTGATTCTTCATCAGTCAAAGAAGTGGAAGCTATATTGTAACCTATGGCCCAGCTGGAGTTTCAGTTAAAAGCCATGGTCCAAATTTTGTAGACATTTTCCCACAAAGATATAATTAATCTTGATTTTGCTTTTCAAGATTTACAGAGTAGACAGGGACTCTCCAATTCAGAATGGTTTGTTTGCTAGATGACATTGTAGAATTTGTGACTATGTGTTGTATTTTTAATACATGTATTTTTTCCAAGTTTTGGGTTTTTTAGGAGTAGGCTCAGAAGTCCTATTGGTTGCCAGGAACTGTAGAGTGTGAAAACTCTACATTTTGTATCAGTCACAATCTTGTTGTGTGGGTTTTTCTATTTCTATAATGTTTCAAATTTTGTTGTGCAGGTTTCTTAAGTAATGTGGAAGTCACCAAGTGTCAAGGCCCAGTTAAAAGCTGTGGTTTTGTTTCTAACTATAACTTTTGTGCAGACCATGCCATGTAGTAATAGTTTTAATATATTAAAAGTTTCTAAGTGTTCCAGAGGTCGCCATGTGTCATTAGCGGAGATAGTCCCTTAAGTTTCAATGCAAGCACAGAGGCTGTCGTGTGTCTTTTAGATATTGCTACGGAGTTTTCCACATGTTTGTTTTAGTATCTTATGGATGCTTAGTGAAAGAAGATGGTGGGCCATAGTGTTTAAGTTTCAGTGATGCGGAGAACACCACATGGTGGATGCAACACAAAGTTATTTTAGTTTATGAGCCTTTCTTGGCAATAATTAAAAGTTTCTAAGTGATGCAGAACCTACCAAGTGTCAGCTTCCACAGGAGTTTCTAAAAGGTTTCTAATGTTTCAAGAAGTGCTACAGAAGTTTCCATGTATCAGCTATTGTGTGTGCGGAAGATGCCACCTGTCCCTATTTTTTTCCCCTTTTAAAGCTAGCGAGCGCTAGGATTGTGGGTCCCGTTATTAATGTGTCTCATGTTTCTAATGCTGCAGGTTGTGACAGTTGTCAATAGCGGAGTCAACCTGAATATAAAGACATAGTTTTGAAAGTGTTGCGGAGGAAGACACGTATAAGTTTCTAAATGTTGCGGAACATGCCAAGTGTCAGTTTCCTATTCTTTCCTGAGAAACAAAGGAGTCTCAAAGTTTTGTGCAGATGCTGCCATCTATCACAGTCTTTTCAGTTTCAAGCATGTAGGTCTCACCAAGTGTCTGTTCCTTATAGAAGGAGGCGTGCCACACATATTTTTGCCTCAGCCAATTAGTTTGTAGGAGAGAGGAAACTATTGCAGATTTGAAATATCTTAACTCTTAGAGAATTCTAATTATCTTTAGTTCTGTTGGGCCATTGGGATTCAATTGTTGTAGATAATCTAGAGTCAGATCTTAGGTTATAGATATGTAACTTTTGTATAAGATCTATATATATTGATGTTAGGGTTAGCCAGAAGAAGATATCAATTAAATGCAAATAAAGATTAAACAGAGGAATGGAAATACACAAAAAATAATAATAGCGAGAGACAAGTTTTAATGTGGTTCACCCAAACTCGAGGTACATCCACCAAACAGAGAGTCCAATATTATTATCCAGTAAATCAAACCGATTACAATCAGCAATCCCTGCAATTCAATACCGCTACAAAATGCTACAATACAATACCAAAACCCTAACCCTTAGCTACTTTTTATCAAGCATTTTTGTCAGTTACAAAAATAGGGTTTTCTTATGTCGGTTAATTAAAAAATAACTCACAATGCTTTATAAAATAATAAAAAACTATGTATCGTGACAAGGAACGCACCAGGGGTGTTGCCCCTAGACCCCGCAAGGGGTGCTGTCCCTTGACCCCGTCTTGGGGGTGTTGCCCCCAATCCCCCGCAAGGGGCGCTGCCCCTTGACCTCGTAGGAATTTGGGGGGAAACCATGCTGATAAAAGTGGAGAAAATTTAACCTCCGAGTCTGATTAGGCTCCATATAACAACAATTGATTCATAAAGTTTTAGACATTCAGAGATACAAAATAGAGATAGAGATATTTTTCTATTAGAGATTTAAGAGAAGTTGGAGACTTTTGTTGTGACTAGTTGATATCATTTGCCTTTATTTTGTTATTCTTGATTAGAAAGTTAATGTACCTGTGCATGTATCTGTGCCTCTTATATTGCTGAAAATTAATGAGAAGAACTTAGTTTTGTGCCTTGGTTGATATTTCCTATGTCATTGTAAAGTGTCTAATTGTGAGCCTTTGATTTTATTCATTTCATCTATTTATGTTAATCATGCAGTATCTAGTCTTTAATATAACTAAATCTTGAGGATAGTTTCACTGTGCTTAATTTGAGAGAAACACTTTTACTCAGGCGCATCGCCATAGATAGTTTTTTCTTTAATTGTATCTATAATCCTTTTAGCCTCTTACCCTTTTCCTCAAAACCCATTTAACATAGAGAAGCCAGCTTCTTTAAAATCTAGAGGTTGTTTCAGGTAGCAAATCACACATTCCTGAAACTTCCCATGTTGGTGTTAGAACTTGCATAATTTTATACATCAACAGTTGCTAGCAGATAAAATAGGGCAGTAGTAGCAAGATCCTAAGGTGAGAATTGACAAACCAAAAAGGAGAGAACTTCACATGAAGAACCAAAATTACAGTCAAGAAAGCATCAAGCAAGGGGGAGCAGTCAATTGAAGAGAATTTAGAAGAGAGATTAGATCATAACAGATGAGTGCAAGTATGTGCCCTTTGCCATTGATGTCAAAGGGGGAGAGAAGTCATGTGAAAAACTTAGAGTACAGATGCGTAAAAGAAAGGGGAAGAATTTTGGAGAAAGAAAGAAGTACAGGTGTGTAAAGAGAAAGGGGGAGAATCTTGTCTTGATGGTTGTTGTAATTTTTCACATCATATGTTGCCATCAATGACAAAGGAGGAGATTGTTGCAAGTATGTGCCTAATTAGTGTTGTCATTGATGTCAACATATTCTTGTTGTTATTGATGTCAACTGTATCTTATTCTATTACTTGTTTAGAAGACTTGTATGTTGAGGATATTGAGAAAATTAGCATCTCTAGAAGAAACAAGTAAGTTACAATGAAGTGTAGTATAGACAGTGAGTGGTATATTGAAGAACTTGTTAGACTACTTTGCATCTCTTTCTGGATGATGATCTGGCAATGTGGTTTAGATATGATTTTCTCAGTTGTTTGATAGTATTATACCTTAGAGATTAATACTTGATTCTCTATTGAAGTCATTTTGAAGAAATGTCTAAGTCTGGGTAAGCAAAGGTATAGCAGGAACAATGAATAGGGTCTAGTGTAGTGGTCCACATTCCTTTGCAGACAAGTATTTCGTTATGTAGTTTTGAGGTGTTGTAAACACTTATATGAAGTGTTTTATTCCAGAGTTAGGAGATCTAAAGTTCACTAGAAGGATAGCTACAAGCTGTTTAGTATCAGTACAGTGTTTGACAGAGCTTGACAGAGACACAGTCTGAGTTCTGATGGTCAGCATTTCTTCACAAGATGATATGATGCCTTCCGGTTCTAAGGATAAGATTGGGAATGTGTAAAGAGTCCTTGACATGATTTGGAAGTGTTTTGTGGTCAACAGTAGAAGTTGTAAGTTAGCAGATGAAGTTGTTAATCATGTTCTTGAGGAATAGGCTCACTGGTGAGATAAATCATTGTGTGGAGAAGAGTTAATGTTTGGAGGATCTATGTAAGTAATTGAATGATTAGAGTGGACCTATATGAACACATTTGGGAGAAGATTTATGTTTGTACAACACATAGTGTATTTGATTGAGCGACAAGGTACATCTTTCTATGTACACATTTCACCTCTTGGATGCTGACCTGATTATGGATTAAATCATGATGTGGATATATATATAGTGTTGGAAACAAGGTAGATAACTGAGGGGGGGGGGGGGGTGAATTAGTTATCTTAAATATTTAACTTTCTTTTCTTTTTTATCAATTAGTGTAGCATCAAAATATATAAGCATACATAATCATGAGAGTAGAAAAGTAATCAACACACACAACACAAGGATTTTTACGTGGAAAATCGTGTTAAGGGAAAAACCACATCGTGACTAACCAAAGATTGTATTCTCTGTTAAAAGAATTAAAAGTACAAAATGGCACTTGCCAATTAGGGCTCACCACCTGAGCACACTACTCACAAGAGGCACACTACCTACAAGAGACTCACTGTCTACTAGGTTATAGAAGGTAACTAGATGTTTCAACTGAAGAGAAGCATCTACATATGCTAAGGTTTAGTTCTGGTTAGGCTCAATATACTGATCTACTACACTTTATTCTTCATCAGTGCTATTGTTCTGTCACATACCAGACTTGTATTGCTGCTTCCACACTTCTCTGTACCTTTTCTCACACTCTATGTCACACCTCACACCTTCATACCAAAATCCATCTAGTATATATATATCAGCACCAAGGATTTCAACATCTTTCTAGTTAGCAATGGAACACTCAAGATATTTACTAAATATTGGTCTATCAACTGAATCCATGATTAATATGTGATGTGTATCAAAAATATAGACATAGAAGTCATCAATCATGTTAGCCAACCATGAATGATCCCTCAAGAAGCTTGATCACTATCAATTTCTCATCCGGATTAAAGTCTAATGCTCTACCGGTTAGTTCTTCCTCAGTCTACTCTACCTATTAGGAACCCAACACTTAGATGCTCATATCTTTTCACTCATTCATCACTGGAGGCTCAATCTATGGAATGTGGTAGTCATGGTACTCCTCTTGACTTGTCCAAGTCCATAACATTTTGAGATACACCATCTGAGAGATTTGGACCTAATTTTTAGACCTTGTTGCATGCTCTGTTCTTGTTCACCGGACTAAAACATTCTTCAATCTTACTTCTGATATAGTCATACTGTGCTCTACAGATGCGTGGGATAGACTTTGTTGCCATCAATGATAACAATCATGAAGCCACACAGTGTCTCTTGCTAAAAATCTCCCCCTTTGGTATGGATGGTAACACTTAGTGAAAAATGACTAAGTGTTGTAACAAACTCCCCCTTGGCTGATGCTCTGTCTTATGTACACTTTTATCGGAGCTCTCCCTTAGCTAGATTCCACATTTTTCACTACTCCTCACTCCCCCTTTGCCGTCAATGGCAAAGGGTGAAATCCACACACCAAAATTTGTAAAAATCAATCTATACATTACTACATAAGTATATATACATGTTGTACTTACATATACTTAAGTATATCCACAAAGGTGGTCTTCAACTATACAAATTATGTTGCCCAACTCTGCTTCATCCTATTCAAAATTGAGATGTGACCACTTAACAAAAATGCAAAAGCTTCCCCCCTTCTTAAGTCTTCCGGATCACTGGTCTGGGCTATGGTCTGAGCATTAGTTAGGGCCTCATGCATGGCCTCTAACTTAGGGATAATTATCCCTCTAAGTTCACCCATCCTACTTCGTATATTCTTCCTTTCCTTTTCAAGTTTCTTTATTTTATTTAGAATGGCAATAGCCTAGCACTCTTGATTCATTATTGATGAGGTGAGAGGATCAAAATTCTAAGATAAATTTGATAGTTTACCTTCTTGTTCTTTCACCTTCTTCTCAATATCCTCTGTCACTTTAGACTAGGATAGACAAAAATTTTATATTTCTCCACCATCTTTAAGAGAATTTTCTAGGCTTTTTATCCCAATATTCAGGGTTCTCCTATCATTAGTTATGAGTCCCTATACTTCAGAGAATCTCTTTCCCAAAAATTCTTTTCAGACCTTTTCTTCTGCCAATTTCTCTAAGGAATCAAAATGAGTGTTGACAGGGTTTATCAAAGATTTGAGGTTACCGGATGGAGAGGCCAAAGGATCCTTTTGGAAGGATGGCATGATCTTCTCCAGCATTCTTGATGCAATTTCTATCAGCTCACAATCTTCCATGTGAGACTTCAGAAGCTTCTCTTTTGCTTTGGCTTGGGCAAAGGATGCAATCTTCATTGTCTAGACCGGAGAGAGGGAATCAAAATTGAGCGGTACTTGGAACAATTCCAGTTCATCTCTCTCCATCATTTCCTTGGTCAAGAAATTCTTCACTGCTTCTGTAGTGTCTCTTGCCAGAGACTTATTTCCTTTTGCAGCCTCAGAACTATCATCATAGATCTTCTCTATTTGTTCTTCTTCCCTTCCCTTTTTCTCCTCTTCTTGACTTACTTTCTCCTCTTTTCTTCCTTCTCCTTCAGTTCCTGAATCTGCAGTGGCATCTGGAGGAGAGATGTTAACTTCTTCATGAATTTCATTTTCTGGAATACAGGAATCCAAGTCTTTAGTCTTCTCCTCATCCATCTCTTTTGACTCTTCTACATTTTTGTTAGAAGATTCTTCTTTTGATGCACTTAATCCTTCGACATCCATGGTAGAAGGTTCTTCATCTATGTCCTCTATAATAGGAAGATTGAATCTTTTAAATGCATTCCAAAGGATGTCTTCTATTTCTTTTGCCACCTAATCAGTCTCTCCAAGCATAAGTTTGTTCATTCTTGCTTTTCTCTGAAACTCATCCTTGTAGTCCTTAAAGATCATGGTCATTTTCTTTGGAGTAATGGAAGGATAGAGTTGAATTGCAATATATTCCCGGATCTCTAGGTCCTTTGCCTTAGAATTCTCCTTTCTTAGTTCAAGTTCCTTTTCTAAACTTTTAGAAATTAGAAGATGATTTCAATGAATGCCTTATTCTAAATGTTTAGGTACCAGACTGTAGTGTCTTCAAAGATTTTATTGTCAGTATCACTATATTCATCATAAAATTCAGTGACTGGTTGCAAGTTCCCATCTACTGTGACTGCCTTGATGATATCATCAATAGAGAGAGTAGGCCTTTCAACAAATTCATCTTCCTCTTCTTCTTTGTTTTTGTTGGCAAAGGATTCCACAGATGTTTTCTTTTTCTTCTTCATTTTCTTAACCTCCTCATCAGTCTTAGTCTCTTCATCATCCTTTTGTCTTAGGTAGGACCTTGTAGCCTTGGTTTTTTTTCTCTTTTCTCCCTTTCCGGATGTCTTGGCTTCTAGTTTGGAGGATTTTGAGCTCCTAGAGGTCATAGGTGCAGAGCTCTTTGAGGTTCTAGTCTGGGAGGGGGCTTGCACTGGATCACTTTCTTTTTCTACTTATCTCTCTTTCTCTGCTCTTTTTACTTTCTCTCTATTTGCATCAACTGCCTCCTTTGATATGCCATATTTCTTGGTAATTTCCTCTACTTCCCTTCTCACTTTTCTTTTCATCTCTGGTTGTCTTAGTTCAACATGTATCTTTACACTTAACTCTTGATAGGTTCCAAACGTTTCTGCCTCAGGGTCCTTAGGCTGAATCAGTAAGTGTTGGACATGTAGCTCTAGGATTTTCTCATCTACCTCATAGCCCATTGGCATAATCTAGACTATTCTGGCTCCACTGCCTCCATTAGGCATTGATCAGTGTCTACCATGAAACACACTGTATCCTTATATTTTTCAACTATAGATTGGGGAATTCTTTCTCTGGCCTGCATCATACTTTGGAAGTTCTTGAAGTATCCCCAGAGTGCTATACTTTGAGCCTTGGCATTACCAAGCCCATACATATAATCTCTAATTTGTATGGCAACCGATCTGTCATTTTGCCATACCCAATCACTTGATCCAGGTAGCTCATCCATATAGTAAAAGAATAAACACAATATTAGCCCATCATACTTAAATGAGTTCTTCTTGTCCTTAATCTTTTGCAAGTTTTCTAGCAGTTGGCTAAGGAGAAGCTCACATAGATCATAGTCCATATTTTCCCTTAGCATCTGATATGTAGTATATATTGCAGTTTCAGACACTGAATTCTCCCTACTGGAGTGATAGATTTTATAACCAATTATCATAGAGGCAAATTTGATATCTGGATCTGTGATCTCTTCTATTCTAATTGCTCTCTTGTCAAACTTTGGTCAGGTAGCCTCACTTACTATTTGGTTCTTGACCGATTTGAGAGTAGGCAACCCACCGGATGAGTGCAAACTGGTTACTGCCCTATTGGCATCTTTTTTTTTATCTTGAATGGCCTCATCAACCACATGAAGTTGTCATGTATTCTACTAAGAACATATCGAACCCATTCATCTTCAGCAAAATAAGGAAAGTGGATGTAATGTCTGAAATGCTTATCTCGGATGGCCTTGTATTGAGGTTTGAGTTCAAATGTTTCATCTATTAGTTGTTTATGGTAGATATTCATCAGCTTTGATTCTCCAAATTCCTCAATATTTGCATGGATGTATACCCTAACATCTTCTACATGTAGAACCCCATGTGGAATGCTAGAGAATGCGCCTAAGGGATCAACTTCTAGGGACTTGTAGGCGTGTTTCTTAAACTTTGGGTGCGGCCTATCGGTGATCTTAACAACATTTGGAGTAGCCATTTTGCAAAGAGATTTAGAGAGAGATATTCAAGAATGGAAATACCTTTTTACGCTTCTAGGGTTCATAATATGACCTGAAAAAGATCATTGGTTGAATTAGATTTTGTGGTTGATCTTTGAGAGAGTTAAAACAATCTTGTTGCAGAGCTCTTCCTTTTGAATGCAAATGTGCAAATGATGAATAAAAGAACCCTTATATTTCTGCGCAAACCCTAAATTCATATTGTAATAAATGCACAACTTAAGTCATTTCAGTTCCCTTATTCTGACCTTGTTCTGAGAGAGATCCTTCCAAATCACTAAGATGCACTTAGAATTATTCTTAGTGATAATTTACAATGTATCTCCCTTCCTCCAATCATGCCATTTATTTGTAGATCAAGATATTTCAATTTTAAATCATACCGGATCTAACTGTGAAAACCCTACTTTTACCGAAAGGCTATCAAACTAGATCAATCTTAGATGATTAGACTCTTCAAATCTCCTTGCAGATCTTTCATATTTTTACCGAGGGTTATTTAGATATCTCTTTGAGAACTCTTCAATCTGCAACACTCCATGTGCCAATTCTAGGCACCAATTAACTGGCTGGGGGAATTTATTTTCCTTTGTGACTCCCCCTGAGCCAGAGCTCATCTATTTAGTTTCCAGAAGGAATATCAGCCCCAGATTCTAGTGCGGATCCATCCCCAACATTTTTTGTACTTCTCTTCACCCAAATCTTGTTCATCTCCCTTTGAACTTCATCTGCATTCACTTTTCCTTTTCTTTTGTCTTGATTTCAATTATGATGCACCGGACCCTTTTTATCCTGATTCTTACTTCTACAAAACTTAGCAATATGATTGGATCTATTGTAGTTGTAGCAAATAACATTTCTTTGCATATTTGACTGATATCCTCTTGATCTACACTGATTAGCCATATCTCTCATTCTATTGCATGCAAAGCATCTACCATTGAATGAATTGTTTATTTACATATTTCTGCATTCATGAGATTTGTGACCATACCTTTTATAGTTGAAACACTATCTGGAGAAGGGTGAATTAGTCTAATTCATTTTTCTTCTGCACTGAGTTGCTTTATGACATAAGTTGTTGCAATTGTAGTAGTATCCATTGAAGGATGGATATCTTTGAGCATTTGGTTGCCTTACTGGAGGTCTTCTAGACCTGTTTCTTTGATTTCCTGATCTAGAGTTCTTTTGACTAGATCTAAAGCTTTCACCTTTCTCATAACCCAAGCCATACTTGTCATCTACCCTCTTTTGGCTTTCAAGAAGAACTTCAACTTGAGCAGAGCTTACCTTGAATTTATCTTTGTATTCATTTGTTGTTTGAAGATCCCTTTTAAGAGTGTCTATCTGATTCTCAAGTTGTTCTTCATTATCTCTAGCTTCTTCAAGATTAGATTCTAGATGCCTGATTATTCTATCTATTTTGTGGCAGTCTTCTAACTTCCCCTTGAGAGATTGTTTTAGATTATCTTCAATTTTTCTTTTCTCTTCAATCTCTTGGGTGAATCTCATAACCCCTAATTCCATTTCATGTCTTACCATAATGACCTCTTTTGATAGCTTCTCACATAGCTTGTTTTTCTCATTCAGATCTTCATTAGTATCATTGGCTTCACTTTGACTTGCTAATTGTTGAAGTCTAGTTCCTTTCTCTTTTTCACAGAGATACTCAGTTTTTCTTTTAGTTCATTTATGAAATCATTAGTTTGTTTGAGTCTTTCCCTCAATTTATTGACTTCAAAGTGAGATTGCTCAAGATCATCTAGGGTAGACTGAATTTGTTCCCTCATACCATACATAACCATTGAGATTCCTAGATCTTCCTTAAGCTATTAGGCTCTATTTGGAGGAACTTGGCTCTGATACCAATTGTTGGAAACATGGTAGATAACTGAGAGGGGGGGTGAATCAGTTATCTTAAATATTTAACTTTCTTTTCTTCTTTATCAATTAGTGCAGCATCATAACATATAAGCATACATAATCATGACAGCAGAAAAGTAATCAACACACATAATACAAGGATTTTTATGTGGAAAACCCTATAAAGGGAAAAACCACAAGGTAACTAACCCAAGATTGTATTCTCTATTAAAAGAATAAGAAGTACAAAATGGCACTTGCCAATTAGGGCTCACTACCTGAGCACACTGCTCACAAGAGGCACACTGCTCACAAGAGGCACACTGCCTACAAGAGACTCACTATCTACCATGTTATAGAAGGTAACCAAATGTTTGAGCTGAAGAGAGACATCCACATATGTTGAGGTTTACTTCTGGTTAGGCTCAATATATTGATCTACTGCACTTCATTCTTCCTCTGCTTTAGTGTTGTTATTCTATCACATACTGGACTTGTATTTTTGCTTCCACACTTCTCTCTACCTTTTCTTGCACTCTATGTCACACCTCACAACTTCATACCAAAATCCATCTGGTATATATATTTGCACTAAGGATTTCAACATATTTCTAGTCGGCAATCAGAAAACTCAATATATTTACTAAATACTAGTTTGTCAACTAAATCCATGCTTAATATGTGATGCGTATCAAAAATATAAACATAGAAGTCATTAATCATGTCAACCAACCATGAATGATCCCTCAAGAAGCTTTATCACCATCAATTTCTCATCCAGATTAAAGTCTGATGCTTTGCCAGTTAGTTCTTCCTTAGTCTACTCTACCTGTCAAGAACCCAACACTTAGATGCTCATATCTTTTCACTCATTCATCATTAGAGGCTCAATCTCTAGAATGTGGTAGTCATGGTACTCCTCTTGACTTGTCCAAGTCTGCAACTTTCTGAGATACAACATCTAAGAGATTCAAACCTGATTGTTAGACCTTGTTGCATGCTCTATTCATGTTCACCGGACCAAAACATTCTTCAATCTTACTTCTTGTATAGTCATACTGTGCTCTGCAGATGTGTGGGATAGACTTTGTTGCCATCAATGACAACAATCATGAAGCCACACAGTGTCTCTTGCGAACAATAAGAGCTATGATCTTTGATTGAGGAGGTGTGCAAGTGTAGAGGTGTGTATGTGTGATGCAAAGATGCGAATAGTGGAGAAGAGTTAGACGATCAACAGTGATGAAGACTTGGGATTCAGATTACAGTTGTTTAATGACTACACCCTGGCATAGCAGCAAATGCCTAAGCAGTATTTAGTTATCATGCGTGATATGAGTGGAAGCATGTTTTTGTCATCAAGGCAGTAAGTCAACAGTGAGCCTTCATTAGGGTTTAACAGACCTTAGGGTTTAACAACCCTTATTGTAATCTTGCTAGGTTTAGAGTTGAGGTAGTGACCTTGCTAAATCTAGTTGTACTTCATGGTTGTAAGCCAGCATGTTCTAGGCCTATGGAGTGACCAAGCCTGAACATCATTTTTATAAAGATTGCAATATATATTTGAGAGCTAATCCTCTCCATGGTTTTTCCCTTTTTGGGTTTTCCACATAAATCTTGGTGTTATGTGTCATGCTTTTGTGGATGTTTCTCAGTTGTATATTTTGATTCTGTTTGATTATTCCTTTGAAATGGTTGAAATTAAAAGTTCAAGAAAAGATTTCTAGAACACTGATTCACCCCCCCTCTCAGTGTTCCTGACAATAAACACTAGAGTTGAAACTCACCCAATATGTTTACTTGGTAGTTCCGCACCTTTTGGGAAAAATTTGGTCCATCCATGCTAAAATGTAGAGTTACTAAAAATTGTAAGCCCTCTTTTGAAACTTTGAAATTCTAAACCATTCTTCAAGATAAATGGTATTCAAAAAGGTCAGAATTGGGAAGAATAGAAACCTTTTGTAGTTGAAAGAGTGAGACACTTTTCCTAACATTCTCCCACTTGTCAAACACCTTGCAAGAGAAAGGGAGTATCAAAACCATGATTTAATTTCTAGGGTCTGAGAGGGCCATATGCTCTGAACACCATTTGAACTTCTTTGTGCTTACAGGTTTATTTAATGAATTGGCAACATTCATCAAAGTCTCTACCTTAACTATCTTCATCCTGTCATCCTCAACCATATCTCTAAGAAAATGATAGTGTACATCAATGTGCTTGGTCGTTGCATGAAATGTTGGGTTCTTAGCTACATAGCTCACACTCTAATTTTCACAATAAACTGTCACTGTACATTTTTTTATTCTAATATTTGAACACAACCTCTTAAGCCAAATGGCTTCTTTACAATGATAAGTAGCTGCCATATACTCAGCTTCAGTAGTGGACAAAGTAACCACATCTTTTTGCTTAATCATCCAGCTAATTGCACCGCCAAATGAAGTAAATACATAAGCATTGGTGGATCGTCTACTATCAACATCACATGCCCAACTTCTAAATCAACATAACTATGAATATCAATGGAATACATGTCTCCTATCAAATTACCATGACAATACAAGGAATGCTCCTAAGTAACCAACAAATATTTGAGGGTAAAAGCACAAACCTGTGTCACACTTTTATAAAGGAATCAACCAATACAATAATTTTCCACTTTGACCTCATAAAAATGACATTTATGTTTTGAATTTCAAAATGATGTAAACTAATGAAATGTAGAACTCATGATGAATCTTATGCTTGTAATTTTTTAAAAAGTTTAAAAAGTTATTTTAATTTTTTTTTTTAAATTTAAGAGCAAATTTTGAATTGCTGAAAATTTCAAGAAAAAGTGGCGTCAAGTCCACGTCACAAAAAAACAATCTTATTTTTCCCTAACTTTTTTTCTCAAATAAATTAGTTCAATATCTAGTGCATGGAAAAAAAATAGTTTTCAGTGTATATTTTCCTCGTAATAATGGTTTAAAGTTAAACTTACTAGAATTTGATAGTTTTCATTCCATGTCAACTTTTGTATAAGTTTTTTTTATCATTTTCAAAAAACTAATTATACCCTCTTGGAAAGGACTCTTTCCTCAAGTGCACAATATAATTTTCAAAAAAGTTTGATGTGGTTTTATAAATTTTTTGAATTTTTTCTAATTAGTGTCATCTTTGATTATACCAACCTACTTCCAATAATTTAAAATAGAACATATTAAAACTAATCAAAATATCAAAAAAATATATTCTTGGATTGTAGACTCGGAGCTTTACAAAAGGGTATTTTTAGTTTTTCAAAATAATCCATTCTGGCTAAAGAAATATTCAATCCAAGTTGAGAGTTTCAAAAATTTCTAAAAAAGGAGGTGGCTGCCAAGTAGGATGCCAAATAGATGGTTCCAGGTGAATCAAACTCACTCAAGTTTGACTCAGGCGAGTTTGACTTGGGCAAGTTTGACTCGGGTGAGTTTAACTTGGGAAAGTTCAATTCACTTGATTTTAACTCACTTGAGTTTGTCTTGGGCGAGTTGAACTCGGGTGAGTTTGATTCACTTTAATATAAAGTTTTTAATATTTTTTTATTTTTATTTTTATTTTCAAATTGAAACAACATATAAATATAGGTTCATTTTTTCTTAGTTTTTTCAATTCAAACATTAAGAGAAAATAAAAGAATCGTTTTTTTTGCAATAGAGGCTACAATTTTTTTTTAAAGTTTTTTCAATTCAATCATTTGGAGAAAGCACACAAAAGGAGTTTTTTTGGTAAGAGAGGCTACAAATTTTCAAAGTACAATAATTTTTTACTTGTCACTGATTAATTTTAAAAGTTTATGAGTGTATTTATTGTTCATATATATTGGTCTTGAATGATATATTAAAATCTTGTAGAAATTGAACTCCATGACTTAAAATTATTGGGATGTGCATGCATGTGTATGAGTGTGTAGGTGAATTTTAAAAAACAATTTGTGGGAATAAAAGAACTAGATAAAGGTTGTGTGACTGAAGAAGAGATGAAAATGAGCTAAATAGGAGGAATTTAACTTTAGTATCATCTAGTCAAGAACAACCCATTGAAATTATTGGTGAACAAGTTGAAGACCATGGTAATGAATAAGTACAAGAAGAAATTGCTACTAGTGATAGAAAGATTTTGTATGGAATGAAAAATCTTATGGAAATGGATGAGGATTCTTTTTTCAAGATAATTTCACTTGAACATATGTTACCTGAACGCACAATAAAACTTCACTCTAAAAGAATTTGGGATGATTTTTTTGAAGATAAGTCTCTAATTGGAAGAACACAATTATGTACAAAGTTATTTAAGTGAAAAGAAATGACACCTATTTTGGAGTTGTTAGGGTTGATAATAAGAAAAAAGCTTCAGATTTATTAAATTAGATAGTAGTTGAAAACTTGCAAGAAGCATTGGATTCTATTAAAGGAAAGAGTCGAGCTACTAATTTAAGTGCTTCACATAGAGCATTGATGGTTGTTTTTTCTTGTTAAAAATTATCACATAGAAGACAAGTTCAAGCAATTACTAAAGTAGTAAATGCATCTAGGAGAACTGTTCAAAGATATATCAAGAAGAGAAATAGATTAGATGAAAACATTGAAATTAATTTGGTAAATATTTGTCAACTCCCTTGAAAAGATAGAATTTCAGAAGATGTAAAACAAAATGTATTTGGATATTGGACCAAACACTCCCATGTTTCTTTCAATAGAAGGGACACTATACAAATAAAAGGTGAAGATGGTAAAAAAATTCTCATCCAAAACATTTTATAGATACAACTCAAAGTGATCTTTTTGAAGCATTTAAGCAAGAATTTCCACAAGTGAAGATTTGTCAAAGGATGTTTGAGAGTTTATGACCATGATGTTTCATACGTATAAATAAAGTATGTGAAACTTGTTGCTGTCAAAATCATGTTGAATTTCATCTACACCTATAATCATATAAAAAAGTTATGTCAATAGTTAATCCAAATGTAGTCATCCCTAGAAGTACAACATAATTTGTGAAGTCTATCTTATGTAAAAAATTAGAAGATTTAGATGAATTCAATGTACAGTGTAAAAAATGCATGTATAAATTATGGAAATTTGAAGAAACTTTAAATACCATTTGATAATTTTGATCATTGAATGCCAATTGTTTGGAAGAGATTTGAATATGAGAAATACTCAAGGAGTTGAGTCCAAAAAAATTGTTTAAGAGAGTGAATTTCCATACAATGAGTTTATGGACTCTAAATTTTGTAACATCATATATATATGCATATCCAACATTGTCATAGCACAAGATGGTAGGCTAAGCAATTTCATAACTCAAAGATATCTTTTCCACCAGGTTGTCTTCTTTCTATTGTAGATTTTTTTGAGAACTATAAATTTAGTCCTCAAACTGAGATTCAAAGTCAATATTATCATTCAGACCAAGTCGCAATCTTTGTACAAGTTTTCTATAGACACATTGAGTTACTTGTAGATGCTAAAGAAAGTAATGAAGATAAATGAATTATAATCAAGGAGGTTCACTTTTATATCAATGGTGATACTGGTCATAAGAGAAGTTATGTAGCACATCATTTTAGAATGTTTTCTAAAGACTTGAGATGATGTGATATAAGTTCATTATAACACTAGATTTGGTCTGATGGATGTGCTGGTAAGTGTTTTTTTTTTTAATTTTTTATTTTTAATTTTAAATTTAAATTTATAAGTTTACTAACTTGAATTAATACTTATATAAATATAGTTTTTAGCTACTTTTTGGTTTTCAAATGGTTGTTTATATAACTAAATACAAGACAATTTAAGTCTGCAAAAGCATTTAATTAGTTAATGCAAAAACATTTAATTGGTTAAAGTCAAACTTCTAGAATTTGATAGTTTTCATTCCATGTCAACTTTTATATAAGTTTTTATCATTTTCAAAAACCAATTATACCCTTTTAGAGAGGACTCTTTCCTCTAGTGCACCGTATAATTTAAAAAAATTTGATGTGGTTTAATATTTTTTTTTAATTTTTTCTAATCAATGTAATCTTTGATTATAATAGCCTACTTACAATAATTTAAAACAAAAACATATTAAAACTAATAAAAATATCAAAAATATATATATACTCAGATTGTAGACTCGGAGCTCTACAAAATGGTATTTTTAGTTTTTGGAAATAATCCATTCTGACTAAAGAAATAGGTAAGTGCAAGAAGTTGGATCCACATAGAGGGGAAGTTGCGGGCAAAAAAGGAATCCCGATAGAAACGGGTACTTGTTTAGGAATAGCTGCCCGAGCCTAAATGGGTACCCGCTTAGGAATAGGTACCTTCTTAGGAACATGTACCCATTTAGGAACGGGTGCTCAATCCTAAATGGGTACCCGTTTAGGAACGGGTACCCATTTCTAAATAGATATTCAAATTTGAAAAAAATCGTGTGCACTTTTTTTTCCCACACAAAAGGAACATGTACCTGTTTTAAAACAAGTACCCATTCATAACGAGTACCCATTTTAGAATGGGTAACCGTTCCTAAAAGCTTAGGCTTTGGAAAGGCATGGTAAGCCAGCCCCTTCCCTTAGACCTACAAGATTTTTCTAAGTATAGAACAAGAGAAAATATTGAGTTTGCCTATATGGCTGGTGACATTTTTTCTAATTTTTTTTATGAAATTAAAACCCATTACAGATGATAGTGTCTAGCTTTCAAATATGTAAAAAAAAATTATTAGACTTGTTTTTCTATTTATTATTTAATTTATGAGCAAACTAGTCCAAAAATGTGAAATGACAGGTGTTTGTATTTTTTTAATAACTTTTTAAGTTTTAAAGTTTTTTGAAAAAAAAAAAAAATGTCATCAATCTATACATCATTCTTTAAACAATGAAAAAAAAATCATTGTATGATTAATTTTACTTAGATTATGTTTGTCGTACACCAGGGTTTTTGAAAACAGCAATTAGGGCCAATAAAAAATGAATAAAAAAAATATTTAGAAAAAAATTATAAAAAAATATCCTCATCAAACTTCATTGTACTACACATCTTTCACCAAAAGGATTTAGAAAAATACTTTTATTTAGATCAAATTATGTTGGCCGTACACGTGCATGGTATGGTAAAAAAAAGTGACTTTTAAATAGTGGTTTTTAGAAATGCCTATTGAAAATTAATTTGTGTCATCTAGGTATTAAAATAAATTATATATTTAGAAACTAGACGCCGAGTACTACATTTCATATTACTAACTTTTTTTATGATTCAATATTAAAGTGCCTCAAATGTTCACGTCAAATGTGACAAATTCTGAAAATCAGGGAAAACACTTCCACTTTTTGGCCAAAAAGTGGACCCAACTTCTTGCACTGACCTAAATAGTCAGTCCAAGTTGAGATTTTCATAAAATTCTAAAAAGGGAGGAGGTGGCTGCCAAGTAGGATGCCACATAGATAGTTCTGGGTGAATAAAACTCACTCGAGTTTAACTTGGGTGAGTTTAACTCGAGCAAGCTCAATTCGCTTGAATCTAAACTTTTCTATTCAACCCCCAATTTGGTTGCCATAATTTTTTATTTTTATTTTTATTTTCAAATTGAAATAGCTTCATATAAATATTGGTTCATTTTTTCTTTTTTTTTCAATTCAAACATTAAGAGAAATACATGAAGCAGTTTTTTTTTGCAATAGAGGGTACAAATTTTTTTTTTAGTTTTTGTATCAATTCAATCATTTAGAGAAAACACACAAAAGGAGTTTTTTTGGCAATAGAGCCTACAAATTTTCAAGGTACAATAATTCTCAACTTGTCATTGATTAATTTTAAAAGTTTATGAGTGTATTTATTATTCATATATAATGGTCTTGAATAATAGATTAAAATCATGTAGAAATTGTGACTTAAATTTATTGGAATGTACATGCATGTGTATGTGTGTGTAGGTGAATTAAAACAAGCAATTTGTGATGGGGAATAAAAGAACTAGATCAAGGTTGTATGACTGAAAAAAAATATTTGGAAACAAACTAAATATGATGAATTTGAATTTAGTATCATCTAGTCAAGAACAACCCATTGAAACTATTGATGAATAAGTGCAAGAGCATGGTAATGAATAAGTACAAGAAGAAATTGGTATTGGTGATAGAAACTTTTTGTATGTAATGAAAAATCTTATGAAAATGGATGAGGATAAATCTTCACTCTAAAAGAATTTTGGATGAACTTTTTGAAGATAAATCTCTAATTGGAAGAGCATAATTATGTGCAAAGTTATTTAGACAAAAAGAAATGGCCCCTATTTTGGTGTTGTTAGGGGTTGATAATAAGAAAAAACCTTCAGATTTATTAAATCAAATAGTAGTTGAAAAGTTACAAGAAGCATTTGATTCTATTTAAACCAAGAATCAAGCTACTGATTTAAGTGTTGCATGTAGAGCATTGATGACTGTAATTTCTACTAAAAAATTATCACATGGAAGACAAGTTCAAGCAATTGCCAAAGTAATAAAT
Source organism: Cunninghamia lanceolata (assembly GCA_027924645.1). Lineage (NCBI taxonomy): Eukaryota > Viridiplantae > Streptophyta > Pinopsida > Cupressales > Cupressaceae > Cunninghamia > Cunninghamia lanceolata. The sequence goes on from BSBN01001281.1 coordinate 21,873,509, forward strand.
GTATCTAGGAAAACTATTCAAAGATATATCAAGAAGAGAAACATATTAGATGAAAAAATTGAAAGTAATTGGGTAATTATTTGTCGACTCACTCACAAAGATAGAATTCTAGAAGATGTAAAACAAAACATAATTGGATATTGGAACTACTCCCGTGTTTCTTCCAATAGAAGGGGCACTATACAAATAAAACATGAAAATGGTAAAAAAAATTCTCATTTAAAACATTTTATAGATACAACACAAAGTGAACTTTTTGAAGCATTCAAGAAAGAATTTCGATAGGTGAAGATTTGTCAAATGATGTTTAAGATTTTATGACTATGTTTCATATGTATGAATAAAGTACATGAAACTTGTTACTATTGAAATCATGTTGAATTTCATGTACACCTACAGTCATATAAAAATTTATGTCAATAGTTAATCCAAATATAGTTGAAGACAAGAGAAATCTAAAAGGTGAAAACACAAGTAAAATGCATGAAAACACACAAATTACACCTACTCCTACTCCTTGAAAAGGTTGAGGACTTAGCACCCACAAGCCCTATATTTACCCATGACTAATGCTTTCAAATGTGAAATGCTTGTAAACACTAATGCAAAACATAACCTAGCTATAATGGAGATGGTGTAGAGAAAATTTTTCATAATAACATTACACTAAAATTGGATGTCAAAATGGCTTGTGGAGGCTTTCATTTATAGGTAAATTGGAGGGGAGTTTGATCCAATGGTGGAGATTGATTGTTGAGATCAAGAGATGAGATTGACTATGAGATGGAGGGCTAGGATTTGATCAACAAATTTGGAGGGTGGAGAATAAAAATGAATCTTTTATTCATTTTGAGGAGGACTTAGCAATAAATGTGATTTAGATGAATGAGGAAATTTAAAATTAATTTCCTTGGGATGAGATGGAATTAAAAATTCTATTTTATATAGTGTTGTGAGAGACATGTGACACATGCTCATTTTTGGTCTCTTACATTTGTAAGCTAAAAAAATGGGTAGATGTTTTATCATGAAAATGGTAAAAACAAGTTGGAATGCTTATGAATATTTTGTAATTTTTAGTTTGTGAGTGTGGGAGAAGGTGTTAATTATGCTTTGACAAAGTTAATCAAGGTGATTAACATACTTAATGTGGTAGGAAAAAATAAATGGATGAGGTAATCAAGGTTTAGGATTAATTAAATAATTATTTATTTAATTAATCCAGGTCTAGGGGTCATGTAGCCTAGGGTAGCTAATTAAATAATCACTATTTAATCAACTAGGTTAGGGGTAGGCTAATTAGTAGGCTTGATTAATCAAATAAACATGATTTGCTTGATTAATTAGGTTTAAAGAAGAGGGAAAATTAATTATATATATATAGATATATTTGACATATTTATTTAATTACTTGGACGATGTTAGTAATGTGTAACTATTGAGTTAATTAAATTAATTCAATTTTATGGATGGATTGATGAGGGATGGATGAATGATTTAGGGGTAGGATGAAATAACTAATTTAATTAATTAATTGGATGAAGAATTGGTGTTGTGGATGATGTCAGAGGATAGTTAGATGGTTAAGAATTTCTTAGGTGTCTACATTTGCCCCTCTTTCACATGGTATCGTGACCTAGTAGGGATATGGCATCAGGTCAAAGAATTTGCCCTAGCTATTAGGAAGGAATAAAATGGATGAGGGATGCCCCCTCGAGAGGTTGGGTGAAAAAATTAAATTTTTTCAAGTGACCTCTTGAAATGAGGAAATGGTGGTGAAAATGGATAGAGGATGGAAAAATAGGTTGATAGGAAGAAAAATAGGCAAAAAAGGTTATGTTTTGCACCCTAGGGAGAGAAAAGTGTGTTGGAGGATGACATGGCATGCTATAAATAGAAAATGTGGGCCCAAAGTGCCACATTTGCACACATTAAGCTTATTGGATGAGAGGAGATAAGAGATTAGATGGCACAACCACCTTTCCCTCACTATGAGCATTGATCTGAGTGAGTGCACACCTACCTAAGATCAGCCTTGGCAGACCCATGAGTATGTTGACTATCCTTTACATTGTCCATTTGGAGTTTCAAGTCATTTATTAAACGAAAAATGAGTAGATTAGATGGACTTGTGCCATAACGTAGCCATTTGGTGCCATTTGCGGCCAAATTGGCACCATCCTCTAGATTGGTACCATAGGCCAATGGGAGGTTTTAGAAGTTTTGGCACCATTTTAAGAATTTCCTAGTGCCATCATCTAGTTTGGCACCATCTTGACATAGGGTTTTTTGGAGGAATGATGCCATTGGTGAAAGTTTCGGTGCCAAACTCTAGTTTAGTGCCACAGGTCAACTAATTAGAGGTTTAGTGCCATATTATGGTATTTTGGCACCATCTTCTAGAATGGAGCAAAACCTAGGGTTTGTGGTACCATGCTCCGGAATGGCGCTAGGGTTTTTTCATGTTTTATAGCATTTTGGCGTTAAACTCTAGTTTAGAACCAAATGTGAGAAAAGTGGTACCATCCTATGGATTGGTGCTAAAATAGGGAGAAGTGGCAACATCATGCAGATTGGTGCTAAAACAGAAGGAAGTGGCACCATTTTCTAGATTGGTGCCATATGGGTTAAAACTAGTGCCAAACGTTGTTGTGGAATGATAGGGGCTAGAAATAGTGCTGAAACACTAGATTAGAAGAAAGATTAGTTTTTTATGATAATTTTGTAGATGCAGATTGATGGGCATATTGTGAATTCATAGGAGCAATGAGTTCTTATAGTTATGAGGCTATTAGATGGCTTTGATCAGGCTATGTTAGCTAGATTAGGGAGATTGGGACTATGAGTATTGTTTGATATGCCCAACATATGGGCACATAGGTCCATGATGATGACCCTAGTGGAGTGATGGAGGAGTGAGGCGTGCTCCTTCCTACTACCTACAGGTGAGATCATGATCACCTTAGAGGATGTGTGGAGGATTTTGGCATTGTCGATTGCTGGAGTGAGGCCTACATATGATATTAGTAGAGGGTGAGCAGCCTTAGATAGGGCATTTTCCCTAGGTTACCCAGTTCTTACAGTAGATCAATGGTAGATGAGCTATGCTCAGATGTTGGCGGCTAGACTAGACAACTTTACACTAGTTTTGTGTGCATTGATTGGGAAAATTGTGATGCCAGATCGATGCATGCAAGGCTTCTCGATTGGCTGTGGTGAGGAGATTGATAAGACAGTTCAACATGAGATGATGTATGCATGGGGACCATGTATGTTAGGGCAATTGTACCATGAGATGCACACTATTGTGTTTCACTTGGATGGGGCTTTATCCACTGGGATGACACTGCTACATGTGTGGGCCTTCGAGCACATAGGCATCACGAGGTTGTAAGGAGCTCTATTTTAGGCATGGTTCGAGGCATTCATATTTTGCTACGTGGTACTGATTCAATATTCTTATGTTGGGCAGCTCTAATCTGGCAGCATATTTTTGATGACTTGGTATGTATTGTGTGGCATCAATATATCAGAGTGGAGACCTGGGAAGATGATCATATCCATATCATGTATACCTTCCAGGTTAGGTACTTGATAGGCCAAGATCATACCATTGGTACGTATCTCACCTCATGGGTGATGAGATAGTTTGGGTTACCATAGGACTTGCTGTAGGTGATGGCAATTTTTGTGAGGATGATGCATGATGTCAGATGGCTAATGCATATACAACCCTAGGTGGATATTTAGGATATTGCAAGACTGCAGCCTATGTAGTGGGATTGGAGGAGTACCATGGTTGATATATAGACCACCTTAGATTATGATCAATGGTGGGTAGTGTGGAGGTCAATCTGCTTGACAGATCCTGTGGTTGAGCCAAATATGATAGTGGAGGAGGGGGACAAGTGGGATGAGGTTTGGGAGGAGAAAGTGCTGGAGGAGGTAGATGTTGATGAACGAGATGGCATTTGCATTTTAGTTTCAACAAAAATAGAGCAAATATTGGGGAGAGGACGATAGTGGGGATAGTGGAGTCCTCAATGGTAGCAAGCACCTCTACAAGATCCACATTAGGTGCAGCAGCAATAGTAAAAGGTACAAGTAGGACAGATGGCACTGCCATGGTAGCAAGGGTAGAGGTAGGCACCACCTCAGGCACCACCCTAGTAGCAAGTATAGAGGGGATAGATGCCACCACTACTTGCATCGTAGCAATAGCAGCACAATCCTAGGTAGGCACCACCACAAGCACCACCCCAGCAACAGATCAGACCATAGATGCAAGTGCAATAAGTACCCGTAGCCTATAGGGGGCCATTTATAAGGGATGCAACTATAGACGAAGGGATTTTAGGGGTAGTACCTAGTCCTACTCTATGTACTCATGCTGGGTGTCAACATACTTGAGCTGATGAGGAGGAGGATGCTGAGACCCTACTGGCCTAGGTGGCCAATTTGGAGGACATAGTGACTTGCCAGAGGCAGAAGCTTGCCCAATTAAAGGGAGTAGCTTAATTTCTTGATGGAGGTAGTGGGGGAGATGGAGATGGTCAGATTAATGTGTTGTAGGCATAGATAGGGCAGCTACAAACCCAGGTGGGGCAGTTGCAAGCATAGGTGGCTGAGGTAAAATCAGAGAGAGACATAGAGAGGTCAATTTGTCATGATGTAGAGGAATAGGTGGGAGATTTATAGACAGAGGTTACCTGACTATAGGAGATGGTAGCTGGGACTAGCATTGGCCATATTTACTCAGACTTCTTGTAGTGTATTCAGTAGTTGCAGGACCAACTCTTAGAGAAGCATTTGCGAGATGAGTACTACTATGGTGCTTACTATGTTGCAGTTTTGGAGGATCATTGAGTACCTGGTTATAGTCATAAGAGCGGGTCAAGGATGTCTGGGTAATACAGGTCTAGGAGATCTCAGCAATCTGTGCAACAACCTCAGGCACCTCCATAATAGCCACCTTAATAGACACCACATCAACCACCTCAGCAACAGTAGTAGCAACCGTGCCTTGGGTCTCCTACCAACTCTGTAAGGGGGTGATCAGCCCAGGGTTGATAGTTTATATACTGATGTATTTTTAGCCCTTATGGTGTTTATGTATCATGACATTGTATTATTATTTTAGTGGTGATGTACGTTATGGATATTTATGATATGATGGTTTATGCATTTGTGGATGTTTATGATATGATGGTTTATGCATTTATTGATGTTTATGATATGATGTAGATGATGTATTTATGAGAATGATAGATGGATTATTCTTTTATGGATGGTATTTATGGGTATTTATGATGTGATGCATATAGATGTGATGTTATGGATATTATGGATGTGTTATGATGATGTTATGGATTGCATAGATATATGAAATATGCTTTATAAATGGTTATGGATGTTATTTTATTATGGATGCATTTTCTATTTCTGTATGTGATGATATGGATGGAATATATGCTCAGATTAATAAACATATATTATATATGATGAAAAATGAAATGGACATGTAATGATTATGTATGTGATGGATAAATGGGTGAATGGATATGTTATTTAATGACTTAATGAAATAAATAATAATGGATGTTATGATTAAAAATGTTTAATGGCAAAATGGATTAATGATAATGAATAGATAAATGATGAATTCTAATGTAATGGATAAATTGTAAACAATGAAATGATAAATAACATGGTAATGGATAAATGTAATGGTAAAATGATAGGTGACTATGATGATGCAAATGGACAAATGATGAAATGATTAATGCAATGGTGATGGATAAATGTAATGGTTAATAAAATGGATGAATGATAATGGGATGGGAAATGGGATGAGTTGATCCTATAGTTGCATGTCATGATACATGTGATGTTCTTTGAACCCTGGGCAATGGGGTTAGGTATTTGGGGTAGGTTTAGGGATGGTTGAAATAGGTTTAGGGATGGTTGAGATAGGTTTAGGGATGATTGGGATACTAGGACACCTAGACACCAAGTTGTTAGAGGGGTCTTGTTGGAATGGGTGAAGTATGTAGAGTTCATTTGTTTGATTGTGGAGGATGTTAGATTAGGTGGGTTATGCTAGAGTGGGTGAATGGATGGGGGGAGTTGAATCATTTTAAATTCTAAGTCCAGATAGTGTGTTGATTGGTTGGTGATAGAAAGGAGGATGGGTAAGCTAGGTAAAGTACTTGCATTGACATTATTGAGAGCATTTCTAGGTTTATTATAGAAAAAGAGGATACTTTTTCACCAAGGTATGAAAAGACCAAGATGATGATATAAATCCATCTTTGCATGGACTAGACTCACAAACAATAGGTTGGTCTCATGCATGTCCAAGGTAGTATAACATTCCCTAGATCAGGGAAGGGGACTCATAGCATAAGTTCTTTAGTGCAAAGAAGGTATGATTAGCCTTATATGCAAATATAAAGAAATATGCTAGAACTGACCCTACATTTTCAAGGCATGAATATTCTTCTTGGAGTAATGAAATCAACCAACAAGCACGGCACACAAAACAATGACCATGTACATTCTAGGTGTTTTCCACCATGTACCATGATATAGTGAGATCAAGGTAGCTTTGGAATGATCCCTAGAACAAGAGAAAAAATAAAAATCAATAATCAACAAGACCAATGAACCATACAAACAACCATTGTATCTCTTGCCAAGATAAGTGTTGATAAGATTGATGGATTCTACCTGTTATAGGAATGATATATCCGTTAAGGTGAGAATTAGTTTGATGTTGTTGGAGAAATTTTGAAAGGTGGGTAAAAGGATAGTAGGCCATATGTGATGATTATGATTGGTTTATTCATTGATGATTTTTGCGTAAGATGTGATGTTTTAGCATTATGCTTAGCATGTGTATTGTTTGGTGAATTTAGTAAGCTTAGAAGATAGGAATCATCCAAACAGGTTGGATAGGTACATCTTATATACCTCAGTACTGGATACTTCCTTTGTATTCCAGATTGCCTACATACCCTATGTCCATGGGATCAAGGTATTTTAAGATGTGGGTGAAATGAATATGTAGTTCTAGTTTGACTTGATGATGTGGGAATGGTTTAGGATAGATATGATGATGGTGGAATATGATGTGTTGAGTGTGATGATGATACAGGATTATTTTTAGACTTTTGTAATTTTGTGATTTTTTTGGAGTTTTGTGGATTTTGAGACATTCTTTGGATTTTTGGTTTTTTCTAATGTTTTTGGTTTTTTGAAGTTTTGTATTGTTTTTGGATATTTTTTGGATTTTCTATTGTTTTTGGGTTTTGGGGATTTTGTATTGTTTTTGGATTTTTTTGAAATTTGAGTTGTACAAGAAGAGCTTACAAGGATCTTCATTTCATGGATTGGCTCTGTGTAGGATAATGTAGGGTAGGTGATTTTATGTTTTAGAATTTTGAGCCATGGGATGCATGTGATGTGGAAAGTTATGATGGATGAGAGTGCTTATTAGATGGTAGAACTAGCCACTACACATGGTGCCTAAGATAGGTTTTCACTATGGTACTTATCTACAGCATCACCGAAGCGATTTTCACCATTGGATGACTTTATTGCACTCAAGTTTTTCTTTATTTTTTGATTTTTTTGATTTTTTTGATTTTTTTATTTTTTGTATTTTTTAATTTGGGATAATCAATGGGTTATGCATAGAACCTTTTGAGGTGAATGAGGTTCATGGGTTCATCTAGAGCATGCCCCTCAGGTGTTGCAAGCTGATATGCTCCTGATGCAGCATTCAACATACACTCAATACAATTTTGCCATTAATCATGTGAGAGCCAAAGATTTGAGGACTGGAACATAAATAAACTTCTATTCATCAACTCTACCACTACAATAAGAGAAAACTCTCTTATATCCAAGAAAACAAAAAAATACTTTTTTTGCAGATTTTGACAATTGTCAGATTTTGTCATTTTAGGTAATTTTACAATCATATCTTGAGAATCTAGTTTTTTCCCAAAAGATTCCTAAAACTAAGGTAGGATGAAAAGCCAACTAATATTCTAAATTTGAAACATAAGTTTCAATTTATTACAAAAGCAACTTTTTAAAAATCTAAAAAAATACTAATTTGCCATTTTCAGGGCCAAGATGAAAGTTTCAAGCCCCAAAAAAGTGCCAAGATGAGGTCCAACCAACTAGGGTGGGTTGGGAAACCATTGGCCACCTCATAACACATCCACCTATAAAATTTTATAGAAAACCCACATCCAAGTCAAAAGTTATGACCTCTGAAAGTCCCTACATCATTCTCCTCGGGTTGAAAAGAATGCAACTCCTACAAGTGACTGTCTTTGAACTACTGCCACTTGACTAGATCCAACCACTATACTATTGATAACTGAGAGGGGGGGTGAATAAATTATCCTAATTATTTCTTCTTCTTGAACTTTCTTATTAATCAATGCAGTATCAAATCAAACAAGCAAACATAACCATGAAAATAGAGATACACATGACACAATATTTTTGATGTGGAAACCCTATTAAGGGAGAAAACCATGGGGTGATTAACCCAAAGATTATTCTCTATTAGAAGAATAAGGAAATACAAAATGGCACTTGCCAATTAGGGCTCACTGCCCAAGCACACTGCTCACAAGGAGGCACACTACCTGCAAAGAGACACACTATCTACAAAAGAGTGTTATACAATACTTGAACTAATTGGTAGCATCTGCAAATGCTGGAGTCTAGTTCCAGTTAGGCTCAGTAAATTGATCTGCTGCACTTCATCTTTCCTTTTCAATTAAGCTTCTTTCCTTTCACATACCAGACCTTCCTTACTGCTTCTGCTTTGTACTTCTACTTCTATTTGTACATGAACAACAACAACAACACTCACAACTAAATTCATCATGTATATATATCCGCACAAGTAATTTCATCACCTTTCAAGTCGGCACCTAGAGTAGTCAATCTTTTCACTAATTCTGATCTATCAGCTGAATCCTTGCACATCAAGTAATGCGGATCAAGTATATGCTTGTAAGAATCATTAATCATGTTGGCCAAACATGTTTCATGCCTTCATAACCTTTACCACAATTAGTAACTCATCTGGAAAGAAGTCTAATGTTCAGTCAGTCAGTTCTTCCTCTGTTCACACTATCACTCAGGAATCTGGTACTCAACTATCCATATCTTTTTCCTCGTCTATTACCCAAGGCTAAATCCTTGGAATATACCACTCAAGGTAGTCCTCTTGACTTCCCCAAATCCGTACTGTACCAAGATACTTCCTTTGAGAGATCTAGACCTGTCTGTCAGACCTTGCCACATGCTCTGTTCTTGTTTACCGAACCATAACATTCTTCACTCTGACTTCCGGTAGAGACACACCATGTCCTGCGGATGTGTGGGATAAACTTTGTTGCCATCAATGATAACAATCATGAATCCATATAGTGTCTCTTGCCAACAATCTCCCCCTTTGGCATTGATGGCAACACTTAGTGAAAAATGACTAAGTGTTTACACTATGCTCCCCCTTGGCTGATGCTCTTTCTTTATATACATTTTCTGGAGCTCCCCCTTAGTTGGATTCCTCATTTTTCACTGCTCCTCACTCCCCCTTTGACATCAATGGCAAAGGGTAGGGTCCGTATACCAAAAATTTTAAAATTTTAACTATACTTAGCTGCATAAGTATATATATATGTGGAATACTTACATAAACTATAGTATGTCTGCAAAAGTTGTTTTCAGTTGGATGAGTTCTGCAGGCCAACTTTGCTTCATTCTATCCAAAAATGAGAGGTGACCACTCAACAAAAACACAAAAGCTTCTGCCTTCTTAAGATCTGTTGGATCATTGGTCTAGGTGGTAGTCTGAGCATCACTTATGGCCTCATGCATGGCCTCTAACTTAGGGATAATAATCCTTCTAAGTTCACCCATCTGGTTAATTATGTTCTTCCTTTCCTTCTCAAAATTTTTTATTGCATTTGTGATTGCAATAGTTTGACACTCTTGATTTACTATGGAGGAAGAGAGAGGATCAAAACTTTGAGACAAACTTAGTAGTTTATCCTCTTCCTCTTTTATTTTCTTCTCAATTTCTACTATTGCTTTGGACCAGGAAATACAAAATTTGTATACTTCACCACCATCCTTGAGAGCATTTTCTAAGATCTTTATCCCAATACTCATATTTCTCCTATCATTAATGATTAATCCTTGTACCTCTGAGAATCTCTTATCCAAAAACTCCTTCTGGACCTTTTCTTTAGCTAATTTTTCTAGAGAATCAAAATGTGTACTAACACCGCTAACTAAGGTTTTGAGATTACCGGAAGAGGAGGCTGTGGGATCCTTCTGAAAAGATGGTATGATCTTTTCCAGCACTCCGGATGTAGCTTCTATCAACTCACAGTCTTCCATATGAGACTTGAGGATTTTTTCATTAGCCTTAGCATTTGCAAATGAAGCTATTTTCATTGTCTGTACCGAAGAAAGAGAATCAAAATTGAATGGACCTTGTAGAAGCTCCAGTTCATCAATCTCTATTATTTCTTTGCTCAGGAATTCTTGGATAGTTTGTGCAGTGTCTCTTGCCGGAGACAGATGTTTCTTCTCTTTTGCAGTCTTGGAGTTGTCCTTTGGAGTTTTCTCTCCTTTTACATTCCCATCAGTTGTGGTTTTCTCTGCTAAAGTCTTCTATCCCTTTGCAACCTTTGCACTGTCACCTTCTTTTTCCTTCACCTCTGCTTCTTTCTCCTATAATTTTTCTTCTTCTTTGGATCCAGAGACTGTAGGGGAAACCAGAGGAGAAATGTTAGTCTGTTTAGGGCCCACCTCTTCTGTCACTTTCTCAGAAGTTTCTTCTTCAACACTTGTGGCTGAGGGATCAGTACCCAAGTCCTCTACAATAGGAAGATTAAATCTTTTGAAGGCCTTCCAGAGGATCTCTTCTGTATCCTTGGCCACCTTGTCAGTCTCACCAAGCATGAACTGATTCATCCTTGCTTTGCTCCTAAACTCATCCTTGCAGTCTTTGAATACCATGTTCATTGTCTTGGGATCAATTGAAGGATATAGCTGAATAGCTATCTGTTCCCAGATCTCAAGGTCTTTTGTCATGGCATTGGTCTTTCTCATTTCCAACTCCTTTTCTAGACTTTTAGGAATTAAAGAGATAATTTCAATAAAAGCTTTGTTGTAAATGTTCAAGAACTTAACTATGGCTTCCTCCAGAATCTTTTTATCTGCTTCATTATAATCATCATAGAATTCTGTTAGGGATTGAAGGTTTCCATCCATAGTGACTGCTTTTACTACATCATCTAAGGAGAGAGTAGGTTTTTCAACAAATTCCTCTTCCTTCTCTTCTTCTCCTTGACCGGTAGAGTGTTTACCAGATGATTTCTTCTTCTGTTTCTTTATCTCCTTTACCCCCTCATCTGATTCAGTTTCCTCTTCATCTTTTTGATTTGTATAAGCCCTTGTGGCTTTTATTTTAGACTTTTTCTCTCCTTTACTAGATGTCTAACCTTCTGGTTTTGATGTTTTTGAGCTTTTGGTTGTGACAGGTGTAGATCCTTTTGATGATCTGGTCTGGGTTGAGGTTTCCACCAGAGTACTTTTCTTGCTTTTCTTTTCTGCGTCTTTCTTCTCTTCCTCAGCCTTTCGCCTCTTTTCCCAGTTGGCATCAAGTGCCTCCTTTGAGATGCCAAAACCTTTTGCCACTTCCTCAACTTCTTTTCTTACCTTTCTTTTGATTTCTGGTTGCCTCAGTTCCACATGAACCTTTATACTCAGCTCCTCAAAGGTTCCAAACCTTTCTACTTTTGGATCCTTTGGCTGACTTAGCATGTGTTGAACATGCAGCTCCATTATTTGTTCATCAACTTCATACCCCATGGGTATGATCTAGATGGTCCTTGGTTCTACTGCCTCCATTAGGCACTGATCAGTATCTACCATAAAGCATACTGTATCTTTGTATTTTTCAACAAGAGAGTGGGGAATTCTTTCTCTTGCATGCATCATGCTCTAGAAGTTTTTGAAGTATCCCCACAGGGCTGAATTTCTTGCTTTAGCATCCCCAAGCCCATGTAAATAGTCTCTAATTTGAACTACTACCAGTTTGTCATTCTCCCATGCCCATCCACTTGATCTAGGCAACTCATTCATGAAGTAGAAAAACAAACATGAAATTAATGCACCAAATTTGAAAGAGTTTTTCTTATCCTTTTTGATCTTTTGTATGTTTTCCATTAGTTGGCTCAAAAGAAATTTCACAGAGATCATATTCTGCATTTTTCCTCAGCATCTCACAGGCTGTATATATTGCAGTTCTGGATACTAAATTTTCCCTACTAGAGTGATATATCTTGTAGCCTATTATCATAGATGCAAATTTGATGTCCGGGTCAGTAATATCTTCTATAGTCATTGACCTCTTATCAAACTTTGATCCGGTGGCCTCAGTTACAATGTTGTTTTTGACAAATTTGAGGATAGGTATCCCTCCGGAGGAGTATAAACCAGTTACTACCCTAATTGTCTCCTTTGTGATTTTGCAAGGTCTATTCAGCCATAGGAAGTTGTCATGCATCCTACTCAACATGTACCAGACCCATTCATCTTCTTCAAAGCAGGGGAAATGAATGAATTGATCAAAATGTTTCTCTTGGATGCCCTTATATTCTGGTTTAAGCTCAAATGAATCATCTAGTAGTTGTTTATGATAGATATCTCTTAGTTTGAATTCCCTAAATTCTTTAATACTCGCATGTATGTAAACCCTAATATCTTCGGTGCGCAACATGCCATACGGAACACTAGAGAAGGCTCCTAGGGGATCTACCTCCAGGGATTTGTATGGATGTTTCTTGAATGTGGGGTGAGGTCTATCAGAGATCTTAACTATATTTGGAGTAGCCATTTTTCAAAAGATTTGCAGTGAGATATTGAAAATGGAAAATACCTTATGCGCCTTTGATTACATGGAGTTGGTTGGATTGATTTCTGGATGTAATGACTTCTGCAAGTGATCTTCGATGAACTTGATGAATTTTGTTACAGAGCTCCACTTTTCATTTCTTCTTGAGTGCAGAATGAACAAGTGATTAATGAGAAAACCCTTATATTGCTCCGCAAACCCTAATATCAGACTGCAATAAATGCTTGACCTACATTATTCTGGTTTGCCTTCTTCAGATGACTTGAGGAACTGGATCTGTCCAGATCTATGAACATTATGCGGATCTTCCAAACCATGAACAAATCAAGATGACACATCACAAGGACATCCCAAACACTCTGACCAATCTATACAATAGGACAATGCACTTCCGGATCTCACCAGACCTTTTTGTAACCCTCTGTCACTCCAGAGCATCTCACGGAACTGGTTCTACTCAATCGATCACAACTTCTTCACATCTTTATGCGAACCTCTAAAATCTTAACTGGATCATCTCAAGACTCATATCTACAAACCCTTTGATTTGCATCCTCTTCTTGTGCCAATTCTGGCACTACTTGACTGGCTGGGGGAACAAGGTTTTCTTTGTGTCTCCCCTTGAGCCAGAGCTCACCTTTTAATTTCTGAAAGGAATATCAGCACCAAAGTCTGGTGTGGATCCAACCTCTATATTCTCTATACTTTTCTTCACCCAAATCTTTCTCATCTCACTTTTAACTTCATCCACATTCACTTTTTGTTTACCCTTATCTTGATTTTGATTATGATATACCGGACCTCTTTTGTCCTGATTCTTGTTTCTACAGAATTTTACACTGTGACCATATCTATTGCAGATTTGGCAAACAACATTTCTTTGCATATTTGACTGATATCCTTTTGATCTACATTGATTAGCCATATGACCTATTCTATTGCATGCAAAGCATCTACCGTTGAATGATTTGTTCATTTGCATATTTCTGCATTCATGAGATTTATGACCATACCTTTTGCAGTTAAAACATTGTCTGGAGAAGGAAGAATTAGTCTGATTCATTCTCTTTCTGTACTGATTAGCTTTGTGACCAAAGAGATTACAGCTATGGCAGTATCCATTGAAAGATGGATATCTTTGAGCATTGGGCTATCTTATCAGAGGTCTTCTAGGCCTGTTCCTTCGATTTTCTAATCCAAAATTCTTCTGACCAGATCTAGAGCTTTCTCCTTTCTCATATCCCAAACCACACTTGTCATCTACCCTTTTTTGACTTCCAAGAAGAACTTCAAGTTGAGCAAAACTTATTTTGAATTTCTCTTTATATTCATTTGCTGATTGAAGATCCCTTTTTAGAGAGACATTTTGATCCTCAAGTTTTTCTTCATTTTCTTTAGCATCTTCAATATCAGATTCAAGATGTCTGATAATTCTATCCATTTGGTGGCAATCTTCTAATTTCTCCTTGAGAGATTGTCTTAGATTATCTTCACTTTTTCTTTTCTCTTCAATCTCTTGTGTAAACTTTATAACTCCTGATTCCATTTCATGTCTTACTATAATGACTTCTTTTGATAACTTTTCATTTGCATCATTAGCTTCACCTTGTCTTGCCAATTGCTAAAGTAGCCCCTTTCTCTTTTTCGTAGAGAGACTTAATTTGTCTTTTAGTTCTCTCATGAAATCATCAGCCTGTTTGAGTCTTTCCTTTAATTCATTGACTTTAGAGTTTGACTATTCAAGATCCTCAAGGGCAGTCTTGAGTTGCTCCTTTAAACCATATGTATCTATTTGGATTCCCTAGATCTTCCTCAAGCTGTTAGACTTTGTTAGGAAGAACCTGGCTCTGATACCAATTGTTGATAACTGAGAGGGGGGGTGAATCAGTTATCCTAATTATTTCTTCTTCTTGAACTTTCTTATTAATCAATGCAGTATCAAATCAAACAAGCAAACATAACCATGAAAATAGAGATACACATGACACAATATTTTTGATGTGGAAACCCTGTTAAGGGAGAAAACTATGGGGTGATTAACCTAAAGATTATTCTCTATTAGAAGAATAAGGAAATACAAAATGGCACTTGCCAATTAGGGCTCACTGCCCAAGCACACTGCTCACAAGGAGGCACACTACCTACAAAGAGACACACTATCTACAAAAGAGTGTTATACAATACTTGAACTGATTGGTAGCATCTGCAAATGCTGGAGTCCAGTTCTTGTTAGGCTCAGTATACTGATCTGCTGCACTTCATCTTTCCTTTTCCCTTAAGCTTCTTTCCTTTCACATACCGGACCTTCCTTACTGCTTCTACTCTGTACTTCTACTTCTATTCACACATGACCAACAGCAACAACACTCACAAGTAAATTCATCGTGTATATATATCCACACAAGTAATTTCATCACCTTTCAAGTCGGCACCCGGAATAGTCAATCTTTTCACTAATTCTGATCTGTCGGCTGAATCCTTGCACATAAAGTAATGCAGATCAAGTATATGCTTGTAAGAATCATTAATCATGTTAGCCAAACATGTTTCATGCCTTCATAACCTTTACCACAATCAGTAACTCATCTGGAAAGAAGTCTGATGTTCTGTCAGTCAGTTCTTCCTCTATTCACACTGTCACTCAGGAATCTGGTACTCAACTATCCATATCTTTTTCCTCATCTATTACCAAAGGCTAAATCCTTGGAATATACCACTCAAGGTAGTCCTCTTGACTTCCCCAAATCTGTACTACACCAAGATACTTCCTTTGAGAGATCTGGACCTATCTGTTGGACCTTGCCACATGCTCTATTCTTGTTTACCAGACCATAACATTCTTCACTCTAACTTCCGGTAGAGACACACCATGTCCTGCAGATGTGTGGGATGAACTTTGTTGCCATCAATGACAACAATCATGAATCCATATAGTGTCTCTTGCCAACATATACTTCCCACTTTATAATCTACATGCTGTTTGTTAGAGACAATCCTTCCCACTATACTAAATACTTGGTGTACTACCCTTGCCAAGTGTAGATAGTGTTCTTATCAAGAACCTGTGCAATCTTTTCCTTTTTATGGGGAATGTGGTGGTGCCATGCCACTTCTAGTTGACTATCTTTAGCATCATCCTCACCATGGAATGCATATAAATCATAAACATTAAACATAGGAGAAATATTGAGATCATCTAGTAAACTGACCTCATATGCATTATCATTGATCTTCTTTGTAAGTTTGAAAGGACCAATTTTCTTGTACTTCAACTTGTGGTATATTCTTGTAGGAAACCGCTCTTTTCTCAAATATACCATCATTAAGTCACCTTCATTGAATGTCTGATGTCACCTACTTGCATCCACTATATTCTTTTACCTCTCATTACTATTCTACAACTTCTGTCTCACTTCTTTCTGCAACTATTGAAGGCATTCTGCAAATGCTTCCCCATCATCACTGACCCTATCTTTCATTAGTATCTGTACCAAATCTAGAACACCCTGAGGATTCCTGCCATACACAATCTAGAAAGGGGACTTTCCCATTGATTTGTTAACAAAACTATTATAGGCAAATTCAACCTGGGGTAATGCTAAGTCCCATTGTTTTGGCTTTTCTCCAACAATACACCTCAACAAATTTCCCATACTCCGATTGACTACCTTTATTTGCCCATCCATTTGAGGATGATAGGCACTACTAATCTATAACTTGGTCCCCATCTTCTTCCTTAAAGTTCTCTAGAAATGACTGACCCATAGCTAGCTATGATGACATATGGTCCCAACCAATTAGGCTCAAACTTTCCTTTGTTGTGATGCTCTTGTAGGCTTCTCTGATTCTCTATAAGGACAAGGTTGCCTATCTCAAACTTATGGTTCTTGATCTTTTTGTTGTTGATCTTGCATAGGTGGTTTTGATAGGCTTGAATGTAATTAAGAGCATCCAAGCATTTTTCATCTAGTAGCTCTAGCTCATTAAGTCGTGCAATTTAGTACTCCTCCTCAGTGATTATATTCTACAATGAAATCTTAAGTGAAGGGAGCTCAACCTCAATAGGTAAAATGGCTTCAGAACCAAATACTAATGAGTATGGTGTGGCTCCTATGGGTGTTTGAATGCTTATGCAATAGTTCCACAGGGAAGGGTTAAGCTAAAGGCACCAGTAATGGCCAACTTCATTAACTATCCTTTTTAGGATGCATAAGATGGTTTTGTTAGAAGCCTCAACTTGACCATTACCTTGAGGATAATATGGTGCGGTAAAGTGATGTTGGATATGGAATTTCTGGCATAGGGTGTGGACTTCTTGGTTTTTAAATGGTTTCCCGTTATCTATGATGATGGAGAATGGAACACCATAACAACATATTATGTAGTGGAGGATGAATTTAGCAATTTGGATGCATGTGGTAAAAGTGAGTGAAATAGCTTCTACCCACTTGGTGAAATATTCGGTAGCGGTAATGATGAATTTGTGGCCATTGGATGAAGGTGGGTGATTTTTTCCTATGAGGTTGAGTCCCCACTGTGAAATGGGACAATGGGTTGTTATCAGTTGCAAGTCTTATGAAGGTGCATGGATGAGATTACTGTGTTGTTGGCATGGTAGACATTTCTTCACAAAGCAGTAAGCATCTCATTCCATGATTGGCCAATAGTACCCTATCCTCAAAATTTTCTTTGCTAAGGTAGGTCCATTAGAGTGTGCCCCAAAAATGCCTTCATGTATGTCTTGCAAGGCCATTTTCGCTTCCCTAGAGTTGAGACATCGTAAAAGAGTACTATCAAGACGTTTTCGATAGAGGGTATCTCCTATGAGGGAAAAATGGGAAGCTTGGTAGATGAAGGTTTTTCATTGTATGGATGATAGATTAGGTGGTAGGATGCTGTCATGGAGGTATATGTAGGCTTCTTCATACCAAGGAGATAATGGACCAATGATGTCACATACTAACTCAGATTATGGTACAACATAGGTCAGCATTGGTAATTCTTCAATCAGGAACTCACACTTTTTGTTGTCCTTTTTCATGTTGACCAAGGATCCTATAGTGGCCATAGCATCTGCTTATTTGTTATTCAACCTTGGAATTTGTTCAAAATGGTTATCATGGAAATAATCTTTGAAATCATCTACCATCCTTTTGCATGGTAGGAGTTTGTCATTCTTTGTCTTATACTCATTCTTAACCTATCTGATGACTAACTGGGAGTCTCCATAAACTATCATCTTTTCAATTTTCCATTGAATGGCCATGCAAAGTCTTGTAATGAGGGCCTCATACTCTGCTATATTATTTGTGAAAGGAAATGTAATTTTATAGGATTTTGGAATAGTGTCTCCTTGAGGGGTGACAAACAAGATGCCTGCCCCTGAGCAATGATGTGTGTAGGATCCATCAAAATATATTTTCCATGTATCTATTATTGGTACTATTTTAAATATGGACTCATCTACAAATTCTACAAGTATTTTCTGTTATGTTGGAATAGGTGCATCGACCAATTGATTGGCAATCACTTCTCCTTTGATAGATTTTCTTTCTATGTACTCAATGTCAAACTCACTTAGGATCATAACCCAATTAGCCATTCATCTTGTGAGAGCTGCTCTAGTCAGTGGATATTTAAGCGGATCAATCTTGGCAATGAGCTTTGTCTTGTTTTTGAGCATGTAATGTCTTAACTTTTGGGAAGTGAAGACAATGGAAAGACATTCTCATTCAATAGAAGTGTAATTCAGCTCATAGGTCACTAAGGTACGACTGATATAGTATATAGCTCTTTCTTTTCCTTGTTCATTATGCTATGATAGAAAGGCCCCTATCATTGTATCTGTTGTTGAGATGTATAGAAGAAGGGGTTGTCGTTGTTTTGTTGGAATAAGAATGGGTGGATTAGCAAGATATTACTTTACTTGTTCAAAGGCACCTTAGCACTGATTATCCCATACAAATGCTATATTTTTTGGAGAAGATGCTGAAATGGTTGACATTTATCTACAAGCTGTGCTATGAAGTAGTGGATGGACTGATGTTTCCCTTGGAAGCTTTGAATTTGTTTGAGTGTCTTAGGTGGGGGCATTTCCACTATATCCTTAACCTTAGCAGGGTTAACTTTTGTTCCCCTTCTTGACACAATGTATCTTAGGAGTTTTCCAGAGGTGACCCCAAAGATGCATTTCTTGGGATTTAGCCACACTTTGTATTTCTCTAATCTGTCAAATATTTTAACCAACACATTTAATTGATATTCCCTTATCCTTGATTTTCCCAGTAGATCATCTACATAATCTTCCATTATGTTGTGGAAATGGCCATGGAAGATAATTGTCATGGCCCTCTAATAGTTAGCTCCTACATTTTTCAACCCAAAGGGCATCAGAATCTTGTAGTATGTTCCCCATGGACATATAAAAGAGGTCTTATGTTAGTCCTCTTCGGCTATCTTGATTTGGTTGTATCCAAAATATTTGTCCATTAAGGACAACATCTTATGCCCCGTGGTGAGATCCATGATGATGTCTATGTTGGGTAGTGGAAAGTCATCTTTAGGGCAAGCCTTATTAAGGTCTCTAAAATCTGTGCAGTAACAAATACCCCTAGTGACTTTGGCTACTAGAATAATATTTGATACCCATTTGAGATAGTTTATAGGGTGAATGAATCCCACATCTAAGAGTTTCTTGAATTCTACTTTCATGAGGAGTGCTACTTGGGGATTCATTTTCCTTAGCTTCTGCTTTACTGGGTTCACATCTGGATGTACTACAAGGTGATGGACAACTAGAGTAGGATCTAATCTTGGCATGTTGGCATATGTCCATGCAAAGTAATGACTCGTCTATTTGAAAAAAAAGATAAGAAATCATCTTGTTCTTTTGTTGTGAGGGATTTTTCTCAAAATGTGATCTTAGGTGTCTCTTTTATTCCAAGAATCATCTCGTGTGATGCTTCAACTAGGATTGGTGATCTTTCTTGATATAGCTCTAATACTTTGGGGAGGTCCATCTTCTCATCTCCTAGTGCCTCATGGAGGTTTTCACTAGGTGATGCATCCTTTATTTTGACTTTTTCTTCATTTGAAAGTGCCACTAGGTGGTTTTCACTAGGGGATGTTATTTTTATTTTCATATTTTTGTGACTAAGAGTTTGGGTTGTCTCCCTAAGGTGTGTGGATGTGTTTAGCTCCATGATGTAGCTGACCCTATGATCTACAAGTGGAAAGTGATCTCTAACCCCCATCATTTTGGCTATTGCTTCGTCATTTTGTGTGACATCAATGACGGGAGGTCCTCATTGGTCCCAATCTATGAGTTGGAGATAAACAAGAGGTAGGTCATTGGATGTAGATGGAATGGTGTTTAAGGTGTAGATGGTGTATATGGATGATTCAAAGATCTTGGAAAAGTCATTGAAAGAGTCTTTATGGTCCTCTTCATTGATGTTATCTACTATGGGGACAACAATAGTGACCTCACATAAGATATACACAACATCAGTGGGAGTAGTCTCTTGTTTTCCATACCCTAACCCATTGAGATATGGATTTCTTGTTTCTTGGATGGGCTCAACAATTCCTTGTTCATGAAGGCCTATACCACCTTGTCCTCTATAGCAAATATATTTAATAATTTTGAGACCTTTTCCATAGATCTCGGTTAGGAGAGTAGGAGCCTCTTGATTTTCTTCTTCTTTGTATAGCTAAGAGGATATGTCTTCGATAACATCTTGTTCAAGGAGGTGCCTTTTCTTGAAGGTTGGTGATGGCTTGCATTTGATGACAACCATAGAAACTTCATCTTCTTTAGGAGTACCAAATGTCTTAGGGGATGGTGGTAGTAGGCCCACACAAAATGTGCCATGTAGGTCATACTCACCACATGCCATGTCACTTATCTTGATCTTGACCTTGGGAGGTGTGGATGTTTGTGATGTATTTATGATGTTAGAAGGATCAATGTATGGGGTGGATAATGTAGTATTGGCATGTGAGGTGGATGTTTTGGTGGAGTTATTGTAAGGGCAGACAGTGTAGTTGTGCCCTTCCAAGAAACTACAATATTGGAAAGGATGAGGGTTGGCATAGTTGGTAATTTCTATGCCATTGTGAGGGAATTTTGAGAATTGATGGAAGGTGGATGGGATGGCTTGCATGGCATGAATCCATGGTTGGCTGAGAAGAATATTATATGGGAGGTCAAGATCAAGTACTTGACATTTGGTTTCCAAGATCTTTTGTCCTACATGAATGGGAAGCTTGATGGTGCCTTTGAATAATCTTTTGTTGTCATCATATCCTTTGATAGTTATACACTCACTAGAATCTACAACCACATCAAAGTATCCCAAATGTTTTAGTAATTTGAGAGTGGAAAGATTTAGGTCGGAGCCACCATCTATTAAGACTCGTTTGATGGTATGTTTGTGGATTAGGACTTTGATGTGTAGAGCTTCATTGTGTACAGAATTGGATGTAGGTAGATCTTTTTCCCAGAATGTGATGTGGTGAGGTGAGGTGATGTGGCCTACCATGGCTTGGAATTGATCAACATTCAAGTTGGTAGGGACTTGAGTTTCCATTAAGGCTTTGTCAAGGACTTCCTTATGGAGGGGAGATGTGTGTAGCAATTCAAGGATGGAGATTTGTGTGGGGATTTTTTTGAGGTGATTGAAGAGGTTGTACTTGTGAGCGGATGGTGGATTTCTAGGTGTAGATGTCAAGGGTTGATCATTGGTAGGGGCTCTGCAGATGGAAAATGCAGTTGCAATGAGTAGTAACAGTAAAATTTGGTGTTTTAGCTCTAATGGTGATGGTGTTGACATGGTTGGAATAATCTTCTATTCATCCCACAACATAATCAAAACAAGAGGGAGGTGGCACAACATTGTTTGATTAGTTGGAAGATGAGGCTTTTCCTTTGTTATGATCGGGAAGGAGATCGTTGTATGCTCCTAAGTTGGCATTAGGTGATTGTCTTGGAGGCTCATCAATGGTTATATCACCTCTATCTATAAGGTCTTGAATGCAATGTTTAAACCTCATGCAGTTAGATGTTTTATGCCCTTTCACACAATGATATTCACAATAGGTATTTTCATCAAACCAAGGGGGCTTAAATTGATTTTCATCGTAAGGTCAAGTAGGGGGTAATGTGATTAGATCCTCCTTCACAAGGTTATTCAATACATTTTCAATGGGTTCTCCTAAAGGTGTGAACTTCCTCTTAGGTTTGTTGTTTTGTCTCGATGGTCCCCTAGGAACATTGACATTAATGTTTGTGGATGTACTTGGTGGAATGGGATTTTGTAGATTTTGGAAGGCATTCACATTAGTGACACAATCATTGAGGGTATTCTTGTTTTTACCCCAAAAGCAAGGTTTGTTGTTGGATTGTGCATTGTTGTTTGTATGGGATGTGTTGGTGTTATTATTGTTGACTTTGTTGTTGTTGTTGGTCTTGTTGTCATTGTTGTAAAGTTTTATAGAGCTTTTAGCAATAAGGGATCTTTCGATGGTTGTTCCTTTGTCTATAACCTCCTAAAAGGTGGATGCACATTGAATTTGTAAATGAAACCACATTTCTTGGTTGAGATTAGTCACAAACATAGTGACTAGTTGTTTTTCAGGAATTGGCCAAGGGAGTTTGCTTTCTAGGTCTCTCCACCTTTGTAAAAAGGTGGTGAAGGATTCCCCACTCTTTTGTTTTGTGTTGCAAAGGTTGGTCATGGATATTTCATGTTTAAAGTTATAGGAGAAATTATTCAAAAATTTCTCTACAAGCTCATGGAACATCTTAATACTGGGGGGGAAGATGAGCAAACCATTCAGTAGCTTGACCACTAAGGCTTCTAGGAAAAAGTCTCATAAAATAGGTAGCATCATATAAGACTTCTAGGAAATCTATCTAAAACTCCATAAGGTGTTCCCTAGGGTCTCCCTTTCCTTTATATTTTTCAAACTTTGGTGTTTCAAATTTTTTAGGAAAGGGTGGCATGTGTAATGTTCTATCAAACGGATATGGGAAAATATCCTTGAAAGAATATTGCTTTCTTTTGTTTCCATGTTGCATATCATCAACCTTTTGGATCAATGATTACACAATGCTAGGTAAATCTTGGGTAGGTGGTGGTTGTGGAATGTAGTTTTGTTGGTATTGGATTAATTGTTGGAGGAAAGGTGGAATTTGATTTTGGGGTGGATTTTGATTTTGATGGGTGAGGTGTTTTTCATAGGTGAGGAGTTGTTGTAGGACATGTGGCAAAATTTGTTGGTTTTGATTGGGTTTTTGTTGTGAGGTTTGGACAAAAGATGTAATAGGTGTTTGAGAGGTTGGATTTTGTACATATGTGAAATTGGATGAAGGGTTGTTACATGGGTTGTCATTAGGAATGTTGGATGTGTTGTATTGTGGTTGGGAGAATAATTGTGTCATGAAAGCTATGGTGTTGGTGTCAAATTGGGGTGCACTTGTAGAAGTACTTGCATGCATGGTGTTGTTGGGAATGTTAAGGGTGATTTGCGGTGAAGATGTAGTGATGGTGGATGTTGACATGGTTGAGACATTTGGTGTAGTTGATGTGGTGACATTTGAAGCTTGGGATGTGTTAGGAATATTATGGGATATGGATGGTTGTGATGAAGTGGTGGCATTAGGTATGGTGGCACCATTTTGAAGAAGGAATTCAAGATATTTATTGGGATCATATTTTAGTACTCTATCAAGTATGTCCATGGAATTAACATCTTGTGTGAAATCTAGGACATCTTGATCCAATTGGTTAGTGTTGATGGGTGGAAAAGGATTTACCATAGCATTGGCATCAAGTGTTGATTATTGTTGGATTGTAGGGATATTGTTTTGGTCAGTTTGAGGCATCCCAATGCCAAAGTTGATTCTAAAGGATTCCATGTCCTTGTTTTTCTTAGATTGAGACCTTGTCAAGGGAATACAATGGATTTGGCTATGGATTTGGTTGGATGGATGAAGGTTGAGACCTTAGAGAATAGATTTCAAAGTATTGGACCCAAGGATAGGTGATGATGAAAATTTGAATGAAGATTTAGCCTTAAGAGAATAGAATCTAGAAATTCTAAACCTAAGGATGAATAATGATATGGATATGGTAAGGTTTTGTATAGGTTTTGGCTTTAGAGAGTAAATCTCACAAGTTATAAACCTAAGGATGAATGAGGACCTTAGAGGTTAAACCTCAAAGATAAATGGATGAATTGATTTTTGAAAAATCTTGGACCAAAGAGGTGAGATAAAATGAAGAATAAAGGATGGATGGAATGGATGAAGCAAAATGGTTTTGAGATGTAGGTGAAGAATAATTTTTGAATATGAATTTAGGATGAACTTGAAAGGGATGATTATATGACTAAGGTAGTCTTAGAATGGTTTTGATGATAATCAACCAAGGAAGACCTTAGATGATTTGGATAAATGGATTTTGGATGTTTGGATGACTAAATATGTTGGATAGATTTTGATGATGTTTGAAAAGGATTTTCAAATCAAAGGTGAGATTGAATAAATTTAGATCCTTGGATTATAAAAGGGATATCCCTCTCTACTTACGGTAGACTTGTGACCTTAGGCAAAAAGAGGAGGATAATTTTACTTGAAGGTAGACTTAGGAGTTGTCTAGAATACTAAACTAATTATTCCAAAGGTTAATAAGGCTAATTTATAAAAGAACTTAAGGTAGACGAAGCCTTAAATACCCTATAAACTAGAGGATGGTAAGATCTAGATTTAATTCTTGCACAAAATTGATGTGAGACATGATTTTTGGATGTTGATTGATGTTTGGATTTTTAGATGATTTTTTATTTGGGATGTGGATGTTGGACTTTGGATAAGATGGATATAATTTGGATAGGGTTAGGTGAATGTCATATTCAAAATGAATTTTAGAATGGATGAGTTGAAGATCCAAAGGTGAATATGAAATGGTTAATGAGTGGATAGGGTATAACCAAAGACCAAATATCAAAATGATGTTTGCCTAAGGCCAAATGGTATGGTATGCTGTGGTGATTGATTAATGATATTTGGGACAAAATGGTTGTGGATGATGAGCAAAGGTGAATTAGGATTTTGATGGATTTTGACAAGGCGACCACAAATTCTAACTGGATAGGTTTCAAGGATTCCAAGACAAATTACTAGACATGTGTGGAATCTAGTCTCTAGATGGTGTTAATTTTTTGGTGATTAGGCATAAAAATAGAGTTAAATGGTGCCAGAACAGAACCAGATGGTGCCAAAATAGTGGATTATGGCATCATAGAAAATGGGGCCATAGGATACTTTTAAGGTACCAAATAGAGAGGTTATAGCACCAAAATGAGTCAATGTCTAGGATTTGAACTAGGGATTTAGCAATTTTTGACCTATGTTGGATTTTTGGACTCAAACTTTTAGATTTTTGAAGGTCAAATGGGTGATTTGGAAGGGTCAAATGTTCAATGATTTGATTTTTAAAATTAGTTCAAGTGGTTTTGGATAATGTCGATGAGATTTCTTGGCAAGTGGACAAACAATCTGAGTTACGGAAAAAGCTATCAAACATGCAGAAAATTAGCGACGGCAAACCCTAGCTCCAAATGGAGTGAAAACTAGCTACAAAATCAATCAAATAAACAACAAATAACTTAGATTCTAAGCTAAATGTTGATTAATATCCATTGTCCTCCTCAATCTCACATAGTGTTCTCAAGTTTTGTAGATTTGCAATGATCATGAGAAGCTCAAATGTATGAATAACAAGGTGTTGGAGAGTGTATAATAGATTTTAGGGTTGTGTTATGTTGAAAATGGTTGTAAAAATATATTTTATAGAAGAGCATGTTTGAACGGAGGGCCCATATTTAAAGTTGACCAGGGAGAAAAATGAAGGGTGGAGATCAGTTAGGGTTTCCCTCCACTACAAGACAATAGTGAATATAAAATTCAAAAATATGATGAGGTGTGAGAGAATTCAAATTAAATAAATTTGTCCAATTTATTAAGATAATGCATGTGAAAAGGGGACTTTGTCAATTAGGTGAGGGGGTATTTAAACAAGTGTTTATTTGTTTAAATTAATTGAATGAAAAGGGACATTAGAGAATGAGTAATTAAATAATTAATTATTTAATAATAGAAGAAAATTAGTAAAAAATAGATAAATGATCAGGAGGAAAATTCAATTAATTAAATAATTTAAATTGTTTACCTAATAGTTGAATTATGGAATTTGAAAGAGAATTGTCTTGAAAGTGGCGTTTGCAATGCGAGTACATTTTCAGGTGCCTACATTTTACTCCTCTTTGATACAATATCAATTCTGATGTTGTGTCAAAGAAAATTTCAAAAATATGCCCCAAACATGCCCCAACGTGCCCTAGATGAAGTGGGATAGCGTGCCCCTTGAGAAATTTGGCAAATTTTTAAAAAAATTGGGAAATTTCCCAAAAGGTATGCCATCATGGTAAAGTGAATAGAAGAAATGAAGATGTGAGAGTGAGAGATGGTGGAGGAATGGAGACTGGCTAGAAAAATGGGAATGAGATCTTGCTTTGATAGATTTTTGAGCTTCTCAATTGTAGTTTCTACTTATCATCATAGAACTTATTATGTCAATGGACGATAGACACAATGACAAGTCATAGGCCAAAGTGTACATTATGGTTGTTTGTGAAAAAGGCACATGATGGACAAGGAATGCCTGACTCAGACTAGCAACTGTGGTACCTTGTCAGGACATGTGATGAGATAACCTTGAGGTATTGAAGTGGTGCAGGAGCACCAAGACATCTAGGGTTTGATAGGTTGGATAAGATTGAGTTGTCCTAATAGAGATCACCATGAGAAGGATATGGTGACTGTTATCCCATTGGAATAGTAAGATTATGCCTATCTTTTGAAGACTTTGGCAAGACTGATGTCCTGCAAACCCTACATAGTGGGTTGTATGAAATATTGAATGGAGCTAGGCATCTTGGGGGTATGTGTCCTGAAGTCCCTCATGTTGTGTGTCAAAAACAAGTTGGTTATTGTGTTGAAGCCCTGTATTATGAGAAGACTGGTCTTTGTCAAAGAAAATAGTAATCTTGAGAGACCTTCCATTAAATTTGTGAAAGCCATGCTTCTGCTGTCCTAGATGCTCTGCATCATATTGGTATCAGAGCAAAGCAAGTAGATCCTTGAGGGTGTAGTAGGGTCTTGTGAAAAAGTAAGGGTTTGTAAGAGGTGTAAGGATGCCTCCTAAGAATCAAATGGCTAGGGAGAACAATGAGTTGAGAGAAGCCTTAGAGGCTAGAGAAAAAGAGTTGAGGGACAGAAGAGAGCAGGATGCTACAAGGAAAAGAGAGTTAAGGCAAGTAAGAAGAGAGAATGCATCAATCTTAGCAAGATTGGAAGCATTGGAGAAGAATCCTAGAAGGGATGAGCAAGATGATCAAGAAGGAGATGAGGATGCAGATGAAAATCCTCCTGAGGATGAGTTAGATGCTGAAGAAAAGAAATTTGTGAGATTGCTGAAGGCAGTCCAAGGTAGTGGGACAAAGGCAAACATAGAGTTACCTACCTATCAAGGGAAGATGGATAGTGAAGAGCTATTAGGGTGGATAGATGCCCTGGAAAATTTTTTTGAGTATGAGGAGATGAGTGATGAGAAGAAGATTAAATTTGCAAAAACAAAACTAAGAGGAATAACACTTACATGGTGGAGTAGTGTGTAGACAAAATGAATGGCTAGAGGTACATCAAGAATTACTTCTTGGGGTAGGATGAAGGATATGATGAAGGATCAATTCCTTCCATCTAATTACTCCATTCAAACAAAAAGGATGAGGCAAAATCTGAAACAGAAGGACATGGATGTTATGTCCTATACTCAACAATTTCATAAGCTTGGTATTAGAGGAGGACTGGAAGGTGAAGAAGAGAAAGTGGTAAGATACCTTAATGGGATAAGGTTTAACTTGCAAGATGAAATTAGTTTGACAGTACCAAAGTCACTTGGAGAATGTTTTCAGTTGGCCATCAGGGCTGAAGAGGGGTAAAGAGGAAGCAAGAAAGACAAGGAGGTAGTGGATGAGGATACAAAGGTAGGGGCAAACCTACTAATGAAGTTCAGAACAACAATGAGAAGGGTAAGGAGATTTCTGCATATCCGAGAGGTGGATATAGATGTGGAGGTAGATTTGGATCAGGTAGAGGAGTGTTCACAAGCAAATGTTATCACTGTAATGAAGTGGGACACACATCTTTCAAATGTCCTAAGAAGGATGATGTTGATAAGAGCAAGGATAGAAGAGTTCACTTGGCACAAGAGGAGGAGAAGCCAGAAGAACCAGAAATGATGTCAACCTCTCCAGTGATGGTTGGCGAAATGCTCATGGTGGAAAAAGGTAAAATGCAGCCAGCACCATAGGTATCTATTTTCAAAACTAATTGTTTAAGCCATGGAAAGATATGCAAGTTGATTATAGATTTAGGTTCTCATGATTATCTAGTTTCTTGGGAAATGATGCATTAGTTGGGATTGAAAACATTTGATCATCCTAGTCCTTACAATGTCACTTGGGTCAGTCAAGAATAGCAAGTAAGGGTTAGTAAGAAGGCATATGTTGATTTTACAATTGTGTTGATGATTGTTTTGATGCAATCATAACAATAAGTTAAAATTCACATATAATGAACTGAAACTATACTTGAAAGATAAGAAGGAATCATTTGAGATTCAACTAATCCCAAGTCTACAATGGTTCGGTTGGTCAAGTTCAGTTGGTCCATGTGAAGCTGTAATGTTCAAGGGGCCTTACGTAGTTTAGGGTTGTTTGGTGGTTTAATGGACTAAGAATATGAAAAAAAAATCATAGATTTCAACAAGTATTTTGTTCATTTGCATACAAGTGTTACTGTGCTGCAAGTTTAGATGGTTTTCTTGAATTATTGCAGCCTTCTCCTTTATACATTTATGAAAACTGTCTACTTTTAACTCTGTTATGCATGCTTCTTCAAATTTGAGACAATTTCCTTTAGATTTCTACATTTTCAGCTAAATATTTCAGATGGGTTGGGAAAAGTTAGAAAGATCTAATCTTCACCTCATTTAATCTACCGAAGGATCTAATTGTTTCTGTTATGCACTATGTAAATACTACAATAATTTGATCAAATCCACAGTAAAACCTTAAATGCAAGTTCTGAGCATTTTCACAAACATACATTTAAAATTGCAAGCTCTCAAAGAAAATATTTCAAAACACAAAGAAGAGCAGGAGAACACTCAGAAGATAGATGCAGAACTCCAGATTCTATTGTATTAGAAACGAATAGTCATATAGGATTTACAATGTAGGAATGACTCTTAGTTTCATTGATCATACTACAGAGAACTTACATGCTTTACAGATACAGTAAGGCAGCCAGACATTCCATGCGCACCTTACTGCAGACAAACATGCGACCTCCTTCTTCTACTTCTAATCTAAACTAAGCTAACTTGCTGTGTTTTCCTAAAATCCCTATTGTAGCCCCTGTTGTCAAGTATTTATAGTGTAGAGAGGCACAATATATAGACTTTCTGGTTGTCCTCACTACAACAAAAAAACCTAACTACCCTTGGTTCAAACCCCTAGTTATAGCAATAAATACAAATGAACCAGTCCTCCAAAATATCTCTGAGTAGTGTCAAATCTGGGCAAAATATTGCCCCTTCTGAGAAGTTCCGGC
Organism: Cunninghamia lanceolata; assembly: GCA_027924645.1. NCBI lineage: Eukaryota > Viridiplantae > Streptophyta > Pinopsida > Cupressales > Cupressaceae > Cunninghamia > Cunninghamia lanceolata. Next base: position 21,903,208 of record BSBN01001281.1, read on the forward strand.
AGCTTGGCAATAACTTCTGTTTGTCTGTTGCAATAATGCTCTCAGCTGCAACTTTGTCCTTCACTTGAATGGCCTTGACTTCCTTGCACTTCATCCTTAGCCTCCTGCTCCTGAGATCAGATTTCCTTCCTCCATGATGTCACTGTGTTGAAGTTCCAGCTGCTTCCTCAACTGCAAGCCTGCAAGACAAGACAAGCAATTTAAGTATCAATTTATCAAATAAACAGTAGGAGATTAAAATAATGTTTAAATCCAGGTGACGGTGTAAAAAAATATGGAAATCGGGTCCAAAAAACCTCCAAAACGCGTTAAAAAACGCATACAGACTGCTCAAAACCATCGGGTCAACTATCGTTGACCAGGAAAATGCCACGGGCGCCAAAAATATAGTTTAAAATTTCCATCGCTATGCATTTCCTACCTATCGGCGTGAGAATCGTCATCGGCAAGCCAAAAAACATATTGGCCGATATTCACTGTTGGCCGATGGCCCTTTTCTCTCTTTGTTTTTTCCTTTGTTTTCTCCTCTGTCGGCTTGTTTTTCCCCTTTATCGGCGAGATTTTATACTATCGGCGAACTCCAAACCTTCTGTGCCGATGACCATCGTTATGCCGATGTTCATTTCATCGGCAAGAGACTCGCCGATAGCCTTTTCCTCCTTTGGCTAAGTCTTTTCCATTTAAAACCTATGTATATCACAAATATACATGCAATTAATCGGATTCCAATTGCCCTTGAGTTCCGCCCTTGTATATTTCCTAATGTATATTGTGCTTGTATATATAGCCTTGTATATCGCGATATACAAACGCGAATATACAAGGAATTTTCTCCATTTGATAATCTTTTCGGGTCCAGCATTGCATGTTTTCACCTGTATACTTCACACTCTGCATGTGAATAGTGCCATGTATGTTGAACAGTGCCCTGCATATTTTGCTTGCATATTCCGCTTGTATATGAAAATATACAAGCCCGAATATGCAACGATTTTTGAGTTTTTTGATAATAATTTCAGGTCCGACCATGTATATTTTGCATTGTATCTCCCAATATACAAGCTCGAATGTACATACAACTGGCCTTGTATATGAACCCGAAAGCAAAAGCAACCAAGTATAAAAAATATGACTTTGTATATACAAAGGACTTTGTATATGCAAAGCGATAGACAAACCTAAATGTACATTTTACTAAAATGATCATAACTTGCAAAATATGGCAAATTTTAAGATGGTTCAAAAAGCAACCCTGGCTCATTTTTCACAAGGTATCCAACCATATCATGCAAGGGTACTAAAAATGTATTTTTCTATATTTTTAACAAGGTTTGCAAATTTGACTCTTCTTTTTCCCTTTACCACCAAGCAAAACAACACAAGCAGAAGCAAAAAGCAAAGCAACAGCAGGGGTCCCCATTTTGCTAAGGAGCATAATGGGGCGTGTTGTGAACATCACCACAAATTGGTCCATATCAGGATTATGTTTTGTGTGATGTCATTCCAATGACATGTGGGCATATAATTTTGGGTAGACCATGGCAGCATTTGAGAAGGATAATTTATGATGGTTATACTAATAACTATTTGGTGCACAAAGATGGTAAGAAGTTCAAACTAATGCCTTTACCTTGTGAAGACAAGAAGGAACATGTTACTATCTATTTTGGAGAGAAATTGTAGTTGAATGTGCAGGTTAAGGATGATTGCAAACAGCCAGAACAGTTGTAGCAAAAGAAGGTAGAAGACAGTCCTACAGAACAACAGGTTTGGGACTTGAGTTATGTCAAGGTTGGAGACATTGATTGCCCTATAAAGAGACAGAAGAAGGAAGACAAACAACAGATAGTACAGGGAGGAACAAATTAGAACTTCCAGTTGGGAAGAACAAGAGCATTACAACAGCAGGGTCCTAGACAAGAACACCAAAACAAGTTTTATGGTTCTAACACTGTTTACAGGAACCATGCAGGTTGGAGGAGGAAGATAACTCTTGGAGAGTTCATGTTCCCTGTCACCAGTCAGAGGAAAATTCCACCCAAACTGAAGAACGCTTGGAGAAGATCCCCTAATTCTTGGGATAAGAGTTTTCATCATGCTGGGGAGTATGGTGCAGGAGCACCAAGACATCTAGGGTTTGATAGGTTAGATAAGATTGAGGTGTCCTAATAGAGATCACCATGAGAAGGATATGGTGACTATTATCCCATTGGAATAGTAAGATTATGACTGTCTTTTGAAGACTTTGGCAAGACTGTTGTCCTATAGACCTTGCATAGTGGGTTGTATGAAATATTGAATGGAGCTAGGCATCTTGGGGGTATGTGTCCTGAAGTCCCTCATGTTGTATGTCAAAAACAAGTTGGTTATTGTGTTGAAACCCTGCATTATGAGAAGTCTGATCTCTGTCAAAGAAAATAGTAATCTTGAGAGACCTTCCATTAAAGTTGTGAAAGCCATGCTTCTGCTGTCCTAGATGCTCAAAGAAAATTTCAAAAATATGCCCTAGACATGCCCCAACGTGCCCTAGATGAAGTGGGATAGCGTGCCCCTCGAGAAATTTGGCAAATTTTCAAAAAAATTGGGAAATTTCCCAAAACATATGCCATCATGGTAAAGTGAATAGAAGAATTGAAGACGTGAGAGTGAGAGATGGTGGAGGAATGGAGATTGGCTAGAAAAATGGGAATGAGATCTTACTTTGATAGATTTTTGAGCTTCTCAATTGTAGTTTCTGCTTATCATCATAGAACTTATTATGTCAAGGGATGATAGACATAATGACAAGTCATAGGCCAAAGTGTACATTATGGTTCTTTGTGAAAAAGGCACATGACGAACAAGGAATGCCTGACTTAGACTAGCAACTATGGTACCTTGTCAGGACATGTGATGAGATAACCTTGAGGTATTGAAGTCCTTATGCAAGGAAACATTTAATATTTCTAATGTATTGGGAAGTCTTTGATTCACACCAAATGGAATCTTGATCACATGCAAGGAACCTAGTTGCCCCAGTCATTTTTCGAAGACAAAACACAAACAAAAATCAAAGAAAACAACCTTATTCTATCCTCACTTCTCTTCATCACTTAGGGGCTACCTTAAAAAGCAAAAGAACAAGATCAAAATTCAATCTAGTAAAAGTAAAGACATACTAGACCAATAGAGTCAACAACCATTAGATCCTTTACCAAGTGATATGTATTTGTTTTGTTTGATTAAGAATGGATGAGTAAGGCCTAGTTTCAAGATAGGAAGCATGTTGTATAAGATGTTAAGTCTGGTTTCGGCAATACGACCACCTATATAAGGCAAGTGACAGGATTGTGACATCTTGTATAAGACATGTGGTCTAGTTTTGAGAATGCCACAAGTTGTGAGATGAGTAGCATGTATTACTTGTTAATGTCTGATTTCAGAAATGAAGCATGTCATATAAGGCATAGAGTCATGGTTTTGATGATGCCCCATTTTGTGTAACATATGTGATAGTTCATAGTTGATAGTGATGTAGGATCAACACTAGGCATTTGATTGGTTTGGCTGGTTGGGTAGCTTGTCTTGTTGATTTTGGGATTGGATTCAAGTGTGTATTTCTTGTAAAAGATTTAACTATTTGAGTTGATCAAAGTGTCCATCTCACCAAAGGATGACTTATTATGATAGTTGACTCAACGGATCCTAAGGGATTGACCTAATGTCTTGGGGGCTCATCGCAGATGGCCTTGCCTACGTAAAAGTGCAGAGACAACATAGTTTGACCAAGTGGACTCTATGTGACCTAAGGGTGGGAAACCTCAAGGGCTAATCAAAGATGGCCTTACCTATGTGAAAGCTTAGAGGTGACATAGTTCAACCAAGTGGTTTGGACATGGTTTATTACTTGGGTTTTTGGTTGGTTATTTAATTTTTTGTGATTTTTTGGTGTACCGATATGTTTTTGATATTTTTAGATTTTTGGATTTTTTATTTGATTTGAAGGAATCATTTGATTATTGTAATTTTGTGTACCCTCAGATGATGATTCAGATTTGATACAAATTCAAGATAAAAATGATAACACATGCAAGCAAGCAAGCCAGCATGCACAAATGATTAAAAAACAAACAAGGTATTGCCCTTGTCAAGTTGTAAACCAATGATTAAGTGGTTGATTAAGATAATGATGGTGTCTATTTTTATGAAATGAAACATGTCATATAAGATGCTTGGTCTACTTTCAACAATGCAACATCATGTATAAGACAATTGATTGACTGATTGATACTAGTGTTGTTGGCCATGTGAATCAACACCAAGATTTGATTGATTAATTGATTTGGTTTACTTCTTAATTAGGATCAAGACCATTTATAAAATTAGATAATTTGGTAATATTGATTAGCTTGATTGGTATGGATTGAGGATGACTTGCATTTGGATCATTGCTTGGATTGATTTGATTGATTGTGGTGCAATCATGGTTAGGAGGGTCCACAAAGTGAACTGTCTAGGTCATGCAGCTAGAGTAAACACAACGGAAACAACTCAAGATATGAAACAAATGCAGATTTAGTCATTAAGTATATAATAGAATTCAAATACAAATTGGCTGTCAATATGCAAGCTTACAATTAGGGCTCACAGGCCTAATTTCATAGTTACAGAATATGCACATGATATAGCTTTGAAGTTCCTTCACAAAGAATTCAAACTACGAAACTTTGTATTATCAATCACTACTTTCCTAGGCATCTATTACACCAATTTATATCATCTTTGGAACACTAGATTCCTCCATGTCGACCAACGAAGATCACAAACTCCAATGAAGAGCTGTAATGTGTGTACACGGATAGGTTGGGCCTAATTGAATAGAACTGCTCTACAAATGAATCAAATGGTGTGCGGATCTTAGGGAAGGTCGGCCATGAACCAAAAAATATTGAATGATGTGTCATTTAGCTCTGCAAGTCATGAAATGCTCCACAAGTCTTCTCCTTTAGCTGATTGTCTGAGACTATCTGGCTACTTTGTTCTAAGGAAATAATTGATCTTTTGATAGTGATATCTTATCGGTACCTAATCCAAATGATTTGAAATTTAGATATGATGTGCACGAATGTGTCTAGATGCTAAGGCCATCTCCACAAGATTTGAAATGCAACTGCGGTAGAATGCAAACAAAAATATGGAAACTACTATTGACTGAACTAACTGTACTGAATTGGAAAATGAAAAGAAACAAACTGAAATAGAAATGTTTTTTGTTGATGTAAGATTTCTCTTGAACTAGGGATGCTCCTGCATTAGGCATCTAGGGTTATTGAAAAAAGTGAGTCCCTCACTTTGCTAGGGTTGGAGGAAAACCAAGACGATCCAGTTCAGCATGAGAAATCCAAGATAAGTCTTCTTTTGTTATGCCTTTCCACTTCATAAGATATTCTTTGTATTGTCTTCCTTTGGTACTACATTCAACTCTGCTATCCAAAATACCTTCAATTTGCTCTGGTGCTTGCTATATTAATTGCTTCTTCAACTCTTCTTTAATGGTGCCACTAAACTCTGCTTCATGATACTGATCTAGGTCTGCAATGTTAAAATAAGTGATATAATCAATGTCTCTGGTAGCTTTGCTTCATATGCATTTCCTGAATCAAACTTCCTGAGTATTCTACAATGTCAAAACTTCTTCATCTTCAACTTGTTATATTTTCCCACTGGAAATCTTTCTTTTCTCAAATATACCATTACTTCATCTACAACTACAAATTATTGGTGTCTTCTCTTCTCATTTGCTTGTTCTTTATACTTACTGTTCATATCCTCCAAATGCTTCTTAACCAGATTATGCACTATCTCCATGTGTTCTACAAATTATTCTTCTTCTACACTTCTCTTATCTTCCATACTAATATCCCTCAATTCTGCTACTCCTCTAGAGTTAGTTCCTATCAGAATCTCAAATGGTGTTCTTTTGGTACTTCTATTCACTACATTATTATGTGCAAACTCTACTTGTGAAAGAATCAAATCATAATTTCATATCTTTTCTCCAACCAAACATCTCAACAAGTTACCCATACTCCTATTCACTACCTCTATCTGTCCATCAGTCTATGGATGAAATGATGAACTGAATTTCAAATCTATCTTCATCTTCTTCCAAAGTGTCTTCCAAAAAGTATCCAAGAAATCTTATATCTTTGTCTGAAGTTATGCTCTTAGGTAATCCATGCAATCTGACAATCTCCTTGAAAAATAGGCCAGCTACATGCACTGCATCAGTTGTCTTCTTACAAGGTATGAAATGTCTCATCCTTGAAAATCTGTCCACTGCTATAAATAGAATCATGTCCTCTCTGCGTCTTTAGTAATATCATTATAAAATCCATACTTTTGTCTTTCCATGGTCTCTCTGATAATGTCAAAGATTTGTACAAACTAGTATTCTAACTACTCCCTTTTGTAACTTTACAAACTCTACAACTCTGCACAAATTTCCTAACATCCTTATGTATTTGTGGCTAAAAGTAATTTTCACTCACTAAAGTTACTATCTTATCAATACCAAAATGTCTTGCCAATCCACCACTATGCTTTTCCTTGATCAAGTTGTCTCTCATTGAAGTCTGAGGTATGCATAACTAGTTTCCTTTGAACAACATATCTTCCTAAATGAAATATTCCAACCACTTACTCCTATCTATCACAATAGGTTCCTTACATACTTTGCAAGGTTCTACAAAATCAAGATCTTCTTCATACATGTTCTTCAATTCTTCAAATACCAACACTTCAACTCTCATCTCTGTCAACAAGTTCATTCTCCTACTTAATGCGTCTGCAACTTTGTTTGATTTTCCATTCCTATGCTTCAATACAAAATTATAACTTTGCATGAACTCTACCCATGTCATGTGTCTCTAATTCAACTTTCCTTGAATATTCAAATATTGCAAAGCTTGATTATCTATATACAACACAAACTCCTTTAGGCAACAAATAATGTTTCCACTTCTTTAAGGCTTGAATTATGGCATAGAACTCTTGATCATAAACTAAATATCTTCTTCTTGAATCATTCAACTTCTAACTAAAATAGGCTATAGGTCTACCCTCTTGACTTAACACTGCTCCTATTGCAACCCCACTTGCATCGTAATCTACTTGAAATACCTTATTGAAAACTGGTAATGCCAATATAGGTTGCTTTGTCACTTTTTGCTTCAATAATTCAAAACTTTTAATTGCTCCTTATGTCCATTTAAATTTTTTTATGTCACCTCTCATTGTCTCTATCATAGGGTTACATACTGAACTAAAATTTTTGATGAACTTCTGATAGAAACTAGCTAATCCATGAAATGATCTGACTTCCCCAATGCTCTCTAGTGTAGGCCATTCAACAATTGCTCTTACTTTCTTAGGGTACATCTTCAATCCTTCCACAAAAATCACAAATCTCAAATATACCAATTCTTCCTTCATGAAACTACACTTCTTGATGTTTACCAGCAATTTCTCTTCTCTTAGTCTCTATAATACTTGTCTCAGGTGCCACAAATGTTCTTCTTTTGTCTTACTAAAAATTAGAATATCATCCAAATATACAATAACAAACTTACCCAAGAATTTCTTCACGACTTCATTCATCAATCTCATGAAAGTAATTGGTGCATTTGTCAATCTGAAAGGCATCACTAACCACTCATACAATCCTTTATTTGTCTGAGTCTTCCATTCATCTCGTTCTTTGATTCTAAAATGATGGTATCCACTCTTCATGTCTATCTTTGTGAAATATTTTTCTCCACTCCAACAATCTATGATATCATCCATCCTAGGTAAAGGAAATATATACTTAACTGTGATCTTGTTTATTTCTCTAGAGTGCATACATATTCTCCATTCTACATCCTTCTTTACTACTAACACTACAAGTACTGCACAAGGACTCAAAATTTCTCTGATCAAACCTTTCCTCAACAACTCATGTATTTGTCTATTCATTTCTTCATTCTCTAACGGAGTCATTCTATGTGTTGCTTTGTTAGGCAAACTTTCTACAGGTATAAGATCCATGTGATGACTGGTACTTCTAATTGGTGGCAATCCTTTAGGTACATTGTCTGATATGATGTCTTTATACTCTGTCAGCAACTCAGTTATCTCCTCCAGTTGTGATTTTTCAGTCTCCTTCTTCAATGTTTTAGGCTTCTTAGAGATCAAAGCATAACACATATTCTCATGTCTCAAACCATCCTAAAATTTCCTTCCATCTACCAAATAGATTCTAGCATTCCCACATACTTCACTCTTACGATCATCTACTAAAGGAATAAAAGTAATTCTCTTTCCATTTGATATGATAGTGTATGTATTCTTTCTCCCATCATGTATAGATTTTCTATCATACTACCAAGGTCTACCCAACAAAATATGACATACATCCATAGGCATAATATCACACAATGCTTCATCATGATAAGATCCAATATGAAATTTAACCAGACATTGTTCACTCAGTAGTACCTTATGATTATCCTGAATCCACGCTCTCTGATAGGGATTAGGGTGTTTCAATCTTTCCAACTTCAGTTTAGTCACCATCTCCTTTGAAACAAAATTATCTGAACTACTACTATCAATTACAACTTCACAACATTTACCTCCTGATTTACATTTGGTTCTTTACAAGCTTTTCCTCTGTGGTGGTTCTTCATTTGTCTCTGCTTGAAATAGTAATGTCCTCATGATAAGTGATTCTCCTTTCTTAGGTTTACCAACTGAACTAGGTGATCCAATAGGTTCTTCTTCCACATAGGCTACTCTTCCACTATTCTCAGTTCTCTTGCTTGTACTTCCTTGATTACATTCAAATTCTCTATGTCCTTCACCTCCACATTTAAAATAGGTTCCTTTGAATATTCTCCTATCAGGTCATCTTCCTTCTCTTTTGTATCCTTCACTCTGCTATGGACTAGGGTTTCCTCTATGATAGAAAATTTTTTCATCTCTCTGGTATGCATTGTTATCTCTGTCCTCCTTGCATGTGTTTTCTTGTCTATTCTACTCAGCATATGGTCTCTCTCCTTTAGAAAATGTTCTACCTTTATAAAATTTACCTCATCTACCTCTCTTTTTCTAATCATGCCTCTTGTTCAACTTTTCTTCAACCTTCAGGGCAAACTAATATGCTTCCTCTAATGTTGTCATCCTCACCAAACTTAGTTCTTCTTGAATGTTCAATCTCAGTCCATTGATGTATCTAGAAACTTTCTCCTTGCTTTCTTGACTATGTCCTTTCCTTATGATCATCTTATGAAATTCTTTAGTATACTCCACAGATTTCTCCATTTGTCTCAGGTTTTGCAATCTCTTCAATAGTTTGTACTCAGAGTCAGCAGGTATAAACTGATTCTTCAATTTTGTCACCATTCTATCCCACTTTGTAATCTTTTCTTTTCTTCTTATGTATCTAGCTAACTGAACTTCTTTCCACCATATAGTAGCATGTCCTTTCAACTTTGTCTTTGTAAATTTTACCTTCTTCAAATCTTCAATTTCATCATACTCAAAGTATTCTTCCATGTCATTTATCCAGTCAATCAACTCTTCAGGGTTTAAATTGCTAGTGTAATTTGGTACATCAACTCTAGGTCTTTATCCAATTTTTGAAATAGCTTGCAACATCTTGACTTTATCTAATTCTTTTTCTTCATCTCCTAGGGTTACTTCATTTTGATTAGAAGATTGAAATTCTTCATCATCATCAATTTCAACATTAGGTCAAGGTGTAAGTCCTCTTCTTGAATCTTCTTCAGCAACATCCAGGCAAACTCACATTGTTTTCATCATCTCCATCATCTCATCCATTCTTCCATCCATTGTATCGACAACAAGGATTCTCTTCGGTGGCATTTCTTCCTTGAATCAAGTGTAACTGCCTCAAATTCAGTGATCAAACTACAAGGTGACAACTGCCTCACAATCGGCGATTGGTTGCAACACAAGTAGTCTGCCTTAGATTCAACGATCTATTCACAACAAGATCTTATGGAATTCCATCTCCAAATTTGCTCAATTCACTTCCAAAGATTCAAACTTTCACTCTGATACCACTTGGTGCAGTCATGGTTAGAAGGGTCCACAAAGTGAACTGTCCAGGCCATGCAGCTAGAGTAAATACAATGGAAACAACTCAAGCTATGAAACAAATGTAGATTTAGTCATTTAGTATATCATAGAATTCAAATACAAATTGGTTGGTAATATGCAGGCTTATAATTAGGGATCATAGGCCTGATTTCATAGTTATAGAATATGCACATTATATAGCTTTGAAGTTCCTTCACAAAGGATTCACACTATCAAACATGGAATTATCGATCACTACTTTCCTAGGCATTTATTAGACCAATTTATATCATCTATGAAACATTAGATTCCTCCATGTCGACCAAGAAAGATCACAAACTCAAATGAAGAGCTGTAATGTGTGTACACAAATAGGTCAGGCCTAATTGAATAGAACTCCTCTGCAAATGAATGGAATGGTGTGCAGATCTCAGGGAAGGTCAACCACGAACCAAACCACATTGAATAATGTGTCATTTAGCTATACAAGTTGTGAAATGCTCCACAAGTCTTCTCCTTTAGCTGACTTTCTAAGCCTATCAGGATGCTCTATTCTAAGAAAATAGTTATTCTTATAGTAATATCTTACCGATACCTGATCCAAATGATCTAAAATTTGGATATGATGTGCACAAATGTGTGTAGATGCTAACTCCAACTTTGTAAGATTTAAAATGCAACTATGGTAGAATGCGAACAAAAATACAGAAACTACTACTGACTATACTAAACTAGAAAATCAAAAGAAACAAATTGAAATGCAAATGTTTTGGTTGATGCAAGATTGGTCTTGAACTAGGGATGCTCCTGCATAAGATTGGATTTGATGATTGGATTGAATTGAGGGATTGATTTTATTTCTTGGACTTTTGCAGAATATTTGATTTTTTTGTATTTTTTTGGAAATGTTTTGATTTTTTTTGGATTTTGTGAAATGTTTGATTTTTTTTGGATTTTTGAATGTTGTGATTGTTTTTTTTTTTAAAAATGTTTGAGGATGTCAATGGATTAGCATTTGGATAACCTTTGTGCTAAGTACCAACGACAAGGGAAAAACCAAGTCTAGGTGTAAGGATGGAGGTGGGATGAATGGGTAAAAGGATGGGCTATAAGCGATGGAATGGATGTATGCATAAGAGATCAAGGATGTGATCTCCAAAGTCTATGTCGCATAGGAGTAACATGCCCCATTCTATGTATAATACTTAGGATTTTTCATGAAGAAGCCTATGGCAATGGGATGATGATACAATTGATTCAAAAGGATGATGTATATCAAGAGATATCTAAAGCATATTTCAACATTTTGCCCCCAAGTGTAAGTAACATAGAAGGTCAACCTACACATGACGCCTGTTTGCTAGGTTTTCATCATGGTACTTATCCAAGGTGCTGCCAAGGGTGGTTTTCAACATTGGACAAAGGGATTTCTCTTTACTTTTTTCTCTTTTTTTGACATTTTTGGTTTTTTTGAATGGGATAGATGGATATGGATAGGAGTGACTCAAGTTTCTAGTTCCACGAAGGTGATAGTCCCATTGGAGAGTGATGTCATCTCATGGACCATGTCAAATGTCATTATGCTCATAGATGTTGGTAGGGGATTGCATGAGTGGAAGATGAAGTAGGTAGATAGTGAATTATGATTTGGATTATGTAGGCCTTATGCAAAATCATGGACCATAGGCAAGTGATGGGGAATATATGTAGGGTAATGGTTAAATGATGGGGTGATGGAGGTATGGAAAGGAATCGTGACTAGTGGTTGCACACACCATGATAAACATTGAAATTTTTGATTGGAAGGTGGTGTAGGAAGCAATGGAGATGTTTGCTTAGTAGATGGGTGATGTAAGCATTTAGGTACCCACATAGACTTAGTAATTTTATTATTTTTGCTTGACTTGTGGGATGAAGGAATTTGAGTTTTTTTGGATGGAATTGAATTTTTGGGTGGAAGAGGATGGTTGGGATTTTTGAGATGTGGATACTTCATTTGATTTAACATCTTTTTGGTTAGGTACCCAAACCATTTTAGTTTTGGACTTTGCTTTTGGAGGTATGGGCTTAGATAGATTTTTAGATGAATTTTACTTTGACTTTTTGAATTGATGACCTATGGTATGAGGATCCTTAGGATTTTTATCTTTATGGGTAGAGGCACCCAAATGTTTATTTTTGAATCCCATGGAATGGGTGGAAGATTTATGTTTAGATGATGTGTGCATTGATTGGCCATGGTTAGGAATTTGAGGGAATGTGTAAATTTTAGAATTTGAAAAGATTATTAACCTGGAAAACTAATGCAAAGAATAGATATCTAAACTATGAATGCAAATGATACAAAATCAAAATAGCAACACAGAGTTAGTCTCCAAGAGAGTAATGCAAATGCTAGAAGCAAAATAGCATTAAGAGGATGCAAAAGCAAAAGATACAAAATACAAGCCAGGTAGCATGTTATATAGACTAGGAAGAAGGAGGAGGTGGCAAAACCAACCAATCAAGAGAAACCATCTATCGGACTAAAGATAGAAGAGTATCTTCCCAAGATAGCTAATGGATGCTCACATGTAGGAAGGTGACACCTCACAACCACTCACCTAATAAGACATGCTTTATTAACCTTAGCGAGATTAATAGAAGTGTAGGAAAAAACTAGGAATATAGGGAAAAATAAATAACCCAACTAGGAAATAAAAACCTACACTAATACCCCCCATAAGTGAAGCTTAGGTGGATGTAGAAATAGGTCCCAATAAATTGAGCCTGATAAGGTACCCATGTACATAAAACTCCCCCCAAATAGAGAGAGAAGAGACCCCCCCAAAGTAGAGAGAGTGAAAGAGACTATGAAACCCCCCCACAATGAAGTAGATCCAATGTCGAAGGAGGATGCCCATTTATGAATGCTGAAGATGATCCATTTGTGGCGAATGACATTTCTCCCCTTAAGAAGAAACAACTCCAATGGTGAACGCCGAAGTAACTCCCACTCAAAGAAGTAAGGTGAGGAAGGAAGCCTCATGATGTATCCTATCTTAGAACTTTGTTCAAGTGTCTCCATGTGAATATCAGAAGATGCCTCAATGCATGAAGGTAGAAGTAATCCAATCCCATGTGTAGAACTAGGAGGTACAAGATCCAAAGACAAGGAAGATGGGATAACAGTGATGAAATTTTTGTCATCAAAGAGGAGTTGAATGTCCTAAAGAGTGTCATCCAGATCCAAAATGTGAGACTCTACAAACAAACAAGAGATGTCTGGTAGAAATTGGTCCCAATGAAGTGAATCCAGAAGACAAATATGATCATGCTGCAAAGAATCATTGGAAGCCCTCGAAGAAGCAACTCTGTACTCTAAAGTAATAGTAGGCACATGGACAAAAGAACTGTCATGAAAGAGGAGAGGTATCCCATCAAATGTGTCCTCCAAATCAAAAATGTGAGACTCCACTAATAAAGATACAATGGATGATAGATAAGAATCCCAACTAGGAAGACTATAATAATCCCGCTGCAAAGAATCACTAGAAGCTCTTAAAGAAGAATCTTTGGAACCTGATGAAGCAATAGGTGTTGTATTTGAAGATGGGGTATCAATGTATGTCACACAAGATGGAGCAACAAAAGTCTTAGTATCATCCACAAGAGCCTGGTCATCTAAGGAAACATCACTATCAGATGAAGATCCAAAGTCTCCATACAACTGCTAGATGATGGTCCAAGTAGTATGTAGAATAAAAGACTCTACATTTTGTATCAAGTTGCAGTGCATCCATGGGTTACAGTGTCTGTAAATGTTTCTGAGAGTGGCTATGTGGGTTTTCATTTTGCCAGAGCCATAGAACCCACCAAGTGTCAAGCTTTAGTTCAAGCTGCACTTTTGTTTCTAAGTTACAACTTTAAACCAGAGTGTGCCACGTAGCGAAAATGTTTCAATTTTGTTTCTAAGTTACAACCCTATGGAAGGTGCCATTGTCATCAACAAAGGCACTCCCTAAATGTTTTAGTGTTAGCACGGAAGGTGCCATGTGTCTTTTGTTATTGCTACGGAGCTCACCAAGTGTCAGCTTCCACGTTATGGTTTCTATATGCTTTTGATGCTAAGTGAAGAATGGTGGTGGGCCACAGTCTAAAGTATCAAGTGATGTAGAGAGTGCCCCATGGTGGATGTGGCTCCAAAGATAAAGTTTTTGTCCCTTTCTCTGGTGATATTAAATGTTTCTCAAATGATGCAGAGCCCGACATGTGTCAACCTCTGCGTGAGTCTCAAAAGGTTTCTAATGTTTCAAGAAGTAGTATGGAAGCCGCCACATACCAGTTAGTTGTTGATGTGGATGTTGCCATCCACACCTTTTGAAAGCTAATGAGTGGAGGGTTGTGGGCCCCATTCCTAATAGTGTCTTAAAGTTTCAAAGCCGCGGATCGTGATAGTTGTCACAGGTGGAGTCCTCCCTAATTAAAAGACATAGTAAATTATCAAAGCTGCAGATAAAGACACGTAATGTTTCTAAGTGTTGCAGATGCTGCCAAGTGTCATTTACTTGTTTCCTCTTGAGAGACAAAAGAGTTTCAAGTTGTGCGCATAGACGCTGCCATCTGTCACAAAGTTTGTTATTTCTAAGAATGCGGAGGCCACCAAATGTCTGTTCCTTATAAGAGGAAGTATGCCACATATGTTTTGTCATAGCTAATGGGCTTGCACGAAGGAGTAATTATCATAGATTCAAAAGATCTTTAACTGTCAAAGACTTCTAGTTATCTCCAATTCAGTTGGGCCGTTGGGATTTGATTGTTGCAGACAATCTAGAGTCAATCTTATGCTATAAATATTTAACATTTGTAATTAATCAAGAGTTTTTTCAAAGTTAGAGTTCTAGTTTTGCTAGAGTTTTCTATCAGAAATTTAAGAGAGAAGTTTGAGACTTTTGTTGTGACCAGTGAATATCATTTGCCTTTATTTTGTTATTCTTGATTCAGAAAGTGAATGTAACTGTGCATGTATCTGTGCCTCTTATGTTGCTGGAAAATTAATGAGAAAGACTACGTTTTGTGCCTTGGTTGATATTTTCTGTGTCATTGCAAATTGTCTAGTTGTGATCCTTTGATTTTATTCATTTCATCTATTTATGTTTATCATGCAGTATCTGCTCTTTAATGTGATTGAATCTTGAGGATGGTTTCACTGTGCTTGGTTGAGAGAAACACTTTTTTTTCAAGTGCATCGCCATAGATAGATTTGTTTTTGTTGTATCTGTAATTCTATTAAGCTTCTATCCTTTTCCTTGAACCCATTTAAGAAAGAGAAGAGCCAGCTTCTTTAAAATCTGGAGGTTGTTTTAGGTAGCAAGTCCCACATTCCTGAAACTTCCCATGTTGGTGTTGGAACCTACGCAATTTTACACATCAATAATTTTTGGCACGCCTGGTGGGACCATTTCTTAAAGTTTCTGTCAAGATTGTATGAGCCAAGAAGCTATAGGGAGTTAGAGGTGTCGACCTATAACAAGAGCTCAATCTACTACTAGACCAGGCATTGTTTTACCACCGCTAGTAGCTAATCCATGGAGAAGAGTGAATCAGTTTGCGGCAGCACCAAGAGTAAATATGGGAGCACCTATAGCCCCAATAAATTATGCAAATTAGAACACTGGTAGTCCTTTGATTCTTCTGATACTACCAACCACTTGGGATGCTATTCCTACTAATGCTCTGAAGGGTCTACCCAAATTTAGTGGGGAAGATTTCAAGACACCTGAAGAGCATCTACAAGATGTATCTAATGTATGTGTAGTACATGTTATCACTCAACAAAATGTGGCTATAAGACTATTGCCAGCTTTTTTCAAAGGGAAGGCTCTGGACTGGTATAGATCTTTAACCCCAAACACTATATCTACATGGGATTAGCTTGGTGATGCTTTCTTTGAAAGGTTTAAAGAAAATGGTGATAAATCTTCTTTACTGCAACAATTGATCACTATCAAAAGGGCACCTCAAGAGGCAATGACTGATTTCAACTCAAGATTTCAAAAGACTTGGGAAATGATTCCTACTACAATAAGACCATTACTAGGTATGGTTATTTTATTTTACCTTAAATCTTTAAACTCAAATATATCAGTGCTGATCTAGTCCCTTCGAGGTCAGACACTACCAGAAGCTTATGAGTTGGCAGTCAATGCTGAAAATAACTTAATAGATGCTGGAAAGTTGCCCCCAAGGCCTCCTATGCCCATTTTCATAGAGATCACCTTACCTTTGCCTCAAGTAGTTCCTAATCCTACAATCGTACATGTGTCTATGTATGCATTCCCTCAACAACTTGCCAAGACATCCACCCCTGTTCAATCATCTAAAATGGATGATGTCAAGAACATTTTAAGGACCTTCTCGAATGAGATAATTAATCTAAAGAGGCAACAAAATCCTTATCCAAAGCCCCCTTATCAAGGTTACCAAGGAAATAGACCTCCCTTTCAGCCAAATCAATATCAAGGCCCTCAAAGGCAAGCTAATCCTTAGCCATCAAATCAATTAGTCACAGTCCCTACACCTCTACAAGTTGTTCCTCCTAATCGCAATAGGGAAATTGTTCTAGGGCAACATAATTTTGCAGATGGCACAAATGCTTGGTGTTTTCCTTGCAATAATGCCCATATGCCTAGAGACTGCCCCAGAGGAAATTTACAGCAGAAGATAGTAGAATAGAGAGGATTAGAAGGACAATTTGTAACTTCTAACACTCCATAATATTAGTCTCCTGGTGTACAAAATGCAGTCCTAGTGGCCCAGATGCAAGGAATGTCCTTACAACAGGAAGAGGAAATAGCCCCTGAGCATGCATTATTTTCATGGATTGAAGAAGAAGATTCGGTGTTCTTAAATGAAGCATCTACTTCCAAGAAGCCATTGGTACAATCAGATTACTATACCAGAGAAAAGAGAAGAATGATGGAATAGCCTAAAGTCAATAGTAATGAGAACATAGGAGCTCCTCCATTTCAAAATCATCTAAACACAGTCACCAGACAAGAAATGTCTTAGCCTGTGCAGAATCAAGTAGTCTCAAGACAAGTTCAAGACAAGCCAAGATACCCTTATTACTTGAAGGCCCAAGCATTAGGACCTATGAATATAGTGGATTAGCTAAAAAGAATGCTAGCACATGTATCAATCTGGGACATACTAGCTATCCCTGAGCAAAAGACATTGTTGCAAGAGGCTCTGCAAGGCCAAGAAGTTCCTAAATAGACTAGTGTTAAAGGAGGATCTGCTGATAAAGAAAAGCTGTAGCTCAAAGATATTGTACCCTTGTAGAGAACAACACTATTGAATAATGCACTTGAGGTAGGTAAACCTAAACCAGATCCTTTTTACTTAACTTTAATAGTTGGGAAGAAATTACTACATAATGCAATGATAGACTCTGGGCTAGTACTATAGTAATGCCAAAGAAAATAGTAGATGCCTTGAAGATAAAATATGAGCCACTTACAAGAGGAGTTATGCAGTTGGATGGGAAGTCTGTACAAATAATAGGGAAAATTAAACAACTCCCATTGCAATTATATACTTGCCCCAATATAATTGTAAACCAGGATGTGGTAGTCATAGATATTCCCTCAGTATTTGGTTTATGTTTATCCAAAGATTTCATAGCCAAGATAGGAGGTTACATGTCACTAGATTGGTCACACCTCATTCTGAGAACCAAATATGGGACAAAGATGAAAATACTATCTGAGCCATTATCAAAAGACTATATCACAAATGAACTAACCCCAAAATTAGAGGCAGCCCATGCTATGCTAAATAAAGAGGAGAGAATCTTTGTTGAAGAGTTAGGTGACTGGACTGAGCATGACCAACAGGAAGAAGAGAATAATCAATTGTTGACTATGATGGAAAGTGATCCCTATGGAAATTATGACTACAAGTCTAGGTAATTATGTCATATTTGAAGAAGATCAAGAGATTTATAATGTTTTAGGAAAAGAACCTACTCAGACTCAAGAATCTGAAAAGGACTCAGGAATCTGGACTCTAAATTTTGATAGGACTAGAAGTAAAAATGGTGTTGGTGTAAGAATTTGATGTTAGACTTAGGACACACAACTGAGAGGGGGGGTGAATCAGTTCTGCAAAACTTTCTCCAATTTACACACTTAAATCCTCTTAGTGATTAGAAGTATATTAAACATGAAACATAATGGATTCAAATCAAAAGCATAAACTCATCAACACATAAGACACCATGATTTTGACATGGAAAACCTAGTTAAGGGAAAAACCACGGGGTGATTAACCCAAGAATGTATTCTCTATTAGAAGAATAGAAAGAACAAAATGGCACATGCCAATTAGGGCTCACTGCCCAAGCACACTGCTCACAAGAGGCTCACTACCTACAAGAGACATTGTCTACAAAGAAATAAGTATCACATACATGAACTGGAGAATAGTATCTTCACCATGCTTGAATCAGTTCCATTAAGCTCAATACTTCTACTCTACCTTTCGCTCTCCTCTTCATTACCACACACTCATCTCCACATAAAAAGGCAAGTTCAAACTGACTTCGCAATCCCTTATTTATACAAGGCATCAACTTAGGAATGATCATCTAAGTCAGCAAACATTCATAAGACCATCTGACAGATGCATAACTCATCTAGTCAGCCTATCTCAAGAAGAACACCATCATACATAATACTCTTCAATTGCGAGCTCCAACTTTAATGCGGACCACCAACATGAACTAGACACGATCCAAAGACTTTAACAAGCTTGCTTGAATCACCAAGAACATCCACACTTCTTTTGCTTACTAAAATCCTTCTCTCCTTCATCCAAAACCTTAAGAACACAGTCTATCATAACTGTCACAAAAGAATAGATGCTTGCAGACCTTCAAACCACACACCAATAGAGTTGATACACCACAAAGACTTCCTCAACACTCCCTTAAATCCGTAGAACAGGAAACTTCGTTTCCAGATCTCACTGGACCTTTCTTGTTACACTTTGTCACCTCTAAACACTTACTAGAACTGGTTTTACTTGAGCGGCCATAACTTCTTCATATCTTCATACAGGCCTCTGAATTCTCTACTAGATCACCTACAGACACATATCTACAAACCCTTTAATTCACATCCTCTGATCATCATCCTATCTTTGACTTATATCTTACAGTCATCACTATTCTTCACTATTCCTGATTGAGACTATTTTTCTCAATATCCTCAGCTCACGGCTCATCCAGACCTTATCATTAATGCAACAAAAGTATGTTGACATCAATGACAACACTGGTTAGGCCTATACTTGCAACAATCTCCCCCTTTGTCATTGATGGCAACATATAATGTGAAAAACCATCAAGACAAGAACTTCTCCTTACTGTCACAACTCCCCCTATCAACAACAACCATTCATATGTCTTCTCTCTCTTTACTGCTTTCCCTTTGATAAGCAACCACTTGTTTTTCACATGTCTTCTCTCCCCCTTTGACATCAATGGCAAAGGGCTCATACTTGCAATTCCAACACTATAAAATCATACCTACTGCTCCCCGTGAGTAGTAGTTCCCATCAATCTGGATCACAAGATATGACTATGATTTCCACTAGACTGGTGCACCTCAGTGCACCTTAGTACATCACCGGAGGGGCAATAACCCCTAACTTCTCCCTGAGATACTCAAAAGAGTCCTTATGCAGAGGTTTAGTAAAGATATCTGCAATCTAATCCTTGGAGGGCACAAACTCCAATCTAACTTCATTCTTGTTCACTTGCTCTCTCAAAAAGTGAAATTTGATAGATATATGCTTAGTCTTAGAATGCAGCACCAAATTTTTAGATATATTTATAGCACTTGAATTATCACAGAAGATTGTGATAGGCTCCTCATACTCTACTTTAATATCTCTTAGCATCTGCTTCATCCACAAAACTTGAGTGCAACTACCTGCTGCCGCAATGTATTATGCTTCAGTTGTAGACAGGGATATTGCCTCTTGTTTATTGCTTAACCAAGAAAGCAATCTCTTTCCCAAAAAGAATGCTCCACCATTGGTACTCTTCCGGTCATCCACATCTCCTGCCCAATCTGCATCTGTATATGCATGAAGAGAGAAATCATGATCTCTAGGATACCACAAACCATACTCAACTGTTCCTTTTAGATACCTAAAATTCCTTTTAATTGCCATGACATGAGATTCTCTAGGATCAGCCTGTAATCTCGTAACAAGACCAACAACTTGCATAATATCTGGTCTAGTTTGAGTGAGATACAACAATCCTCCAATCATTGATCTGTACTTTGTCTGGTCTACCTTAGGAGAGTCATCATCTTTGCTCAACTTACATTTGGTTGCCATGGGAGTATTCATTGGCTTTGAATCTTCCATCCCAAATTTCCTCAATAATTCTTTTACATATTTGGTCTGAGAAATAAAGATTCCTTTCTTTGTTTGAGTAATTTGCAGACCCAAGAAGAAATTCATTTCACCAAGCATAGACATCTCAAACTCACTTTTCATTTGATTTGCAAAAGCTTTACACATACTATATCTTCCTCCAAAGATGATATCATGAACAAATACTTCAACAATCAAGATGTTTTCGTGATCAATTTTGAAATATAGGTTACTGTCAGTAGTACCTTTGTTGAAACCAATCTTCAAAAGATGCTTGTCCAATCTTTCATACCAAGCTCTTGAGGATTGCGTTAATCCATATATTGCCTTCTTCAACTTGCAGACCATATCACCATGATCAGACAACTAAAATCCATCTAGTTTCTCTATATACACTTCTTCTTCCAAGTCACCGTTTAGAAAGGTAGACTTGACATCCATCTCATATACCTTGAAATCCTTGAAGGCAGCAAAAGCAAGGAATAATCTGACTACTTCAATTCTTACCACCGGAGCAAAAGTTTCTTCAAAATCAATTCCCTCTATTTGAGAGTAGCCCTTGCAGACCAGTCTAGCTTTATTTCTGATTACTTCACCAACTTCATTTAGTTTGTTCCGGAAGACCCATTTGGTTCCAATCACATTCTTGTTTCTAGGTCTGGGAACAAGATCCCAAGTGTGATTTTTCTCAATTTGCATCAACTCTTCCTCCATTGCTTTGGTCCAGTTTTCATCATTGCAGGCTTCATTTATTGTCTTAGGTTTAATCTTTGAAATCAGACAATATTCATCTAAATTTTGAGCAATTTTCCTTCTAGTTTGCACACCTTTGCTTTTATCACCTATGATTTGATCTTCAGATTGGTTCAGTGTTACATACCTTAGAACTTTGGGAGCTTCTTGCACTTCTACTTCTTGATCAGGCTCATTCAGACTTATCTCTTTTTCCTAATTTACCAGATTAGTTTGAATCTGACTTTCAGAAGAGGATTGAATTCCTTGAACTAGAACACCATTCTGATCATCTTCATCATATTCATAAAACCTTGAGGGTTTCTCTATTCCCTCATCAACCTTCAGATTTATACTTTCTATCATCTTTCTTAGTCTCTTGTTATAACACCAGTATGCTTTGCTTTGAGTAGAGTAACCCAAGAATATTCCTTCATCACTTCTAGCATCAAACTTGCCTAAATCTTCATCTCTTTTGATGTAAAATTTGCTACCAAAGACTCTGAAATATCTTACAGTAGGAGTAATGCCAAACCAAAGTTCATAAGGGGTCTTATCGGTATTGCTTCTAATTTGAACTCGATTGAGAGTATAGACTGCAGTGCTGACAGCTTCTCTCCAATAGATCTAAGGAACATTTGCTTCCATCATCATGGTCCTAGATGCTTCCTGGATGGTCTGGTTCTTTCTCTCCACTACTCCATTCTGCTATGGAGTCCTAGGAGCAGACAACTGTCTCTTAATTCCATGTTTCTCATAGAACTCTATGAACTCACTAGATGTGAATTCTCCACCTCTATCAAACCTTAGACATTTCAACTTTAATCTTGTTTCATTCTCTACCATAGCCTTAAATATTTTGAATTTCTCAAGAGCTTCTGATTTCTCCTTTAGAAAGGTTACCCACATCATCCAGGAATAGTCATTAATTAGCAACATGAAGTATCTATCACCTTGAATACTCCTAGTTCTTGCCGGACCACAAAGATTAGTGTGAACTAAGTCCAATAATCTGGTAGAGGACAGTTCCTTGCTTTTGAATGAGACTCTGCTCAGCTTACCCAACTGACATTCCTTGCACAAGTTGTTAGTAGGTTTCACCAATTTTGGAAGATCTCTTACAGCTTGAGTATTGCTTATCTTGATGATATTATCAAAATTCACATGACACATCCTTGTATGCCATAACCAACTCTGATCTATTTGAACAAATAAGCAGCTTTTACTAGTACCAACCAAGTAGAAGATATTACCTTTAGTTTGAGTACCGAATGCAATCTCTATTCCAGATCTTTCAAAGATTTTGCATTTTCCATCATTGAATTAGAGATCATAGCCTTTGTCCACCAACTATCCAACACTGAGAAGATTGTGCTTCAAACCTTCAACATATAGTACATTACCAGTTTTGTTTCTTCCATCAAAAGAAATAGTTCCTCTTCCTCTGATTCTACCAACAGAATTATCACCAAAATTTACCACTCCTCCTTCATACCTTTCCAAATCTACAAACTTATTTTTGTCACCTATCATATGGTTAGAACATCCACTGTCAATGACCCAATCATCCTTCTCTTCAATTTGGGCATCCAGAGCTCTTTCCACTATCTTAAGATTGATAGATACAGAGGATAATGGATCTTCTTCCTTGATGGAAATGAACACCCATTTATTTCTAGATTTTTTTCCCATCTCTGATTCATCATCTGTTACTCCTTCGTTATCATCATCTTCATGTACATAGTAATAGTTCTTTTGGAACCTTGGTTTGTTAGAATTTTGCCTTGAAAATATTTCTGGACACCTTGAGGCAAAATGACCAATCTTATTGCAGTTAAAACACTTAAAAGGTTATTTTCCTTCATACTTACCAGATCCTCTTAGCAGCCTCTTTGTAATAAGGGCTTCAAGTTGAGCAGTTGCTACTTCTTCTTCCAGATCTTTTCTTGCTTTTTCATACCATGACAATTTCCTTGAAGAATTCTCTCCCAGATCAAACCTTTGTTTACCTTTAACAGAGGCACTGGCTTTGAATGCAGATTCAATCTTGGGGGGGTCATCTCTAAACTCTGTCATTTTAAATACAGCTAATTTTCTAGCCAATTGATCTCTTGTGACAGTTGTATGGGCTCTAAATTCTTCAATGGCAGCAGCCTTGATTTTGTAAGAAGCAGGAAGGGATCTGAGAATTTTACCAACAATCTCATTTTCATCCAAGACTCCACCAGCATTTCTAATTCCACAAACCAGCTCATTCACTCTTGGCATAAAAGTGGTTATATTTTCATGATCTCTCATCTTTAGTTTTTCAAATTTCCCTTTTAGACTCTGTAACCTTGCACATTTAACATGTTGGTCTCCTTCATGAAAAAGTTCCAGTTTATTCCAAATCTCAAAGGTAGTTGGTAGGTCAATAACATTTGAGAGCTCTGAGTCAAATAATGCACTTAGAAGAGCATCTTTGGTCCACATATTATTTTGAGCATCTGTGTTTTCATTTAGGGTTGTCGGACCACCCTGTGGAGGTACATATGCTTTTGTAACCATGGACCAGTACGCCATTCCCATACACTGCAGGTTCTATCAAACTTTGGACTATCCTTCTTGTAAGATGACATCCTGGATCTCCTCAAGCAGTTTAGCTCCTTTTAGAGGAACTTGGCTCTGATACCAATTGTTACACTTCGGGCACATAACTGAGAGGGGGGGTGAATCAGTTGTGCAAAACTTTCTCCAATTTACACACTTAAATCCTCTTAGTGATTAGTAGTATATTAAACATGAAACATAATGGATTCAAATCAAAAGCAGAAACTCATCAACACATAAGACACCAAGATTTTGACTTGGAAAATCCGGTTAAGGGAAAAACCACAGGGTGATTAACCCAAGAATGTATTCTCTATTAGAAGAATAGAAAGAACAAAATGGCACCTGCCAATTAGGGCTGCCCAAGCACACTGCTCACAAGAGGCTCACTACCTACAAGAGACACACTATCTATAAAGAAATAAGTATCACATACATGAACTGGAGAATAGCATCTTCACCATGCTTGAATCAATTCCATTAAGCTCAATATTTCTGCTCTGCCTTTCACTCTCCTCTTCATTACCACACACTCATCTCCACATAAAAAGGCAAGTTCAAACTGACTTCGCAATCCCTTATTTATACAAGGCATCAACTTAGGAATGATCATCTAAGTCAGCAAACATTCATAAGACCATCTGACAGATGCATAACTCATCCGGTCGGCCTGTCTCAAGAAGAACACCATCATATAGAATACTCTTCAATTGCGAGCTCCAACTTCAATGCGGACTACCAACATGAACTAGACATGATCCAAAGACTTCCACAAGCTTTCCTGAATCACCAAGAACATCCACACTTCTTCTGCTTACTGAAATCCTTCTCTCCTTCATCTAGAACCTTAAGAACACAGTCTGTCATAACTATCACAAAAGAATAGATGCTTGCGGACCTTCAAACCATGTGCCAATAGAATTGATACACCACAAATACTTCCTCAGCACTCCCTTAAATCCACAGAATAGGAAACTTCATTTCTGGATCTCACCGGACCTTTCTTGTTACACTTTGTCACCTCTGAACACCTACCAGAACCGGTTTTACTTCAGCGGCCACAACTTCTTCATATCTTTATGCAGACCTCTAAAATCTCTACTAGATCACCTACAGACACATATCTACAAACCCTTTAATCTGTATCCTCTGATCATCATCCTATCTTGGACTTTTGTCTTACAGTCATCAATATTCTTCACTGTTCCTGATTGAGACTATTTTTCTCAATAAATTTAGCTCACGGCTCATTGAGACCTTATCATTAATGCAATAAGAGTATGTTGACATCAATGACAACACCGGTTAGGCCCATACTTGCAACATTGGCCTTACCACCCCAAATGGTGAGAAAATTTTAAGAGCCAGTCACTTTCAGTTTGCCTGTACCAATAATGATGCTGAGTACGAATCTTTGGTGCATGGACTTATCTTGGCAAAGAAAAAAGGAGTAAAGAATCTGATAGTAAGGGGTGATTCAAAACTAGTGGTGAAACAAATTAGAGAAAAGGTAGTAGCCAAAAATGTAAGAATGAGATCCTATAGGCACAAAATTTGGGACCTAATATATGGTTTTGAAGCTTTCAATATTGAAGTAATTCCTAGAGCCCAGAATTATGAGGTAGATAGAATGGCACAGATTGGTTCATAGTTTGATTCAACAATAGATCTACTAGTCAACAATGAGTCAATCAAAATTATAGTAAGATCAACTATCCCAAACAATGACCAAAATTGGCAAGTTTTTGAAAATGATTTCCAAGTACTCTCATTTTTGCAATAGTCGGGAGAATTTGTTGATCAGTTGCAACCTAAAATTGAAGAAGCATATGGTGACCAAATTATTCAATTGAAGTCAAATAAGCTCCCTAAAGGACTAATTACCTTAGAAAACCTATTTGACCCAGAAGATGTAAGCCTGGAGAAGAAGAGGTTTCAAGAAAATAAAGAAGATTATTCTAAAATCCAAGTTAGTGAAAGAAGAAAATTGAAGATTGGTAATTCTACAACCCAGCAAGAAAAGGAAAGATTGATTGATTTATGTGAAAGATATGATAGGGTGAGTGCCTAGACCTATGAAGACCTCCATGCCTATAATAGAGACATCATTCAACACACCATCAAGTTGACTGAAGGATCTAAACCAGTCAGATAGAAGCAAAGGCTAGTGAACCCTAGAATTGAACCTCTAATGGTGGATGAGTTGCAAAAGCTCTTAGAATCAAAGATTATTTTTCCAATCAAGTACTCAACCTTGGGTATCAAACCTAGTGCCAGTAAGAAAAAAGAATGGTGACATAAGACTCTATGTGGATTTCAGGGATCTAAATAGAGCATCTTTGAAAGATCATTATCCCCTGCCCTCTATGGAACAAATTTTACGGACTGTGGCCGGATCAGAGAGATTTTCCTTGCTGGATGGCTTTTTTGGATACAATCAGATTTGGTTGGCTAATAAAGACCAACATAAGACTGCATTTACTACAAAATGGGGAACATTTGCATATGCTAAAATACCTTTTGGTCTTTCAAATGTTGGAGCTACTTTTCAGAGAGCCATGGATGTAGCATTTGGGGAACTTATAAACAAAATCATCTTGATTTATCTAGATGACCTCACTATTTTCTCTAAAAATGTTGTAGATCATTTTGACCATTTAGAGGCTATTTTTAAGAAATGCCAAGAGTTTGGAATATCCTTGAATCCTAAGAAGTGTATCTTTGTAGTACGTTAGGGTAAACTGTTAGGGCATATAGTGCTAAAAGAAGGAGTCTCTATTGATCCAGAGAGAGTCACTGCCATAATGAATCTATCTCTGCTAGTCAATAAGAAAGCAGTTTAATCCTTTCTAGGGAAGATCAACTTTGTTAGCTGGTTCATATCTGACTTTGCAGGTCTAATAAGACCAATGACACTATTGCTAAAGAAAGACCTAGTTTTCAAATGGACTACAAAGGGGAGGTAGGCTTTTGAAGAAGTCAAAAGAGCCATTTCAATAGCCTCGGTACTTAGAAACCTAGACTTCTCTAAGTCTTTCATAATGTATGTGTATGGAGGAGAATTCAGTGTTGCTAGTATTTTAACTCAGAAAGATGAATAGCAAGTAGGAGAGCACCCAATAGCCTTTTTCTCTAGGACTCTTAGGGAATATGAGGCTAGATACAATTTTGTGGAAAAATAGGCATATGCCATGGTAAAAGCCCTTAAGAAATTCAGACATATGGTCACAGGGAATAAGATTCTAATATTAGTGGCTCATCCTAGTGCAAAAGAATACGTTATGGAGGGTGAGATCACTGAGAAAAGAGCTAACTGGATAACAAAGATCCTTGAATATGATGTGGAGGTTAGACCCACTAAGTTAGTAAGGGGCAAAGGATTGTGCCAATATATGGCTCAAGACATGGAGAGAATGATGACACAAGAAACAAAAAGTGAAAATGTATTAAAAATACAAGAGGTTGATCAAGATTCTTGGGTCACAAATAGAATACAATTCATGAAGCATGGGATTTTCCCAAATGAGCTCTCCCATGACAAGAGAAGGTATTATAGGAAGCAAGGGGCCCACTTTGTACTAATTGACCATATCCTATTCAAAAGAAATGTTGATGGCATACTTCTGAGATGTATAGAAAAAGATGAAGCCCAAAAAATACTACATGAGTTACACCATGGAGCCTCAGGTGGACACTTTTCAGCAAGGACCATAACAATTAAAGTGACTCAAGTAGGATACTTCTGGCCCACTCTATTCATAGATTACTATTAGCTGGTTAAAGAATGCCAGGCCTATCAGTTTTATACAGGAAAAAGAAGAAATGCAGCAATGCCTCTAAGCCCCATAATTGTGGATGAACCCTTTGCCCAATGGGGTCTTGATTTTATTGGCATGATAAATCTAGTGTCAAGTATGGGATACAAATGGATCTTTGCAGCCACATATTACTTTACTAGATGGAGTGAAGCAGTACCACTCAAGGAAGCAACATAAAAGGTAATATTAGACTTTCTAGAAGGTATTATTGCTCAGTTTGGTCCTCCTCGTACCATAATATCAAATAATGCTAAGGCATTTTTGGGAACAAAAATATCTAAGTTTGCATTGAGGAATGGAATTTATTTGAAGACTTCTTCAAATTATTACCCTTAGGGTAATGGTCTAGCAGAGTCTACTAACAAGAACCTAATCAAACTCGTTAAGAGGATAGGGACAAATTATCACAGAGAGTGGCACAAACTGTTTAATACAACACTGTGGGCTGACAGGATCACACCTGAGCAAGTGACAAAAATGTCTCCATATGAATTGGTTTATGGTAAACTAGTAGCAATGCCATTGAGCTTAGAGATCCCTACTTTGCAATTACTGAAACAAATAGGGATTGAAGAGAATGGCCCCATGCAAGTCAGACTTGCTAAACTATTGGAAGTACAAGAGAAAAGGGAAAAAGCACATGAGTCACTGATGAAACACCAGAAAATGGTCAAGGACTATTTTGATAAAAAGACTTCAAATCCCCTGTTTGAAGTTGGCTCAATAGTGTTGAAATGGGATGAAAGAGCTGCAAAGCCAGGTCGACACACTAAATTTGAATCACTATGGACTGGCCCTTACAAGATTCATTCCTGTAAGCAACAAAACTCTTTTGAACTAGAGACTATGGATGGTGAGCCCGAAGAGATTCCTATTAATGGGATCTATTTGAAACATTTCAATTAAGTAGGGACTCTTGTGTACTATAGTTAGTTTCCTTTTCTTGCTTTCCTATTTTCCTACTTTCTTTTCCTGCTTTCCTTTCAATAAGTGTTCTATGAACACATGTCATCAGTGCAAGCCCCTTTCTCTTTTTGAAATCTTGCATTCATTAAGGTTGTGTGCAATCCCAAAAATCCCCAAAAGTACACACTTTTGCAGCTACTCTCATAATGTTTTTGACATTCCTTTCCACACGGATTTGGAAAGATACACTAACAGTTTCTTGGTGTTAATGCCATTTATAAGACATGATGTGTCATTAAAGCCCCATTAATAAAAGGTAAATCTGAAAATGCATCTTTTGTTTGCATCCAACTCTCCACTGTGAAATCATTGTTTCCTGCAATTCCCATCCCTAGCAAATGCTTCCTAGCTGAGTGTCATTTCTGTTACGCAGTGTCTATTTTTACTATGTCAAAGCTTCCCACATTCTCTCCATAGATACAGATATGGCTGAATCACAGTCTTCTTAGGAGGGACTCAAAATTTACGAATCAATTGACAGGCTTCTAAGTAGTAAGTCATACGCCTCAGCGCCCGCGTAGCCAAAGAGAAACTATCCAAGAATGATGGTTCCCAAGGTAGGGTATTCTGTCAACCTAGAGAAGGTTAAGGATTTTGAAGATGGTATCTTTGACCCAGCCCTCCAAAAACCTACCAAGACTCTTCTAGAAGGGGCACATCAGAGATGCATTCAAAAGGCAAAAAGTGGACAATATGAAACTTTTGGAATGAGGATTTGGACCTCACAGTAGGCACAGTTCATGGTTCCAAATATGCACCTATGTCTTGACCTAATTGATATATGCGTGGAGTTGTTTTATGCACCCTCAAGCACCATACAACAGGGTCCCTTTTTAGTGCAAATTACACCCAAAGCCATAAGCGACATGCTGGCCCTGTATCATGATCGAACGACCACATTTCCCACTATTGCTAAAATGCAAAAGACATGGTCAAATGTCAATAACTAGATTAGGTTCCTCAACTCAGAATTGCAGTGGGTAGAGGAGAACACACAAATGACCATATTACCTACAAGAAGGGCACAATTCAGTCAAGCTAGTCAAAGGCACTGTCAATGATATCTTTCATTTTTGGGATGAAGGAAGACAATACACTCTATGATTGGCAAATTGCCATCCTCTTCAGATTGAAGACTGTTGACAAGTTACAGGAATACCAGCTAGACTTTTTAGAACAAATTGCCTACTCCATGGCTGATCGACTCATAAATTTCAAATCCAAAGGAGTTTTCAGATATTCTGCTTATTTGTTTCATTTAATGTTATATCAAAATCACAATATTTTTGCACAAAATATGTAATTAAACATATATGACCCAAATTTTGGGTAAAATAGAACTATTCATGTGTCTGCATGGACACGTGCTATCTGAGGCATCAGACCCTTATGAGTTTTGGGAACTCTTTGTTGCCCCTGCCTTTTGCCATATGAGCCCTAAACCTGTAGAACATAGGTTAACACAGAGCATTAGGGGTTTCATGACCAATTGCCCAATCCCATGTGATTATTTCTTTAGGGCCCAAAATACTATCATTAGGATCCATGGCTTCAATGGAGCACCTATGCTGCTACCCAAAGTTTTAACCCCTAGAATAGCATTTATAGAAGTAACCCGGTAGGTGTCTGTGGTTGACAATGAGTTTGGTACCAAGAGGAAGAAGAAGAAAATGTATCTGTAGACAGCTAAAATTGGCTTTCTCTACAAACCGGTTTCCCATACCTCTACACTAATTTATCCCTAACCATTTGTCTATCCCTTGTGATCAGTTAATTCATTTAATTTATCACTTGGACCTTACAACATTATCCCTCATTAATCAAGTAAATATTCCCAATATTTATTTGGTTCAATTCTCCTTTTCTCTAATCCTCATCAATTAGATAAACCATGGTTATCTAATTGATCTAGCCTACTAATTGACCTACCCTAGCCTACCTATCCCCTAGACCTAGGTTAATTAAGCTAAACACTTAATTAACCTTGCTTATCCCCTTCTTCCATACACCTTTGAATAAAAATCAATCTTTTATTCAAAGGGTCAAATCCCCCTTACCCCTCATTTATCATTCTCTTACACATGTACAAGTACCATCTTCACATCCCCACATAAAAGTAAATTTTTAATTCACACTCCTCCATGAGTTGAATTAAAAATTCACTTGTCCTATCCATGCTTCCCAAAAAAATGAATATTTAATTCATTTTAATCATCCACACCTTTCCCCATGTGAATTTAAAATTCACTTTTAATGAGAGCCCTCCAATCCACTTGACCAAGTTTCAACCCTTGATCTCCCTCATCCACTCTCCTTGTGGCCCTTGTCACAAGGCTATGGCTTCAATCCTAACCCTAACTCTCATTGATTCCTAACCCTTGATCTCATCTTTCAATCCTCACCCTACATCCTCCTCTCAGAAAATCTATAAATGAAACCCTCTCTAAGCCATTTGGGAGAGACTCCTTCATGCATCAAACCTCTGCCAAAATCTCTCCACAACCTACTCATCATGCCACCATAATGCCAAAATTATCTCTCATCCTCATCTTCATCTCCATCTAAGTCCAAAATCACTCATATACATTGTGTTGTAGGCATTGAGCAATCCACATTAGTCATTCTAATCAAGGGTAAAATCTAAGGAGACTAATCAGGTGCAACTCCTTCCCGCTTGGATTCGTGAGTCATTATGGAGGAATAATCATTTGTTTTGCATTTGATTAGTTTTAATCTTCATTTTGATTTCACCTATTACATTGGCACACTCGGTGGGACCCACAAGGTCCAAATCTAATCATTTGTTTTGAGTTTCTATGCTTTAGATGTGTTTCTATAGGTGTAGTGCCATCCTACCTTCACAACAACACCATCACTGGCACATTTTAGCACTATCCTCTTTTTTAGCGCTATCCTGTGAAGCGCATTTCTTGCTTAGGACTCATTCACATGTCCATTTTCACCCATCTTCTTCCTGCTGATTTTTCTATCTAATTTGCTCTTTGTTTTGCAGGAATATTGGAAAATACAAGGGGAGGTTATGCCGAATTTTTTTAAAATCCAATCATATTTTTCAGTTATCATTTTGTCTCATTTTCTTCATCTGTTATACTAACAAGGCTAACAAGACCTCAATTTTGCTATATGACCCTTTGTGTTGTTCAGGAAAAACCTCTTTTTTGCAGGTCGGACACGTTTAGTGCTGTATCGCCGCTATCACCCAGATTAGCACTATCTACGGGTGTAATCAGACTGTCTGACAAGATGTGCAGTGGTACGTTCATAGTCCTCTTTTAGCACTATCTCCTTCTTTAGCACCTTTATGGTCATATTGTAACGCTATATTCTATTTTGGCACTTTCTAGTTCTTGTATTAGCACTATTTACTTAAGTAGCACCTTTTGTCTAACTCTGTAATGCTACCTTCTATTTTGGCACCTTTCAGGTCTCGTATTAGCACTATTGTATCGGTTGGTGCTATCTGTAAAGGTGTCAGTTTCTCAGTCAGTTTTCTATCAGTGTCGCCATTTGTAGTCCACAGTGGTGCTATTATATCCCTGTATTAGTGCTATTTTTTTAAAGGTAACCTTTCTTCTCTGTGTAGGGACTGACAGTTTTTGTAGGTTATCACCATCACTAGGAGGACACTAACAATCTATGGCAGGGTGTTTCTTTATCTTAGTCTAGCAAAGACATTTCAATTGGGCTCTTAAAACAAACCCTTGCATGCTAGTTTACACAGCATTTCAATCAATCAAATCTTTGTGTGTGTGCCAAACATTTAACATTGGTGTTCTTAAAATTAATCATTGCTTGCAACAAACAACTACCAAACACTTCAATTTTTGGAATTTAAAAAGAACCACAAATTGCATCAATCAAATCATTGGATTTAAAAAGAACAACAATCTGCATTCTTCACACATGTAATCAAGAAAATCCAATCTAATTTGTGTGAAGTGTCTTCGTGGTTTGTGTTTGTGTTGTAAAAAGTGTATGCTCTTCCCTTGCACCATTTGGTGACCTTGGGAATCAAAAGCTTTTCATAAGACTTGCATGAATCACCCCCAACATAATCCAAAGATAAAAAATGAACCATGTTTAGTGTGAGGCAATCATAAAAGAATATGTATACTCTCCACTTGCGTCCTTGTGCGAACTTGGGGATCAAAAGTATTTTTGTGATTATGTCACTTTTGTTAATCCTTAGAGGGTCTGCCACCCCGCTTTGAAAGGTGGGAACCACCCAAGTGGCAACAAGCTAAAGCCAAGCTCTTTCAAGCTGCTATATAAATTAATGTGTTTGTGATGAAAGTCACAAGCAACAGGTGTTGTGTTATACCGACAACCAACCTCCCCCAAAACCCTCTAAGGCGTAACCCTTGGAGGCTAGGAGACTCCATAATGGAGAGTAGCGCTACCACATGTATAACCACCTGAACGAAAGCACTCACTATGAACATTTGTTTTAGTGGCCCAAATCCCTAAAGGTTGTACATGCTTGATTATCACATTTTTCATAAATCAAACCTTTAGCCATTGTGTTTTCTTGCATGATTGTTTGTCTACTTGCCAAGAAAAATCAAATTCATCCATCAATCCAGCCATTCACATCCTTTAATGCTATTTTCTTCTATTTTAGTGCCTTCTTCATCCATATCCAAAAATCAAATTTTCTCATCAAAAACATCAATTTTATAAGCTATTTTTAAAAAAAATTCCAGTTGGGAGGCTACACCCCCGAACCCCTGTCAGTGGGGGGTCACGTCCATCCCCCCACACCACCCCTCATGTCGAGCTAGGTTTTCCTCCCAACACCACTTTACCATCCCCCCATTTATCAAACCCCACAAGTTGAGCTTATCCAATCCCTTTATTTGAGCTTGATCAAATTCTAATCCACTTCCTCTCTAGTCATAATCTATCTTCATCATCCTAATCATTCTTATCCACTTCATCTTAATCTAATCACCCATCTATCCTAATCATCCTAACCACCTATCTTATCCACATCATCATCCAAATCAATCAATCTAATCTTATCCTAATCACTCTCATCACCCTTAATCCAATTCATCAACATCATTCTAATCCCATCTCATCCAAATCAAATCCAAAATCCAACCAACATCAATCCATAATCTTCCAAACCATATTCCAAATCCAATCCAAAATCAACATCAATCCCAATCATTATCCAAATCCCCCGCATCATTATCAAACTCCAAATCCAAATCAACCCAATCAAAAATCAAGACCTTAATTGATCACCTAATCAAATCAACCCAATCAACCCTCTTTCTTAAGATCATTAGTCTATCTTAAGCATAGAGAACCATTCATCAAATCAAATCAAATCATCTTAAGGTCTTGAAATTTTGATCCCCAACATCACAATCATCCATTATCCCCCATCATCCCATACCTCCCCAACAAAATGGATCTTTATGAAGCAATACAACAATTACAAATATGTAGAAAATTCTATGAGAACATGGATCCTAATGCTAAGGAACAATTCAAAAATGACATTAGAGATATGCCCTTAGCACACCTCATCATTGGAGAATCCCAAGCCCTTACCCAACCTTCATCATATCAACAAGCACCCTACTCATCATCCCCATCCACATCATATCAATCTTCATTCTTTCAACCTTCATATCAACCTTCAACATTTTACATATCATCCCCATCCACATCATATCAATCTTCATTCCATCAACCTCCATCATATCAACAAACATCCTACATATCCACGCCATCAACCTCATATCAACTTCCATCATATCAACCTTCATCATATCAACCTTTACCCTCATATCAATCACCATCCCCTTACACATCCATGCCATCATACCTATCCAACCAATCAATACATCCACCTTATCCATCCCCCAACCTTTTTCATGCTAACTTTGATCAAGGGAACACCAATCTAGCACACCTTGTATCCAAAATCCAAACCTTATATCAACAACCATTTCCCCATACAAATCCCCCATCCTCTAATCCCCATCCCATCAACCTTAATCCATCACCAAATCCACCTTACAATCCCCCTCCTCCAATCCTCCCATCACAATATCCCTCCAACCTTATCAACCTTAATCCATCACCCTATGTGTCTCCCAATCCACCAATCCCTATCACCCATCCATCATCTACTCCACCATCAAATCTTCCAAATCCTAACACCACGACATCCAAAGAATCCTTATGGGATTTCCTACAAAGAACATCACCTAAAAATGAAAGCAAAGAAAAGGAATCTCCCCAATCCCCCACCCCTCCAACACCACTATCCAATCCCACACCTACCCTTGAACCCATCCAAGAACCATCATTACCTAATCCTAATCCTACACCATCCACAATCATTATCCATCCATTACATTGTTCTTCAACCCATACACTCATGAATGATACCATCCATTGGCTATTAGCAAGGAATCAAACACCCTCATGCAATCCAACACCCATCAAACCTCTTGAAGAATCTCCTAGCATAAGTCAAGCACCCATCACATCCATCCAAACACCTATCACATCCATCCAAGCACCCACCACATCTATCCAAGTCACTCCCACTTCTATCCAAGAACATGAGCTATGCAAAGAATCAAATCCAAAGCATGTTGAAACATCAACCCCTTCTCCTAATCAAGACCTCACCATCCCATCTAATCCCATCCACAATCCCCTCCCATCTATTGATCAACTTATTGATCTCACACCATCTTCTACCACCCCTTTACCATCCCACATGAATCCTTCACTTCCATCTACCAATCCCATCCCAAATCCATCCCCTTATCCACTTAGAAAAAGCACCTTCATCTGTGGTAAACCCCTTGTAGGATGTGAACAACTTCCATCCACCACCTATCTTTCTCCAATAAATAATGGACTGGCGTCTTGTTTCAAAAGCACCAAACATCCCATTGCATGTCGCATGCTCCAACATGTGAACTATCAAGGCAAAGGCTTAGACCTTCATGAACAAGGCATCTTGGAGCCCATCCACATCACATTCCATCCATCCTCACATGGCCTCGGCTATACATCCCAAGACAAACAAAATGAACATGTTGGTACCACCCACACACCTTCTAAAATCCATTCATCCAATCCCAAACATGGTGCATCTCATCGCACCCCCAAAGCATATGTCGCCATCCCTCCTCCATCATCCTATCATTTGCAAAAGCATGTGACCATCCATCTTCCTCCATCAAATTTACCTCCACTACTTCCAACTCCAAATATTCCTATCAAATCCACTCTACCTCCTATCCTACCAATGCTGAACATCCCTATCCACAAATCCCCTTATCCTCTCATCCTCCCAACTCGTAATATCCCCATCATCAAATCCCCTCATCCATTTATCGAAAAATCCACTTTTTACCCCTCCACCCATAAACCCTGTAAATTTCCCAATCAAGACCAACAAAAGCACACATCTTTCAAACATGAAGCTTCCCCCAAATCCATGGGATTCAAAAGTAATAATTTGAATGCCTCAACTCATAAAGCACAAAAGCTTAAAGATGTTATCCCTTCCATTCAAAATGAAAAATCCAAAAGGCTATCAAAGCCCACACCATCACAAGGAAAAGCAAAAACAAAAATGGTGTGGGTCCCCAAACAAAGATCACTCAACTCTAATGAGGCATCCACCTCCCAATCTACTGCAAAATCCCAAACATCCCGCTCCCCATCTAAAAATCCCATAATTCCTAAGTCCATTTGGGTCCCTATAACCCCAAATCAATCATACAAAAATCCCCCATCCCGATCTCCATTACTCCCAACTCCACATTCAAAGTACAAGCTTCCAAATACATCACAATGTGTGTGACCATTGGTCTTGATTCCCATACACCACTTAACATTCCCACATACCCCCATCTCTCCATCTTTCCTTCACTATCCTACATATCGTCCCCATCACATTCCTATGGTCCATGCTTTCACATAATCTACATCATAATCCACTATCCACCATCCATCCCATCTTCTCCTATCTACCAACATTTATCCAATCATCATCCAAAATGCTATCCAACATGGGACCATCTTCTCCTTGCTATGGAAATAGACGCTAGAGTCCCCATTCCATCAAAAAAGCAAAAAAAAAAAAAAGGAAAGAAAAAAAAATCTGTCCAATGCTGAAAACCACTCCTTGTGGCCCCTTGGGCAAGTACCATGATGAAAACCCCTTGTGGGCATCATGCGTAATCCCTTCTCCATCCATTTTGTATCCCTACACTTGGGGGCAAAACCATCTAATCATCCAAATCCATAACATCCTTTTGCATCTCCTATCCACTATCCCCTATTTATCTTATCATATTCATATCTACCATCCCCTATTCATCCTATCATTTCCCATCCATCTTATCCATTATATCTTGCTTTTATCATCTCCCACCTTAGATCTTGATAAAAACAAGCGATAAAATATCAACAACATGCTTTGGAAACCTCTTGGCATACTCCCTTTTAAAGTATATCCTCCATCCATCTACTGCAAAGTCCATCCATTCAAACATGAACCCATCATGCAAAATTCTAAGCATTGGGGCATATGTTTCCTTGCAACCTAGCCCTTGGATAAAATCCTCATCCCTATCTTCCATCTATCTAACATACATCCCTATCACTTGTCCATTCATCTATCATGAATCTCCTCCCTCTCCAACCCCATCACCCTCACCTCTAGACTTGGTGTTCCCTTGTCATTGCTATCTAGCATAAAGGTTACCTACATGAAATCCAATGCAACCATCTCATAATAAACCATTCCTTTTCCAAAAATCAAAAAATAAAAAAATCTAAAAAAAATCAAAATATCCACAAAATTCCAAAAATAATTTATCCATCACAAAATCAACATTGCTCCATCAACATCTCATCATCACATCTCTCATCATATCATATCATCATCATAAATCAGAACTACATATCATAACCACTTGCATCTTAATGTGCCTTGATCCCGTGGATACAGGGTATGTAGGTAGTCCGGAATACGAAGGATATTTCCAGTACTTCGGTGCATAAGATGCACCCATCCAACCCTTTGAGCTTACACTAGATCCAAGTATCACATCACCCATCGAAGCATTGTCCCTTAATCAAAATCATCAACTATCAAATCAGCATCAACCACAACTTGTCACCAACATATCTTGAGCCAATCTTACAACATCAACAAAAACATGATCCAATCATCAATTGATTCTTGCCTTAGGATATGTCATTCCTACAATAGGTAGAATCTATCAAATCATCATCCATCTTGGCAAGAGAGACAATGGTTACTTGTTTGGTTCATTGGTCTTTTCGTTTTTGATTTTTTATCTTTTGTCCTATTCGAAGATCACATCAAAGCTACCTTGATCTTACTATATCATGGTATGTGGCGAAAACATCTAGAATGGGGCATAGTCTTGCTTTTCTGTATGCTATGCTTGTGGGTTGGTTTCAGTACTCCAAGCTAGTATTCATATCTTGTTGATCATAGGGTCAGTTCTAGCATATTGATCCCCTTATGCATCTAAAGTTCATCATACCTTTTGTGTACTAAGGACTTATGCTATGAGTCCCCTTCCCTCATCAAGACAAGATTGTACTATCTTGGGCATGCATGGGATCATCCCTTT
Source organism: Cunninghamia lanceolata (assembly GCA_027924645.1). Lineage (NCBI taxonomy): Eukaryota > Viridiplantae > Streptophyta > Pinopsida > Cupressales > Cupressaceae > Cunninghamia > Cunninghamia lanceolata. The sequence goes on from BSBN01001281.1 coordinate 21,941,537, forward strand.
GTCTGTGTGTCTAGTCCATGCAAATGTTGGATAAACATCATCACCCTAGTCTTCTATACCTTGGTGAACATATCCACTTTGCCATATCAAACCTAGGATTGCTCTAAATCATTTTTAGCACAATGATCATCCACAAATCAATCTCCCAACATCATCATCCTTTCATCTCACCCTTTATCCTCCAACCACTTCAACCAATCTCTTCCATCCATTTCGAGAGCACAACCGTGTTCTTGCAACCCACCTATCCTCTCGAGGGGGCGTCACCCTTACCAATTATCCCCAAACCTTGCCCTATTCTTCTAAGCCAAAATCTTTTTTCTATCCAATCCAACTCTATGTTTTAACTTCTTTCAAATGATGTTACCTAGCCGCAACACCATCTCAAAGAGGGGCAAATGTAGACAGCTAAAATTGGCTTGCTCTGCAAACCGGTTTCCCATACCTGTACACCAATTTATCCCTAACCATCTGTCTATCCCTTGTGATCAATTAATTCATTTAATTTATACTTGGACCTTACAACATTATCCCTCATTAATCAAATAAATATTCCCAATGTTTATTTGGTTCAATTCTCCTTTTCCCTAATCCTCATCAATTAGATAAACCATGGTTATCTAATTGATCTAGCCTACTAATTGACCTACCCTAGCCTACCTATCCCCTAGACCTAGGTTAATTAAGCTAAACACTCAATTAACCTTGCTTATCCCCTTCTTCCATACACCTTTGAATAAAAATCAATCTTTTATTCAAAGGGTCAAATCCCCCTTACTCCTCATTTATCATTCTCTTACACATGTAAGAGTACCATCTTCACATCCCCACATAAAAGTGAATTTTTAATTCACACTCCCCCATGAGTTGAATTAAAAATTCACTTGTCCTATCCACTCTTCCCAAAAAAATGAATATTTAATTCATTTTAATCATCCACACCTTTCCCCATGTGAATTTAAAATTCACTTTTAATGAGAGCCCTCCAATCCCATTGACCAAGTTTTAACCCTTGATCTCCCTCATCCACTCTCCTTGTGACACTTGTCACATGGCTATGGCTTCAATCCTAACCCTAACTCTCATTGATTCCTAAACCTTGATCTCATCTTTCAATCCTCACCCTCCATCCTCCTCTCAGAAAATCTATAAATGAAACCCTCTTCAAGCCATTTGGGAGAGACTCCTTCATGCATCAAACCTCTGCCAAAATCTCTCCACAACCTCCTCATCATGCCACCATAATGCCAAAATTATCTCTCATCCTCATCTCCATCTCCATCTAAGTCCAAAATCGCTCATATACATTGTGTTGTAGGCATTGAGCAATCCACATTAGTCATTCTAATCAAGGGTAAAATCTGAGGAGACTAATTGGGTGCAACTCCTTCCCGCTTGGATTCGTGAGTCATTATGGAGGTATAATCATTTGTTTTGCATTTGATTAGTTTTAATCTTCATTTTGATTTCACTTATTACAATATCATATCCCATGGATCAGAAAGAACATGGCACTAGAAGTCAGAGATGTCGAACACCTGTTGTTATGAAAGTTAACTATCTTGGGGTTCTTCATCATTGAAGACAAATGGAGGTATGACCCAAATAGTTTTATAGCCTCTTGGGTTAGAAGCAAAAAGGTCAGGGCCAAAATAGTACATGAGGGTCGGCCCTTTTGGGAGGATAGAAGAAACCCTAAGGAAGATACCCCAGACCTGTATGTGGAACCAACAGACTTGCCCTTTGAGGGGCCTAGGCCATGTGAGACCTTTTATGTTAAACAGAATGCCTTTGACCCTAAGATTAGAATGACCACCAGTCTGAGAAGGGCATTGAAGAACAAAGAATGGAAGCCATAGAAGATTGAGGCCTATTGGAAGTATAGGTAGGAGATCTCAGAGATCACCCATTCATTTAGAAATGTCGATACTGATGAAAAATGGGAGTCTATCTGGGATGAGTGGCATCCCTCTCCAGTTTCTAGCCCTGATACAAGAAGAATCCATAAGAAGGGTGAAGAGTCTAAAGAGGAGGTTGAGTCAACCCATACAATGCAAGCAACAGGCCAGGCCTCATCTACTGCCCCTGTATCTTCCTGGCCCCAATCCCTTAGTACTCTAGAGAAACAAAAGGGTGTGGTGTCATCACCAACTAGCGGGACTCCACATCTTTAGCTATTGGGGCTTCTAGTTTTGTACCTTTGCAACTTCTAGTGGTGGTGAAAGTGGCAGAGAAGGAATTTGAAGAGGACACAGGAGAATGACCAAGGAAGCATAGAAAACTACACCTGCAGGCAGAGTCAGATGAAGAAGCAAAATCCCTGAAACAACAATTACCAGTCACATCCACTGCTCCTTAGGTAAGTGTTTCTTCTCCTTTTTCTTCTCTGTCTCTTTCTTCTACCTTAGGTGTGGTAGTCCCAACTAGCCAAACATTAGTATCCTTTGCCACCTCTGTTGTGCCTATATTACTACTTGCCCCAACTGCCAATCCTCAGGCCATGTCTTCACAGGCTACCTCATTGCCACTCTTTTCCCCTTCTATTCCAAAAAGAGCCCCTCCCCAATTTTCCCCTAGCTAAAAATCATTGGCTATATCTTATGGTTTACCTCAAGGTCATCCCTTTACTGGGGGATATATTGCTTCACCTCCCACTTTCCAAACTCAGGAAGATACAACAAAGAAGGCTAGAGAAGCCAGGATGGATAAGAAAAGAAAGAAAGAAAATAAAAGTCTGGTTGTGCCACATATGAGGTCACTTTTTGACCCTATTCAACAACAACTGATTGTCACACATTTATCCCCAAATGTGGTGAAGTCAAATGAGAAGATGCAACCTCAGCACTTGCAATGAATGCAGTAGCCATGGACATGTCCCTTTTCAAACCACAAGATAGGGTCAAACTACTCAATTAGACCACTTCTACTATTGCAACTGATTACTTGAAAGTGTCCAGGAAGTTGCAGAAGGTTGAAAATGACTTAGCATAGGAGAAGACAAATAGTGGCAACCTTGCTGAAGAGTTGCAATCAAAGAAAGATGAAATGGAGAATCTAAATAAACAGTTGCAAGATACTATTTCCTATCAGATCCATTAAGCAACATAGGTACAAAATGCTTCTCTAAAGGTTGAGCTAGCTCAAGAAAAAGCTGCAGTAAATGTTCTGAGGCAAGAGAAGGCCACATTGGAAAATAAGTATCAAGACAAGCTGCAACAAGCCACACAATTTTAGAAAAAGTTATTGAGTGAGCAGAATGCTACTACTGCAATATAGGCACAACTCCTAGCTAAGAAAAAAACTAGAAAACAACTGACACTTGAGTTAGCTAATAGGCCTCAGAATGCTAGAGTTCTGAATTTGGTCAAGGTGCTATACGTTTTAGTTTGGAAACGAATCTCTAAGGAGATTTTCTAGCTAAGGCCATCATTAACATTCATATTAAATGCACAGTAGTTGTATGAGAAGGTGGAAGCTTCAGTTCAAGCCACTCTATCTACTATTTGTTTGAGGGTTTCTGAATCTCAGTTGTTGCTAAAGAAGCTATATGACACAATAGATGAAATATTGTTAGCAGTAGGGATCAGTGACAGAATGATAGCTGCAAAGAAGGTAAATGAAGTTCTAAGTTGCAACTCAGCTGCTAGAAACTACTAGGAGCTCCTAGATACTGTCAAAGAAGGGGTCAAGAACATGAAGAGACACATAAAGGATTTGGTGTAGTTGGGTCTTCCCTCACCATTTCTAGATAATAATACTATACTGATGATTGATGATATCAAGACCCTGCTTTTAACAAGGCAAAATGATCAAACTATTTTTCAAGGTTTAAGTGATTCTTCATCAGTACAGGAGGTAGAAGTTGTCTTGATACCAATGGCCTAGTTAGAGTTTCAATTGAAAGCTATGGTTCAAATTTTATAGACATTCTCCCACAAAGATATAATAAATCTTGATTTTGCCTTTCAAGATTTACAGAGCAAGTAGGGATTCTCTGATTCGGAATGGTCTGTTTACCAGATAGCTTTGCAGAATTTGTGACCCCGCGTTGTATTTTAAATACTACATTTTTGCCAAATTTTTGGGTTCTTTTTCAGTAGGATCAAAAGTCCTAGGGGTTGCCAAGAACTGTAGAATAAAAGATTCTACATTTTGTATCAAGTTGTAGTGCATCCGCAAATTACAGTGTCTGTGAGGGTTTTCATTTTGCCAGAGCCGCGAAACTTGCCAAGTGTCGAGCTTCAGTTCAAGCCGTACTTTTTTTTCTAAGTTACAACTTTAAAGTGGAGTGTACCACATAGCAGAAATGTTTTAATTTTGTTTCTAAGTTACAACCCTGCAGAAGGTGCCATGTGTCATCAGTGGAGGCACTCCCTAAATGTTTCAATGTGAGTGTAAAAGGCACCATGTGTCTTTTGTTGTTGCTTCGTAGCTCGCCAAGTGTCGGGTTCCGCATTATGGTTTCTATATGCTTTTGATGCTAAGTTAAGGATGGTGGTGGGCCACAGTCTAAAGTATCAAGTGATGTGGAGAGCGCCACATGGTGGACGCGGCTCCAAAGATAAAGGTTTTGTCTCTTTCTCTAGTGATATTAAATGTTTCTCAAATGATGCGGAGCCCGACATGTGTCAACCTTCGCGTGAGTCTCAAAAGGTTTCTAATGTTTCAAGAAGTAGTGCAAAAGCTGCCATGTACCAGTTAGTTATTAATGTGGACACTACCACCCGTCCCTTTTGAAAGCTAATGAGCGGAGGGTTGTGGGTCCCATTCCAAATAGTGTCTTAAAGTTTCAAAGCTGCGGATCGCAATAGTTGTCGTAGGCGGAGTCCTCCCTAATTAAAAGACAAAGTAAAGTATCAAAGCTGTAGATAAAGACACGTAATGTTTCTAAGTGCTGCGGAAGCTACCAAGTGTCATTGTCCTGTTTCCTCCCAAGAGATGAAAGAGTTTCAAGTTGTGCGCATGGATGCTGCCATCTGTCACAAAGTTTGTTATTTCTAAGAATGCAGAGGCTGCCAAGTGTCTGTTCCTTATAAGAGGAAGTATGCCACATCTGTTTTGTCATAGCTAATGGGCTTGCACGAAGGAGTAACTGTCGCAGATTCGAAAGATCTTTAATTGTCAAAGACTTCCAGTTACCTCCAGCTCGGTTGGGCCGTTGGGATTTGATTGTTGCAGACAATCTAGAGTCGATCTTATGCTATAAATATGTAACATTTGTAATGAATCAAGAGCTTTTTTGAAGTTAGAGTTCTAGTTTTGCTAGAGTTTTCTGTTAGAAATTTAAGAGAGAAGTTTGAGACTTTTGCTGTGACCAGTGAATATCATTTGTCTTTATTTTGTTATTCTTGATTCAGAAAGTGAATGTAACTGTGCCTCTTATGTTGCTAGAAAATTAATGAGAAAGACTAATTTCTGTGCCTTGGTTGATATTTTCTGTATCATTACAAATTGTCTGGTTGTGGGCCTTTGATTTTATTCATTTCATCTGTTTATGTTAATCATGCAATATCTTCTTTTTAATGTGACTGAATCTTGAGGATAGTTTCATTGTGCTTAGTTGAGAGAAACACTCTTTTTTTAGGCGCATCGCCATAGATAGATTTGTTTTCGTTGTATCTATAATTTTGTTAAGTTTCTATCCTTTTCCCTAAACCCATTTAAGAAAGAGAAGAGCCAACTTCTTTAAAATCTGGAGGTTGTTTCAGGTAGCAAGTCCCACATTCCTAAAACTTCCCATGTTGGTGTTGGAACCTGCATAATTTTACACATCAACATAGTGAAAGGGCACTCAATGTGCTCTATGTGATGTAGAATATCCTCAGAAATAATAATACATATTAGTCCATAGACCATGTCATTATTGTTAAACCATGCATTCTTCTGTTCATAGTCACTTGGCTCAGGAACAAGTCCAAGAAGACGGGGCAATAGATCATGCTCAAGGCAATGATTCTTTATCCCTTGTTTCCAAGATAGATAGTTCTCTGAGGTTAGCTTAACAACAGAAGGATGGAAATAACCGAAATCCATGATGAACCCCCAAAATGATTACAATAACCCCATAAAAGATGTGACTCAAAGAGAGCACATAAGACACCCCTTTTTCACTCAATCATGAACCCCCCAAGAAAATATGATTTGGCACTTTATATTAGTGCATTTACAACTACCACTAGCAAGAAAATACTAAGTGGTCTTGATTTCAATGCATTACAAAACCCTCATGAAGAGCATATGCTGAAAATACAACTTTCGCATAATATCTAGAGAAATAAATAGTACCACTATGATCTACTCAAAAAATCATGCACTTTAAAAAAAAGAATCACCTTGATACAAGGTCGTATGTGAAAGTTATGATCCTCCAAAATTCCCAAAACAAGAACTGTGCAATGTCACAATTGAGAATCTGTAATTTCTAAAAAATTTTAGCATCAAAATTAAAAAATGTCTGCACTAGTGCATAGAGCATGAAAAAATAGCCAAAATCAAAAAATATTTCATGGGAAAAGGAGTCTGTATGAGAAAGAACAAAGCATTTGAAAATTGCCTTCAAAACTGCAACTGCCAATGGAGAGGGGTCTTGCTATAGCTTTCTGAGCACATTTTTGCAAAATATATAGACTGCATGTGAAAAAAGAAAGATACCCATATGGTTTTTCTATGCTGTGAACAAAACTCAGAAGGCATTTTTCTTGTTGATGTACAGAAGATGTTGATCCGGTGTAAATAGAACGCCTTTAGCTACAAAAAATGACCCCAGCAACCAAAAACAACATACAAAGGCTAAATCGGGGGGATGTCAATTTTTTGCTCTGCATGTCGAGCTAGGGCTTTCATGCCCTAGCCTGATCCTCTGGTTTTTTCTTGGTCGTGTGAAGTGTGGGGAGTGCATGCATTTTGGGGAGGTCTAGGGTTGTGTTTTTTTTCAGTGCAAAGTTTTTTCATTTGCATCAGTGTATCTTTCTCCCTGAGCGAGCGGGGGTTTTGTGCCTGGTTGGAGGCCGTGGGTGGGGTTTTTGTGCCTGGTTGGTTTGGGTCTGCAGTTCGAAGGCAGTGCTGGGTGGTGGATCGGTTAAACCCTAGTGGTGGTTCTTTTTTCTCGGGGGCCTGCTTGCCCACCTTGGATCTTGTTTAGTTTCAATGCCGATCGGGGAGTCTTCAGGGGCTACTCCCAAGATGGATTTTTGCTCAGCAGCGGTTGCTGTAAATTCTCCTTCGCACGCTTCGAAGGTTTTTAATAATAACTTGTTCTCACCAGATCCAGGGTTGGTTGGTTCAGGTTTGTCTGGTGGTACTCGGATTACGAAGATCAATGGATGTCTTGAACATTGTGAGGAGAGGCCAAAATTGGTTATCCCGCTGGAGATGATTGTGGAAGATATTGATTATTATTCGAAGCATGCATTGCTGTGCAAGTTTATGGGGATGCGGGTTTCTTTACAATTTCTTGAATCATGGGTCCAACGGACTTGGATGCCAGAGGGAGAAATGGAGGTTATGCTTTTAGCAAATAACTTTTTCATGGTTTCATTCAATTGCTTGGTAGATCACAACAAGGCCTTTGAAGGAGGCCCCTATTTTCATAATCAGATTGGGTTATTTATTAAACCTTGGCATGCGGGATTCAATCCTGCTGAAGAGCTTCCGAACCGGGTTCCAGTGTGGGTTCAGCTTCCAAGGTTTCCTATGGAATGTTGGCGGGATGATGTTTTACACTTGTTGGATTCAATGCTAGGAAAACCAGTTGGTGCTTCTCAGCAGACTCAAGTTAAAAAGGTGATGACTTTTGCTTGTATCTGTGTTGAGATTGATTTAAGTAAACCCTTGCCAGATTTGATGGATATGTGTATGGGTCCCTACTCTTGGGTGCAGCAGTTGGACTATGAGACTACCTTTTCGGTGCCGTCTCTATCATGAATATGGACATTTACAGAGGAGATGCCCTAAGGTTAGGCCTATGGACTCCCAGCCTTGTCAGCCTCCCCGCAATCCCCCTAGAGTTGAAAAGGGGAAGGAACCCATTCTTGGTGATGTGGATGGGACTGATGGTTTCGTTCCTGTCAAGGCTCGAAACAGGAATCGAGGTCAAAAGAGGACTTTGAAGGAAAGGCAGGATGAAGATTCTTTCAACAGATTTTAAGTTTTAGATGATCTTAGCCAGCAGGAAGTGAATCCAGGCTTGGTGAATATGGATTAGGGTGCTTCAGGTACAAGACAGGAGGGCCTTCTTTCTGAAGCTACTCAGGTTTTGCAGGATAATAGGGCTTTGCAAATGGACACAGATGTTCAAATGGAAGTTTAGGTGGAATTGGTTCCTATTATAGTAGGGAAGAAGGGTGGTGAGGATGGATCTCCTCTTGTTTCAAATGTAGGTATTGAGGGGGTGAAGATTAATAAGTCTTCTTCTTCTCATTTGGGTCTTCATCAAAAGGATCCAAAAAAAGGGGCTGGGGAGAAGTCTTCCAAGCTTGGTAGAAAAAAGGATTTGGATAAGATTAAATTAACAAGGGAAATTTTGGTAGAGTCAGGGTCTATTAAGACTCTGGACTCTCATTTTTCAAGCCCCTTGAAATGATTGTTCTATCCTGGAATGTAAGGGGCTTGAATAGTGGCCCTCAACAAAAAGCTATTCGTGATTTGGTTAGAAGTCAATCTCCTGATGTTCTTTTCCTGCAAGAGACTAAGTTATCAGTGGAGTGTATGTTTGGTTTAGTGCCTAAGTTGTGGGGGAGTGGAGAGTGCCAGTGTATTAGTGCTCAAGGGTCTGTTGGAGGAGTGGCTTGTTGATGGAATCCTTGGAAGATTCACCCTCTTTGGTGGTTGTCCATTCAGTCTTCTATCTCTATGATTGCTTCTTGTTTTGAGACAGGGGAGTCTGTTCTCTTCTCCAATATCTATGCACCTACTAAACTTCAAGGTAAACAACTGTTGTGGTCCCATATCCAGTTTGTCTGAAGCATGGTTCCTTTCCATCTGTGGATTATGGTTGGAGACTTCAATGCTATTTCTAAGTTGGCTGAGAAGAGGGGTGGTATTGTGAGGCTTGAGCCTTCTGCGCTGCTACTTCAGGATAACATTTCAGCTTTAAATCTTGTGGATATCAAGCCCATTAATGGCTAGTTTACTTGGAATAATCAGAGGATTGGGAATAATTGCATTGCAGAACGACTTGACCACTTTCTGGTTTCTTGCTACTGGGTTGGTGGGTTTTGGTCTTCTAGCTCTGAAATTTTGGATTGGAGGGGATCAGATCATTGGCCTATCAAGCTGGCTATTTCTTCAACTCGTGTGCCTTGGTCTCCTTCTTTCAAGTTCCAGCTTATGTGGTTGTGTGACTCCTCTCTCCATGGCTATATTGTTGAGTGGTGGAGGTATGGTAGACCTGCTTATGGTACAACAATGTATACTTTTGCTAAGTTACTTCAATTTGTCAAGTATCAGCTTAAACGTTGGAATTGATAGTGCTTTGGAAACATTTTCCATGCTAAGACTACTGCCCAGGCTGAGTTGGATGGTATTACAAGGTTGATCAAGGAGGATGGAGTGACTGCGGACCTGCTTTAGGAAGAGACTAGGGCTTTGAAAGCATTGGAAGAGTGTGAGCTACGAGAGGAAGTTTTTTGGAAACAAAAGGCTTAGATTGAGTGGCTTCAGGAAGGGGATAAAAATACCGCTTTTTTCTTCAACTTGGTGAAAGCCAGGAGACATGGCAATTCTATTTCTACTCTGGTGAATGACAGGGGTGAAACTCTTTCTTCTTTGTAGGAAATCACATGTGAAGCTATGCAATATTTTGCTTCTTTATTTAGGGAGGACTCGCAGGGAGGTTCTGATGAGGAAGCTCAGGTCCTTTCTTGTATCCCTTCTTTGGTTTCTAGGGAGATGAATGAGCATCTTATGAGTGATATTTTGATTGAGGAGCTAGAGGGGATCGTGTTTCAAATGAAGAGGGGGAAAGCTCCTAGCCCTGATGGTTTCCCGATTGAGTTCTTTCAAGAATTCTGGGAGATTATCAAGTTGGACTTGTTGGCAGTTGTTCAGGAGTCTCATAAGAATAAACAGATGTTACGGGCTTTGAATTCTACCTTCCTTGCTCTTATCCCAAAGTGTGATGGGGCGGATAGGTTAAGTCATTTTCATCCTATCTCTCTTTGCAATGTGATTTATAAAATTATCTCAAAATTGATTGCTGATAGGTTGAAAAAGTGGCTTAAAGTGCTGATTTCTAAGGAACAGAGTGGTTTTGTGGTGAGACATCAGATTCTGGATGGGGTTGTTATTGCAACTAAAACCATTCACTCTATGGCTAATTCCAAAGATAAGGAAATGTTCATCAAGCTTGATATGGCTAAGGCTTATGACCGTGTTTGATGGTCCTTCCTTCGGAAGGTTCTTGGTGCTTTTGGTTTTGGGGATGAGTGGATTTATTGGGTTATGAGTTGTGTTACTTCGGTCTCCTTCTCTGCGTTAATAAATGGTGAGCACTCTGAGCTTTTTGGCACCTCTCGGGGTTTGCAGCAGGGTGACCCCCTCTCTCCTTACTTGTTTCTTCTTCTTGTTGAGGGTCTGGGACGCTTGATAAGAAGGAATGTGGAGTTAGGTTTCATTCAGGGCTGGGGGTGGGGAGGTGGTTTACCTCCACATTCTCACTTGCAGTTTGTTGATGACATTACTTTGATGGGTATGGCTACAATTAGGGAAGCTTCAAATTTGCGCAAGGTGCTGGATGTTTATCTTCTAGCTTCGGGCCAATTGATTAATGAAGATAAGTCTTCCATATTTTTCTTCAATACTCCAGGTTCCATTCAGAGGTGAATTGCTCATATCTTGAGATTTCAGACTGGGGTTCTCCCTTTGACCTATCTTGGTATTCCCATCTCTATTGGAAGACTTCCCAAGGAGTCTTGGCAAAATATTCTGGATAAATTTCGTGTGAAAGTTAATCATTGGACCCATCACTAGTTGTCCTTCGCGGGTCATGTTCAGTTGGTCAAGTCTGTGGTGCAGGCCCTCCCCATTTATAGATGTATGATTCAGGTGGCCCCTTTGGGTTTTGTTAGGGAATTGGATTCCTTAGCAATACAGGTTTTATGGGCTGGTAGCTTATTGTCCTCTAAATGGAGCCTTGTTAGATGGGACATTGTTTGTAGCCCGAAGCAATTTGGCGGCCTCAAGTTAAGGCAATCGTCATTGTCAGGGATGGCGTTGGCTGCTAAATTGTATTGGCAGTGGTGTGTGGAGCAGGATGGGATCTGGGCCAGGATATTAACTCAGAAATACTTCCCAGGGATCCCTTAAATTGATATTCCTTGGTATCCACTGGTGGGGAAAGGCTCGGTGATTTGGAGTACACTCAAGAAAGGGGCTGCTCTGGTCAAGGATGGTTTATTTTGGATTTGTAAAAGAGGGACAAAAGCTCATTTTTGGTCTGATTCTTGGGATGGTTTTCCTCCCATTGTTTCTCAATTTCCTAATTTGGTGACTCTGTGCCAAAGGTTCTGTGAAGTAGGTTGGTCAAGGGTGAGTGACTTCAAGTCCTTTTCTCTCTCATGGGCAGTTGGTGGTGGCGAGATGGAAGAATCCTAATGAGTGGCCGGTTGTTGGTATGGAGGAGGAGTGTGCTGAGCTTCATAGTATCCTTTCTCATAGACATTGTAGCTCCCTCTAGGAAGGGGATGTTCTTTCTTGGTCTCCTAATCCTAAGGGTGTCTATACTGTTGCTTCTGGATATCAAGTGTTGTTATCTAACCAGCTGGATGGGGTGGAGGTTCACTGGTGGAAGAAAGTGTGGAATAAGCTTTCTTGGCCGAAGTGTAACTGCTTTATTTGGACTTTGGCTTAGAATAGGTGCTTGACTTGGGATAATATTCAGAAGCATGGTTTTCAAGGTCCTATGTGTGTTATGTGTGGATATGGAGAGGAAGACTCCTCTCACTTGTTTTTCTGTTGTCCCTTGACTTTGCAGCTTTGGCATTTTTGGTGGGAAGTTTGGAAAAGCCCCTGTGTTCATGCTTCCTCCCTGGTGGATTTTTGGAGTAGTCTGGGTAGACCTCCTTCTATGGCCTCTTTCTTGCGAGATGTGTGGTATGTTGGGCCTTCCTTCATACTATGGTAGATTTGGTTGGAATGGAATCGCATAATATTTCGAGGTGAGAAGCTGTTGATTCAACAAGTTTGGCACAAAATTATGAGTATGATTCAGGAGACAGTGGAATCTAAGTGTGATGTGGTGTTCCCTTTGGAGAAAGGAGATGCTAAGCTAGTGGATAGATTGGGTATTCAGGGGTTGTCTCCAGCTTCTACTTGTGTCACGAAAGGAAGGTGAGTGAAAAAGAAAGTGCAAAGGGTGGGGAGATGGCTTCCCCCTCTGTCTGGCATTCTGAAGCTCAATACTAATGGTTCTTCAAGGGGCAATCTTGGGCCTATTAGGATTGGTGGGACTGGCAGGGATTTTTCAGGATCGGTGGTTTTTTTCTAATTTGTTCATGAAGGATGGAAAACTATCAACCTTATGGAAGGTTTGTCGATCCTCTATGCTTTGGAGAGGGCTTATGCTTTGGGATGGTGCAAGGTTATCTGTGAGTCTGATTCATAGGTTTTGATTAATTTGTTGAATACACAAAAGGTTCTGATGTTAGTTGGTAGTTGGCTATGATGGTGCAACAAATTCTGTAGATAAGTTCTTTGATGGAGATGGTGTCTTTTGTCCATATTCCAAGGAAGTGGAACAAGGTAGCAGATTGTTTGGCTAAGTGGGCTTCTGAGCATTTAGATGGCTGGAAGATTGATGAATGGGAGCAGGTTCCTCATGAGCTCCGACATGACTTGGAGAAGATTCTTGTTGAGGATGGGAATGGTATTGGTGAAGGATGATATTGTTTCATGCTTTGTATGGCTGTTTCTTATGGATTACTGGGGCCTTGGCCATTTGATGCTTTGTAATGTTCTTTTCTGAAATTCAATAAAGTTTTTACCCCTATTAAAAAAAAAACATGCAAAGGCTGAATCAGCTACCTAAGACAAGAAATGGCATGCTAGAACCTACAATATTGATTGAAAACACAAAATATGTAACCCAGTTGTCAGATTTGAGCTTGAAACTCTAGTTCTGCAACTATGTATGATGATCTCTAATTTTGGTGAAGCAAAAGCCAAATCTGACTTTCTCAAGCCTCCTGGACACGTTGGAACAGCTAGAAATGCTGCCAGTATAACTAGAAATGCTACAATCACCCAAATTTCATAAAATACATATGCAAACCCTAGAGATTAAAAAAGTTTCCATCAAACTCTTCTGATTCTCAACATCATCTGAAGATGCAAGAGAAGAGCATACTGAGTTTTTCAAAAAACTACAATAAGCTTAATTAGCCCCACCTGAATCTCTCAAATAAGGAAACTAAAATCTACTCTTGCACATAGCAAGGCTCTGATACCATGTTAGAATCTGAAAAGATTATTAACCTAGAAAACTAGTGCAAAGAATAGATATCTAAACTATGAATGCAAATGATACGAAATCAAAATAGCAACACAAAGTTAGTCTCCAAGAGAGTAATGCAAATGCTAGAAGTAAAATAGCATTAAGAGGATGCAAAAGCAAACGATACAAAATACAAGCTAGGTAGCATGCTTATATAGACTAAGAAGAGGGAGGAGGTGGCAACACCAACCAATCAAGAGCAACCATTTATCAGACTAAAGATAGTAAAGTATCTTTCCAAGATAGCTAATGGATGCTCACATGTAGGAAGGTGACATCTCACAACCACTCACCTAATAAGACATACTTATTAACCTAAGCGAGATTAATAGAAGTGTAGGAAAAAATTAGGAATATAGGGAAAAATAAATAACCCAACTAGGAAATAAAAACCTACACTACCAGTAAATAGATGGATTTGGCATTGGGAGAAGTGCAAGTAAAGTAGATGGAGGGATATTAGGAGTTGGAAGTAGTGGAGGTAAAGTGAATGGTTGAAGGTGTATGGTCACATGCTTTTGACACTTGTAGGATAATGGAGGTGGAATGACAACATATGTCTTAGGAGTATGATAGGATTTGTGATGGAAAGTGGTAAACTTAGGAGGAATGGAGGAAATACCAACATCTTGATATTGCTTTCCTTGGGGTGTGTATCTAAGGCTGTATGATCATGGAGGGACTTTGACATGGATAGGCTCCAAAATTTCTTGTCCATGAATGACTAGGCCTTTACCTTGATAGTTCATGTTTTGGAGTATGCAATGGACAATCGGACTAGGTGTAGTTTGAACATTAGACTTGAGCTCATTATTAGATAGAGAAGGTGAGGTGGAGGATAATGGTTGTTTTTTTCCAAAAGTGGAACACTCATGGATTAATGTGGTAAGACCAATAGGATATGATGTATTTGAAATGGGATTGATAGTGGATGTGGAAGGATCATTAGGATCTTTATTATCATTATGCTCATAAGGATCCAAGATATTGGTTTGATCTTCTATGTGTGCTTGGGAGGCATGTTTCTCATCATGACAAGCAGATGTTGGTGGATCATGGGTAGGTGGAGTGATAAGCTCCTAACCATGGAATGCATAAAGTTGGCTAAGAGGATCATCATGGCCATTGTGATCATAGAGATGATCTTGATCATATATGGGAGCTTGGTCATAGATAAGATTAAGTGTGCTATGTATGGGATCAATTTTCTCATGGATGGGTTGAATGTAAGTGATTTGATCTTGATTGGAATAAGGGTTAGATGTTTCCTCATGCTTAGGATCATTCCCTTGACATACCTCTTGACTTTGAGTGGAAGTGGAAGTGGATAACTCTTGGAGAGGCTTGATGGGTTGTGGACCACATGAAAGGGTTGAAGAATTGGACATGGCATTCAAAGGTTCTTTGATAGGCTCATGAATGGGTGTTTGGTGACATGGAGACAATCGATTCCTTTCTTGTAGCCCTTGGATCACATCCTTTGTAAGGGTATGGGTGGATGAAGGGGAAATGAGGGAGGAAGGTGAAGGATTAGGATTAGGATTAGGTGGAGTAGATAGGTCCCATGGTGGAGGGATAAAAGGGATGTAGGGTGTTGTAGGCATAGGGTTTTGAATTTGATTGGATGAAAGGTCAAAAGGATTGAATGGATTGGTGGATTTGAATAACTCCATATGTTTACTTTTGTAATGTTTGAACCTAGGGTATGGAGTTAATGGGGGATTAAATGAAGGGCTTGCATGAGCTAGGTTAGTGTCTCCCTTGTCAAGGGTAGCATTAAGACTTAAAGGCCTTTTATCTTGTTTCAAGGGGTGACTTAGGCTCGCATGTTCTTGTTGTGATGTGGATGGATATGAATGTTGGTTCACATGGAAAGAAGTGTGATTGGTTGATGTAACATTGACTTGGCATATGGATGGACTAGGTTGGCATGAAGTGGAGGGGGATGACACATAGGATTGAGGTGGAATGTGTGGTTGTGTTTGTTGGGTTTGATATGTGGATGGATTGGGATATGGACTTGTCTCATCCTCATAACTAAAGAGATGGCATCCTCGAAGTATGAACTTGGGCTTAGGATTAGGCATAAGATTTCTAGGGATCAATACCATTTTGACTAGTGAATAAGAATGGTGATGATGATGTGAAATGATATTGATAGATAGGATATGATATTAATTGAGTTGGAATGAATGTGTTGGTGAGAATGTCTAGAATGGTGTGTTTGTGTTCACTATAGGGATGACTAGGAGGATCTACCCCATTTTTCTTCTTTTGCAACCATGTCCATCTAAGACTTGCTAGATATGGGCAATCTATATGTCATAAGGATGACAATGCAAGGTGTTGAAAGGAAGCTAGGTGTGCAGAAATCACTTCCTATGCTAATCTCAGAGGCAAGGAGAGTGAAAATTCAAATTTATATTTTTAGTTACAGCTATGTTAACTCACTAATAGAGATATTGCAGCAAACACATACAAAAAAATGTAAGACAAAAGAAGAGAGACACAAGATATACGTGGGGAAAACCCTTACGAGTGAAAAACCCCACACTCCAAAGCACAGCTCAAATGTATCCTGTAAACAAAGAAGTTTACAATACAATCATAGAGCCAATGCTCTTGCAGGAGTCTTCGACACTCGTATTTGAAGATGATCCAGTAGTATAATAGTACCTATCAAACCTGTAATAATCCTCCTCTCCAAAGCACCTGTTTATATAGAATATACAAGGCAAAAATGGCTCCACATTGAGATGGGCATCCAACATAGCCTCATGGCCCAAAACCCATGCCTATGGACACTTGTCCAACACTGTAGGATGTTCCTAACACTTTTCAAGTCACCTCATCCCAAGAAGGTCACCTATTTCCAAAATGGGCTATGACAGATGCTCTTACGACTCTTACAACCATCATATAATATGTCATAGCCGTCATAACTTATAGCTATAAGAGAATCTATCATACATAGACTATAAATAGCATATTCTCTTACATGCCATAGTCCACCTTGGGACACAGAAAGATGCCTTTTTCAAAGATGCTTCTTGACACATGTCCATACATGTCATAGGATCTTCTATTTCTGACTCTTACATGTCATACCTTTGTAAGGAATCTGTCCTGACCGTTTCAATAAATATTCCCTTACACACATTCGAAGATGCTGACACATGGAAAAATATTCCTACCACTAAGTGGGACACCTATCTCCTCATGTGAGGATAAATTTACCTGTGGTCATATGCCATGTAGGATGACACATCACTGTGCCAAATCCCACAATATGACAACATAGGATTTACAGCCAAATTATACAATAGGCAATAAATAAATAAATACAATGAATTAATACAAGGAATTACCAAGGTTGAGACACCTTAATTCCCAACATTCTATCACTTGTCGAACACCTTGTAAGAGCGAATAGAATTAACAGGATTTAACTACTATAAACTAATAGGCCCATAGACTTCGAACACCATCTAAACTTCTCGGTGCCCACTAGTTTTGTCAATGCATCTGCAACATTCTTCAAGGTATCTACCTTCTCCATATTTACCTTCCCATCCTCTACCATGTCTTGCACGAAGTGAAACTGTACGTCAATATGCTTTGTTCTGGCATGGAAAGTTAGATTCTTTACAAGGCAAATTGCACTCTGACTATCACAACAAATCATAATATGTCCAGCATCAACACCAATATCTGAACATAATATCTTAAGCCAAATGGCTTCCTTTCAAGCATGAGTTGCTTCCATGTACTCAGCTTCTGTCATGGACAAAGCAACTATAGGTTGTCACTTACTCATCCAACTACCACCAAACATAGTGAACACATAGGAATTGGTGGATCTCTTGCTGTTAATGTCACCTACCCAATTACAATCCACAAATCCACAAATACAAACTAAATGTGGAGGTCCAGTAGCATTACCATGATAGCATATGGAGTACTTAGAGGTACCCCTCAAATATCTGAACACTTGCTTAACTGCATCCCAATGTACCTATCTAGGATTAGCCATAAATTGACTAAGGACTCCTACTACTTGGGCAATGTCTAGTCTTGTGCAAACCATAGCATACATCAAACTACCAATAGCAATAGCATAAGGTACTCTGCTCATGTCCTCCACCTCACTAGGAGATTTTGGACAATCATTAATAGACAACTTTGTCCCTAATGAAATAGGAACACACAATGGTCTACAATCTTCCATGCTGAACCTGTCCAACACAGTCTTCACATACTTACTCTGGCTTAACCAAAGTTTTTTGTTAGCTATGTCTCTTCTAATTTCCATTCCCAAAATGTACCTGGCTGCCCCAATATTTTTCATCTCAAACTGTGCTAACAATTGAGACTTAAAGTTAGAAATCATATTCTTACCATTCCCAATCAACATATCGTCAACATACAATGCAATAATGAGAATGAGATCATTATCAAATTTGTAATACACACAATGATCTAATTTTGATCTTAGATATCCAATTGACAACACAAAGGCATTAAACTTCAAGTACCACATCCTAGGAGACTACTTCAAAGCATACAAAGACTTCTTTAACTTGCAAACTAAATTTTCTTTACCTTTCTCTATGTAATGCTCTAGTTGTGACATGTAAATCTCTTCCTCCAAATCACCATGAAGGAAATTTTTTTTCACATCCATCTGTTCTACCTCTAAATCATAAACAACTACAAGAGATAACAAAAATTGAATAGATGTCAACTTTGCAACGGGAGAGAAAATTTTGCCATAATCAATTCCCTCCACTTGTGAATACCCCTTCGTAACCAATCAGGCCTTGTACTTTTCAACATTGCTATCTGCACTAAATTTCTTCTTAAACACCCATTTGCATCCAATGGGTTTCCATCCATCAAGCAAAGGCACCAAGTCCCATGTTTTATTATTTTCCAAAGAAGCCATCTCTTCTTCCATGGCCTCCTTCCAAGAACCTACATCTTTCATGCCCATAGCCTCTTTCATAGTTCTAGGCTCATTAGTGTTAGTAAGTAAAGCAAAAGCACAACTAGAATCAAGTAATGAATAACCTATCCTATCAGGTTGCTTTCTTGTTCATGTAGACCTCCTCAATGGATGAGGTTGAGGTTTTGCTTCTTCTTCTAAGCTTCTAGAGTTGCTAGAGCTCTCCTCATCATTAGGTCTCATAGGGTCTATTGGTTTAGTCTTCTTAGGGGTAGAAGGAAACTAATGCATCCTCTTTCTTTTCTATCTATTCTAGTTGTAGAATAATGGAAGGTATTAGCTCTCTGAAGATAACAGTTCTTCTATACAACACTTTTTCAGCCACATGATCCCAAAGCTTGTATCCTTTCACATTGACACCATAGCCAATGAAAATACATTTAATAGCCTTGTTCTCCAATTTAGACCATTTCTCCCTAGGCACATGTGCATATGCCTCACAACCAAAAACACGAAGATGCCTAACTGAAGGCTTCTCTCCAGACCACACCTCCATAGGTGTCTTGCCAACAAGAGCTGCTGTAGGAGATTTGTTTACTAGATAGAAAGTAGTGGCTACAAATTGAGCTGAAAACTTTTCTTCAAGGCATGCTCAACTAAGCATACTCCTAGCCTTCTACATCAGTGTCATGTTCATCCTCTCTGTACCTCCATTTTGTTGTGGGGTGTATGGAGTTGTATTATGTATTTCAATCCCTTGTTCTTTATAGAACTTATCAAACTTTGCTGAACAAAACTCACCCCTATTGTCAGTTCTCAAACACTTAATCTTTTTACTAGTCTAATTTTTAGAAAAGGCTTTAAACTCCTTAAACTGACTAAAGACTTCAGTCTTGCTTCTGATAAAATAAACCCATGTCCTTCTACTGTAATCATCTATGAAAGATACAAAATATACAGATTTGGAAATTGAAAGAACAGTAATAGGACCAAACACATTAGAATGAACAAGATCTAATACACCAGAAGACTTGTGAGAACTAGAGTAAAACTGATCACGATTTTACTTTCCATATACACCATGTTCACAAAAGTCAAACTCAAGATTACAATCATTTAACCCCTCAATGATGTTTTTGTTTTTAAGGGTTCTACGACCCTTCTCACCAATTTGTCCATATCTCAAATGCCATATCATAGTCTTTTTAGCAGGAAGCTTAGCTTCCATAGCATGTGCACTACCATTAGAACTAGTTATAATAGATTTCTTCACTGCTCATTCGGATGGTGGGGATGAAGTGACTGCAACTCTTTTCTTTGAGTTAGAAGAACTATTGCATTGTGAAGTGCATGCCTCTAGCTGCAACAAAGTACCTCTCTGAGTACCCTTCATAAGAACCATAGATCCTCTAGTTATCTTCCATCCATCCTTTGAAAAGATAACCTGCACACCTGCATCATTCAACATACTTATAGAAATTAGGTTCCATGCTAGGCCTGGGATGTGCATAACCCTAGTGATTCTCTTCACTTGTCCATCAGGGAAACAGATTGAGACTCTTCCACAACCAACAATCTTCAGATGAGAATCATCATCTAGATACACTCTTCCACCATCGAACTCTTCATATTTCATAAACCAGTCCTGATGCAAGGTCATGTAGAATGATGCACCAAAATCAATCAACCACACATCATCAAATGCATGGGTGGCTAGGGCTACAATGAAGGCATCACCATCATCTTATGACTTGATAGAATCTGAATCTAGAGCATTCTTCTTCTTCTCTTATTTGCATTCCTTTTGGAAATGCCCAGTTTTCCTACAGTTCCAACAAAGAGCCTTGGACTTTCCAGGAGATTTGGATCTCCCATGGGATTTGGATTTACCCTTTTCACCTTTCTTGTCCTTCTTCTTCCCTTTCTCTTTGGGTCTTCCATGAACTGCAAGAGCATCTTTGGTTGCCTCAAAAGACTTTCTCTGCATCTCTTTAGATAACACCGAAGACACCACATCTTCTATCTTGAAGGTGGTAGTGGTGCTTCCAATAGCCATGACAAGATGATCCCATGAATCTGGCAAAGAACAAAGTAGGGTCATACACCGATCCTCTTCCATTTTCACACCCACATATGTCAACTATGCAACAATCATGTTAAAAACATTCATGTGGTCTGCAATAGATCCTCTATCTTCCATCTTTAGAGCAAACAACTTCTTTTCCAAAAAAAGCTTATTTACCAAGGAGTTGGCCTAATAAACATCACCTATCTTCTTCCAAAGGTCTTTCGTGCTCTTCTCCTCATGGACATTCAACATGACAGAATCAGCTAGACAAAGTCTTATGAGACCCTTAGCCTTCCAATCTTTGAGGTCCCAATTATCTTGTGACATTGCTATAGGTTTTACACTGGATACGATTTCCCATAGGTCACAATCAACAAGTAGGTTCTCCATCTTGAGTTTCCACAACTCAAAATTAGTGCCATTAAATTTCTCCACCTCTAACCTTCCAGATGTGGTTGCCATCTCCTTCTTGCAACAAGATATAGAATACTCTACATAAAACTCCCACTCAACCTAAGATTAGCTCAAAAAACCCGTACCCAGCAGCTAGAACCAAAATTGGCCAATCTTTGATACCAACTGAAAGGAAGCTAGGTGTGCAAAAATTGATTCCTACACTAATCTAATGAGGGGAGGAGAGTGCAAATTCAATTTTATCTTTCCAGTTATAGCTATGTTAACTCACTAATAGAGATATTATAGAAAACACATACACAAGAATGTAAGACAGAAGAAGATAGGCACAAGATATATGCGGGGAAAACCCTTATGGGTGAAAAACCCCACACTCCAAAGCACAGCTCAAATGTATTCCATAAACAAAGAAGGCTACAATACAATCATATAGCCAATGCTCTTGTAGGAGTCTTCAACACTCATATCTAGAGATGATCTGGTAGCATAACAATACCTATCAAACCTATAATAATCCTCCTCTCCAAAGCACCTATTTATATAGAATATACAAGGTAAAAATGGCTCCACATTGAGATGGGTGTCCAACATGGCCTCATGGCCCAAAACCCATTCTTATGGACACTTGTCTAACATTGTAGGATGCTCCCAACACTTGTGAAGTCACCCCATCCCAAGGAGGTTGCCTATTTCCAAAATGGGCTATGACAGATGCTCTTATGACTCTTACAACCGTCATAGAATCTATCATAGCTGTCATATCTTACAACTATAAGAGAATCTATCATACATAGGATATAAATAAAATATTATATTACAACATGTCATAGTCCACCTTGGGGTACCCAAAGATGCCTTTTTCAAAGATGCTTCTTGACACATGTACATACTTGTCATAGGATCTTCTATTTTTGACTCTTACTTATCATAACTTTGTCATAGGAATTTTTCATGATCGTTTCAGTCAATATTCCCTTATACACATTCTAAGATGCCTACACATGGAAAAATATTCCTAACACTAAGTGGGACACATATCTCCTCATGTGAGGACAAATTTACATGTGGTCATATGCCATGTAGGATGACACATCACCGTGCCAAATCCCACAATATGACAACATAGGATTTGCATTGAAATTATACAATAGGCAATAAATAAATAAATACAATGAATTAATACAAGGAATTACCAAGGTTGAGACACCCTAATTCCCAATAGGTGTACTATGTTATATTTTTGGTATTTTTGAGATAAGATTGTTGAATGCAACTAAGGGTGGCAATGCAAGTTGGCTATGCCCTATGTAATGTTTTTGGTATTTTTGGGAAATAAGTATGCCTAATGATGCTAAGGGTGGTAATGAAAAGTGACAATGCACTATACAAGTGTTTATGGAGATGTGGGGATAAATGTAACTAAAGTTGACAATGCAAAGTGAAAATGCTCTATGCTAATGTTTTTTTTTGGGAATTTATTTTGAAATGTAGGGATGACAAGAATGCAACTAGCCCTAAGGTGATGAGTGAGACTAAAGCTTTGCTAGAAGCCAATAGATTCCAATTTTTAAGAAGTTTGATCAAAGGGATACTAATGTCAAATTATGACCTTATCAAAGTACTACTTGGATTTTTCAAGACCTCTAAATGCTAATGTTGTAGAGAATAGTGATTAAAGTGAGCTCAAACTAGACTTATGAGTTGAGACACAATTGTTGATTGGAAAAAGATGAAACTAGACTAGACTTGTGAGTACTACGCCCAACTTGTTTAGTTGATTATGAAGGAGATGACAAGGTCTTGTATAATCCAAGTTTGTAGCTATGATTGGGGTCAAGTATGATGATTTCTCATATTTCTCAACCTCAAAGAAAATTGAAACTAATGGTATCCTAGAAAAGAGATGGGTTAATTGTGATAACCTAAGGTGAGCTAAATGCAATGTATTGAAATGGACCAGCTATAGGATGAAACCTAAATCTAAGGGAATGAAATGGTTGGTCTAATAGAATATGCATGTCTTAGGTATGTTGACACAATTACAATTTGAATTTTATATGGAAGGTAGGTGTTTTAAAGTTTCCTTATGATTGTGATGTATTATTTCTATGTTTGTTTGGGGAATTTGTTTGAAAAATTAGAACACGCATCAAACATAGAAGACGCTTGGCAATCAATTTGGCTATTTTGGTGAATCTTGACTTTGTAGGCATATGTGTATGTTCAAGGTATATCCAATCCCAAATTTTTGTGTCTTAATCACAATTCAAAAAAACTTCACACACATAAGACACTTCTTATACCTAAGGTCATTGGCCAATGGTATGATGCTCAGGCCCACAACTTGGTAACTCCTTCGACACAAGGTAGGAACACCCTAGAGTGGGGTGTGTATCCTTTTTTATTTGTAAGAGAGGATGGCTAGGGGCTTCCTCACCTGGAAGGATGACCCAACACCCTTTCCCCAGATAGCTATGTATTTTAGCTTATGCTAAGATAAGGATTTCCATCTCATCCCAAGGGAGTCCATATGGTGAGTATCTTCAGGGCATGGAACCCATGCACTGAGAATGACACCAATAAAGGTCAAAAGGGGTGGCCTCTAGCTAATTTGTCTTCTAGTCGCAACTCAGGGACTTACCACCTCATGAGTATCTACCAAGCCACTTGAGGCTTTAACCAATCCTACTTGTGGTACTAATAAATACCTCACATAAATGTGGGTAGCTTGCACTTCTAGATTGGCACTTTACGGTGAAGGATAATGGTAGTTTAGACTTGATTTTCACCTTATCTATTTATATAGCGGCCCGGGGGAATTACTGCTTTGTGTCACCAATGAGTTCTCCTTGTAGATGTGTCTCAAAGGTAGGCCCAATCTAAAGGGTTACCAAAGTGACTTAAGTAAATGCTTTTGATCTCCAAGTTCATATGATGATG
The DNA here is from genome assembly GCA_027924645.1 of Cunninghamia lanceolata. NCBI lineage: Eukaryota > Viridiplantae > Streptophyta > Pinopsida > Cupressales > Cupressaceae > Cunninghamia > Cunninghamia lanceolata. Next base: position 21,965,393 of record BSBN01001281.1, read on the forward strand.
CGAGGAAATAATATACGCATTTACCTTGGCCACACTAGACAAAGTTCATTAACCTTTAGAAATCAAATGTGTGGTGTGATAATGAAAGTGTTGAGAAGTGTTTTTCATTCCCAAGATCACATAACATGTGAGGGAAGAGCATACACATCTCAAAACAGAACCAAGATCACCAAACAAAGAAGACAATGATTCTTTTTAAGGCCCAAAATAAGTGTAAAAACATCAAGCTAATGTTCTTTTTAATACACCAAATCGAAATGTGTGTATGATAAAAAATCACACAGAAGTGAAGGAATAGAATCCTGCACCAAATGCACTAGTAGTTTCAACTTAAAATCTTTTCCTAGTGAATGCCACAATGTTGCAAATAAGAAATCAATACTAGCAAATCACCTACTCAAGTGTGAAAAAAAAACATCAAGTGAAATACCCCCTTTGCAAGCCACTTAGACAAAAAGGCCAAAAAATTGAATCTGGAAAATATCTGAAATTGACCTTGCCACTACAAATATGGGCGAATCAGCTCTACAATGCTACAAATTTTGTGAAATTCTATTACTATATGACCAAGTTATGGTGAAAAGAAAAATAATGCCCTCCTAGGGCATGAGGGAAAATAAGATAGACCTGGCAATCTACAAGTAACCACTAGCAGTTTTCACTATGGTCACATGGAAGTTACAGTTTATGTTGGTAATTATAGCTGGTGGTTAAATAGCCACTGATAGATAGAGGAAACATGGTCACATGAAATGGTTTGAAAATAGGTGGTCAAAGTTTGAACTAGCAGTTAATGTCTAGGGGCTAGGAAAAACTACAAAATAAAAAAGAAAAGTTAAAGAAAAGGCATGGCAGCCTTGGTCAGCTATGTGACCTCCCACTAGAAAACAAAGCTAAAAGCCTTGACCAAAGTCACAAAGGATGCAAGGAAATATATGTGTCATAGGTTGATAACTATGGTTTGAATCGTGGCAGCCAAACCACCTTAAGGTTGAAGGGGAGGCAATGAACATAATGGTGAGTGGTGATGTGGGATATGTAGGTTTTTGGTGAGGCTATGGAAGAGTTGATTAAGCAACACGAAGGGAGGTCAGTAGAATGGAGAGTACGACCGAGCATAATGAAGAGGTGGTATTTAAAAGAGTTAGACTCTCCATGACAACAATGGCTAGTTTTTTATACCAGTTAAGAAAAGTAAGACATTGTGGCAAATTTGACATCTAAAGATCATGTGTGAGAAAGTAGTCATAATACCATGGCAATCAAAGTATATAGTTGACGTACGAATAGTGTGGTAGGTAGTGATATGCCAAAATCATTTTCATTATAATTGTAAACAAAAAGTATAGAGCTCTGTGTGAAAAGTATGAGTAGGATAGGAAGGCCACATGTGTATTTTAGATATTCAACCATCTAAAAGGGTGCCGACTACCTCGGTGTACAAGTGGATACCACACACTGTGACTAACTGATCATCAATCCACGTCAATGACCGAGCCCATAGTTTATCCCTATTAAAAGGGAGAAGTTTCCCCAAAATCATTTATGGGCATTGACTAGTTGAGAAGCGGTGACCAAGGCATGTCTGAGAGAAGAGATAGAGTTTTGATAGGGCCGTGACAAATTTTTAGACCAATGGTTGGTTATCCTAAAGGGTGTTGACAACAAAGTCAAAGTGGTGACAACGAATCTTTGGTGGTGATGGGTATTTGGCAATAGAGTTAGGGTTTTAGCAGGTGTGAATAAGGAGGTGACCTAGCTGAGGGGTAGTAGTGACTAGGAGGAAGAAATGATGGTGGATGGTGGAAAATGCCAATGGCGACTAGGTTACAGAAGATAGAGATTAGAGTTTCAACCTGCAACCAACAATTGAAAACATTAAACCTGCAACAAATGATTTTTAACCAAAAATTTAAATCCTGCAGTAACACAAATTTAGAAGTCGACAGGGGTGTGCATGACAGAGGCAATGGGAGATTTGAGAAGAAAATGCAATGAACAAAATTTCTCAGTCAACCATAACAAAACCTTGATAACATTGATTTTTAAACCTGCAAACAGAACCTGCAAATAGATAATATAAAAACCCTTGTCAAATTTTAAGCAAACATAGGGATGAAAACAGTAATACCAAAGACTATAATAGGTTGTACAACTAGTTTGTATGGTATGGATCTGTATGGATCCATATTATATGGACTATGACCTAATTTTTTTTTTAATTTTTAAAATTTTTGCAGTGACAAAAACCTAGCAAGTTTTATGTCAATCTTCATCTGCGAGGCCTCCTGGACTCAACGGTGAGGTTTGTTTCAGGCCCATGAGCAACCTACAGAAATTAATTTTTAGAACTTAACAAAAACACTCAGATTCACATTGGGTTCACCAAAATGAGTTATGGAAAATGCTATCAAACATGTAGAAAATCAGTGACAGTAAACCCTAGCTCACAATGGAGTGCAAACTAGCTACAAAATCAATCAAATAAAGAACAAATAACTCAAATTCCAAGCTAAATGTTGACTAATCTCTATTGTCCTCCTCAATCTCACATAGTGTTCTTAGGTTTTGTAGATTTTCAATGATCATGAGAAGCTAAAATGTATGAACATAAAGATATTGGAGAGTGTACAACAAATTTTAGGGTTGTGTTATGTTGAAAATGGCTGTAAGAAGATGTTTTATAGAAGAACATGTTTGAACAGAGGGCCTAGATTTAAAATTGACCTTGGAGAAAAATGAAGGGTGGAGATTAGTTAGGGTATCCCTCCACTACAAGACAAGAGTGAATTTAAAATTCAAAAATATGATGAGGCGTGAGAGAATTTAAATTAAATAAATTTGTCTAATTTATTTAATTTATTGAGATACTGCATGCAAAAAGGGGATTTTGTCAATTAGGTGAGTGGGTATTTAAACAAATATTTATTTGTTTAAATTAATTGAATGAAAAGGGACATTGGAGCATGAGTAATTAAACAATTAATTAATTAAAATAAATAATCAATTATTTAATAATAGAAGAAAATTAGGGAGAAATAAATAAATGATAAAAGGAGGAAAATTGAATTAATTAAATAATCCAAATTATTTAACTAATAGTTGAATTATGGAATTTGAAAGAGAATTGTAATGAAAGTGGTGTTTGCAATGCGAGTACATTTGTAGGTGCCTACACAATCAAACAAGAGAACACAATGGCCAAATGCTTGATAGGAAGTATAAGCATTATGTGTATGTTCAATAGCCCCTTAAGGCCAAATTACCATGGGTCTAAACACAATCAAATACATTTGAAAACAATGCTTAGTCTACCTAAGGTCAATGGCCAATGGTAGCTTGTTCAAGCCCACAACTTGGAATCTCCTTCAATACAAATGTAGGAACACCTAATGTGCATGTATACACTCTTGTCTTTGCAAGAGAGGATAGGTAGGGGCCTCCAGGACTGGAAAGATGACCCAATCACCCTCTCCTTAGAAAGCCAACAACACTAGTAGAAAAATAGAAATAAATGACTAAAAAAATACCAAAAATTGGTCATGTGATCAGTAGTTTGGTCATGTGACCATTGGTATTTTATCGCCGGTCATTTATCTCATGACCAAATTTATGACCAAAAAAATTTTAGTCATTAATTTGGTAGTATATTTAGTCATTAATTTGGTAGTGTATTTAGTCATAAATTTGGTAGTATATTTAGTCATTAATTTGGTAGTATATTTACTCATAAATTCGGTAGTATATTTAGTCATCAATTTGGTAGTATATTTAGTCACATGACCATTGGTAGTTTATTGCCAGTCATTTCTCTCATGACCAATTTATGACTAAATAAATTTTAGTCATTAATTTGGTAGTATATTAAGTCATTAATTTAGTGGTATATTTGGTAATTTGGTAGTATATTTAGTCATTTAGTCATCAATTTCTATTAGTTGGTACTATATTTAGTCAATTGGTAGTTTATTTAATTGTTTTTGAGGTTTAAACATAAAACACAAAAAAACATAATCAATCATTCATTTGCACATAATGAAGCAACTATTAAGAAGGCAAAATACTAAAATTTTATTGAGAAAATGTGTTTTTACAGCAAATACAAGACTTAAATATGTCTTTACTTTGAAAAATGTGTTACAAATTGTGTTTCTTAGTGTTGTGGCTGAGAAAACTTAGTTACAATGCTCTATTTTTTTATTATACAACTCTAAAACATGAAAGAACTACTTGCAAAATGAAGCCTAAATATTTCATCATGGGATATTACATCTCAAAATTTGAATAAATGTATGAAAACTCACATAATATTGTTAATTGCTGCATTACTTCTTTGTTGCATATCCTACCTTGGTCTGCACAAACAGAACTCGATAATCTAATAAGTAAATTGCCCCTTTGTAATAGAAAGCAAATAAGTAACTTACTTCAACATGTTCTTTGAAAGAATATTAATTTACCTTCTTGACTCCATAGATCTTCTTAGATCTGTTTAGATAGAGTAAGTCAAATTTATAAACAATCATGTTTAGACAAACATTCTTGTAACCCCCATTCCTAGTAATCAATTTCTGAACTATGAATTTTCATTGATTATACGTTTACGAAACTAGCAATCCCAACTCCAAATATATGAAAGTTAAGATGAAACTTGAATAGAAAATTCAAATCTAAAATAAACTTTATCAAAAAATCAAAGCATAATGGAAGGGGGATGTTTGACAGATATTATAGTTGTAAATGCTCTAGTAGAAATGTATGCAAAATTTGGAATAATCCTCAAGGTACAGGAATTGTTTGACATAGTGCCTCAAAGAGATGTCATCCAAAGGACATTCCACAACCTTTGCCAGCATCCTCCCTGCCTGTACCAAAATGGGAGCTTTGGAATAGGGTATGGACATCCATCAAAACATAAAGGATAGAGGAATTTTGTCAGATGTTGTAGTTGCAACTGCCTTATTAGACATGCATGCAAAATGTGGAAGTATAGACAAGGCATGTGAACTGTTTGATAAGATGCCTCAAAGAAATGTGGTCTCATGGACTACAATTATTACAGTATATGCACAAAATGAATTTGTTGGAAAGGCTTTATAAATTTTAAAGCAAATGCAATTTCAAATTCAAGAATTGAATTCTTAATATATTATTGAGTGTTGAAATATTTTCACAAAACTTACGGAAGAGCCCAAATAGTTTTAGATGCAATGCAATTGTCTTTCAACTCACAAGTTTGTAGAAAATAATCACTTGTCATGGAGGCAAGCAAGAATGGTGTAACCTCAAACTGTAAAAAAAACACATATTAAAGTATTAAACACTGACATGAGAATTTTTTTGATTAATATATCAATGCAAATTACATCCATTCACACAAATTCAAATCCACGTGAAGGTTTAGATCTACACTTGTAGAGATCAATTCCACAATGATACAAGTGAACTAGAATATCAAATATAGAATTGACAAATTCAAAAATATTTATCTAATTTTATAAAGTAACCAATTATTTTCTAATACTTAACACAATATAGTCTTCATCAAATTTTAAACTAATTACTATTATTTAATTTTCTACATTTATTTTACTTTGATTATCAATCTCAACTCATTAATAAATTTAAAATTTAATACTTATATTACATTAATTATATATTTATCATTCTAAAGGTTTAGATTATTTATTTTCCTTTTTACTAAGTATATTAGATTTTAAAAACACTGCCTCCTCATTTCTAAATAGATTAGGCATTATTTAGACTTCAATCATGCAATCATATCCTCATTTAATCCAGAAACACCCTTATTTACTCTAGAGCATCACTAGTTAGTTTTGAGGAACTAAACTCTGCCTGAGTAAGCTAGGTCAAGTCTTTGGTAAATTTGAGCAAAGAAATACATGAAAATTTATCATTAAAACAAAACAAAAATCCATTTCTCTGTATCCACAACTATTCTTAAATATCATCCAGTTCAATAGTCAAAGGTCAATTTTGACAAATAAAAATAGGACAAATATTTACCACTTTTTGGTGTGGATGACTAGATGTAAATTTACTATTAACTATTTAACCATTGAAGAGATAATGTTTAAGTAGAGTGTGTATGACTATTGGTTAATGAAAGATTAATTGAAATTGATTGACAAAATCTTTAATAGACATCAGATTTCCACAGTCCATGATATTATTGAGTGCTTCAGGATTTAACCGTGTGATAGTTTTTTCATCAACGTTTCTGATCACACTCCATGATCCATCTTCAAAATGAAGAGAGATAGAGAAGAGAATGAGAAATGAAAAGTACGCAGACCTTGCTGGGATAAATAAGAAGAAGGAGAAAGGTGAAGGAACCAAGAATCCTAAGCAAAAAAAGATTAAATTTTTTTTAAATACCTAAAAGGAGAAAAAATGAAAGCTGAAAAACACCTATTAATATATAAATAACACCCTTAACCACCAAAACAAGGGTGGGGAAAAGAATAAATGAAGGCATAATAAGTAAAGTGAAAGGAATGCTAAAACAACAAATATATGAAAACATACAATATAATAAAACAATATTATCAAACTTATGTATATAGGAGTGCATGTATGAACATGTATCTATGAATATAGATGAACATGCACAAGCTATATATATATATATATATATATATATAGAACAAACAATATTAGTAACATATTATTAAAACAAATAAAAATGGACACACATAATTAAAACCAATGTATATAGAAAGAATGTGTGAACGTGAATATATAAGAATAAATGAACTAGAGTGGAATAAGTATAATTAAATGTGTAAACATAAAAACCAATATTATAAAGAGCAAACATAAAGAATAAATATTTATTAACATTCATTATCATAAAGAACAAATATTTATTAACTTTTGCCAGCATCCTCTCCACCTGTGCAAAAATGGGAGCTTTGGAACAAGGTATGGACATCCATCAAAGCATAAAGGATGCCAGGGTCCTCACATACATGTCTACTACAAGGTTCTTGTTGGGCCTTTGTGGTGATGCAAGGTTCCCTGCATCACTCCGAAGGCCCAACAAGAACCTTGCGGTAGACATGTATGCAAAATGTGGAAGCATTGATAACGCATGTGAACTATTTGGTAGAATGCCTCAAAGAGATGTCATCTCATGGAATGCAATGGTTGTGGGATATGCACAAAATGGATTTGTTGAAAGGGCTTTAGAAACTTTCAAGCAAATGCAATTAGTAGGTGTAAAGCCAAATTCGACAACCTTTGCCAACATACTCCCTACCTGTGCCAAAATGGTAGCTTTGGAATAGGGTATGGACATCCATAAAAGCATGAAGGATAGATGAATTTGTTCATTTATTGTAGTTGCAACTACCCTAGTAGACATGTATGCAAAATGTGGAACCACTGAGAAGGCATGTGAACTATTTGAAAAAATGCCTGGAAGAAATGTGGTCTCGTGGAAGGCATGTGAATTGTTTGGCAGAATGCCTCAAAGAGATGTCATCTCATGGATGCAATGGTTGCGGTGTTGTACCTTGCACACATGCCCCATTTTGCCAAATGGAGACCCCCTCTTTTGCTTTGGCTTGGAGTCTTGACCTTTGTTACTTATGATGATGAGAGAGTGAATTTGTGCTTAGAGTGCATTATTTGTTCGAAATTTGAGTATTTTACATGTTTGGAGTCGTTTGATGTCTTTCATGGTTGATTTGGAGGTGTCTTGGGTGGTCTTGTGCTTAAAAGATAGTCATTTGTTGCCTTTTTTACTAAAATTAGGTGTTATTGCATTTTGCTCTGAAATCCTGTATCAATGGATATTACCCATGAAAGTGCTTCTATAGGATGTTTCATGTTGAAATTCTTAGTTTCCAGATCTTACAGTTGCAAAATCATGTCAAATTCTATTAGATTTCACTAAAGGGTTCATATACTTACATCCTGACACATGGTCCTGAAGCCCTGATTTGGCTAAGTCTGAAACCCTGAAAATCCTAAAAAATGGCTAAGCCTAAAATCTGATGGAACCATAAAATTCTAGACTTTACATATGAAATCCTATGGATCTGGAACCCATCTCAAACATCTTGAAAGTATATCTGACTTATACTTAAATATATTTTAAAATATACTTTCACCCTGGGAAGTTCAAAATCTGGCATTAAAAATGAGCCCAACTACACTTTGTGCCAAAAACAACCCTTACCGACCTTAGTGCTAAAAATTCAATCCATTGACATTGTGCTAAAAACAATTGCTACCAACTTTCAACGCTAAAAACCTCTCTCATGGACTTCTGCGCAAAAATCATCATCTGCCGACCTTAGCACTAAAATTACCTTTGACCAACTTCCTTCCACACTATCGTTACGTCGATCGGCACCAAAATCCTTGTCAACATACTTTGCGCTAAAAACAGATCCAACAAACTTGTGCTAAAAAATGAACAGACTGACCGCATGAAGCATCATTTTAGTCAATCGGACCCAAATCCACGTAAGGTCGGATGAAGTCTAAATCCATGCAAGGTCGGATGAAGCCCAAATCCATGTAAGGTTGGATAAAGTCAAAATCTGCACAAGGTTAGTTGGAGGTGAAATCCTCACTAGGTCAGTTGGACCCAAAATCCCTGCTAAGTCAGTGACCCCCAAAATTAGCGCTTTTGGTATTTTGGCCTGAAAATTGAGTTTTTCAAGGTACAAATTAAATTTTCTTGGTGAATTTGAATTGAATATCTATTTGTCATATCATGATTAACATTTTACCAAGTTTGTGTGGATTTTTGGCACATTTTACAATAATTAATGCTACTACACATAAAAAGTTAGTGACCCCCAAAAATCTCGCTTTTTGTAGAAAATGCTAGAAAAAATGAAATAAAAGTTCCCAAATGGATCCTAATGACTACAAAAACTTCTTAGATCAATATATTGGCCAAATGGGTACTTGAAAATGGTAAAAAATGCAGAAAATCATGTGAAAATCACTAGATTTAAGAGGCTATTTATACGAAGGTGACATTGACAATGAGTTGTTTTTGACTGATCCATGACTACAAATGGACATATCTTGATCCAAATTGATGAAAAATGATTGTTTAAGATGAAATTGATGCTTTACATTGTGAATTGCAAGTCTTGGAGGACATATCACCTTGTTGGAGCTATCTTGGAAGGATGAACATACAACAGTATTCTGCTGACCTTGAAATGCAGAACTAACATTCTATCAACCAAATTGCTGCTGCACCTATAAGAGAAGATTAGTATAATGTCAAAGATGATAAAGATGAGTATCATGAGCTGAAAGACATAGAAGATCATGCCAAATCACTGTTGTTCCTATAGATCTAGTCCAATGTCCAAAACATGCATATAGTTGTTCTAGCAGTCCAGTCATCAAGAATCAGTCCACCAAGCATCTAGTTGGATATATCTTCACTAATAATGTGCCCACACATACCTCTTGATCTAGTCAACACTTGGAATCCCGTGAATCTATATCAGTTCAAGTTTTCAAGTGTCATGTGACTCTATTTTGGCTTTATTAGGCCTTGAAAATTGACTTTTTATCATGTACAACCAAATGGGTATCCATTTTGTCTAGATTCAATGTATTTGCAAGCTATTTTTTGTCTGTTTCCTAAAAGACAAAGGCAAATCTAAAATTGTAACAAATTGATGTATCTCATCAAATGCCATGTAATTTGGATTGTTCATGTTAAGTTAATCTCCACCGTCCATTAAAAACTTGATATGGTGCCTTGTATATAAAAGGGCCATCATTCTCTCATTGTAACAAGTAAGATTTGATAATGAATTGCTAAGACTTTGCCAAATACAGTCGATACAAAGCAAGTTTTTCAAGTTGCTGGGAATTTGTGTTTATGTGTTATCTTATTTTGGTCTTCATGGTTCATGTCAATCTGAAATTAGTTGATATTCAGTTGCACTTGTGATTAAATATTTAGATATTTGATGGATTTCCTATCCATACCATTAATGGCTTGCTGATTGTATGTCATTATGCATGGTTAGTCTAGGCATAGTTTATGAGATAAGTTTGATTATATGATTTCATTGAGCTGCACCAAGGATTGGGTGTTTGATGAACCCTCTACAATTTGAAAATCATTACATCTCCTTAGAAGATTGCACATTCTCTGTGGCATTGTGGGCTACCTAGTTAAGAAAAGATTTGTTTATTGTTGGGAATCTGTATATCTAGTTATTGATCATTTCTACTATTTTCTATAGGATCTCTTATCCCTTTCTCTCTCCCTTTCCTTTTGCATTTTATTTACATAAAGTTTTGTAGATTTAGGATTTGAGTAGTATTACATTGATCATCTGCTGAAATTTTAGACTTCACAGTCTGAACCACTAGGGTTTTTGCATATACATTAATGCCATCTTCCATAAACCCTACATTTTGTGTAAGACCTCTTGTTGGCATAGCTAGACATACCACTGAGTCATTCCATGCAAGCTAAGACCTAGCTGTAGAAACCTTGGAGTAGTCTTACCTAGGTAAGATAATTTTTAAGAGAGGTGTGAAACCAACAATCACACCTGCATTGTTGTGTGCTGAAACCACCATCAACATACACGTTATGAACAAAATGGATTTGTTGAAAAAGCTTAAAGGATAGAGGAAATTCATCAAATGTTGTAGTAGTAGTTCTCTGGTAGACATGCATGCAAGATGAAGAAACAAGACATGGCTTATGAACTACATGGCAGAAAGCCCCAAAGATATGCTCTCTCATGGAATGCAAGATTGCCCGATATGCACAAAAATGGTTTTATGAAAATGTCATCCAAACTTTCAAGTAAATGTGACAGGTGTAAAACTAAATGCCACTATCTTTTCCAGCATCCTTCTAGCCTACATGTGGCTTGAACAAGTTTCAAATTAAAGGAAACAATGGTTGTAGGTCATACACATAATGGATGGATAAATCAACAAATGCAAAATATTGACTACATAATATGCACAAAATGGCATTGTTAAAAGAGGCATTAGAAACTTTTGCATAATTTCTTTGGCAAGCATAATCCAAAATTGTTACCATTCAAACCATGTCATAAGAGGAGATCAAACTCTATAGCAATTAACAAGGAGATTTAGCATGCTTTTGATAAAAATGACATCGTTTTCTAACTATGCATGAATACAAGACAACCTAAGGATTCACTTTCAAGAAAATGCAATTAGCAATTGTAAAGACAAATTTTACAACCTTTTCCAACATTCTCCCTACATATGCCAAAATGGGAGCTTTGGAACAGGGTATGGACATCCATCAAAGAATAATGAAAGGTGGATTTTTGTCAGAAATTATAGTTGGAAATGCTTTGGTAGACATGTATACAAAATGTGGAAGTATAGACAAGGCACATGACCTATTTGACAAAATACCTCAAAGAAATGTGGTCTCATTGAATGCCATGATTGTAGGATATGCACAAAATGGATTTTGCAAGGATGCTCTAAAGATCTTTGAATTAATGAAGCACTCTGGAGCATATCCTAACATTGTAAGCTTTGCTTGTGTTCTATGTGCATGTAGCTATTCAGGTTTAGTGGATGAGGGTTGTACATACTTCAATCACATGAGTAACCCTTATTGTATTACTCCTACAATCAATCATTATGTGTGCATGGTAGACCTTCTTGCCTATGCTGGCTATCTTGAGGATAGCCTAAACTTTATCATTAAGATGCCAATTAAACCTATGGTGGTTGTGTGGATGTGTTTTCTTGGTGCCTGTAAATCACATATGAATATAGGCTTAGGAGTATTTATAGCAATGCTACTTTTTGATTTGGATCCTAAAAATGATGCGACTTATGTTCTTCTCTCAAACATATATGAAGAAGTAGGAAGTTGGGGTGAGGTTCAAATGGTAAGGAGATGATGATGTGTTCCATTTCACAAAGGTTAACAATGTTTTCTTACACAACACATTATAAGTAAAAATGATGCTTAGGAACAAAATTATTCTAGCAATGTATAATTGTTAATTATGTATTGTTCCAATTAGCCAGCATATAGATCCTTGTAAGATCACCAATCAACACCATATGTTCTTTGCAAAGGGAGATAGATCCACATAGTCTAACACATTTTTATAGAAAGCAAGGACTCACCCTCTTTTATTAAAATGGATTTGTTGAAAAGGATTTAGAAATTTTAAAGCAAATGCAATTGGCTAGTGTAAAACCAAACTCCACAACCTTTGCCATCATCTTCCCTGCTTGTGTCAAAATGGGAGCTTTGGAATAGGGTATGGGCATCCATCAAAACATAAAGGATAGAGGAATTTTGTCAGATGTTGTAGTTGCAACTTCCTAGTTAGACATGTCAAGGCATTAATAACTTTCAAGTAAATGCAATTGAATATATATATACAGAGAGAGATGTATGTGGAAGCATAGACAAGGCATGTGAACTATTTGACAAAATCCCTGAAAGAAATGTGGTCTAATAGACTGCAATGATTGCATGATATGCAGAAAATGGATTTGTTGAAAAGGCTTTAGAAACTTTCATGCAAATGAAATTGGCAGGTGTAAAGCCAGATTCCACAACCTTTTCCAGCATCCTCTTTGCTTGTATCAAAATAGTAAGATTTGGAACAGGGTATGGACATCCATCAAGGCATAATAGAAGGAAGATTTTTTGTCAGATATTATAGTTGGAAATGCTTTGATAGACATATATAAAAAATGTGGAAGCACAAACAAGGAACACAAACTATTTGACATAATACCTCAAAGAGATGTCATCTCATGGAATACAATAATCACAGGATTGCACAAAATGGATTTGTTGAATAGGCTTTAGAAACTTTCAAGAAAATGCAATTGACAATTGTAAATCCAAATTACGTAACCTTTGCCAGCATCAACCCTGCCTATGCCCAAATGGGAGTTTTGGAATAGGGTATGGACATCCTTCAAAGCATAATGGTAGGGGGATTCTTGTGAGATATTATAGTCTGAAATGCTCTCATAGACATGTATGCAAAATATGGAATCATAGACAAAAAATGTGAACTGTTTGATAGAATTCCTCAAAGAGATGTCATCTCATGGAATGCAATGATTGCAAGATATGCACAAAATGGATTTTGCAAGGACGCTCTCAAACTCTTTGAATTAATTAAGGACTCTTGAACATATCTAAACATTGTAATCTTTGCTTGTATTCTAGGTGCATGTAGCCATGCACGTTTAGTGGATGAAAGATGTACATACTTCAATCACATTTGTCACCCTTATTGCATTACACCTATAGTTGATCATTATGTGTGCATGGTTGACCTCCTTGCTCATGTTGGCTATCTTGAAGATAGCCTAAACTTTATCATTGAGATACCTGTGAAATCTGTGCTAGTTGTATGGATGTGTTTTCTTGGTGCCTATAGATCACATATGAATATAGTCTTAGGAGTATTTACATCAATAATTCTTTTTGATTTGGATCTTAAAAAATGTTGCACAACTTATGTTTTTCTCTCAAACATCTGTCTAGAAGTGGGTAGGTGTGGTGAGGTAAGGAGATTGATAAAATATAGAGGAATTAAAAAAATCCCCAGATGCAGTTGGATTGAAGGGCATAAAATGGTACATGCTTTTTGTGTAGGAGATAGATCACATCCATGCTTTTTATTTTTGCAAGTGAAAGCATACCCTTTACCATATTGAAAGAAAGAAAAAGAAAAAAAATGATAGTCTAAAAATGTGATTATGTTTTCAGAATGGTCGAAAAAATAAAAATGGCAAAACAATAGAGTACCCTACCTCATGCTCTTGAGAGCCATCTTCTACAATCCCAGATCCGAATCCTGAACTCTTTTGACATAAACTTCTAACTAATGTTTCAAATCTAAATCTTCCTCCAACTATTTCCACATAAAGAGCATAAAATAAAAATGAATCAAAACCCTAACCCTAGCTTTGAGTAGGTTAATTAGTACAAAAACTAGGCAAATAAATACCATATCTTCTTCCTTCTCATCTTTGATTTTCTTAGTGTCCTTGGATGGAGGAAGAGGTTCTTCCACATTTCCATTTCCGATATGGACTAGAGCAGGAGCCATTTTGACTAACCAAAATCAAAATCATTAAATACCCAACAAACAAAATCTAATTTTAAAGTGCTAGATGCCAGATCAAAAAGAAAATAAAAAATCATCCTGTCAGATAAAAAACACATTTGAGCACAAACCGTCCAAGTGCTTAATTTAAGATTTTATAGGTTTGTTGCATATTGAACATAAAGAAGGGAAGATGGGTACTTGTGGAAGCCTTCAAGTGTGGCCTTCTCAAAAGAAACTTCATGAATAGGAGACACAGACATCCAAGTCATTGCTCTATAAAATCTCACCTCAAAATCAGATTATTGATGCACCACTGCATATTGGGGTTCCTCCAATCTCAATGCAGAGACATTCTTTAACACAAACCATATACCCAAACTCCATTTTATCAATGGGAGCTTCAGTTGGGTGTCGTAGCCATTTTCACTAACCTTTACTAAGAGGCAATAACAAAGGAGACCTCTGATATTTCCTTAATGGTACATTGGCGCCAAGCATATTTTCAAAAGAAAAATCAACAATGCCATTTGAAGTTTAATCAGGGCTTAAATTACTATAAATTTTGGCACCCATATGCTAGGTTAGGGTAATTAAATATATTATAATATTATATTATTATATAATATTAACTATACTATAATATAATATTATAATATTATATAATATTATTATATATTATAAATATTATTTTATATTATAATATAATAATTATATTATTTTATAATATAATATAATATTATTATATAATATATAATATAAATATTATATTATATCATTTATTTATTAATATAATGGAGTAATAGTCATTTATTTAGTCATTTATTTGGTCATTTATTTGGTCATTTATTTAGTCATTTATAGTTGTGTTGCAAAAAGTTTTAGTCACCTGGTCATTTATTTTCCATATTTCTACTAGTGCAAGTAGCTTATGCTATGCCAAGGATTTCTATCTCATCTTAGGGGGGCCATATTGTGAGTATCTTTAGAGAATGTATCCTCTTGCATTGAACAAGACACCAATAATTTGGTCAACAAGGTAGGATTCTAACTTAGGGTGTCTAGTGAGAATTCAGGGACTTGATGTAATGCCCCCGTCATGCAACCCTAGAGTGTTAGACTAATCAGAGAGAAACACAAAAATATTTTTTATTTTATTTTTATAAGGTACAAAAGAGGATCCAAATATAAATACATAAAAGGATAAGTACTCATCTAACCACTCCAGGGCAACATAACTGCATTAGGAAATTAAGTGAAGCCATAAAAATAATAACCAACAATCTGAAGAGAACACTAACCCAACCTTTACAACAACAATAACATTGATTACATAATCTCTATTTCCAAATTACATGATTACAAGATTACCAGGTTACAAGAATACAAGATTACCAGATTACAAGATCGATCTCATCGATTTACAAAATAGTACACAAGAAGGTACACACCACTATTGCAGGGTGGGAACCATCTGAAACTGGAACACCTCCACACACTACGCAACTGAATCTCCAGAACACCAATGGATAGCTCTACCTCCCAACCATGTGGAATCCTGAGGTCCACCCCGTCGAGCTAGGAGATAACAAGAGGATTACCACTAGGTCAAGGCTGCACTCAAGAACACAATAATAGACTCCAAGAAGACATCATAATGAAAGGACTGCACAGAACTGACAGTATTCAATCAGACAAGCCAAACATCAGACAAGATCAAACATGAAGCCAAGACCACACTCCAGAGGTATCATTATGGAAAGAAGAACATAACGGAGTAGCATAAGGAAAGTGTCATCGCA
Organism: Cunninghamia lanceolata; assembly: GCA_027924645.1. Lineage (NCBI taxonomy): Eukaryota > Viridiplantae > Streptophyta > Pinopsida > Cupressales > Cupressaceae > Cunninghamia > Cunninghamia lanceolata. The sequence continues at coordinate 21,981,300 of BSBN01001281.1, forward strand.
TGGCCCTAACATGGGTTACCCAGGCTATCTCTCACCAGAAGCCGGCCCCCATCTATGGTTAACCTGGTAGCCTCTCACTAGGTGCCGGCCCCATAGGGTGACACATACGGAACTGACATGTCCTCTCATGAAGACGAGGAGGTCAGCCTTGCCAACCAGGCCTTCTCATCCCACCCTTGGCCTATGAGAGCACTTAAGGTGTGGGCGAGGTCACATTAATTATCTTGTTAAGTGTATCACTACCCAACCCACCTAGGTACATGATTAGGTTTTCACTTGCTTATAACTTCCATGGGGTTACCTAGGCGACCTCTCACTAGGCGCCGGCCCCACCATGGAAGCCACTCCCTTAGCGTTCTCTGATCTACCACACCAACCACAACAAATAAGATCAGGGGTAACAAATCGGTTCTGACACAGAACATATTTACTAAGTCACAACAATATGAGTCTCCCCCCAAACCCCTTCGAAACATTAGGGAGCAATTCCACATGAAACAAAATGGCACAAGTATCAAAAAGAAAATCAATCGATCGGCCTCTGGAATCGGTCACAGAACACATTACTAAGATACGACAAAACCTTTCTGGTATAAATCCAGGCTTGGACGATCATGACAATGATAAAAGATTACACAAAATAAAAGGGAACGAAAGTATCACAACCCCAAGCGATCAAGTCACCATAGCCCATCGGATTCCAAGCTCACATGACTCGGAGCCACATAGATATTTAAACGACTACCAAGAGAAAACAACACCACTAGTCAAGCATGAAGCTCACCAATCTAACACCCTATGAAGCTCACATGTCCACCGACATATTAACTAGGCTAGAAATGACAACAGATTTAAACCCACAAGTTATGCATTCACCCGCTTGCCTCGGTGATACTCGTTGGTACTAGACACAAGGGAAACACCTACGATCAAAACCCAACTACTACAACACTAGTCGAACAATAACATGGTTTCAATAAAGACATCTATCTAATTAATCCTTAACCTTTTAATACAGCAATGTGCTATTTGAAAATCAAGGTATACATGTAATTGCATACAATGAGGTAACCCATATCTAAGAGGAAAGAAAATTCACATTATAGATCTAACCTTGCAAAATTCATATCCTATTAGTTACTATAACCCCCATGCCGTAATTACAGAGAGAAATGTCTATAAAGGATAAGAAAAGAAACAAGTATGATAATAACATTACTATGCCAATCACAATTGTTTCTAAAGAAGAAAAGAAAATCTAAGATAACTAACTAGACCAAAACGTAATGCATTTCTTACCCTAGATTTACTCTTGACAAGGAATTACCACTCCTTATATTCATCTTACCTAAGCCAAGAACAATTTTTAATATGTTTTCCATTTGGCTAAATAGCGCTAAGAAAATTAAAACTTAAACTAACAAAGTGCAAACAGAAATAGAGCTTGATGAATTTAATTCTAATCATTAACAAGCCAATAACCTTACAATGAAATCAATACTATTTACAACTTTATGATGACGACGCCTTTTTCTTTTAACCATAACCAAAATCTATTCTTATTCCACCTATAATCTACGAAAGGTCAAACAATATCTGAGGAAAAAAAAACACCAACATTCCCATGTTACTCGCTACGCATTCTATAACCATAGTGCCACTACTTAGCAAGAAACAAAACCCACCTATCACAACAAGATTAACAAGGAAGGCCTATCATTTACACCAAGAAGGGTTCAGACTATGCATGAAGATGGACAGAAAAAGAAAACAATGTAAACTGGCATTACCTGCTCTTTCTAAAAATGTTTAACTATGAGCCGAACATGCCCGTAATGAAAGACGTAGAAGGTGCTAATTCTGGCCAGCCAAGACATACGGTAAACTTAAGACAGAAGGTTACTCAAATCTACCACGGATCCCCTCAGACACTCAAGGAGGTAAAGGATAGACTTTCCTAATCATGACTCATCATGCAACCGGTTCTTAAAACAAGAATTGTGTTATTCAAGCAATAAGGTTTAGAGGAAAAGACCATGATGATTTTAACTGACAGGCACGATCAAGAGCAAACATTTCGATGGCTTCAAGAGGTGGCTTAGACGGTTTGCTAGAGTGCAGAAATTTCTACAGACTGAACAAAATACAATTTCTGCAAGAGCAACCTTAAGCCAGCTATTTAAACGATGAGGTCTACAAGTTTAGAGGTCCTCTATTGGCTCCTGGCTGCCATAAGATCAGATGACAAGAAATGGACAGCAAGCCAAAAGAAAGATTCATTGGCATGGGTAAGCGCTATTCAAAAATTTAAGTTGATGGTTGTAATAATAAGAGAAGCAAATAGGTGTTTGGAACACGACACAGGCATTACTAGAATGACGGGGTCGCACACATCCGAGACGAATTATGTGCTATGGCCGTGCATCAAGCAGATTATTCCTTTAGATTGGAATAATTTGGTGGGTGCTAACATGGAGTTCTAACGAGGTTAAATATCCTTTGCAGTAAGAAGACAATTCCCACGCAGTGAGGGCCATAAAGGCAATGATAGATCAAGAGCCTAAAGAGATTACTCAAAGTTTACAAAAGTTTGATCAACACCCTCCAGAGATACATCAGACTGAAATATCTGGGAAAACCTTGGGACGCAAGGTTCGATCTTGAAAATTCCATAGTGCTACAACGATAAAACGCTTACAGAAAGCAATGAAACGGCATGGAAGAATAGGAGATGGGAATTCGAAAGCAGGTGATCCAATCTAGCTATAACTCACTATTCTCGATTCGGGCTACAGGGTAAGGGACAATTAAATTTTTTTTTGAGCTAGACAATTTGTTATTTTTGTTGAAAGACAACTTACTCAAAAACTGCGTGATCTACAGAGTCAGTAAAATTACAGGTTTGAAAAGAAAAGAGCTACGGACCGATTTAAAGCTGGAGAAACCATCACAAGGATGCAGCAAGAAAACAACAAAAGAAATACCAAAATTTACAGGACATACCCAGTCAACCACGCTCCAGAATCAAACCTTCTACAGAATTTCTCTTTTCTCCCAACAAGATTTTCTCTGTAACCTTTTCCAGAACAAAAATTCCTCCTCCCAAAATCCAAAAATCCTAGACATAAAACCCCCACCCTCCAAGCCAACCTCTTCGAGACCCCAAAAATAGGCAATCCGTAAATTCCAATAACTCCCCATTAACTACACAATCCCACTCCCTGAGGAAATTTGAAATTTTTCCCAACATAGGGATTCTCAGATCCCCCCCAGAATATCCGACAACCCACCATAATAAATTATGCTCCAAAAAAAATATACTTTAAAACGGCTATGCACTAATTACCTTCCCACATATTCAATCCTTACATAAATTTTTTCCAGAATAAAATAATAAGTTAACTACATACTAAATACCTCACAACAACTTAAGAATCATAGACATTAAAACCTTACAATACCGATCATTCCAATAATAGGCTTTTCAAAAACAACATAGGCCTTGCAAGAACAAAATACCAATTCATACAACTACGCCCAAAATGATGAGATCATAGGGATACCAGAGATGCATAGACATGTGTAAATAACTTAACAACACTCCACCACCCACGATGATCAACAACAAGGACCAAGGGACAACATCGCAACACAGCACAAGACTATGGCAAGAACATAGATGACAACAAGGACACAAGACCACGTCAAGGATTGAAGTTGACCTAGCGGTGAAAACCTCATATTATCTCCATCACCTTATCCATGGTCTAAGGCCCGCTTAGACCTGCTTAATCAGGTGGAGTCGAGGCCCGGTACCTGTAACCTGCGTGAAAACCATTGGGTTATACATGATCAACTGTACACATATATATCACACACATCGAGATGGAGAATCACAGTGTAGTAGGGTGCTCGATCCGAGCAATACTACACCGTCCCTGCTCCAACACAAAACTATAATTAGAAACATAACCATGATATTTACTAACCATCACTAAGCATAATCATCTCATCAAAAACTGAAATAAACATAGTATCATAAAAACCATAGCACATGTCTCAATACATCCCTCAAACATAATCCATCAAGATTAAGGAGAACATAAACCAATACATACTAGTCCAACTGTATCAAAACTGAAATTATGAAATAAAACTATCAACTGTTCCAGAATTGACAAAAGTAATACCAGAAATAACATCTAACACAAACCAAAAAGCGAGGGGCATTACACTTGACGCTTATTCATGCAGTGGTGACTCAGTTAAAAGACTATCCTAGCCAACTACATCAATCCTTTGAAAGGAAAGAATGGGGTTGATGTATCTCACAGACAAGTGTATGGATACCGGGGAACTATTAGAATAAGAATACTTCACCAAGAAGTCTTTGGCTTTCACCTAAACCATTTATATAGCGAATTGAATTGAAAGCACCACTTAGAGTCGTCCCTTGCAGTGAGTACTTCTTTTCCCAGCAAGGCAGGCTCTCCTAAAAGTAAAAAGAAGATAGAACAATTTCTCTTTCACCTAAGATTCATTGAGAGGCAAGGGCAGAGGATACTTTTGTTCTACCTTAGGATCTACTAACACAAAGTGTACAAATGCACAAGACACATCAAGCAATCAAGTTCTTTTTAAAACACCAATTGAAATTCTCCTATATTAACATAAGTTCTTTTTAAAGCACCAATTGAAATGTTCCTATGTTAAAATGCAAACACACAAGAGGGATCCTACAAAGAAATATATTAGTAGTATAAGTTACTGTCATTGACTAGCATTCTTTTACCTAAAAAAAATGTGTTAGCAACCTACACATATCCCAAAAATTAGTCAGCAAAATAGTGCCAAAATAGAGACAAAAGGTGTCAGAAATCAAACAGATGGCACTAAGAACAGTTCAAATAGCACTAAAAATCAAGAATATGGCACTACAAAAGCAACAAATGGCACTAATATTTTCTACTTCCAAGATCAGACTGATGATAGAAAGGAAAATAAATAGGGTGCTACAAATCATAAAAATGGCATCAAAACACAACATGGCTTTAGAATTTCCTAAAATGGCACTATATTTTCAAGTAATGGGGTCAAAACATATTTTACCTATCTTACCTTGGATGCATAGTCATATGGCATTGTTCTGTGTAGATATGGTGCCAAAACCCAATAGTCTCCCAAAACTTGCTAAAAAAGCTATTAGCTTGCAAACATCAAGTCAAACAAGGTTAGAAAACTCCCCTCCCTACCAAGAAACACCCAAAAACTAGATTAGAGGTGAGAACCAAGCTAATATGCCAAGAAATATGTTAGGGTTAGACAAAAAATCATTTCATGTATCTCTAGACAAATTTTTGCATTATGACCCCTTGTATTTGTGTTTCTAATAAAAAAAGAGAGGAAAAGACTCTAAAATGTGCTAAAACTTCTAAAAACAACCTAATTTTTTTGTCTAAGCTTAACATGTTAAAAATGTTGTTGAAATATGGTGCCAAAATAGAGCCAAATGATGCCAATCCATTAGAGGATGGCGCCAAACTAAGAGCTTTTGGCATTGAACTCCTATGTGCTCGGCTCCTTGCAAGAAACTCAAATAAAAAACACTAAATAGGGAACATGGGTTCCCATCGGGCATGCCAAATGAAGTCAAGAGAAATCTAAAAGGTGAAAACACAAGTAAAATGGATGAAAACATACAAATTATACCTTAAGATTCTCCTCCTCCTTGATAAGGTTGACGACTTAGCACCCACAAGCCCTAGTTTTACACATGACTAATGCTTTCAAATGTGAAATTATATTAAACGCTAATGCAAATCATAACCTAGCTATAATGGAGATGGTGGAGAGAAAATTTGGCATAATAACATTACACTAAAATTGGATGTCAAAATGGCTTGTGGAGGCTTGTATTTATAGGCAAATTGGAAGAGATTTTAATCCAAAGGTGTGTTGGAATTAGGTCAGACAACTGAGAGGGGGGTGAATCAGTTATCTCAAATTTACAGTAGTTGATTCTTCTTTATCACTTAAAAATAGATTAATGATGTAAACATTAAAGCATGAATCAACAACACATGAGCAGAAACAAATGAACACACTTGACACCAAGATTTTTGACATGGAAACCCGGTTAAGGGAAAACCATGGTGGGTGTTAACCCACAAGATTCATACCATGTTAAAAGTACTTTGAAATAAATGAGAAAGCACTTGCCTTCGGGTACACTACCCAGAGTTCACTGCTCAAAGAGGCTCACTTCCTATAGGAATTTATATTTAATATGGAACGATTTAACTGAGAAATAGCATCTTAATCATACCCAGTTTAGTCTCATTAAAAGCTAACAAAAACTTATGCTCTACTCCAAACACTCCTTCACTATCTCTTTATCCTTTGTTGCTCTTGTTCTTTTGCTTCTCTTCTCTGCTCTTCCTTTGATCCTTTCTTAGGATTTTATCATTTTCACACAAGGATAACTTTCCACAACTCATCAACAATTATTTATATGCTTCATCAACTTTGGAATGAACATCAAGGTCAGCTTGATATAACGCAAGTCACTATATTGTCAGCCAAACATAGCTGAGACTTGAATCTTCTTCCAATAGCATGCCACACTGTAGAGAATTGCTCTTAGATCATCCGCAACACACTTGAATTATCCGATCAACCAAGACTGGGAAGAACAATAATGCCAAGAAAGAAATCTTCACCAACGAGATCAATCTTCAATACAGACTTCCAACATAGCAGTCACACAATTTAGAGACATCCACAAGCACATTGAATTCAAAAAAATCATCCACACTCCTCCAAATCATCAGAATCACTTGCATCTTCATCTGAAACCTCAAGAACACTATCTGCCATGACTGTCACACCATAAAGATTACTTGTAGACCTCCAAACCATGAACTACTTGAGTTGATGATGCACACTAACTTCCCAAACATGCCTCTACATCTATAGATCATAATATTTCAATGCAGAGCAATCTGGACCAATTTACTGTCACTCTATCTCTTCTAAACATAGCGAAACCTGGTTCTACTTAGATGGCTATAGATTCTTCAAATCTTCATCCAAACCTCTCAAATCTTAACAAGAGCTACTTCATACAATCCTCTACACATCCATATGGTCTACATACATTGATTTTCATTAATTTTCTCAATATCCTCAACATTCTAGTCTTCTAAACAAGTAATAAAATAGGATATAGTTGACACCAATGGCAACAAGGATATGTTGACATCAATGACAACATCGATTAGGCACATATTTACAACAATCTCCCACTTTGTCATTAATGGCAACATATGATATGAAAAATTGATTCAACCATCAAGACAAGAACTTCTCCCCTTTTCTCTTATTAGTTTTACAACTACTTTCTTCATTGCTCCCCATTTCATCAGCAACTAGTTTTTCACATGACTTCTCTCCCCCTTTGACATCAATGGAAAAGGGTACATATTTGCAATCTTTTCTCCCCCTTTTTGTTTTAGACTGATCTCCAAAATTTGCATACTGACTACTCCCCCTTAGTAGTATCTCCTTAACGTCAATCTGGATCACAAGATATGACTGTGACTTCCACCCGACTGATGCACACTAGTGCATCTTAGTTTTGAACAGGAGGGGTAATAACCCCTAGCTTCCCTCTGAGGTACTCAAAAGTATCCTTAGGAAGAGGCTTGGTGATTATATCCACAATCTAATCATTTGAAGAAACAAACTCCATTTTGACTTCATTCTCACTTACTTTCTCTCTCAAGAAATGAAACTTGAGATATTTATTACACTTGAATTATCACATAAAATTGTAACAGGTTCTTCAAACACAATTCTGATAACCTTCAACATTTTCTTCATCCACAAGGCTTTAGTACAATTGCTTGTTGCTGCTATATACTCTACCTCTACAGTAGATAGAGTTATTTCCTCTTGCTTTTTGCTCATCCAAGAGACCAATCTCCTTCCAAAGAAGAATGCACCACCACTAGTACTTTTCCTATCGTCCACATCTCCTGCCCAATCACCACTTGTGTATGCATGAAGAGTGAAGTTATTATGCTTTGGATACCATAAGCCATAATCAAGTGTCCCTTTGAGATATCTAAAAATTTTCTTGACTGTTACAACATGGGATTCTCTGGGATTAGCTTGAAGTATAACAACAAGTCTAACTGCATTCATGATATTAGGTCTGGTCTAAGTTAGATAGAGTAGTCCTCCAATCATTAATCTATACCTTTTCTGATTTGCCTTAGGGGAGTCATCATCTTTACTTAACTTGCATCCAGTTACCATGGGTGTACCCACTAGCTTTGAATCTTCCATTCCAATTTTTTTCAACAATTCTCTCACATACTTAGATTGAGATATGAAGATACCTTTATTTGACTAAGTGATTTGCAGACCTAAGAAGAAATTCATTTCTCCAAACATTGACATCTCAAATTCACTTTGCATCTGATCAGCAAATGTTTTGCACATACTCTTATTTCCACCAAATTAATATCATCAACAAATACTTCAACAATCAAGATGTGTTCATGGTCAATTTTGATATAAAGATTACTGTCTATTGTACCTTTGTTAAAACCCAATTTTAGTAGATACTAATCTAGTCTTGCATACTAGGCTCTTGGGGCTTGTTTCGGTCCATATAATGCTTTTCTCAATCTACAAGCCATATCTCTTTGAGCAGACAACTGAAATCCTTTTAGTTTCTCAATGTAGACTTCTTTATCCAATTCTCCATTTAGGAATGCTGACTTGACATCCATCTGATAAACCTTGAAATATTTAAAAGCAACAAAAGCAAGAAATAATCTCACTGCTTCTATTCTTGCCACCAGAGCAAAAGTTTCTTCAAAATCAATTCCTTTCACTTGAGAATATCCTTTGCATATCAACCTTGCTTTATTTCTAACAACTTCACCATCTTCATTTATTTTATTCCGGAAGACCCATTTAGTTCCAATCACATTTTTATCCCTAGGTCTAGAAATAAGATCCCAAGTGTGATTCTTTTCAATTTGCATTAATTCTTCTTCCATTGCTTTTACCTAATTTTTATCATTGTAGGCTTCACTTACTGATTTTGGTTCAATCTTTGAAATCAAACAAATCTCTTCTCGATCTTCATCAATTCTTCTCCTAGTTCGAACACCTTTATTTCTATCTCCTATGATCTTATCTCTAGGATGATTCATCCTTACATACCTGGGAGTTTTGGGATTTGCTTAAACTTTTGTTTCTTGAGCTTGTTCCTCAACTTCTGCACTATCCTCTTGAGTCACTGGATTTTCTAGATCAATCTGGATCTGAGTCTGGGTTTGAACTTGCCTTTCTTGACTTTGAATTTCATCTTGATCATCTGAGTCGTATTCGCAAGACTTGGAATGTCCTTCTTTGCTCTCATCAACTCTAACATTAGCACTTTCAACAATCTTTTTCAATCTCTTGTTAAAGCACCGGTATGCCTTGCTTTGAATAGAGTAACCCAAAAATATTATTTCATCACTTCTTGCATCAAACTTGCCTAGATCCTCATCTCTTTTGATAAAGCATTTACTACCAAAAAATCTAAAATATCTCACAGTAGGAGGATGACCAAACCATAGTTCATAAGGTGTCTTACCAGAATTGCCTTTGATCTGCACCTAGTTAAGAGTGTAGATAGTAGTATTCACAGCTCCTCTCTAATAGACTTGTGGAACATTTACTTCCATCATCATGGTCCTAGCATCTTCTTGAATTATCTAGTTCTTTCTTTCCACAACTCCATTCTGCTGAGGAGTCCTAGGAGTAGATAACTATCTTTTCATTCCATTCTTTTCATAGAATGTATCAAACTAACTGGAGGTAAACTCTCCACCTTTGTCAGATCTTAGACACTTTATCTTCACACCAATCTCATTTTCCACCATAACCCTGAACACCTTGAATTTGTCAAGAGCTTTTGATTTTTCTTTTAGGAAGGTTACCCACATCATCTGAGAGTAATCATCAATCAACAACATAAAATATCTATCTCCTTGCACACTCCTAATTATGGCATGGCCACATAGATCAGTATGCACAAGTTCCAATAGTTCTCTTGAAAATTGTTCTTTATTCTTGAATGAATTTTTGTTCTATTTACTCAATTGACATTCTCTACACATGCTATCAGGTTTCACAAGTTTTCAAAGATCCCACACAGCCTGAGTAGAACTTATTTTGATAATGTTATCAAAATTCACATGACACATTCTTCTATACCATAACCAACTCTGATCAATCTGAGAAATCAAGCAACTCTTACTAGAACTACTTAAATGAAAGATGTTACCTCTAGTCTGAGTACCAAATGTAATTTTAGTTCCAGAGCTTTCCAAGATTTTGCATTTTCCATCCTTGAATCAGAGATCATAACCCTTGTCAACAAACTGTCCAACACTGAGAAGATTATGCTTCAGTCCTTCCACATAAAAAACATCATTACTATTATTCTTACCATCAAAAGGGATGGATTCTCTACCATGGATTCTACATACTGAGTTGTCTCCAAATTTCACAATTCCACCTTCATATTTTTCAAAGCTTACAAACTTACTTTTATCACCAGTCATATGATGATAACATCCACTATCAATCACCCATTCATTCTTTTCAACAACCTGAGTAGCCAAGGGACTTTCAACATTTGCACAAGCAGATTCAGTAGGCACTAGATATTCTTCTTTGATAGCAATGAACACCCAATCACTTTCTGTGGAACCTCCATGATTAGATTCATCATCTGTGACTCCTTCTTCACCAACTTCTTAGACATAGTAGCATTTCTTTTGATCTCTAGGTCTGTTAGAATTTGTCTTTGAACCTCTCTTTGGACACCTTGAGGCAAAATGGCCAATCTTATTACAAGAAAAACACTTAAATGGCAACTTTCCTTCATACTCACTAGATCCTCTTGGCAATCTTTTGGCAAAAAGTGCTTCAATTTCATCAAAGTCAGTTTCATCACTTTCAAGATCCTTCCTTGTTTTATCAAATCTATTTGATCTTCTTGAAGAGCTTTCATCAAGATCATATCTTTGTTTTCCATATACACTGGGCTTAAATGCAGAATTAGACTTCGGAAGAGACTCACCAAACTCACTCATTTCAAATGTTGAAATCTTACCAACTAACTGGTCCCTTGTAACAGTTGTCATAGCCCTAATCTCTTCAATGGTAGCAACTTTATGCTTATATGCTGTAGGTAAGGATCTGAGCACTTTGGCAACAATATTTGATTCTTCCAATACTCCACCAGTATTCCTAATACCAGTCACAAGTTCATTCACTTTCTACATGTAGGAAATAATATTTTCATCTTCATTCATCAACAAACCTTTCGTATTTACCCTTCAGGCTTTGTAGCTTGGCACATTTGACATATTTGTCACCTTCATACAGATTTTCCAAATTTCTCAAGATTTCATGGGCAGTTTTCAATTCCAGGACATTTACCAATTTTGTATCAGTCAGGGCACTCAATAATGCTTCTTTAGCTCAAATATTACAATCAGCTTCCTTGAGTTTGTCTAGAGTTGTAGGGTTATTCTTTAGAATCTTATACTCTTTCTTAGTTATCAACCAAAAGGCATCACCCATACATTCCAAATGACACTACATGCCCACTTTCCAAAAGGAGTAATTTGTTTTATCAAATCTCAGACTTTTCTTATTGTAAGTCAACATCTTGGATCTCCTCAAGAGGTCAAGATTCTTTTAGAGGAATTGGCTCTGATACCAATTATTGGAATTAGATCGGACAACTGAGAGGGGGGGTGAATTAGTTGTCTCAAATTTGTAGCAGTTAATTCTTCTTTATCACTTAAAAATAGATTAATGATGTAAACATTAAAGCATGAATCAACAACACATGAGAAGAAACAAATGAACACAATTGACACCAAGATTTTTGACGTGGAATCCTAGTTAAGGGAAAACCATGATGGGAGTTAACCCACAAGATTTGTACCCTGTTAAAAGTACTTTGAAAGAAATGAGAAGGTACTTGCCTTTGGGCACACTGCCCAGAGCTCACCGCTCAAGGAGGCTCACTACCTATAGGAATTTATATTTAATACAAAAAGATTTAATTAAGAAATAGCATCTTAATCATGCCTGGTTCACTCATTGAAAGCTCACAAAAACTTCTGCTCTGCTCCAAACACTCCTTCACTATCTCTTTATCCTTTGTTACTCTTGTTCTTCTACTTCTCCTCTTTCTCTGCTCTCCCTTTGATCGTTTCTTAGGATTTTATCATTTTCACACAAGGATAACTTTCCACAACTCATCAACAATTATTTATAGGCTTCATCAACCTTGGAATGAACATCAAGGTTAGCTTGACTTAACGCGGATCACTATACTATCGACCAAACATAGCTAAGACTGGAATCTTCTTCCAACAACATGCCAAACTCCAGAGAATTGCTCTTAGATCATCCACAACACACTTGAATCATCCAGTCAGCCAAGACTAGGAAGAATAGCAATTCCAAGAAAGAAATCTTCACCAACAAGATTAATCTTCAATGCAGACCTCCAACATAGTAGTCACATGATCCAGAAACATCTACAAGCACATTGAATTTAAAAAAACATCTGCACTCCTCCAAATCATCAAAATCACTTGCATCTTCATCTGAAACCTCAAGAACACTGTCTACCATGACTATCACACCAAAAAGATTGCTTGCAGATGTCCAAACCATGAACCACTTGAGTTGATGATACACACAGACTTCCCAAACATGCCTCTAGATTTGTAGATCATAATATTTCAATGTGGAGCAATCCAAACCAATTTACTATCACTCTGTCTCTTCTGAACACAACAAAACCCGGTTCTACTCAGATGGATATAGCTTCTTCAAATCTTCATGTAGACCTCTCAAATCTTAACAGGAGCTACTTATTGATGATGATTGTTAGTCATAACAACATGCATAAAAATTTACACAACAAACCTTTATTATCTTGTAAAGTACGATTAACTTAGGATAAGTTGATGACTCCAAGTCTCCATTAATCAGGTCATGATCATCTGATGTTACGCAGAGGTTGATGTGACATGTTTTCCATTTCAAGGGGTCTTACATTTGGCTTGATGATCAATATTGTTCTGTTTCCTATAAATTTACTCCACAGAGAGGTTAATTCTACTCTATTTCTAAAGATAGCTGATATATTTGCAAGTTTGATCAATTCTTCTGATTGTTGATCACCCTGAACTTGTTCTTTCTTCCACACTGTGTATTTATCCTAATGATGTGTTAATAAGTAGATATATGCATGAATTTCATGGATATTTGTATGACTCAGCATGATATTTGTGAATTTGACATGCTTCTACTCTGAATATGCTCTGTATTTTTAATTATCTACTAGATATGAGCATATTTTATGTTATTTACTTTTAATTCTCCATTATTTGCAATTGTGGTGATGAATTGTTATGAAATTGAAAGAAATTTAAAAGAATGCTTCTAATTTTAGTGAATCTTTTGTCATTGAACTACATACATACAAGATACATTCGTGAGGAGAAGAAATCAAACCATATGTCACCAGGATGTTCCACAACTAGATATGGATGATGCTAACTTCAAAGGATAAGGAATGAAAACAACACATGCAAACTGACAAGCACTTCCAAGGGACACAACTGATCAAAGCATGTATCTAGATTTCAAACACAGATTACTCAAGATTTATGATAATTTGTAATCAAATATGCTTCTCTTTCATTCAGTATGCATAACATGTACATTTACAACAACTTTGAAATAAGTCCTAATATTTTAGTAATCAAATTTCAATTAAGTTTTGAATGTTCAAAATATGGCACCCCTTCACCTTTTATAGAATAAGGTGAGGGAGCAGTTACAAATGACCTACAGTTAGGATTTGTCAATTAAGATCAATGGTAGATAATTATTCTTTGACCCAGTCAACTCTTCCTCATGGCATAGGTTACCAGCTGGCAACCATTTAGATGACTCATTATCTTATAAATGCCTTATGCATATGTCTTCTTGGTGATGCATCTTCACTGATTCTTCAGTTCCTCCTCTTCATCTTCTTCTTCTTCATCATGATCATCATCTTCATTACTTTCAGTATCGCTGTCACCCTAATGCACATCCTCTTGTATATGGACCTTCATTGTCGTCCTGATGTTCTCATAGGTCTGTACTATTTTATCTACCTCCCTGCCATCTTAGATTTTGGCTTTTGTTATGGCATGCTTATGAGACTGGAATTTAGCTTTGATCATGTCCAACTTACCTTTTCTATTGTTTAAAGTCTCATTGTAAGTTTCCACCCTGACCTTTATCCTCATGATCTTGTTCATTACTTCTTCCATCAGGTGGGTGAGGGGGTCATCAACTACCGGCTGGAAATTATCATGCAGAGCTTTGATAGAAAAGTCTTCATCTTGATTTTCAATCTTTCCCTCTACATTCCCTTCTAAAGCCTTAAGGATCTCTACTTCATAAGCCATCATGCTGTGCAACTTTATACTTATATCCCTGAGCTTGCCACTGCATTTCTTTAGGATATCACATTCAAACCTGATATCCTCATACCATATGTCTATCAATAGGGTAGTGTCATTATTCAACACCTGATTATTTATTAGGATTTGAGGATCAATCCTCTTCATTTCACTTAAAGCAGTAAGGTCTTTTTCTAATTGGAAAAACCACTTCCCTATTTCATTTTGCATTTTGTCTACTTTTCTCTTTAAACTACTTAAAGAATTCCACCTCTATAAGGAGGTTCTCAAAACATCCTCATCTCCCATGAGGGCTGACAGTATCCATTTCTCCATGATCATGGCCTCATGCTTCATGAGGTCCAACTTGGTGACCTCCTCCTGGGATATAACAGTCAATGGGACTGTCGGATCAACTGGTCTATTACTAGGGTTAATCAACCCCTTTATGTATGAATGTAGCTAAGCAATGTGCTCCTTATGCTATTTATTTTTCTCTTTCTCCTTCTTTACCGTTTGGGTTAAATAATTAATAATTTCCTTCCCCTCTTGACCCTCTTGGTCCTCATTAGCAAAACCCAAATCAACAGTTGTGATTTGGAACTCTTCAAGGGTGATCTTGCCCTTCTCTTTCTCTACCATGGGAAGTGCTACCTATGCAGTCCTTTTGCATATAACAAGATCTCTCTTTATAGTAGATGTCAATCTGGCTTTCCTCTTGGGCTTCATTATTGTCTCTACAAACAAAGTGGAAACATTAAATTCTTGAATTTCAGAGTCTTGTTCCATACCTATTTCTTTCTCCAGCCATTAAGGGACTTCATCTCTAGATCCCTAATGTCCTTTGTCAACCTCATGTCTGCCCTGTTCTCCAATATTTATTTCTATTCTGGGTGGAGAAGGTGATTTCTTAGTTTCTTCCTCATGAAATTACTCATGAGGGGGATCTTGTTGCATTTCTTCTTGCTGAGGGGCTTCTTTCTATGAAGAAGGATCCTGTGCTATGTCCACATTATGATCCTATGCCTGATCCTACACTCCCTCCTTTGGACTTTCATCCACTTTAGTATTTTCCTCATCTTGAGGCATATTGACATATGTGGTTGTCTATGTGTTTAGGCCTAGTACATCACCCTGATCTTGGGTCACTTCTTGTTCTACACCTAATGCACCGATGTCTTGTATCTTAAGGTCCTCATGACCTAATTTATCTTTTTCTTCTATATCTCCTTGAGCTCCCTGAGTCCAGACAATAGCATCACCTAATATATCTTTATCACCCCCGCCCTTTTGTTGGACTTCTACTATTTTTGGCTCGGCGGGTATCTCATGTTGTTGCTCACTCGTATTAGGACCAATGCGCTCTTTTTCTACCTACTTGGTGATTCCATCCTTTTCTGTCACCTCAGGTGCACCTACTTTGTCGTTTGGGCTTACATCACCCCAATATGTTAAATCTATAACCGCAGGCCTAGTCACCTGATCAGCCAACTTGTCAAGCCTTATTTGTTGGGCTACTTTCTTTCACTTCCTCTATTTGGTTCACCTCCTCCAATACTACCATCTATGCTAATGGGGTCCCATGTGGAGTCATGTGGGTACTAGAGGTGAGAGTCTCCATCCTTTGAGAGGCTACATTCTATACTACCTCATCATCTGATAAGTTGATGGTGTCTTCGAAGGAGAAAGGACCACCCTGAACTACCTTGGAAGCCTCTTTTGCTTGCTCTTCTACTTTCTCAGTCTTAAACTTAATTATGGTGGGAAGTGGCACATCATGTTGCAGCTCCTTCCTAAATGCTTCGCCACCAACTCCTCTCAATATTATAGGATCAGCCCTGATATGACCCCACATGGATGTCCATTGCTTCTTGGGTGGTGACATCAGTGGCGCCACCCTCCTTTTCCTATTGACCATCATCAGGTCATCACATGTAGGTTCCTTGTTTACCTGCACTTCCTCAAAAGGGATATCTTCTTTTTCATCCAATTGTGAGGCTTGGCCCTCCTCCTGTACTTTTGTAGTTTCAACAACTGGCCTTAGGATCCTCTTAGTTTTTGGCTTGTCCATCAAAGGTTGTGTAGATGATAAGGGTGTTTGTCTTGATGTTGATGCACCTATAGCTAGTATGGAAATTCTTTCAATTATCACCCCCTTAGGCTCATCTTCAGTTTTCTTTCCTCTAGGGGGACCTTTCCTCTATTTATGTGTGGGTAAACTCTCCCCATTGGACTTTCTTTTCTCATTGGGGAAGTCATCTACTCCTCATCAACTAGTTCTTTCCTTTTCTTCTTGGCATCAAGTGTAAGGGCCACACCCCTTTTCTTTAATCTATTTATTTGCTCATCCACCCAAGCTTAGGTTAATTGTAGTATCACACCTGTATACTGATCCAGGGAAATATCCTCTGGCTATGTTAGATCAAGGGTTGATATGGTGTCATTGTACACCTTCTTGTTTTCATATTCATTAGACATAGTTTTTCCATCATCCTTCTTTAGCTATGCTGGCACTGGGATGCAGTCAAAAGTTCTTATTTGGTTCAAGGTAAGCCTCTGGTATTTTCTTCTTCTCACCTTAGCTTCATCCTCACAATTAGTCCAAAATTCCTCGAGATGCTTTTGGTGAATAGGTTTTCCTATTATTTTCTGCATCCTACCATAGAGGTCATAAGATCTAGCTAGTGGAAATGGCTGCAAATACATCAGTTTTAGACCTCCCATGACATGCTTTATGCTCTCTAAGTCAGAACACATATATTAGCCCATAGACATTGGAAATAATACTGGAGGTAACTTCTTTTGTTCTTTGTATGCTATAACTATGGTAGATACTTGCCTGAGAAACTCCATCAAGACAACCTCACCAGTAGGGTATCTTGGTAGCATAAGGGGTTGTCCTTCAAATCCCTCTATCCTTATATATGAAAATGTGGCAAACTAGATGAACTAGGTAGCATGTCTATAAACAACTTTCTGAGCCTCCATGCTCAGTTTCTTAGTTCTATCCTCCTCCATGGTTCTAACTAGATGCATAGAGAATGCATCATTTACCAATTTGTAATCCAGGAGGTAGTTCTTTCTCTATAGCTGAGCATAGTGATCCCATATGTGGGCATTATCTACATCACTGCCACCCTTACCCACTATAGTCAAGGCATCAAAGTTTCCCTTGTAAGCACATGAGTACACAACATATGAGGACATATGAAACATGCATGCCTGACCTCCCAGGTTCCTCATGCCTTCATCTAGTGCATCGCTGATGACCTTGGCCCATAATGACTTATTATCTGTATATAGGACTATCTGGATGATTCCAAACATCCAAATCTCAAAATTTCCTACATGAAGCCTACCTATCATCTTGCTTAGTAGGGCCATCATGTATTGGTATTCATCATCAAAATCAAATTTATATAAGTGTACGAGCAATTTAGCTGAGGCAGTGTAGGTGCTGCTCTTCAACCTCCACTGATACATCCTTTTCCTTGCACTCTTCTTATTGTTGTATTCTGTGTCCAACTTACGTTGATCCACACTAACCACCTTCTTTCCAACTGGTAGATTAAATGTAGAGGTGATGCCCTTAATTGAAAAGTCGGTATATACTCTTCCATGCTTCTCTAGCTGCCTAGTCTCAGGGTTATAGTTCCTAGCACATTCCACTACCAGCTCTGGGGTTTCAATGGCATACAAAAATCTGGCTACATGCCACATTCCTAAAACATATATTGCATCCAAAAGGGTATTGTCTTTATAATGATCTATTCTTGTCGACCATACTGCCAGGTCTATATCTCTTTGGTGAGTGTCACCAATGATGCCATACTTAAATTGCACCCCTTCATGCTAAACAAACATGGGTTTAAGAAATTCTAAATCAAACCTATTATGTCTAAGATCCACCATGGACTCTTGCAATAAACATGCTTTATTTAACTTTACAATATCTATATGCATTCATACAAACACTGTGTATCTCTATGGCATCATGCATACTCTATTTATTATTCTTCATTTCATCATGATATGTACATTCATAGATTCAAACCACAAGAAAGCATATGTACTCTACCTGAAGATGTAGAAAATGACAACATGAGGGTTTTCAATTACTTACCTGATAATGCTTTCCTCTTGGGTTAGAAGGGTGATTATGGAAAAGGGCTGCAAATGCTGAAGATCACCTGTTCCATTATGCTGAAAGATCTAGTCCATTAATAGGTAGCTTGTATGAGGGTTTGACTTCTCTGCTCTATAATTTCTTGTTCTTTCACAAGGTAAATGAAAATAACCTCAGAAAGTTACCTTTAAACACATCCTTAGGGAAAATTAGAGTAAAACTACATTGGGATGGCTTAATCCGTTGATTTTCTGTAGAGAATCCATGGATGATTCCAAGTGTTTGAATTGTATTCATAATCAGGAGGAATCCATCTACCGCATTTAAGTCCATTTAATGTCCAGAAACAAGCAAGGGGGGTGATCTTCAAAATATCAGGTGATATTCAAAATATGACCCCTTCTGAATAAAATGACCCCCTGCCTTTGAGTGGCAAAACTAATACAAAAGAATCAGGTGATGTGGTCAACATTGACCACATGTAGATCGAGTCATGAATTAAAGATCAGGAGATATTCAAAAAATGACCCTGCAAATAAAATGACCCCCTTTGGGAAAAAGATCAGGGTGACATCACCATGTCGGTGACTTTGTTTAAGCACTATGTTGTAATGACGTCACTGTCATGTTGTTGAATATGGTGGGCATCGAATATATACCTCTGTGAGGTAAAATTGGAATGATGACATCATCATCAGGGTGATTTCCTTCATTCTTTCGATTTTGATGACATCATCATCATATTAGCATAGGGTGATATTTTGTGAAGAGAGTGATATTCATAAGATGATGGATATAAAAAATATGATCCCCTCACAAGAAAACTTAAGTTGTTTGATGGGCAGATAACAACTATCACGTAAAATTGATGTCCGCACTTCATGGATCAAGTGACTATCGGGTGATAAACTTATATTGGGGTGATCTTATATAATATGAATGACATTTGAAATATGACCCCCCCTCCTCAGAATATCAGGTTTGATTGAAACTTTAACATAACTTTCTTCCCTTAAAGAATTTTGGGGTGATCCAAAAGGCAAACTTGCTTAGAACTTTGTACACTTTCCAACCATGAGGTTAATAATGTGAAATATTGACTTTGGAAACTAACCTCATCATGGTGACCTATCTACCCTCTTGTAGGGTTACCTACATGACTTAATTTTACCAGATCACCCAAAGCAGAAAAACAACAAGCCAAAGCAGCAACAAAAAAGTTGGGTCCCTATTTTGTCAAGTAAAAATGGGGCATGTTGTGTAGCCACACAACACAACTTTAGACAATTCTCTACATAGCCATATGGTCCACATGCACTGATTTTCATTAATTTTCTCAATATCCTCAACATTCTAGTCTTCTAAATAGGCAACAAAATAGGATACAGTTGGCACCAATGGCAACAAGGATATGTTGACATTAGTGACAACTTCGATTAGGCACATATTTGCAAGAAGGTGGAGATTGATTGTTGAGATCAAGGGATGAGATTTACTGTGAGATGGAGGGCTATGATTTGATCAACAAATTTGGAGGGTTGAGAATAAAAATTAATTTTTTATTCATTTTGAGGAGGACTTAGCATTAAATGTGATTTAGATGGATGAGGAAATTTAAAATCAATTTCCTTGGGATGAGATGGAATTAGAAATTCCATTTTATGTGGAGTTGTGAGAGACATGTGACACATACTCATTTTTGGACTCTTACATTTGTAAGCTCAAAAAGAGGAAGATGCTTTATCATGAAAATGGTAAAAATGAGTTGGAGTGCTTATGAATATTTTGTAATTTTTAGTTTGTGGGTGTGGGAGAAGGTGTTAATCATGCTTTGACCAAGTTAATCAAGGTGATTAACTTAGCTAATGTGGAAGGAAAAAATTAGTGGATGAGGTAATCAGGGTTTAGGATTAATTAAATAATGATTTATTTAATTAATCCAGGTATAAGGGTCATGTAGGCTAGGGTAGCTAATTAAATAATAGCTATTTAATCAACTAGGTTAGGGGTAGGCTAGTTAGTAGGCTTGATTAATCAGATAAACATGATTTACCTGATTAATTATGTTTAGGGAAGAGGGCAAATTAATTAAATAAATATTTGACATACTTATTTAATTACTTGGATGATGTTAGTAATGTGTAATTACTGGATTAATTAAATTAATTCAATTTTAGGGATGAATTGATGAGGGATGAGTGAATGATTTAGGGGTAGAATGAAATAATTAATTAAATAATAACTTATTTAATTAATTAGATGAAGAATTAGTGTTGTCGATGATGTCAGAGGATAGTTACATGGTTAAGACACTTTTGGGTGTCTATAGTAGTCACCCCTGGAAGTACAACACAATTTGTGAAGTCTATCTTATGTGAAAAATTAGAAGATTTAGATGAATTCAATGTATAGTGTATAAAAAATGCATGTATATATTGTGGAAATTTGAGGAAGCTTTTAATGCCATTTGAGAATATTGATCATTCAATGCCAATTGTTTGGAAGATATTTGAATATGAGAAATACTCAACGAAGTCAGGAGCCAAGTCTGAAAAAAATGTTTTGAGAGAGAGTGAATTTCCATACAATGAGTTTATGGACTCTAAATTTCATAACATCATATATCCACATATCTAATATTGTCACAGTGCAAGATGGAAGGCTAAGCAATTTCATGAATCAAAGAATTGTTTTCTACACTAAATTTTATTCTTTCTATTGTAGATTTTTCAGAGAACTATACATTTAGTCCTCAAATTAAGATTCAAAGTCAATATTATCATTCAAATCAAGTCGTAATCTTTGTACAAGTTTGCTATAGACACGCTGAGTTACTTGTAGATGGTGAAGAAAATAGTGACTATGAATGAATTATCATCAAGGAGGTTCACTTTTATATCAGTGAGGATATGGGTCATGATAGCAGTTATGTAGCACATTGTTTCGGAATTTTTTTTGAAAATTTGAGATGAGGTGACATAAGTGCATTACAACACTACATTTGGTTTGATGGATGTGTTGGTAAGTGTTGATTTTATTTTTATTTTTTAATTTTAAATTTAATTTTATAAATTTAATGACTTGAATCAATTACTTATATACATATAGTTTTTAACTATTTTTTGGTTTTCAAATGGTTGTTTATATAACTAAATACATGACAACTTAACTCTACAAAAGCATTTAATTCGTTAATGCAACAACATGCTTGGACATAATATAAAGTTTTTGTGAATTATTTTTTAGGGTGGACATGGGAAAGGAGAACATGATGGAGCAAGTGTAATGCCCCGCCATGAACACCTTAGAGAACAACATATCTATGCTATGCAAAGCAGGATAATTTTTTTTTTTTTATATGAATAAGATAACAAAGTAATGTTAACACATATATACACATCATTTGAACTAACAACTTGTCCTCTAAGATTTCATGGTTGAATTACTTGCCAAATCAATTAACATAATTCAACATACATTATTAACTAACATTAGTAGATCATTCTAAATCTATAGCATTAAATGAATAAACATATACATCTCCATATCATAACATCAGATGAATAATCGACATGATCAGGATTACATGTGAATATACAAATTCCTATACACATGAGTAATTCATTAGATTGATTACATTATCACCTTTCTGAATACATACATTATGAATCGACTATCACACAAGGCTAGACCATGAGTATGCATAATCATCTTCCTCAAACTGGTACAAGATCTGATATCTAATGCACAAGATACATCCTCCTCACCCACAAACATCGGCAAGGGAAAAACCAATGGAAATAAAAGCTCTTCGACCTGACCATGTGGAACCCTAAGGTCCACGCCCCGAGCTAGGAGATAACACAAGATCCCACACTCACAGATAGTAAGGAGAACAATAGACTAACACAAGTAGTAGGGTTATACATGGCACCACTTATCAAACTGTCCACAATAAACATCACTGACATACTTAACTGCACTTCTAGAGGCACTTACACAATTGAGGGAGGAAATACAACTAGGGAGTGCTAGACTGCAATAGGGAGGAGTGTCATCACATGGATTGATATGGGTTGTTTTGGTGGACTTCACTAGGCCCCAACTCCCATCTTTGGGTTGTCTTGGCAGCCTCTCCTAATCCCCGGTCCCCATACAAACTCATGCAGAATCAATGTACCTTTCATGGGGACAAGGTAGTTGATCTTACCATTCCAGGCCTTCTCATCTCATCTCAAGCCTAAATGAGCATTTGAGCCACGAGTGAGGCATACATTATCTTGATTAATGTGAATTCTACCCATTCCCTTATTTCATTATTAATGTTATCACTAGATGAAGATACCCTTCAATGGGTTGTCCTGGACACCACTATGGGTTTCGGCCCCCATTGAGAGCCACTCCCCCTACTTTGCAACTAGTAAACCCTACACTGGGCAAGGCATTGACCATCTTGCACAACCAGCATAACCACATAATCCATACACCAAACAAGGCATTAATCATCTTTGAATGTTCATCACAATTAAATGAGTTCATGTCAGAAAAGGAGACAACATTTTAGGCTTACATATCACAAGGACCATACACACAACTACACCCTTCTTAGCCTCTACAATCCAACTTCCCAATGACACAGAACTTACATCCCACTATAACAAAAGCATGAACATTTAATCCAATAGTCTAGATACATTGGTTACTACAGAGAATTTATCATAACAAAGTTATCAATATAAGATTGTAACTTGGTTATTATCCAATCTCAATTTTAGAATAGACCAATTTCATAATTCTATGCATAGTGTAAGTAGATAGTAAACATAAAAGACAATTACCTATATGTAATTATTTCACAATAATCTATTCTTACTTAACACAAAGAGCCAACTTTTATTATAACAGAAAATTAAGAAAATCCTATATACTAAACATGAGATCCTTCTATGATAACTCTTTCTCTCTTTATTCAAAGATAGCATATAAAAAGATAATTCATAATTAATTAAAATCTAATTAAGATTAACTACTTACTATTCTTACCTATACATGACTCTACTCAATTAAAACATCAACTAAGCCTTAATTTGGAACTTAAGTCTCTAGAGTTGTATGTTTTTATCATGGTTTTAATTTCTCTGCAGCTGGTATATTGTAAATTCTAACTAGAAGAATACATTTCAATTGTCATCTATAAATAATTTATTCTATGTAAAGAATATAACCTTTCCATTTATTCCTAACTGAATCTCATGAACATTTAATGAGAAATCAAAATAAACAAAACATTGTTTAAATGGTATAAGAAATGTTATAACTACTTATTCCTAACAAAGTTTATAATTAGACATAATGTAATTGATTTATCTATGTTAAATGTCCCCAACTCTCAATGACTTATCTATAAGAAGTAATCAATCCACTGACTAATATATTTATTCATCACTAAAAGCTTGATTTAATTGATAAGTACACAGTTAAAAATCCTTTCAAACTTATGTCCTTATGCTTATGATCTCATAATCCCATTTCATATTCATAATAATTTTTATATTCACTTTCATATTCATATTTATATCCATTTTCATATATGTAAGCAGATTTACCTTATTTCTACACTCATATTTATTCTCATATTATTATACCTATTCTGTATGCATACTTATACATAATGAATGTATATACATCAATGATGGTAATATATTCCAATTATTATTATGCTGATATAAGTAGTATTCATTTATTTATATTCATATTATTCATCTACAACATTTATATTACCTAACCTATTAATAAAGGAAAGTGCACGTACCTCTTTATGTTGCTTGTCTTGTTGAATCTGCTCACTGGATTCTATTCTCTTTCGCCTATTCTTTAATATTTATATATTATAGTATTTGTTATAATATTAATAATATCTCTATATTATATTATTATATATGCTATTAATATTATTGTATATATATATATATTTTTTTACTTGAATAATTCCTCCCTATATGTATTTATGATATCTTTCCTACTTATGACTCAGAAATATATATATATATATATATATATATATATATATATATATATATATATATATATATATATAATGCAGATTTAAATATATAAATATAATGCGGATTTAATTATATTTATTTATAATGCCAATATTCCTTTTTTTATTTATTTCCCATATATTTATAATACTTCCTCTTAAATTAAATGCAAGCTACTATTATTCCATACTTTCTGACTTTCATATTTAAAGACTTATGTTTGCTTACTTTAGACTTCCTTATTTTCTTATATCCCCAAATCTGATCCCCTTTCCTTCCTTGCTACTACTATTTATATTATATATGTTCCATTATGCCTCTTACGAAGAATGGTGACTCTTCAAAGAATCACATACATAATATTAATATCTAATATATATATTATTTAATTAATTAATTCCTATTAATAATATATATTATAATAATATTTATATCTATTAATATCTTATGAGTATAATAATAATAATATTTGATATTTATATTCATGTAATATGATAATATATTATATAACTTATTAATATTTAATTATTAATATTTATGTGTAATTAAATATATTGTTTAAATCTTCAATTTAAACAAGGCTTTAATATGGGGACATGACAATATAGTACTAGAAAAAAACCCAAATAAAATAGTATATTTTACCCTAATAGTATACTTTATACCGGCTTTACAGTAAATAAAATGTAGTGTTGGAAATAACCTTTATAAAATATAAAATATTGTACCACACATGTAAATAAAATAGAGTGATGTAAATTTAAAAGATAGTATAAAATATTATTTTATAGCACTATATTAAACCCTAACAAAATATAATTATAAACAACAATGAAAAGATAATAATTTAAATTTCATTGTGTAGAAAACATAAGTAAAAATTGGTGACAAAATTTATAAAATATAATGCACTTACCATTTAATTAACTTATGTTCTTCGGGTCTAAAATATTGCAGCCACCTCTTTAAAAAACTCCATGGAAATTTATAATGCACAGTGTTCCCAATAAAGTAATTTCCAAAAAGATTAAAAAACCCCCAAATTCTCCAGGTCAAAATTCCCCCTCCACATTTAATAAATAATGAAGGGAGGGAAGTTATTTTTCCCACTCCCGTACAAAATAAATTTACAACTACCCCAACTAATTACCTACTAACCCTTATTAAAAATAAATAAAATATATGCAACTAACATAATTTAAACATACGCACAATAAATAATTTTACACAAACGGGTAAAACCATTTACCCACACTCACTCACATAGTATAATTAATTATATAACCAACTTTATAATATTCTATTTATTTACTATTTTATTATTATTTCTTAATTATAATATTACACTATAATTTTATTTTATTATCAACTAGGATTATATATATTATTTATCAATCCATTTTAATGCATAAGATAACCAAGGCATATTATCAGACAAATTAAACCAAAAGCCAAAACAATTACCTAACCACTAACCAGGGTCAAAAAGCAAAACTTCAAGCAACACTGACTGGCCACTGATAGTACTTGACAAGGTATCAAACTAGGTACTCATCCTCTTCAAGGATGATGGTTAGGGTGGGGGACCAAGTGCTATCTCCGGTCAACTACTTCCATTGGGTGCAAGGCACGCTCAAACCTACCAATTCAGGTGGAGTCGATGCCTAGTACCTGTTCACTCAAACATACAAGTTAGAGCACATGTACATAATAGCCAAAGCACTAGGGAAGGGACTCTAGCAATCATATCTCATACTCGTATGTCACCCATACGTCCAATGGTATGATGCCACCCTTTCAACCTGTCCTAACAACATACTACTGCATCACCTTATCCAAATAAATCTCTGCATAATAACAATATGCATCATGCTCCCAAAAGTATTAACAGAAGCTCTTGTTCCATCCTCATCATCAGGTTCCTTAGCCAAACTACCGCACATCCAAGGTGAGAATGGAGGGGCACTACATCCTTCCCCCCTAAAACTTGACTTACTCCTGGAAGTCGCAAACTAGGGTGGAAACATAACACATTAGTACCAACATCAAAACTGATTCATTATATCAAAATAATATACACTAGTTTGCTTATGAAAATAATTTATCTCGAAAGAACATATACTTATATGGTCCATTTCAGACCTATCTTTTTAGCCTTTAATGTTACAATAATAACACAATCAAGACTTACATTTCAAAAAATGATTCCATAGTACATAAACCACTCAAAATCCTTCAGTTTCTTTCGGAACAAAGAAAACATTGCACCCACTTAATCCTAAGTAGCAGAATTTCTCATATCAGAAACATATAAGGTATTCAATTTCAAATGCATTGCCATATCATTTTCTTTACCCTTAAATTACAATTCTCTTTCCATACACTATTAAGAAATCAATACATCAAAATGCTACATTTCCATAAATCACAACATAATTAGACCCACAAAGCACACTAAATATCCATCATTTATAAACAAGACATTCCTCTTTATTCATTTTACAACAATAAATCTCATGACATATTCAACCAAGATCATGATTTTACACCTTTTAGAAGCATGTAAACATAATTCATCATTTTATAGTACTATATTCACAATTTCACATACATTCTTCACATACACACACTTCACATCACCGGGAATCACATCACAAGGCTACATAGGGGTCCATCTGGACACCGGGAAGCAACATACTAATCCATGATACATAATCCATGAGCCAAGAGCTAAAATCCATCTCACATAGTCTATACTTCACACGTAGTGGCTTGATGGTGTTAGGCCACACACACACGTGGTGAGACCATCCAAACAAGACCACAATGACCTATCTCTTGTTGTATAAGGTAGTTAGCCTCCAAGAGATATTCATCACACATAGGTGGGTAGTGGGTCCTAGCTATGTAACAGCCTCACATACCCCCATCCTCAAGGTTCCCTATGTCTGCTTCCTTATATACACTCACCAAGTCCACCTCATATGTCCTTGGAGAGGAATCACAATACGACACATGGCCAACATTGAAAACAATAAGGAAAAAAACTAGTTTAGCCACCAATGTCATAAGAAAGATCAAATAAAAATTCAATTTCAATAATAAAGTAGAAAAATGTGCGCAATTTTAATATTAAGTCAAATGTAACCACGAGGGTTACAACCAAATAGGATCACAAGGTGTGGCTAAACCATCACAATAAAAAAGAAGCAAAGTGTCGGCCTTCACAATCAATAGGAAATCATGAATAACCATAAAGAAAATATTCAATCTTTGAAAGTACACTGTACAACACTATGTGACTAGACACTAGCCACCAAACGAGGAAGGAGGGAGCAACGTCAGGCTATAGTAGTAGCCCTCATGTGGTGCGGAGTGAGCATGCCATCCACATGGCTCAAGGTGTACTCCTCGACTACACCCTACATTGCGTCATCACGTGGCATGGACTAACCAAGTGGCCCACACACTCCTTGACTGCCCGCATGGAACGTGCACCTCGGCCACATCCTGCATCATGTCTCAGCGCGACATGGTCATACGCTAGTCGAAGAAGGCACGTACTAGTCGTATGCCACATGGCAGTGTGTCTGTGGCTCCGCGGAAGTAGGCACGCGCAGAACACACCCCACATAGCGATACCTCGTGGAGAAGGCACATGCAGGTACTCACCGTAGCCAGAGGTATACATGGCTAGGACCTACTCATATGCTAACTGACCCAACACTGTCGAAAGCAAACATGAGTATCCATCTACAAGTGTGCGAGGCCCCATTACACTCATCACACAAGTAGGCTATAACACAATCTCATAGTGCACCTTCACGTGTCTATGCACATGGCATCATGTCCTTGAGCCTAGCTCACTACCAACAGAATACAGCATCATCACCAGCACTGTGTCAGAACATCATTGGGGGTGTGGCATCGTACCTATCATGTTAGAACATGTGCAGATACGGAATCATCTCAATATGGGTAACAAATCTCCCTCCACATGCTAGACCTCAAAATATACATGGGGCACATGGTCTCACTTGGGTTACCCACGCAAGTCCTAGACCCCAGCCCCCAAGTGACGAATCATGTCATCACAGAGTTCTAGTTGGGTTGTCCATGCAGGTCCTAGACCCCGGCCCCCAACTAATAACTCATGTGGCATATCATACCTTTTGTGAAGACAAGGTAAATGATCATCCAAGAAATACCATCCAAATGCTTAGAAACTGTGGGGTTTAGGCTAACACATATGAATCAAGTACCCTGATCCATCATAAGGGGAAGTAGTGAGTATGTTTCCTTAGGATCGATTAAGCGAGGGACCACTCTACGCCGTCATAAGCATACGCTGTTCACTCCACCCAAGGAACTTTGTGGCTGCTACTACCCCTTCACAGACTGAGGGACTAGAGAACCAAAAGAAGAGAATCTATGAATCTAACTTTTGGCTACTCTTTTATATATATATTTTCAACCACACAAGGGTTGGCCCTCAATCAGGTAAAAAACATACAAACACACGTTGTGGTATGGTTAAACCCACACCAAAATACACTCATTCCCAATGGATGGGTACCCAGTATCACCATCTTATGGGCACACAAAGCATGTACAGGGTATTCACAATGTAATGAAACAACTTGCACAATATCTGAATATAATAGTAAATATGCTGAAAATACTTGATAATAATATGCCACTTCGAGGGGGCAACCTCCTAATCCACTTCGAGGGGGATACCTCCAACAGTCTTCAATGAGAACACAATACTGAATATGATATGAAATGAGACTCACTACCCCTATATATACCTATTTATGCCTAGGATATCACCCAGGCCGACTTAGATAGACCTATAGAAGCCTTAGGCTGACCTAAACAACTAAATAACAATATAATAATGATAATATGACTTAATTAGGAGTTAAGATAGCCACAAGCCGACTATTCATAACCCTATGTACACCAATATTAAGGGCATAGCATGCCCCCCTTCTTCAAAGAAGCATTGTCCTCAATGCTAACCAAGTGTGGATTCTTTTGAATGAACTCCTCATCCTCCCATGTGGCCTCTTCAACTAGTAAATTCTTCCATTGGATAAGATACTGAGTGAGGGTTCTATTCCTCAGCTTCTTTGTGCGAGTTTGAAGAATGACCTCTGGTTCCAAAATTATTCTTCCTTCTTCATCGAGTTCTGGTAGTACTGTTTGAGTAGGAATATTCTGCCCAATTACCTTCTTCAAACAAGAAACATGAAAAACTGGATGTATCTTTGTTGTTGGTGGCAACTCTAGCTTGTAGGCAACACTACCAATCTTTTGCATGATTTGGTATGGCCCATAATATCTTGGAGACAACTTATTAGTCTTTTTGTGTTGCTTCATTGAGATTTGTTTATAAGGCTGCAATCTCAAGAAGACCCAATCCCCAACTTCAAAATTTCTTTCACTACGATGTTGGTCCACTTGTTGTTTCATTCGATTTTGTGCCATAGCTAAATTCTCCTTGAGTCCTGAAAGTACCTGTTGTTGATGATGCAAGTGGTCCTCTACTGCCTGAACTCTTGGTGACACCTTTAATGATGATGTGATGGAAGGAGGATGATATCCATAAAGTGCCAAAAATGGAGACATTTTTGATGAGCTATGAAAAGAAGTGTTATACCACCATTCTGCCAGTGGTAGCCAATCTACCCATTGAGATTGCTTTTCTGAAGTGAAACAACGTAGATATCCTTCCAAACATTTATTAACAACCTCAGTTTGCCCATCTGATTGAGGATGGTATGAAGAACTATGAGCCAATTGAGTACCCAAACATGAGAATAAATCTTTCCAAAAGTGACTAGTAAAGATAGGATCACGATCATTGACAATAACCTTAGGTGTACCATGTAGCTTTTGGATATTCTCCAAGAAAACTTTTACCACTGCACTTGCTGTAAAAGGATGTGATAATGCAATGAAATGTGCATATTTAGTGAGGCGATCAACTACTACCATGATGACATTATGACCTTTAGATTTGGGAAGCCCTGTGCTGAAGTCCATGGATACCTCTTCCCAACGCTGGCTAGGAATAGATAAGGGCTGCAAGAGACCTGGTGTCTTAATTGTCTCCCCCTTATTTCTTTGACAAACCAAACATTCAGCCACAAATTTTTGAACATCACCTTTTAACCCTTCCCAAAAAAAATCTTGCTTGACCCGATGATATGTCTTCAAAAATCCTGAATGACCACCAACTGGGGACTCATGTAGCTCTGTGAGAATCTTGTGTTTAAGAGTGGAATTCTTGCAGAGATACAAACGCTCTTTATACCAAAGAATATCTCCCTTCAAACAAAACTTATCTAAACTACTAGGATCACGTTTTAATTGTTGGATGAGATTACTTGTTGCAACATCATTTTGCCATTCTGCTTTGGCTTCTTCCACCCAATTTGCTTGTAATATTGAAAGGGCACACAATAAGGCTTCATCTTTCTCATCCTTCCTAGAAAGTGCATCAGCCACAATATTTTCCTTCCCTTTCTTATATACAATCTCAAAGTCATATCCCAACATCTTAGTGACCCATTTTTGTTGCTCTTCAGAGGATAGTCTTTGTTCCAAAAAATATTTTAGGCTATCATGATCTGTCTTAACCTTGAAGTGTCGACCCATTAAATAAGGCCTCTATTGTTTAACTGCGTGAAGGATTGCTAGCATTTCCTTCTCATAAATAGGTTTGATCTGATTTTTACCCTTTAATTGACGACTCTCAAAAGCAATTGGTCAACCTTCTTGCATGAGAACTGCTCCTATCCCATTTCCAGAAGCATCACATTCCACAATGAATTCCTTGGTGAAGTCCGGAGTGGCAAGCACTGGAGTTGTACACATAGCCTCCTTCAATTGCTCAAATGCTACATTAGCAGACTCATTCCAATGAAAAGAATCCTTCTTCAAGAGAGTGGTGAGGGCTGCTGCTATACGACCATAATTCTTCAAAATCTTCTATAGTATCCTGTCAATCCCAAGAAACCCCTCAGTTTCTTAATGGTTTTTGGAATAGGCCATTCCATGATAGCCTTAATTTTGTTAGGGTCCACCTTTACTCCTTCATGTGAAACTATGTGTCCCAAATACTCCACCTCCTTAAGACCAAAAGCACACTTGGATGGCTTAGCATAGAGTTGATGATCTTTGAGTAATTGTAATGCTTGATCTACATGCTGCAAATGTTCTTCCCAAGTCTTGCTATAAATCAATATATCATCAAAGAACACTAACACAAACTTTCTCAAGAACTTCTTAAAAATGGAATTCATCAAACTTTGGAATGTAGATGGTGCATTGGTAAGGCCAAATGGCATCACCAAAAATTCATAATGACCCTCATGAGTTCGGAATGCTGTCTTACAAATATCTTCCTCCTTAATCCGAATTTGATGATAACTAGATCTAAGATCTAACTTGGTAAAATACATAGCTCCATTCAATTCATCTAGCAAATCATCAATGACTGGAATAGGAAACTTATCTTTAATGGTGTACATGTTGAGCACTCTATAATCTGGACACATGCACCAAGTTTCATCCTTCTTACGAACCATCACCACAGGCGAGGAGTAAGCACTTTGGCTATGCCTGATAATTCCTGCCTCTAGCATCTCCTCAACAATTTTTTTTATCTCACTTTTTTGTATGTGTGGGTACCTATAAGGCCTGATGTTTGGTGGTTGGCTCCCTGGAACTAGTTGTATGGCATGGTCATGATCCCTCTTAGGAGGAAGTCCTTTAGGCATATCTCCAAGAACCACTGAGTGACGATCAATTATTGCTTGTAAATCTGGATGAGTAGGAGCATTAGATTGAGAGGCTTCTAATGAACATAGCTGGGCCACAAATCCATCTGCTCCTTTCTTAAGCAACTTTTGCATTTGATGAGAGCTTACCATCTGTGGGGATTTTGCCTTCAACCCCCTTAGCTCCACTACCTTTCCTTCTGATTGAAATCTCATGAATAGTTCTTGGAAGTTCATCTCAATTGTTCCCAATGTAGTAAGCCATTGTACTCCCAAAACAATATCTGCTGCACCCATGGATATTGCATACATTGGGGTATCAAGTTGATAATCTCCCATGGATAATTTAATGCTATGACACTTCCCCAAACAACTAACTGTACCCCCATCTGCAATCAAAACCTGAAACTCTGGGGCTGGATATATAAAACAATTTAGACGAGTTGCCAACTTTTTGTTGATGAAATTATGAGTACTACCTGAGTCGATCAACACTGTTACTTTCTGCTTCTTTAAGAAACCCACTACCTTGAGAGTTTGTGGTGCACTGAAACCTGAGAGTGCATGACAAGAAATGATTGGCTGAGCATCATGTGATTCCTCACTTGACTCCCTATCCTCCTCTAATATGGGTTCCTCCTCTTCTTCCTCACTTGGACCTTCAATATAGAACAATTTCTTTTCACTACATTTATGTCCTCGACTGTATTTGCTATCACAATTGAAACACAACCCTTTTGCTCTTTTCTCCTCAATTTGCTGGGGAGTCAACCTAGTAGGTTGAGGAAGAGAAGGTGTTGAATATCCTTTCTCTCTTGTCATATTAGCCCCTTGCTTTCTAGGAATCAAATATTTCTCCTCTACCCTGCGTGCCAAGATAAAAGACTCATTTAATGAGCTAGGACTAAACATACGTACCTCATGTTGAATGTAATCCTTGAGACCACCCAAGAATAAATCATTCAAGTTCTCTTCTGTAATTGTATCCACTCTTAATGATAGATTTTGGAATTTTTGAATATAATCCTTAACTGATCCTATTTGTTGAAGTTTAGCAAGCTGGCTGAAGAAGTTGTCTGTCACACTATTGCTATATTGTGCTTGGAGTTCTTCTGTAAAAATTGACCATGAGACGGTGAGACCCTTTTTTCTCCGATGAGTACAAAGCCAACGATACAAATGAATTGATCTAGTTCTAGATATAGGGAAGCCATCGTGACCTTTTGTCCATATGGGATTTGATGTACTTCAAAAAAATTCTCCATTTGGTTAATCCATGTTAGAGGATCCTTACCATCGAACTTGCACATATCCACCTTAGGAAAGAAATTCCTAGATCCCATAGGAGTATTAAAATTTGTATCATTATTAGCTGACTTGAAGGTTTCACCTTGGTTGCTTGAGAACTCCTTTCTTGGTTCATTCATATAGGCGCTGAACATGCTTCGTAGATCTGATATATCTCCTCTTAGGTCACACATATCCCTCTTAATTGAGGACACATCTTCTTTGACCTTACTCATTTCCTCATTGGGATTACTATCCTCTATTATTTCCTCATCCTTATCAGAGGATTTCCCCGGTGTGGCAGCATTCTTTTTGCCTCTTGTTGCAGGCCCCGTCATGATGGAAACCAATATTTTTGAAATAAATCACACAAATGAAATGTAAATTTTCTGAAATTTTTACTGTAACTTACCAAGGCCAAGATACCACTTACCTAGAAAAAAATCCAAAAAAATTAGCAAATTTGCTGCCTTGAGAGCGAATTTGTTGGAAACCCTAATTTTGCAATAACTCGCTTATTTTTGCTTCAATTCCTCTGAAATCTAGACTGTATCTTCTTTAATATGGTCTTCAAAAACCCTTTAAAAATCTTTAAAAAATTCGCTAAAATCTTAAAGTTATGCTCTTCCCAAAATCGCCTCCAATGTTGAGAAAAAATCTTGCCTCTACGGTGCCAAGATCATGCTCTGATACCACTTGTAATGAAACAACTTGCACAATATCTGAATATAATAGTAAATATGCTGAAAATACTTGATAATAATATGCCACTTCGAGGGGGCAACCTCCTAATCCACTTCGAGGGGGATACCTCCAACAGTCTTCAATGAGAACACAATACTGAATATGATATGAAATGAGACTCACTACCCCTATATATACCTATTTATGCCTAGGATATCACCCAGGCCGACTTAGATAGACCTATAGAAGCCTTAGGCTGACCTAAACAACTAAATAACAATATAATAATGATAATATGACTTAATTAGGAGTTAAGATAGCCACAAGCCGACTATTCATAACCCTATGTACACCAATATTAAGGGCGTAGCACACAACACTCAACCAATGCACAGTTACTGGTTCCTCACATTTATAGGGGGAAGATTTGCATTTACGTACACAATTTTCATTACTACCAAGGATCACATACCAAAAGTACATTTATTTCCATAACCACTATGATTCCCTTTATAAGATCATATCATTTCATATTATCCATAACCCCTTTTTTTAAAATCATCTTTTCCATATACCACCTAATGCTAAAAGTCACTGTCATGATCATCATGATTACTTAACAATTCCACTTAACAAATTATACACAATTTCCATATTCACAAAATAACAATAATGATCCTCTACTTAACTCTTACCACTTCATGTAGGTCTTTCCTAAACACAACAACTCTTACTTCATCACAAGCTACTTGAATTACATAGAACCAAAGGATTCACATATTTTCAACATGCAAGACATCCAATGCATAAATCTTTTCTATTTATACAATAGTAAGAAAAGAGGACATTACCTCATGGGTTTTCAGCTACACCTAGCAAACAAGATTTTCAAACACCAAATATAGTCATCGTAATTTTCCAGAGAAGATACCTAGTTCTATGCACTAGCATCTTATTTATTCCACAAAAATAGCCCTTTCCAATAAAACATATCACATTATGTTATACAAAACTTAATCACATACATTTACTTCCAAATACATAGATTAAATACCTAGCTACACAAAATAAGGTCTTATCCTAATGCACCTTTAGTCAAACAAAAGAAATTTACATGCCAACTTAGCTAATTAATCTGAACTTGCACATGCATAAGAGAAGTTACTATAACTAGACATGGGCAACAACATTAACCAGAGATCCCAGTGCTGCAACTTGGCTCTGATACCAGATGTAATGCCCCGCCATGAACACCTTAGAGAACAACATATCTATGCTATGCAAAGCAGGATAATTTTTTTTTTTTATATGAATAAGATAACAAAGTAATGTTAACACATCTATACACATCATTTGAACTAACGACTTGTCCTCTAATATTTCATGGTTGCATTACTTTCCAAATCAATTAACATAATTCAACATACATTATTAACTAACATTAGTAGATCATTCTAAATCTATAGCATTAAATGAATAAACATATACATCTCTATATCATAACATCAAATGAATAATTGACATGATCAGGATTACATGTGAATGTACAAATTCCTATACACATGAGTAATTCATTACATTGATTACATTATCACCTTCTTGAATACATACATTATGAATCGACTGTCACACAAGGCTAGACCATGAGTATGCATAATCATCTTCCTCAAACTGGTACAAGATCTGATATCTAATGCACAAGATACATCCTCCTCACCCACGAACATCGGCAAGGGAAAAACTAATGGAAATAAAAGCTCTTCCACCCGACCATGTGGAACCCTAAGGTCCACGCCCCGAGCTAGGAGATAACACAAGATCCCACACTCACAGATAGTAAGGAGAACAATAGACTAACACAAGTAGTAGGGTTATACATGACACCAATTATCAAACTGTCCACAATAAACATCACTAACATACTTAACTGCACTTCCAGAGGCACTTATGCAATTGAGGGAGGAAATACAACTAGGGAGTGCTAGACTGCAATAGGGAGGAGTATCATCACATGGATTGATATGGGTTGTCCTGGTGGACTTCACTCGGCCCCAACTCCCATCTTTGGGTTGTCTTGGCAGCCTCTCTTGATCCCCGGTCCCCATACAAACTCATGCAGGATCAATGTACCTTTCATGGGGACAAGGTAGTTGATCTTACCATTCCAGGCCTTCTCATCTCATCTCAAGCCTAAATGAGCATTTGAGCCACGAGTGAGGCATACATTATCTTGATTAATGTGAATTCTACCCATTCCCCTATTTCATTATTAATGTTATCACTAGATTAAGAAACCCTTCAATGGGTTGTCCTGGACACCACTATGGGTTCCGGCCCCCATTGAGAGCCACTCCCCCTACTTTGCAACTAGTAAACCCTACACTGGGCAAGGCATTGACCATCTTGCACAACCATCATAACCACATAATCCATACACCAAACAAGGCATTAATCATCTTTGAATGTTCATCACAATTAAATGAGTTCATGTCAGAAAAGGAGACAACATTTTAGGGTTACATATCACAAGGACCATACACACAACTACACCCTTCTTAGCCTCTACAATCCAACTTCCCAATGACACAGAACTTACATCCCACTATAACAAAAGCATGAACATTTAATCCAATAGTCTAGATACATTGGTTACTATAGAGAATTTATCATAACAAAGTTATCAATATAAGATTGTAACTTGGTTATTATCCAATCTCAATTTTAGAATAGACCAATTTCATAATTCTATGCACAGTGTAAGTAGATAGTAAACATAAAAGACAATTACCTATATGTAATTATTTCACAATAATCTATTCTTACTTAAC
Source organism: Cunninghamia lanceolata (assembly GCA_027924645.1). NCBI lineage: Eukaryota > Viridiplantae > Streptophyta > Pinopsida > Cupressales > Cupressaceae > Cunninghamia > Cunninghamia lanceolata. Next base: position 22,018,611 of record BSBN01001281.1, read on the forward strand.
ACAAAGAGCCAACTTTTATTATAACAGAAAATTAAGAAAATCCTATATTCTAAACATGAGATCCTTCTATGATAACTCTTTCTCTCTTTATTCAAAGATAGCATATAAAAAGATAATTCATAATTAATTAAAATCTAATTAAGATTAACCACTTACTATTCTTACCTATACATGACTCTACTCAATTAAAACATCAACTAAGCCTTAATTTGGAACTTAAGTCTCTAGAGTTATTGTATGTTTTTATCATGGTTTTAATTTCTCTACAACTGGTATATTGTAAAGTCTAATTAGAAGAATACATTTCAATTGTCATCTATAAATAATTTATTCTACATAAAGAATATAACCTTTCCGTTTATTCCTAACTGAATCTCATGAACATTTAATGAGAAATCAAAATAAACAAAACATTGTTTAAATGGTATAAGAAACATTATAACTACTTATTCCTAACAAAGTTTATAATTAGACATAATGTAATTTATTTATTTATTTTAAATGTCCCAACTCTCAATGACTTATCTATAAGAAGTAATCAATCCACTGACCAATATATTTATTCATCACTAAAAGCTTGATTTAATTGATAAGTACACAGTTAAAAATCCTTTCAAACTTATGTCCTTATGCTTATGATCTCATAATCCCATTTCATATTCATAATAATTTTTATATTCACTTTCATATTCATATTTATATCCATTTTCATTTATGTAAGCAGATTTACCTTATTTCTACACTCCTATTTATTCTCATATTATTATACCTATTCTGTATGCATACTTATACATAATGAATGTATATACATCAATGATGGTAATATATTCCAATTAATATTATGCTGATATAAGCAGTATTCATTTATTTATATTCATATTATTCATCTACAACATTTATATTACCTAACCTATTAATAATGGAAAGTGCACGTACCTCTTTATGCTACTTGTCTTGTTGAATTTGCTCACTAGATTCTATTCTCTTTCGCCTATTCTTTAATATTTATGTATTATAGTATTTGTTATAATATTAATAATATCTCTATATTATATTATTATATATGCTATTAATATTATTGTGTGTGTGTATATATATATATATATATATACTTGAATAATTCCTCCCTATATGTATTTATGATATCTTTCCTACTTATGACTTAGAAATATATATATATATATATATATATATATATATATATATATATATATATATATATATATATATATATATATAATGCAGATTTAAATATATAAATATATTGTGGATTTAATTATATTTATTTATAATGCCGATATTCCTTTTTTAATTTATTTCCCATATATTTATAATACTTCCTCTTAAATTAAATGCAAGCTACTATTATTCCATACTTTCTGACTTTCATATTTAAAGACTTATGTTTGCTTACTTTAGACTTCCTTATTTTCTTATATCCCCAAATCTCATCCCCTTTCCTTCCTTGCTGCTGCTATTTATATTACATATGTTCCATTATGCCTCTTACGAAGAATGGTGACTCTTCAAAGAATCACATACATAATATTAATATCTAATATATATATTATTTAATTAATTAATTCCTATTAATAATATATATTATAATAATATTTATATCTATTAATATCTTATGAGTATAATAATAATAATATTTGATATTTATATTCATGTAATATGATAATATATTATATAACTTATTAATATTTAATTATTAATATTTATGTGTAATTAAATATATTGTTTAAATCTTCAATTTAAACAAGGCTTTAATATGGGGACATGACAATATAGTACTAGAAATAAACCCTAATAAAATAGTATATTTTACCCTAATAGTATATTTTATACCAGCTTTACAGTAAATAAAATGTAGTGTTGGAAATAACCTTTATAAAATATAAAATATTGTACCACACTTGTAAATAAAATAGAGTGATGTAAATTTAAAAGATAGTATAAAATATTATTTTATAGCACTATATTAAACCCTAACAAAATATAATTATAAAAAACAATGAAAAGATAATAATTTAAATTTCATTGTGTAGAAAACATAAGTAAAAATTGGTGACAAAATCTATAAAATATAATGTACTTACCATTCAATTAACTTCTGTTCTTCGGGTCTAAAATATTGCAGCCACCTCTTAAAAAAACTCCATGGAAATTTATAATGCACAGTGTTCCCAATAAAGTAATTTCCGAAAAGATTAAAAAACCCCCAAATTCTCAAGGTCAAAATTCCCCCTCCCCATTTAATAAATAATGAAGGGAGGGAAGTTATTTTTCCCACTCCCATACAAAATAAATTTACAACTACCCCAAGTAACTACCTACTAACCCTTATTAAAAATAAATAAAATATATGCAACTAACATAATTTAAACATACACACAATAAAAAATTTTACACAAACGGGTAAAACCATTTACCCACACTCACTCACATATTATAATTAATTATATAACCAACTTTATAATATTCTATTTATTTACTATTTTATTATTATTTCTTAATTATAATATTACACTATAATTTTATTTTATTATCAACTAGGATTATATATATTATTTATCAATCCATTTTAATGCATAAGATAACCAAGGCATATTATCAGACAAATTAAACCGACAACCAAAACAATTACCTAACCACTAACCAGGGTCAAAAGGCAAAACTTCAAGCAACACTGACTGGCCACTGATAGTACTTGACAAGGTATCAAACTAGGTACTCATCCTCTTCAAGGATGATGGTTAGGGTGGGGGACCAAGTGCTATCTCCGGTCAACTACTTCCATTGGGTGCAAGGCATGCTCAAACCTGCCAATTCAGGTGGAGTCGATGCCTAGTACCTGTTCACTCAAACATACAAGTTAGAGCACATGTACATAATAGCCAAAGCACTAGGGAAGGGACTCTATTAATCATATCTCATACTCGTATGTCACCCATACATCCAATGGTATGATGCCACCCTTTCCACCTGTCTTAACAACATACTACTACATCACCTTATCCAAATAAATCTCTGCATAATAACAGTATGCATCATGCTCCCAAAAGTATTAACAGAAGCTCTTGTTCCATCCTCATCATCGGGTTCCTTAGCCAAACTACCTGCACATCCAAGGTGAGAATGGAGGGGCGCTACAGCAAGAGTATATGTGAAGCATGTACTTCTCCAATATGAACTTGCAGGTAAATTTGTACCATACATGGAATTTATGTAAATTATTTTAAATTGTTGAATACTTCACCTTGACATGAACTTGTAGGTAACACTGTATGGAATGCAAATTTGAAATTATTGAATTGTGCAAATGTCATTTTGGTATCTGTGACTCAATACACAACAAATTCTATTTTTGGGAAGTTAAAGGTATGCATGTAAATTGAATACATTATTTAAAAATTTATATAAATTCAAGTACATGAATTTACTGAATTTCTTTTAATACACAAATATTTACATTTACACAAGTCTTAATTGGATGTTTGAAATTAAATAAATATTAAAGAAGTAAATTTAGAAGTTTAGTCTTAATTTGATGAGCTTGAATTTGTTCATACACATATATTGATCAATCGAATCCTTATAATTGTCAGGTAATTAATGGTATTATAAGTTTGCATCAAGTCATGACTACGGGACATAGCAAGCCTCTTACTATTCAAGTGAGAAAAATCATTTTTTTGTGTTGATTGCATTGAGAACAATGAAAATATTCTACAATGTGATAATATTAGAGATGGGTATGTTTCACAATGGGAAATGAAACAAATAGTATCAATGCCTCCTTTTGAAAATAGTGACATTGTAGACATCTATGATCCTCTATATTCAGTTGATTATGATTGTGTATCATATTTAATTGTTAAAGGTAAAATTTAAATGTAAATTTAAGTAAAATTGTAACTTACAAAATTTTGATTTGTATTCTACCTAAGTCAAGAGTCATTATAAATATTTGAATGATTTACGTTGAATCTAGATAATGTTTAGACAAGTTTACTTGTGGTGTGTACATGAGATATTTTTTCTATGGTTACAGAACCTAATAATTCATAAGGTGTAGATTACTATCTACTAAGATACACGCAACCAAAATCCAAATTGTTAGAATTAATGATTGATGGTAATGGACAATCTTATCCCATTGGATCAGTTGTTGTTGAAGGCACATATTATCAACAAACAAAGATAGATAAAAATGGTATTATATTTATTGATTATATGCCAAGACAAAAGGTTCTACATTATAGTAACTTAGTTATAGAAACAAGATTAAATTTGGAAAGTTTACCAAAAGAGGACGTGGCTAACAAAAGTGGAGGTTGTCTATTGAAAATCATGAAAAGATTTTAGAGATAATAAAAGATAGAGAAGATCCAGAGCATTAAAAGATGCATCGATGTTATAAGCTACATTATTGAAGAGCGAGTTGAACCTTGGTCGATACATGGAATGAAGGTATGTTCACACTAGATTCCTAAGATATATAAATAAATTAGTTTTATTTTAAAATTTATTATTCTTGATAGTTCTTTCTTTTCAACTTTTAATTTCAATGGTTCTTGATTATTAGAATTCATGAATTGTGCAGGTCTAATCTCTAAACTCTATATATAATCTTTAATTTATGCAAATTAGGTCTTAGGCCATAGGTTTAGGGTTTTAGGTTTTAGGTGTCTTAGGTCTTAGATGTCTTAGGTGTCTTAGATATGTCTTAGGTGTCTAGGCGTATGTCTTAGGTGTTTTACGTCTTAGGTGTTTTAGGTATCTTAAGTAGGTGCTTTACATCTTATGTGTTTTAGGTGTACATCTTATGTGTTTTAGGTGTCTTAGGTGTTTTACATCTTAGACCTATCTTAGGTCTTTAAAGGTATCTATGTCTTAGGTCTTAGGTGTCAAGTAGAACTTAGATGTCTTAGGTGTCTTAGGATTCTTAGGTCTTGTGTCTTCTAGGTGTCTTAGGTCTTATATGTCTTAAGTGTCTTAGGTCTTAGATGTCTTAATGGTGTCTTAATTCTTATGTGTCTTAGGTATTATGTCTTCTAGGTGTCTTAGGTCTTAGATGTCTTAGGTGAGGCCACACGAGCTTCCACCTTCACATGGTTTGCCTTGTCAGTACAAAATTTAAATATTTCTCGAAGCTAAGGGAAGTTCTTTTTTGTAAAGATATCTAGAGTTTATAACTTACATGTTCAAATGAGATACTTAGGCCACGTCCTTTTAAAGTTATGTCATTTCATCAGGTGAGTTTGGTAGATCATTATATGCAAATTTATCAATTGAGTTCTTTTTTGACTTTTTTGTATTGTTATCATTTAGGGGCCTCAAACTTAACAAGGGCCTACATTAGATATCTATTTACTTCATAATTTACGTGTTCAATTTTACTATGTTCATAATTTACATTTTCAAATGAGCTAAGTTTAGGCCATGGCCTTTTAAAGTTATGATATTTTATCATGTGAGTTTGGTTGATCATTAAATGTAAATTTATCAATTGAGTTTTTTTTTTAACTTTTTTGTATCATTATCATTTAGGGGCCTCAAACTTAACAAGGGCCTACATTAGATATCTATCTAGTTCATAATTTACATGTTTAAATGAGCTAAGTTTAGTCCACAACCTTTTAAAGTTATGTTATTTCATCATGTGAGTTTGGTAGATCATTATATGTAAATTTATCAATTGAGTTCTTTATTAAATTTTTGTATAATTATAATTTAGGGGCGTCAAACTTAACAAGGGCCTACATTAGATATCTATCTAGTTCATAACTTACATGTTCATTTTTAATATGTTCATAATTTACATATTCAAATGAGCTAAGTTTAGGCCACAAACTTTTAAAGTTATGTTACTTCATCATGTGAGTTTGGTAGATCATTATATGTAAATCTATCAATTGAGTTATTTTTTAATTTTTTTGTATGATTGTCATTTTGGGGCCTCAAACTTAACAAGGGCCTACATTAGATATCTATCTATTTCATAATTTGCATAGTTTATTTAATATGTTCATACATGGATGTGCTAAGAAGATTTGAATAATTCATAGATATACTTTCAAAGCCACCATCAAGAATATTGTTTAAGAATTGATATATAATGTTATAATTTCATAACTTCGTATTGACACGTGGATGTGTTTGACAAGTCTCTTTGGATAACTATCTTCTTGGAAGTAACTTTATAAGTGTCAACTTTGATCAACAATCATGGTCATTTATTGTTTCTAAAGAAATGGACAAAGTAATACAAATAAACTTTATTGTTGTAAAGAAAATGCTAAGATATGTTCTAACATTTGCTTTACAACCATAAAGTTTATCTGTACTACTTCATCCATTTCTTTAGAAACAACAAATGGCCATGATTGTTGATCAGAGTTGACAATTATAATGTTACTTCCAAGAAGATAGTTATCCATAGAGACCCATCAGGCACATCCACATGTCAGTACAGAGATAAATAAAATTATAACAAATTATATATCAATTTGTAAATAATATTCTTGATGGTGGCTTTCAGTGCATACCTTTGAATTGTTACTTCCAAGAAGATAGTTATCCATCTAGACACCTATCAGGCACATCCGTGTATGCCAGTATAAAGTTATGAAATTATAACAAATTATATCTCAATTAAATAATAATTATAAATAATTAATTATAATACATTATTATTTCAATAATGTTCAAATATCCAAGATATTTAAAACTTTATAATATAAAACATATATATTCAACTCATAATTTAATAACATCTCCAGATATGAATAATTACTTATAATATTATTATATTAATATTGCAACTAGCATACAAGTATTTTTCTAATAAAAATCTATGTACAAATTTCATCATAAATAAATTTCTATTATAAATCAATAATGTCCAAATGTCCAAGATATAAAACTAAAATATAAAACATACATGACTCATGATTTAAGAACATCTTTAGACATAAAACACACACACACACACACACACACACTTACTTTGAATTGTTACTTCCAAGAAGATAGTTATCCATCTAGAGACCTATTAGGCACATCCATGTATGCCAGTATAAAGTTATGAAATTATAACAAATTATATCTCAATTAAATAATTATTATAAATAATTAATTATAATACATTATTATATCAATAATGTCCAAATATCCAAGATATTTAAAACTATATAATATAAAACATATATATTCAACTCATAATTTAATAACATCTCTAGATATAAATACATAATTATAATATTATTATATTAATATTGCAACTAGCATACAAGTATTTTTCTAAGAATAATCAATGTAAATTTCATCATAAATAAATTCCTATCATAAATCAATAATGTCCAAATGTCCAAGATATAAAACTAAAATATAAAACATACATGACTCATAATTTAAGAATGTCTTTCTAGATATAACACACACACACACACAATGTAAATATAAAACATACGAGCATAATGTCCAAATATATACTAATATTGTCCAAATGTAAATATAAAACATGCATGTGACTCATAACAATGTCTCTAAAATATACTCATAATGCCCAAATGTACAAATATAAAACATGTTCAACTCATAAATGTCTAGACAGATCTTGGAAAATGGATTGAGCCTCGCTATGTCTCGAGGCCTATCCCGATCCATGATCTGAGCCATGTCCTGATCCCTAACCCATGCCATGTGTTGATCCCTGACCCTAGCCCTGTCCAACTAATCTCTGATCCAAGCCCTGCACATGAAACACCATAAAATTTTAAAAACATATATAACTTGTTTTAGTTTCAAATAAATAATTAATACTTCATAGATCTCTAAATTACCTAGCATCCAAGGTCTGGATTATGTAGATGATGAGCATGCACAGGAGTCTAAAAAGAAGCATGACCTAGTCTTGGAACCTATATGACATGTACATGTATATATCCATGTGTATTTAGTCAGAAAACTTGTACTTGATGTGTGTATGTAAAAACTTATTAAAGATATATGTGTACATAAAAATCAATACCTCATGATGATATCTAGGATATCCATCATTCTACAAATCTTCATATTTAGGTGCTAAGACATTAACATGAGTCTAATGCACACATTCAATTCATACATGTACACATGATCTCAATCAAGAGTCTGAGCTTGAACATGTGCATGATTTAGTTTTATTTTAAATAATTTTTTTAAATAAATAAACTCAACAGCAGTAGCACTAAGGACCCTCCCAATCCCACTAACCTCATAAGAATGGAGGGAGAATGAGAGATGTGTAGATGGTGTAGGCTTAGTGCTAAAAACAAGCCTACTATACTCACCTCCTAGAATATCAAGTGCAATAACCTGAACCTAATCTAGAACATGCTAAGGGGTGGAGCATGTAGGACCAACTGGAACATCTTAGTGTCCCACAAACCCCATGAAGCTACCTCACCATGGCTCCTCTATCTACCAAAATGTTCCTTGACATGCGAGGAAATACCATCAAGTGGTATCCCATACTCATCGCTGATGAATTGGTATGCATCCAACAAATCACTAACGAGGCATCTAGTCATATTACACAAAGTATGCTCTCCACTAATCATTGGCACATCATGTGGCAATAGTATATCAGTATGAATGTAATGATCAGAATCGATCGATGTGGCCTCAATGGGAGGAATGTGATTCTACAGATGTAACAAATATCTCCCAACATGATCAGATGACAATTGATCAACCTCACTAGTAATAGTCATGAGGCTCTCAATAATCTTGCATCTCAATGGTTTCACTGATGGTTCTGTGGCTTCCACTAGTTCCACACTTTTTGGAAGAACCAAAAGGTGTGGACTAACTAAGGACCTCTTGTTCATAGGAGGTGGCAACTTTGGTCATCTATATGAGCAACTTTGTCTATAAACCTCCCTCTCCCTTATCCAGCATGTTTAGGGAAAGATGTATAATCGATAGATAAATGTAAATGGAACTCTACATATAATTGTTTGCAAAAATACATTAGCAACACATCATTGTTAGTACATTTGTGATGTGCTACCAAAAATCTAGGATAGATAAAAGGACCCACAATTTGATCCTCAAACTTGGTGGGGGAATAGCCTCTCACTCCCTCTCATCCCCTATAAGATGGGAACATGTTAAGATTATTATCTACTAAAACCAACCTAGAAACAGATGGTCATTTCTCATTTCCATGAACACTCTGAGAAAGTGATGCATAGAACATGTAAACACTAATCTGATCATAAGGGTTGTTTGATTGAATGATGTCGATCACATGTGTGATCTCCTCTCGAATCATCATAACCAACTTGTCTCTATTTGACAAGTTTGGTGTGTTATGTATTGTTCGATCAAGTTCACTCAAAGCATTTTCAAGCCTCTAAATAGTCTTAGCATATAAAGTTGAACTACCACTAGTGTCACTTGGATGATCAGACTAATGTGATGTTTGACAATCCATGTGTCAAAATATCTACAACACATGATAATTAAAATGAAATTTAATTTATAAATTTTAACAATTAATTAAATTGAAACTAAAATAAATCTAAACACTTCTAAATCATAGACAATGTGTAATCTAAAATCTATCTACTCCAAACTTGAGGATGAGGAACATGTTTGGCAAAAAAGTAAATTGGAATGAAATACAATGTATAACATGTCATAATTTTTAACAATCCAAATAATTAAACATGATCAATTGATGCATAAATTAAATATAAAGGACACAATTACATGAACATTATACTATCATATCCTAGATTGATTATCTTAGCTTAGATCAAACTTTACAAAGTTATTTTACTATGTAGAAAGGAAACCTAACCTAAGGGATAGACCTAATGCCTCGAGGGCTCATCTACGATTGCCTTGCCTATGTACGAGGAGCATAGAGGCTTTGTAGTTTGGTCATAAGAACTTTCAACTAAAAGGTTGACTTAAATACAATAATTCATAAGGGAACTAGTTACACTAATCCATATTTCATTGTGTAAAAGTGGAAATAATAGTTCTAGTCTTACCTAGTAGATTAGAATATAGGAGGACCTCTTCTTGCATGCTCATAGTTGATCCTTTAATTACTATTTAATATATAGGTGCTCTTCCCCTTGGGGGGCTTAATTATCAATTCTTCCCTTGAAGGCATCTTCTCTTATGTTAACATCATTAGCTTCTCACTAGGGGCATCTCATCATTATCTTGCATTACCTCAATTACATGAGAATTATCGTCTCATATCCTAGATCAATTATATTATCTTAGATCAAAATTTACAAATTTATTTTACTATGTAGAAAGGAAACTTGACCTAAGGGCTAGAACTAATGCCTCGGGGGATCATCCATTATGGCCTTGTTAGACTTAGGGCACACAACTTAGAGGAGGGGTGAATCAATTGTGTAAAACTTTCTTTAATTTCCACACTTAAATCTTCTTGGTGATTAGCAGTATATTAAACATGAAACATAATGCATTCAAATCAAAAGAAGAAACACATCAACACATAAGACACCAAGATTTTGATGTGGAAAACCTGGTTAAGGGAAAAACCACAGGGTGATTAACCTAAGAATGTATTCTCTGTTAGAAGAATAGAAAGATCAAAATGGCACATGCCAATTAGGGCTCACTGCCTGAGCACACTGCTCACAAGAGGCTCACTTCCTACAAGAGACACACTATCTACAAAGAAATAAGTATTACATACATGAATTGGAGAATAGCATCTTCACTATGCTTGAATCAGTTCCATTAAGCTCAATACACCTGCTCTACCTTTCACTCTGCTTTTCGCTACCACACTCTCATATCCACAAGACACATTTTGAAATGACTTCGCAATCCCTTATTTATACACGACATCAACTTAGGAACAAACATCCATGTCGGCAATCATCCACAAGAGCATCCGCAAGTTGAGTAACTCATCTGGTCAGCTAGCCTAAGGAGGAACACCTTCATCTGGAAGCATTTCTTCAATTCTGAGTTCCAACTCTAATAAGGACTATCAATACAAACTGAACATGATCCAAGGACCTCCACAAGCTTTCCTGAATCACCAAGAACATCCACACTTCCTCTACTTACTGAAATCCTTCTCTCCTTCATCCGAAACCTCAAGAACATAGTCTGCCATTACTGTCACAAGCGAATAGATGCTTGTGGGCCTTTATAACATGAACCAATAGAGTTGACACATCATGAGGACTTCCCAAACACTCCTTCAAATCTACAGAATAGGACAAAGCAATTCTGGATCTCACTAGACCTTTCTGTAGCAATCTGTCACCTTTGAACATCTACCAGAACTGGTTCTACTTGAGCGATTCACAGCTTCTTCATATCTTGATACAGACCTCTAAAATCTCTGCTACAACATCTTAAGATTCATATCTTTGAACCCTTTAATCTGCATTCTTTGATTCTCAACCTATATTAGACTTTTACCTTGTTGTCATCATTGTTCTTCACTGTTCTTGATTGAGACTAATTTTCTTAATATCCTTAGCACACAGCTCATCCAATCCTTCTCATTAATGACAACACTGGTTAGACCCATACTTGCAACAATGTCCCCCTTTGTCATTGATGGCAACATATGATGTGAAAAACCATCAAGACAAGAACTTCTCCTTATTGTCACAACTCCCCCTATCAACAACAACTATTCACATGTCTTCTCTTCCTTTACTTCTCCCCCTTTGATCATCAACCACTTTTTTTTCACATGTCTTCTCTCCCCCTTTGACATCAATGGCAAAGCACTCATACTTGCAACTTCAGAATCATACTTGCTGCTCCCCCTGAGTAGCAGCTCCCCATCATCAATCTGGATCACATGATATGACTGTGATATCCACCAGACTGATGCAGATCAGTGCATCCTAGTTCATCACCAGAGGGGCAATAACCCCTAACTTCTCCCTGAGATACTCAAAAGAGTCCTTGGGAAGAGGTTTAGTAAAAATATCTGCAATCTGATCCTTGGAGGGCACAAACTCTAGTTTGACTTCGTCCTTATTCACTTGCTCTCTCAGAAAGGGGAACTTGATAGATATATGCTTAGTCTTAGAATGCAACACTAGATTCTTAGAAATATTTATTGCACTTGAATTATCACAGAAAATTGTGATAGGCTCCTCATACTCTACTTTAATATCTCTTAGCATCTGCTTCATCCACAAAACTTGAGTGCAACTACCTACTGCTGCAATGCATTCTGCTTCAATTTGTAGACATGGATATTGCCTCTTGTTTCTTTCTTAGCCAAGAAACCACTCTCTTTCCCAAAAAGAAGGCTCCACCACTGGTACTCTTCTGGTCATCCACATCTCCTACCCAATCAACATATGTATATGCATGAAGAGAGAAATCATGATCTCTAGGATACCACAAACCATACTCAACCATCCCTTTTAGGTATCTAAAGATCCTTTTGATTGCCATAACATGAGATTCTCTACGATCAGCCTAGAATCTCGCAACAAGACCAACAACTTGCATAATATCTGGTCTACTTTGAGTGAGATACAACAATCCTCCAATCATTGATCTGTACTCTGTCTGGTCTACCTTAGGAGAGTCATCATCTTTGCTCAACTTACATCTGGTTACCATGGGCGTATTCATTAGCTTTGAATCTTCCATCCTAAATTTCTTCAACATTTCTTTCACATATTTGGTCTGAGAAATGAAGATTCCTTTCTTTGTTTGAGTAATTTGTAGACCCAAGAAGAAATTCATTTCAACAAGCATTGACATCTCAAACTCACTTTTCATTTGATTTGCAAAGGTTTTACACATACTGTCTCTTCCTCCAAAGATGATATCATCAACAAATACTTCAACAATCAAGATGTTTTCATGATCAATTTTGAAATATAAGTTACTATCAGCAGTACCTTTGTTGAAACCAATCTTCAAAAGATGTTTGTCCAATCTTTCATACCATGCTCTTGGGGCTTGCTTTAGTCCATACAGTGCCTTCTTCAACTTACAGACCATATCACCATGCTTAGATAATTGAAATCCATCTGGTTATTCAATGTATACTTCTTCTTCTAAGTCACCATTCAAGAAAGCAAACTTGACATCCATCTGATACACCTTGAAATCCTTGAAGGCAGCAAATGCAAGAAATAATCTGACTGCTTCAATTCTTGCCACCGGAGCAAAAGTTTCTTCAAAATCAATTCCTTCTATTTGGGAGTAGCCCTTGCAAACCAATCTATCTTTATTTCTAATTACTTTACCAACTTCATTTAGTTTGTTCTAGAAGACCCATTTGGTTCCAATTAGATTCTTGTTTCTAGGTTTGGGAACAAGATCCCAAGTGTGATTTTTCTAAATTTGCATCAATTCTTCCTCCATTGCTTTGGTTTAGTTTTCATCATTACAGGCTTCATTTATTGTCTTAGGTTCAATCTTTGAAATTAGACAATATTCATCTAAATTTTGAGCAATTTTCCTTCTAGTTTGTACACCTTTTCTTTTCTCACCAATGATCTAATTTTTAGGGTGGTTCAGTCATACATACCTTGGAACTTTGGGAGTTTCTTGCACTTCTGCTTCTTGATCAGGCTCATTCAGACATGTATCTTCTTCCTGATTTACCGGATTAGTTTGAATTTGACTTTCAGAAGAGGATTGAACTCCTTGAATTAGTACACCATTCTGATCATCTTCATCATATTCATAAAACCTTGAGGGTTTCTCCATTCCCTCATCAACCTTCACATTTGCACTTTCTATCATCTTTCTCAATCTCTTGTTATAACACCAGTATACTTTGCTTTGAGTAGAGTAACCCAAGAATATCCCTTCATCACTTATAGCATCAAGCTTGCCTAGATCTTCATCTCTTTTGATGTAACATTTGCTACCAAAGACTCTGAAATATCTTATAGTAGGAGTAATGCCAAACCAGAGTTCATAGGGGTCTTACCAGTATTGCTTTTGATATGAACTCGATTGAGAGTATAGACTACAATACTGACAGCTTCTCTCCAATAGATTTGAGGAATATTTGCTTCCATCATCATAGTCCTAGATGCTTCTTGGATGGTTTGGTTCTTTCTCTCCACTACTCCATTCTGCTGTGAAGTCCTAGGAGCAGAAAATTATCTCTTAATTCCATGTTTCTCACAAAACTCTATGAACTCACCGAATGTGAATTCTCCACCTCTATCAGACCTCAGACATTTTAACTTTAATCCTATTTCATTCTCTACCATAGCCTTGAATATTTTGAATTTCTGAAGAGCTTCTAATTTTTCCTTTAGAAAGGTTACCCACATCATCTGGGAATAGTCATCAATTAGTAGCATGAAGTATCTATCTCCTTGAATACTCCTAGTTCTTGCCAGACCACAAAGATCAGTGTGAACTAAGTCCAATAATCCAGTAGAGGACAGTTCCTTGCTTTTGAATGAGACTCTACTCAGCTTACCTAACTGACATTCCTTGCACAAGTTGTTAGTAGGTTTCACCAATTTTGGAAGATCTCTTACAGCCTGAGTATTGCTTATCTTGATGATATTATCAAAATTCACATGACACATTCTTCTATGCCATAACCGACTCTGATCAACTTGAACAAATAAGTAACTTTTACTGGTACCAACCAAATGGAAGATATTACCTTTAGTTTGAGTACCGGATGCAATCTTTGTTCTGGAACTTTCAAATATTTTATATTTTCCATCTTTGAATCAGAGATCATAGCCTTTGTCTACCAATTGTCCAACACTGAGAAGATTGTGCTTCAAACCTTCAACATATAGTACATTACCAGTTTTGTTTATTCCATCAAAAGAAATAGTTCCTCTTCCTCTGGTTCTACCAGCAGAATTGTCACCAAACTTTACCACTCCTCCTTCATACCTTTCCAAATCTACAAACTTATTTTTGTCACCTGTCATATGGTGAGAGCAACCACTATCAATGACCCAATCATCCTTCTCTTCAATTTGGACAACCAGAGCTCTTTCCACAATCTTAAGATTGATAGATACAGAGGACATTGGATCTTCTTCCTTGATGGCAATGAACACCCATTCATTTTTGGATTTATTTCCTATCTTTGATTCATCATCTGTTACTCCTTCATTATCATCATCTTCATGTACATCGTAACAGTTCTTTTGGAACCTTGGCTTGTTAAGATTTTTTCTTAAAAATCTTTCTAGACACGTTAAGGCAAAATGACCAATCTTATTGCAGTTAAAACACTTAAAAGGTAATTTTCCCTCATACTTATTGGATCCTCTTGGCAGCCTCTTTACAATAAGGGCTTCAAGTTGAGCAGTTTCTGCTTCTTCTTCTTCCAAATCTTTTCTTGTTTTTTCAT
Organism: Cunninghamia lanceolata; assembly: GCA_027924645.1. Classification (NCBI taxonomy): domain Eukaryota; kingdom Viridiplantae; phylum Streptophyta; class Pinopsida; order Cupressales; family Cupressaceae; genus Cunninghamia; species Cunninghamia lanceolata. The sequence continues at coordinate 22,033,990 of BSBN01001281.1, forward strand.
ACCAAGATAATTTCTTTGAAGAATTCTCTCCCAGATCAAGCCTTTGTTTACCTTTAACAGAGGCACTGGCTTTGAATGCAGATTCAGTCTTGGCAGGGTCATCTCCAAACTCTGTCATTTCAAATGCAGCCAATTTCCTAGCCAATTGATCTCTTGTGACAGTTGTATGAGCTCTGAATTCTTCAATGGCAACAACCTTGATTTTGTAAGAAGCAGGGAGGGATCTGAGAATTTTACCGACAATCTCATTTTCATCCAAGACACCACCAGCATTTCTAATTGCACAAACTAGTTCATTCACTCTTGGCATAAAAGTAGTAATATTTTCATCTCTCATCTTCAGTTTTTCAAATTTCCCTTTTAGACTCTGTAACCTTGTACATTTAACATACTGGACTCCTTCATGCAAAAGTTCCAGTTTATTCCAAATCTCAAAGGCAGTTGGTAGGTCAATAACATTTGAGAGTTCTGAGTCAGATAATGCGCTTAAAAGAGTGTCTTTGGTCTGTAGATTATTTTCAGCATCTGTAATTTCATTTGGGGTTGTCGGACCACCCTATGGAGGTACATAAACTTTTGTAACCATGGACCAGTATGCAAATCCCATACACTACAAGTGACATTTCATGTGACCTTTCCAAAGAGCAAAGTTAGTTCCATCAAACTTCAGATTGTCCTTCTTGTAAGATGACATCCTAGATTTCCTCAAGCGGTTAAGCTCCTTTTAGAGGAACTTAGCTCTGATACCAATTGTTAGACTTAGGGCACACAACTAAGAAGGGGGGTGAATCAGTTGTGTAAAACTTTCTTTAATTTCCACACTTAAATCTTCTTGGTGATTAGCAGTATATTAAACATGAAACATAATGCATTCAAATCAAAAGCAGAAACACATCAACCCATAAGACACCAAGATTTTGACATGGAAAACTTAGTTAAGGTAAAAACCACAGGGTGATTAACCCAAGAATGTATTCTCTTTTAGAAGAATAGAAAGCTCAAAATGGTACATGCCAATTAGGGCTCACTGCCTACAAGAGACACACTATCTACAAAGAAATAAGTATTACATACATGAACTAGAGAATAATATCTTCACTATGCTTGAATCAGTTCCATTAAGCTCAATACACCTGCTCTGCCTTTCACTCTACTTTTTGCTACCACACTCTCATCTCCACAAGACACACTTTGAAATGACTTCGTAATCCCTTATTTATACATGACATCAACTTAGGAACAAACATCCAAGTCGGCAATCATCCACAAGAACATTTGCAAGTTGAGTAACTCATCCAAAAGCATTTAGTCAATTCTGGGCTCCAACTTTGATGCAGACCATCAATACAAACTAAACATGATCCAAGGACCTCCACAAGCTTGCCTGAATCACCAAGAACATTCGCACTTCCTCTACTTAATAAAATCCTTCTCTCCTTCATCTGGAACCTCAAGAACATAGTCTGCCATTATTGTCACAAGGGAATAGATGCTTGCGGACCTTTAAAACATGAACCAATAGAGTTGACACATCATGAGGACTTCCCAAACACTCCTTCAAATCTGTAGAACATGACAAAGCAATTCTAGATCTCACCGGACCTTTCTGTAGCACTCTGTCACCTCTAAACATCTACCGGAACTGGTTCTACTTGAGTGATTCACAGCTTCTTCATATCTTGATGCGGACCTCTAAAATCTCTACTGAAACATCTTAAGATTCATATCTTTGAACCCTTTAATCTGCATCCTCTGATCCTCAACCTATATTGGACTTTTACCTTGTTGTGATCACCGTTCTTCACTATTCCTGATTGAGACTAATTTTCTCAATATCCTCAGCACACATCTCATCCAATCCTTTTCATTAATGCAACATGAGTATTTTGACATCAATGACAACACTGGTTAAACCCATACTTGCAACAAGCCTTGCCTACATATGTGTAGAGCAGAGGCTTCGTAGTTTGGTCACAAGGACTTTAAACTAAGAGGTTGACTTAAATACAATAATTTATAAGGGAACTAGTTACACTAAGTTATATTTCATTGTGTAAAAGTGGCAACAATAACTAGTCTTAAAAAGGAAAATATAACTTGACTTAGGATAATCAAGTCAAATTCGCATGACATGAATAACATATGTGGATGAAGCCACTGTAGACTTAACTAATGAGCTTAGTATGAAGTTGGACATTGTTTGAAAACTTGATAATGTTAAAGCATTTTTAATGTTGAGCTATGTCACAATTATCTACAAATCAATTTGATATGTAGACATCGACATAGGTCAACTAAAAAAGCATTTGGGTAACCAAGTCTCCCCAATGCTACCACCTCATAGTAGAGCTTAGGTTTCTTCATGTTTGACTTTAGGTATTCAAATGGTTTGTTCATGTAGCCATGTTGTCTTGTGCTTGCATATAATGTGTTATGTATTAAAAGTGGGAAGATGGTAGATAGTGTTAAGATCTATCAAATCAACCCCTCCTTTCACACTAACATTCAAGGACAACAACTAAGCCAAGTCACTATAGATGAATGAGGACTTAGCTATAGGTTGATGTAGTTAGGAATGATATGGAAAGATAGATTAGATTGATAGATTTATCAAATCCTAATTCGAATAAGCCTCAAACCCTAATTATAATGCAATCAGGTATAGATGAACATAATGCTATAGAAAACTAGATAGGAAGACACTCATGAAGGATCAGAAACATACCAAAAGTTGGATTTCCTAAATTAAAGACTTTGTGAACTACAGGGTAGGTGCCCAAGTCTTATAGGGTAGTTTTTCCACAGATCTAGAACAACGATGTGTGTCAGATGGGGTAAATACTATCGGGAGGACTATGAGGTAGGCACCCTAGTCTAGTAGGGTAAAATATCAACAAACTTATGCAAGATCCTAAATCCTTATGCTTCGAACTTCTTCACTGCACCTATAACCTATAATCACAAAGAGAGGGGTTTGGGGGTTGTGGTGTTTAGGATATTACCTCAATCAAGCCCTGGAATGACATTCAAGTCTTTGAACACCATTGTTAGATAGAGTGCATGCCCAAGGAGGGCAGAGGCCAAATCCAATAATGAAATCAAATGATTGAAACACAAGTAGATGTCGCCTTAGAGGTGAAACCCTCACAAAGATGAAGATTCTTCAAATCATGAGGAGATGGATTGATGAAGCCAAGTCTGCAACAAACAAACATAATAACAACACAATTATGCTCTACAACACAACAAATGCCTTGAAATCCTTTAGCTTAATATCACAATTTTGAATTATCCATCTAGGTGTAAAATGAATTCATAAACTCACTTATATATGCATTCCCGCTAACTGTCGTAAATTAAATTAAAACCTTAGCCAATAGAGAGAAACCTTTTTAAAGGCCCTATGCTGACACATTTAAATTTGTATCCCAGAAAAATAAACTAGACTTGGGTGTAGGTGTCCAAGTCCCAAGGCCATATTTTGGTCTTCATTAAGGTTTACAAAGGGTCCCTAAGTCCCATTTGACATGGGTTTTAGGATAAATTTCTCTAGGATAAGTACTAAGCTTGTAAAGTGTAAACACAGGGACCCAGGAGGTAAACTAGGAGGTAAAAAGGCACAAGGATACTTTTACTCCATAACATTTAGCCCCTAATTTAATGTATTTATGATCTTATGATTCCATACATGCATTAATGTATAGTCAAAGTACATCAAACACATCAAGCATGCCAAGCACATAGATCTAAGGCATACCCAAAAGGTTAAAGGACTATTTCTAGCCCCCAATCTCAGGTAAGCACTATAAAACACATGGAAGACATGCAAGACACAATCAGGATAGTAAGAAGCATGCAAAACATAGAGAATACAGTGAAGCACCCAATACATGAAGAAGACATGAGAGAAGTCATGTTATACATGAAGAATACATTGATTTAATCAACTAAAACAAATCCTAAACTAGGGGCAGAGGGAGCTCATCGCTACACACCTTTAGACCACCAATAACATGCAAGAAAACCCAAAATGTAGAGGGAGCTCATTGCTACACACCTTTAGACCACAACAGGGGAAGACTTGCCAAACAAAAATCCATGTGTGGAGGGAGCTCATTGCTACATGCCTTTAAAGCACACTCAGGGGAAGACACATCAAACACATAAGGAAGACACATAGAATACACAAGTGTCACATACTATGCCATAGACACACTATATGTCTTATACATGACAAACACGAGCAATGGGAAGGAGCTTATTGTTAAGTCCCACCATCTAAAACACATTTAAGACACACCTGATGATTTAGCTATGCTACCACAACTACCAAAGACATACTTAAGGGAGGATGATTGAAGATCTAGCTCCACCTTCATAGAGGACTTTATGTAAAGTTATGTTCACTAGATCAAGAGATGCACCATCTCACCTTCTATAGAAGGGCTTTGTATAAAAAGATACACACTAGCTCAAGAGATACATAATCCCACCTTATGATGGGGACTTTTTGTTTTCTTTTTAAAAGGATGTGTACTAGCTCAAGAGACACACCATCCCATCTCATGATGAGGGCTTTCAAACACATTTTTTCAATGTAAAAGATAATAAGACAAATACCATTATATATGCCCCCACCTTAAGGTGGTTGATACCACTTACTGATATCAAGCACATTGGGGTAGAGTTAAAACACACAAGGGAACAAGAGCTTTCACAAAGCCTATGCCCCCAGAGGTGACATGTTCCATAATCATTGAATGTTCCCACAAACACATTGCTATTATTTTTTAAGATAATCAACAAGAGATAAGGTTATAAAATCTTACTCTAAGATAATAACAACATCAAATCATGAAAGCTATGCATAAATAATATATTAAATCACATAAATGATCAAGGCTACACTTGTAGGTTCAGAACTAAGTATATCCATTGGTCTTATACTACAAATATCTCAGAATCGAGTGTAACAACAAGGTGAGATACAAAACCATCCAAAGTGGGTAGAAGCACATTGAGTGTATTGCAAGATTCTGTTACAAGAAAAGTCATAATATGATACATCACACAGAGTGATTCTACTAGCCAAGCATTAGATATTTATATCAACCCCATCTTCATATATAGACTAGGTCCATTTTTACTTTCTTGCTAAAGGGACACACAATCCTTACCAATATTTGTTTGTTTTCATCATCTGCTGACTAGGTAGGATCACCGAAGAATTGGAAACAATAAAAATGAGAGAGGAGAACTAAGTTCCTTAGGAACACCATGTATGAGGATGCCCCAAGACATCTTCTACAATGTTATGCCCCCAAGACACAACACAATAATAAAATAGAGGAGAGAACAATAGAAGAAAGTAGAGACAAATAGAAGAATGCTCACAACAGAGGTGGTCTCCTAGTATCTTTGACCTTAAAAGAGTATCAAGGTTCATCCTAGGACACCTAAACAACACATAACACATCACAGGGGAACCCAAAATGATAGACTATTATAGCATATATATTGTTTTATAGGAAAAGAGGGACAACAGGGTTGAATAGATAGATCCTCCTTTCACTACAAACATTCAAAGACATTCAACCAAGTTGAATCATAAATTTTACAAGAGGATTCACCTACAGGTTGGTGGTCACTTGCAACAATGTGGAAATTAAGAAATTGTCAACTAATGTATTAATTTAATGCTCAAGTATGCTAAAAACCCTAATTATGCAAAACAATAGGTAAACTAATAAATTACGACAAATGCTCACAAACTAAGATAGTAGATAGAGATTAGTTACTAACCATTTTTTGAAGTTTGTGATGTGGAAAATTTAGGGACAATGCCCTAGGCACCCAAGTCCAAGGTATAGTTTTCTTCAAAAAATTCAAGACTCCTTCTGACATTGATAATCATTGTTCCATCTGTTTATGTCATGGAAGATGTGGAGGACATTGCCCTAAGCACCCTAGTCTAAGGTAGACTATTCTTTGGGATGTCGGGGCTTCTTTAGATGTAGAGTGTCACTTTCACAAAGATTCATGTGTATGCAACCTTGGAGGACAATGTTCGTCATGATGTTAGTCACAAACAAACATAGAATAAAAGTACACATTAACCTTTATTCATCTTGAAAGATACGATGAATTCAGAGAATTCATGATCCCAAGTCTCCGGTGATTTGGTCTTAATCATCTGATGTTACTCAGAGGTTGATGTGCATTGCTATTTCCTTTTTGGGGCCTTACATTGAGTTCATCATCATGATACTATTTTCTGCAAAGATTCTTCACAGAGAAGTCATTTTATACAGTTGTTTGATCAAATAATGTAGTTATACTCAAATATTTGCATGACATTTATCAAGTATACATGCTCTAGCTTCAAATATGCTAAATATTTTCAATTATCTATGAGATGTCCACATATTTGCAATATTTGCTTAAGATTATTAGTTATTTGCAATTATGATAGTGAAATGCTCTAAAATTTAAATGAAATTGAAAGAAATGCTTCAAATGAATGTTGAACCTTTAGCTTTTGAACCACATGTACATTAGATATAGTCATGAAGAGAAGAAAACCAAACCATATGTTCACCAGGACATTCCACAGCTAGATACAGTAGATGCTAACTTCAAAGGAATTGTATGAAAACAACATATGCAAGTAGACATGCACTCCAAGGGATGTAGCAAATCACCACATATATCTAGAATTCACATACTGATTACTCAGGATTTACTATGAATTGTAATCAAAATAGTCTTCTCATTCATTAGGTATGCAAAGATATAAATGTATACAAAAAGCTTTGAAATGAGCCCTGAATATTTCAGCAGATGGATTTCAATTAAGTTTCAAATGTTTGAAATGAGGCATTCTAGCACCTTTTATAGAACAAGGTGAGGAATCCATTACAAAAAGATCAATGATCTTGATTTGTCTATGAATATCTATGGTCAGGATTTCCTTGACTAAGTCAACTTTTATCAAAATGGCACAAGTTGCCAGCTGGCAACTATCTGGAATACTTATTTTTACTAAGTATCATATGCTGATATTTACTTTATGATGCATCATCATCTACTTTATCTGAATCATGCACTCCATCATCAGGTGCATCACTTCCTGAACCTTCATCATCCTGATGATGATGACCCTGTATATGAGGCTACATGCTAATCTAGACCTGTTCATACAACTGCACAATTTTAACTATTTCTCCACCATCCTGGGTCTTTGCTTCAATGATGGTGTGTTTATGTGCCTAGTATTTATTTCTAATGCTATCCAGCTTATTTTTCCTGTTCTACAGTGTCTCATTATAATGTTCCATTTTCATCCTGGTCCTCACCAGTTTATCCATGATTTCTTTTGTTAGTTGGCCTAATGGATCATCTGCAACAAATTGGAAGTTATTGTGTAGAGATTGGATTACAAACTCTTCATCTTAATTTTCTATCTTCCCTTCCACTTTTCCTTCCAATGTTTCCAAAATTTTTGCCTCAAAAGACATCATATCATGCAGTTTTATGTTGATCTCTCTCAGCTTATTGTTACATCTTTTGAGCACATCACATTCAAATTGAATGTCCTTATACCATATATCAACCAATAATGTAGTGTTATTATTTAGTACCTGCTTGTTGATAAGCAGTTGAGGATTTATCCTCCTTATTTCTCCCAAGATATCCAGTATCTTCTCCAATTGGAAGGATCTTTTACCTGTCTGCATTTGCAACTTATCTACTTTTTTCTTGGAGTCACTAAGAGTACTCCACCTCTTCAAAGAGACTTTTACCACTTCTTCTGTAGTATCAAATGTGGCACACATCTAGTTTCTCAATATGGATGACTCATGTTTCATGAGATCCAACTTATACACCTCATCTTGGGAAATAGCAGTCAATGGGACTGTATGCTCAGTGGAACTATCCTCAGGATTAGTTAACCTACCTATATATGCATGCAACTGAGCAATGTGCTCTTTGTGTTGCTTATTTTCTCTTTTTCCTTCTTAACCTTTTGAATGAAAGAATCAATGATGTCTTTATCTTCCTGACCCTCCTGGTCTTCATTTGCAAACCCCAAGTCAACTGTATTAGTCTGGAATTCTTCCAAAGTAATTTTACCTTTTTCCTTTTCTACAGTGTGGATTGCAATTTGTGCAGTCCTCCTTCCAGTTGTGGGATCTCTTTTAATGGTTGAAGTCATTCTGGCCTTCCTCTTTGGTTTTATTATATTTTCAGAAAATAAGGTAGATACATCGAATTCTTGAATTTCAAAATCTACTTCTGTGTTTACTTCTTTTTCTAACCATGGAAGTACCTGATCATGTTTCTCTGCACCATCATGATGTTCACCTTGATCTCCTGTATCTATCAGCATATGTGATGGAGAAGGTGATTTTCTTGTTTCTTCTTCATGATGCTCACCCTGAGGTTGATCTTGTGGTACATCCTCCTGCCGAGGAACTTCTTTTTCTGGAGGAGCAGCATCCTGAGGTGGAGGATCTTGTGATGCATCTATATGATGATCATGATGATCATGATCTTTCTCCTTTATTACCTCATCCACTTTTGACTTTTCCTCCTGTTGAGGCACATTTATAGCAATGGATATTGTGGAATCCTCCTTAGGTGCTGGTGTTTGTTCTGAAACCATAATTTGTTCTACACCTGCACCACTTACTTCTTGAACTTTAGAAGTAGGATCTTCTAAAACATCCTTCTCATCAGCCTTCTTTTCTTGAACTTCTACTATAATAGGCTTCGCTAATGTATCCTGTTGGCTTTGTTAACTTATTTCTGAAGCATGGCCCTCTGGTTCTGCCATCTTCACTTCTTCTATATGTTGCCCTTTATCAGGTGTACCTGCTGGATGTTCAAGACTTACATCCTATTTACCTATCAAATCTACCACTACAGGACTTCTCACCTATGCAATTGGTGTATCCAGCCCTATTTCTTGGGCTATCTTCTTTGGGCTCTTTTCTTTTTCAATTTCCACTTGCTTTATTTCCTCCATAATTGTTTGGATTGATGGAGTCTTATGAGGAGTCATGTGCGTACCTGCAGCAAGGGTTTACATCTGTTGTGAAGCTACTTCTTTCACAACCTCATCATCAGATAAATTAATTATCTCCTCTAATGAGATATGACCTCCTTCAAATGCCTTGGAGGTTTCTTTCATCTGCTCTTCTGCAAGTTCAGTTTTGAACTTCACAATGGTAGGAAGTGGAACATTGTGCTAAAGTTCCTTATGCACAACTTCGCTACCTACCCCTTTCAACAGTGTAGGGGATTGCTTTATTTCACCCCTCATGGAGGTTCTTGGTTTCTTAGGTGGGGTAGCTACCACCACTTGTGGGGCTTTCCTCTTCCTTTTGAACAACAAGGGGGCCTCCTCTTCTTCAAGCTCTTCCTCCATAAGGATATCCTCTTCTGTTGGTTTTTGTGAGGATTGACCCTCTTCTTGGGTCTCAGTAAGTTTTACCTCTACTGTCTTATCTTTCTTGGACATTTGTTTACTTGCCTGTGGAGGTGATGCTGATCCTAATCCTGATCCTGATGTTGTTGCCTCTTCAGCTGTAAACACTGCCCTTTCAATAATCACCCCCTTAGGTTCACTATCAATTTTCTTACCTCTAGGGGGTCTTTTGCTTTGTTGTTGTTGTGGAGGCAACCTGTCTCCTTTAGATTTTCTCTTTCATTCATAAAATCATCATATTCTTCATCAGGAATATCCTGTCCTTTCTTCTTGTTGTCCATAGTAATGGCAACATCTTTCTTCTTCAATGCCTCAATTTGTTCATCAACCCAAGCTTGGGTTAGGTGTAAGGTCCTGGCAATGAAAGGATCCAAAGATATATCTTCTTGTATAGTTAGGTCAGGTGCAGATATTGTATCATTATATATTTTATTTTCTTCATATTCATCTACCATTATCCTGCCATCATCCTATTTCAACTGTTGAGGAATGGGGATACAGTCAAAGGTTTTGATTTGATTCAATGTTAACCTTTGATATTTTCTTCTTCTGGCTTCTGCTTCATCCTTACAATCTGCCTAGAAGTCTTCTAGGTGCCTCTTGTGAATAGGCTTCCCTGTTATCTTCAGTGTCCTCCCATAAGGATCATATGGTCTTATCAGTGGAAATGGCTGCAACTACATTTTATTCAAACTGACCATCACCTTCTTGATATTTTTTGAATCTGGGCACATATACCAGCCAATGGTGACTGGAAATAGAATTGGTGGGATTTTCTAAGCATCCTTGTATGTTTTCAGCATTGTGGAGCTCTGCCTTACGAATTCCATCAGTATCACTGCATCAGTGTGGTATCTTGGTAGCATGAGGGGATGTCCTTCAAAACCCTCAATTCTCATATAAGAAAATGTAGCAAATTGAATGTACTAGGCTCCATGCCTGTAAATTATCTCTTGAGCTTCCATGCTCAATCTTTTTGTCCTGTCCTCCTCCATGGTTCTCACTAGATGCATAGAGAATGCATCATTTACCAGTTTATAATCTTGGAGGTAATTAGCTCTCTATAATTAGGGATGATGATCCCAGATATGGGCATCATTGGTAGTTCCACCAATCTTACCAACTATTGTCAATGCATCAAATGTGCCTTTGTAAGCACAGGAGTAGAAAATATATGATGCCATGTAAAAGGAACAATTTGAATCTCCCAAGTTCATTAGCTACTCATGTAGAGCATCACTTATCAACTGGCCCCATAGTGGTTTGATGTATGCATACATGCACATCATGATTACACCATACATCCAGTCCTTAAAACTACCAGCATTAGGCTAGCCTATGACCCTGCTGAGCAATGCAATCATGTACTGATACTCGTCATCAAAATCATACTTAAACAAATGCACAGGAAGTTTGGCAGCTGCAGGATATGTGCTATTCTTGGCCCTCCACTGATACATGTTCTTCCTGGTCTGCTTCTTATTATTTTCATACTCAACTTCTGATTTCTTCAGGTCCACACTGTTAACCTTTCTGCCCAATGGCAATCCAAATGTCTTGGAAAGACCCTTGATAGATAGGTCTGCATATATTCTTCCATGCTTCATCACCTGTCTAGTTTTTGGATTGTATTTCCAGGCACATTCAATCACCAACTCTGGAGACTCCATGGAGGACAAAAAACTAGCTGCATTCCACATTCTGGATACAAACACTGCATCCAACAGGGTGCTTCTGTTCTTTTCATCGTTCATCTTGGTGGACCAGGCTTCCAAATCAGTATTCCCCTGATGTGTATCTGTTATGGCACCATACTTAAACATGATTCCTCTAGGAGATGAGAACATGGGCTTGCTAAACTCAGCCTCACACTTAGCTAACCTCTTGTCATCCATGGATATCTGCAATTAACACAACTTGTCTTACAATGGATACTCAGATGCATACAGATAACATTTATCTCTATTTACATCATGCATACTGTATTTATTCAGCACTTTCTTATCATGGGGTGCTTAAACTGAAACCTGTAGCATCATACCTGACTATGCAGAAGCAACAAGATGAGGGTTTCAATTACTTACCTGGTTATGTAGATCCTATTGTACCCATGGATTTCTAGAAATGCTCTTAATTCTGTTGATTATCACATGCTTCTTCTTGCCTGTAAGCTTTGTTCATTTAGGTGTCATCCGTACGAGGGTATGAAACTGGTGCTCTGTAAAAATGATTTTTTCGTAAGGTAAGTTTGAAATGATAATGAATTTACCTTTTAACCTTGCAATTAGGGTAAAATTAGGGCAAACCCTGACACATTTGATTTTATTCATTGAATTTTCGCATGGAAACTTAGGATTTTGCCAGGTGTTTCATCGGGTGTTGTGGTTAGCGGGAACTACCTACCATCTCTGCAAGCATTAAATGTTAATGGCGGCAACAGGAGTGGGGTGACATCCATATGACAGGATATACTAAAATATGATAGTATTCAGATATTGGGTGATATTCTCAAATATCACCCTGAGTGCAATGTGATCATCCTCCTCAAGAGGAATAAATATCATCGACAAGATCGGGTGATGAACGCACCCTTTGGTCATGTTTAATACGTCAAGAGGATATTTCTATATATCAGGTGATGTTACAAAAATGATGATGACTAGATAAACTATACGTCTCTCTCTCAGAATATCAGGATGACGTCATCTAGATATTCACTCATTGTATCGCTAAGGCATCATGACGCCATCGTCATGTTATACGAGAAGGATCATGCTTAGGAAATATGCCCCCGAGAGGTAAAAATGATGATTACGTCATCGTCATGTTTATTTCTTTGTTTATCAGACTTGAATGACATCATTAGGATATTGGCTTAGGGGGATATTTCACGGTAGGAGGATATTAAGAAATATCGGGTTACGTTGAGAAATATGATCCTCGCAAAATGCATAAGGCTGTTGACGGGTAAAGATTACTATCACCTAAAATTGACGTCCGAACATTTCGAATGCATGATTTATCGAGTGATAAATTAGATCAGGGTGACCTTCTAAAATATGACTGACATTAAGAAATATGATCCTCCCCCTGTAAATATCAGGTTTGACTAAAGCTTTGACCGTTCATAACTTTCACACCTTAACGAATATCACGGTGATACAAAAGGCAAACCTGCATGAAATTTGATGCTCTTTCTAAATATGAGGTTATTGGAATGAAATATGAATCTTGATAAACTAACCTCATGATGATGACTTACCCAGCCTTCCAATACATGATGATCTACATGACTTACTTTTACCAAACCGCCAGAAAGCACAAAACAAGCCAAACAAAAGTTGGGTCCTTGTTTTGCCAAGTCAAAATGGGGCGTGTTGTGTAGCCACACAACATACATTGCCCTCGGTGCCCTTATCTTGAAAGTGCTACAAACTATTTCTTTCTATCAGATCTAGAATCCTTATCTTTTGTAATCTTCCTCTACAACTCCACTCCACAAAATCCATCCTATAACCTACAATCACAAGGAGTTTGGTTAGGGGTTGTGGTGTTTAGGAGCTTGCTCAGTCAAGCCCCATAAGGACATTCAATTCTTCCAAATATTGTTATTAGATAGAGTGTGTATCATTGTGGGATAGAGGCAAAAACAAATTGATAAATGATTCAAACACAAATAGATATTACCTCAAAGGTGTAGCTCTCACATAGATGAAGATCCCTCAACACGTGAGAAGATGAAGCTAAATCTGCAATCACAAACACAATAACAATGCTCTACTCTACAACAATGAATATCTTGAATGTTCTAAAATCATAAGTGCACCAAAAGTTCATAATCATCTTCTAGTTTACAAATGAAACCCTAAACATGCTTATATATGAAACTAAACACATTCCCGCTTTAAATTTCATAATTTAAACTTAAGGTGTCAGCAAGGGACGTAACTAATGGTCACATAATAGACATTTGAATTTGGGACCTACCTAAAATAGGGAAGGACAAGGGCATGAGAATCCATGTCGTAGGTCCCCTTTTTAGTCCAAGTTTAAAGAACACAATGTCCCTCAATCCCCATGTGACATGGGTTTCATGTCATTTTCTTCTGGTTGTTAAAATGAACATCCACGATGCAAAACAAGGGACCTGGGAGCTAAACTTAGGAGATAAAAGGCCTAGGGGGACATTTTATGACATAACATATATCTAAGAGGAGTTCATACTTCTGAGCATCTTAGAAAGGTGTTCTATCAAGTGTGGTAAAAACTATGAGTATTTCATACTAGATTGATGCTTATTTCCAGAACAGTCATGCGGTGCTTATTTCTCAAGACCTGTATGTTTAAAATCTTTTGATGCTTATGAGGAGGGGAATCATTGCTATTTGCCACTGATGAAAAGTCACCTTGTTCTTTTCTGATCCTTTGCTTTCTTGTTCTAATTTTTTTTATGAATGTGTCTTTCGTGATGAAATGGGATACTTTCCATCATGACAAATTTTTCTTGCTTAATGTTATCTTGTCAAGGTTGCTCAATTTGTCTATCTAGTGCTTTCTGGTTGTCTCCTGAGCCTTGGAGGGATAATGGTGGAGGAACCTCATAATAGATACCTTCCCACATGGATGAGTTGAATTTTAAATATTTTCCTTATCCACTTCTATCATACCAATTATTTCATCATAGTCAAGGTAGTCATCTTCCTACTTTATTGTAATTTATTCTACCATATTGTTGTCATTATGCTTAGGAAAAGGAGTAGTGAATTTTTGTAAAATTTGATTCAGAGGGGAAACCAACTTATTTCCATTGTCATTCACACCAGTTATCTATATTATATTAGAATCAATTAGGTCTTGAATTTCATGTTTAAGATGCATACATCATTTGATGTCGTGTCATGTTGAGCAATGATATTGACAAAAGACATTAGAATCAAATGAGGGTCCTTGTATCCTGTTGCTATCGAATAGTTTAATAGAAGGAAGATTCAAAAGATTGTTGCTTACTACTTAATTCATAATTGATTGAAGAGAATTAGATAATGAAGTAAACTATCTATGTTGTTGCCTGAATTGAAATAGTGCCCATTTAGGATTACCGATAGTGGAACCTTGTGATTGAAAATTATTTGAATGTTATCCATTGACCTTGATGAAATTCTTATTATTCCTCTTAAAGTTGTTTTGATATGTTTTAGTTGTGGATTGACCAACTTGAGCTGATGAGGTTTGATTCTCATACTGACTAGATGAAAGTTGGCGATCGTGAAAAGTTGTGCATAGATGTTGAAAAGAGCTATACTTCATCAAATAGATTTTACCATAGATGCTAGGTTGTAAATTCATAATAAATATCTTCTGAACATCCTCATTTGTAATCAGATATTGTATCTGTGTGAAAAGAGGTTGATATCGATTGATAAACTCGGTTAACTTTTCTTTTTGACCTTGTTTACAATTAACTAAATCAATCGATGAGACCGAAGGTCCAATATTTGCTTGGAAATGTTGTAAGAAATAATCAACAAGCTATGAAAAAGAATGTATTGAATTCAGAGGTAAGGAGAAAAACCTTTCCAAAGTGGTATTTTTGAGATATCGAAGGAAGATTTTTTCTAGAAAGTCCTCTTCAAAGAACAAATCACTACACATAGACATGAATGTTGCAACATGAGTATTAGGATCACCTTTACCACTGTATTTTTCAAAGCGAGGAGTCTCAAACTTATTAGGCATTTGAGCTCTTAGGATTGAAAAGGATAAAGGAATACGAGCATGGTATGTTGGTATATTAGGTTGAGAAGAAGAATTAGTCAAATTTGTCACTTTCTACTATAAGGAAGTCATGCTTTGCAAGAGTTGCATTAAAAAGGTGTCATTAGGTGGTGCGGTTTGTGGGTTAGAAGAATTAGAAGTTGTAGTCATGAAATTAGAGGTGATTGGTTGTGAGTGGTAATGAAAGGTGGTTGAGAATGGTCATTCATATAGGAAGACACCTTAGGTACTAGGTTTTGACAATTAAATCTCATAGCCTTTTAACTCTATGAATTAATACCATTAGATACTCCCATGCTAGTGGTAGTATTACTAAAAGCTTGTGCATTAGTACTGAGGATTGATGATGTGAAAGTGGACATTCTGGTAGTCAGTATAGGTACTGATACCTATGTATGACTTGGTGATGACACATTGGTAATAGTATTCACACAGTCAACCACTGACATAATGTTGTTACCCACTATATGGGCTATCCCATGGAGTGTGTTAACACTATCTTGTCCTTCTTTTAATAACTCTTTTAGACTATGAACATCAGGTACAACTTCTTAAAAAGATAAAGATATAGAACTAAACAAAGAATGTGTTTTCTATAACTTTGAAAGCATTCTACAACTTTCAAACTTGAACTTGGTTTGAACCTATTTAGGTCATGGACTCTATTAGCCTAGGGGGGCGCCTATCCCCCCATTGGACCCTTTCATGGAACCTATTGTAGTAAGTACTATCTTGAGAAGTACTTTAGGGCACGAGATTACAGCATCAGATTTAGGTCCTAACACATCAAAAAATTCCCTACTCAAGGAAGATTAATGAAATAGAGAAGAATATGTTGTCCCTGTGTTGTTAGAGTCAGAGAAAGGAATGAATCTTCAAATTTTAGACCTCAAGATGGAAATGACAGTCTCATCCATGGAGATATCTCTGGTTGGTATGTTCTATCACCTAAGACCAAATATAGACATGGTTATGCAATGGGTTTCTTCAAAATGCCAGCTTGAGAGAAGTGGTGTGACCAGTACTATTTCTGGAAGCCTATTTTTGTTCAAGTTTACTACCAAGGAGGACCTTATAGTGATTTTGGCTAGATGCCCTTGGTTGTATGATAAACACAATTTGTGTTTAGGGCATTGGAAACCAGGTTTCAATGTGACCATGGAACTAAGAAAGTCAACCCTATTAGAAACAAGGCAGATAACTAAGAGGGGGGTGAATCAGTTATCTTAAATATCTTAACTTTCTTTTCTTCTTTGATATTAATGTAGCATCAAAACTTAAGAGCATACATAATCATGAGAGAAAAAATAAAATCTACACACATAACACAAGGATTTTTACATGGAAAACCCTATTAAGGGAAAAACCATGGGATGACTAACCCAAGATTATATTCTCTGTTAAAATAATAAGAAGTACAAAAATGGCACTTGCTAATTAGGGCTCACTACTCGAGCACACTGCTCACAAGATGCACACTACCTACAAGAGACTCATTGTCTATAAGGTATATAGAAAGTAACTAGGTGTTTGAACTGATGAGAGGCATCCACATATGCTGAGGTTCAGTTTTGGTTAGGCTTAGTATACTAATCTAATGCACTTCATTCTTCCTTTGCTCTAATGTTATTGTTCTATCACATACCAGACTTATATTGCTACTTCCACATTTCTCTTTGCCTTTCCTCACACTTTTCCACACTCACAACAACACTTCATACCGAAATCCATTTGGTATATATATCCACATCAAGGATTTCAACATCTTCCCAGTCGGCAACTGAAATACTAAAGTTATTTCTAGGACATTGATCTGTCAACTGAATCCATGCTTAATGTGTGATGTGTATCAAGAACATAGTCATAGAAGTCATCATTCATGTTGGACAACCATGTATGATCTCTTAAATAGCTTGACCACCATCAACTTCTCATCCAGATTAAAGTCTAATGCTCTGTCGGTCAGTTCTTCCTCAGTCTACTCTACCTGTCAGGAACCTAACACTTAGATGCTCATATCTTTTCATTCTTTCATCACCAAAGGTTCAATCTCTAGAATGTAGTAGTCATGGTACTCCTCTTGACTTCTCCAAGTCTGTACTTTGCTGAGATACATCTTCTGAGAGATTTGGACCTAATTATTAAACCTTGCTGCATGCTCTGTTCTTGTTCACCGGACCAAAACACTCTTCAATCTAACTTCTGGTATAGACATACTATGTGTTGTGGATGTGTGGGATAATTTTTTTTGCCATCAATGAAAAAACTCATGAATCCACACAGTGTATCTTGCCAACAATCTCCCCCTTGGCATTGATGGCAACACTTAGTGAAAAATGACTAAGTGTCGTAGCAAACTCCCCCTTGGCTGATGCTCTATCTTATGTACACTTTTACTGGAGCTCCCCTGTAGTTGGATTCCACATTTTTCACTACTCCTCACTCCCCCTTTGACATCAATGGCAAAAGGTGGAATCCACACACCAAATTTTTTAAAAATCAACCTATACATAGCTGCATAAGTATATATACATGTTATACTTACATATACTTAAGTACATCCTCAAAGGTGGTCTTCAACTGTACAACTTCTGTCGCCCAACTCTGCTTCATCCTATCCAAAATTGAAATGTTGCCACTTAACAAAAATGCAAAAGCTTCTTCCCTTCTTAAGTCTACCGGATCACTGGTCTAAGTTGTAGTCTAAGCATCAATTAGGGCCTCATGCATTGCCTCTAACTTAGGGATAATTATCCCTCTTAGTTCACTCATTCTACTTATTCTATTCTTCTTCTCCTTTTCAAGCCTCTTGATTTCATTTATAGTGGCAATAGTCTAACACTCTTGATTCATTATGGAAGAGGTGAGAGGATCAAAATTTTGAGATAAACATGATAGTTTGCTCTCTTGTTCTTCCACCTTCTTGGCAATGTCTGCTATCACTATGGACCAAGATAGACAAAATTTGTATAAATCTTTGCCATCTTTAATAGCATTTTCTAAGCTCTTTATCCCAATATCCAGGGTCCTCCTATCATTAGTTATGAGTCCCTACACCTCAGTGAATCTCTTACCCAAAAATTCTTTTCAGACTTTCTCTTCTGTCAATTTCTCCAAAGAATCAAAATGGGTACTAATAGAGTTAATCAGAGATTTCAAGTTACTAGATGAAGAGGCTAAAAGATCCTTTTGGAAGGATGGCATGATCTTCTCTAGCACACCAGATGCAATCTCTATCAGCTCACAGTCTTTCATGTGAGACTTCAGAAGCTTTTCTTTTGTTTTAGCTTGAGAAAATGATGCTACCTTCATTGTCTGGACCGGAGAGAGGAAGTGAAAATTGAGTGGTCCTTGAAATAGTTCCGGTTCATCTATTTCCATCATCTCTTTGGTCAAGAAGTTTCTCACTGCTTCTTCCCTTTTGCAACTTCAGAACTGTCATTAGAGATCTTCTTTGTTTGTTCTTCTTCTTGTCCCTTTTCCTCCTCTACTTGACTCAATTTCTCCTCTTTTCTTCCTTCTCCTTTAGTTCTAGAGTTAGCAGGGGGATCCAGAATAGAGATATTACTACCATCAATGACAACACTCATGAAGCCACACAGTGTCTCTTGCCAACAATCTCCCCCTTTGGCATTGATGGCAACACTTAGTGAAAAAAAACTAAGTGTCATAGCACACTCCCTCTTGGTTGATGCTCTATTCTTATGTACACTTTTCTGGAGCTCCCCCTTAGCTAGATTACACATTTTTCACTCCTCCTCACTCCCCCTTTGACATCAATGGAAAAGGGTGGAATCCGTACACCAAAATTTGTAAAATTTAACCTATACATAGCTGCATAAGTCTATATACAAGTTATACTTACATATACTTAAGTATATCCACAAAAGTGGTTTCCAACTAGACAAATTTTGTTGTCCAACTCTACTTCATCCTATCCAAAATTGAGATGTGACCACTTAATAGAAATGCAAAAGCTTCTACCCTCTTTAAGTCTATCAGATCACTAGTCCAGGATGTGGTCTAGGCATTAGTTAGGGTCTCATGCATTGCCTCTAACTTGGGGATAATTATCCCTCTTAGTTCACTTAGCGTACTTATTCTATTTTTCTTCTCTTTTTCAAGCCTCTTTATTTCATTTATAGTGGTAATAGTCTAACACTCTTTATTCATTATGGAAGAGGTGATAGGATCAAAATTTTGAGATAAATATAATAGTTTGCTGTCTTGTTCTTCCACCTTCTAGGCAATCTCTGTTGTCACTGTGGACCAAGATAGACAAAATATGTATAAGTCTCTGCCATCATTAAGAGCATTTTCTAAGCTCTTTATCCCAATATCCAAATTTCTCTTATCATTTTTTATAGGTCCCTACACCTCAGAGAATCTCTTTCCCAAAAATTCTTTCCAGACCTTTTCTAAGGAATCAAACTAAGTATTGACAGAGTTTATCAATGATTTAAGATTATCAGATGGAGAGGCTAAAGGATCCTTTTGAAAGGATGGCATTGTCTTCTCCAACTTTCCAAAAGTAATCTCTATTAGCTCACAATCTTCCATGTGAGACTTCATAAGTTTTTATTTTGCCTTTGCTTGGGCAAAGGATGCTATCTTCATTGTCTAAACCGGGGAGAGGGAATCACAATTGAATGGTACTTGGAACAGTTTCAGTTCATCAATCTCCATTATTTCCTTGGTTAGGAAATTCTTCACTACTTCTACAGTGTCTTTTGCTAGAGACTTCTTTCCTCTTGCAAACTCAGAGCTATCATCAGAGATCTTCTCCGTTTGTTCTTCTTCTCTTACCTTGTTTCCTTCTTCTTAACTTGCTTTCTCCTCTTGTCTTTCTTCTCCTTCAGTTCTGGAGTCTGTTGGGGGATCCAGAAGAGAGATATTTACTTCTTCTTAGACTTCTTCTTCTAGACCAGAGGAATCCAGATTCTTAGTCTTCTCCTCACCTAACTCCTTTGACTCTTCTACAAATTTCTCAGTAGGATCTTCCTTTGATACACTTAATCTTTCAACATCCATGGTAGAAGGTTCATCACTTATGTCCTCTATAGTAGGAAGATTGAATCTTTTATATACATTCCAGAGGATGTCTTCACTCTCTTTTGTCACCTAATCAATCTCTCTGAGTATAAGCTTGTTCATTCTGGCTTTGCTTCGGAAATCATCCTTACAATCCTCGAAGATCATATTCATTTGTTTAGGAGTGATGGAAGGATAGAGCTGAATAGCTATCTATTCCCAAATCTCCATATCCTTTTCCTTAGCATTGTCTCTTCTGAGTTCAAGTATTTTCTCTAAACTCTTGGGGATTAGATAGATGATTTCAATGAATGCTTTATTATAGATATTCAAGTACTTGACTGTGGCTTCCTCCAATAATCATTTGTCAGTGTCTTGTACTCATCATAAAATTTAGTTATGGGCTACCTATTCCCATCTATAGTGACTGCTTTGATGACATCATCAACAGAAAGAGTAGGCCTTTCAACAACTTTTTCTACTTCTTCTTTGTTCTTGCTGATAGAGAATTCCACATATGTTTTCTTTTTCTTCTTCATTTTCTTAATTTCATCATCAGTCTCTGTCTCTTCATCATCCTTTTGACTTAGGTATGATCTTGTGTCCTTTGTCTTTATTCTCTTTTCTCATTTTCTAGATGTCTTTGCTTCTAGTTTTGAGGCTTTTGAGCTCTTAAAAATGGCAAATGAAGAGCTCTTTGAGGATCTAGTCCAGGAGGGGGCTTGCACCAGAACACATTCTTTTTCTACTTCTTGTCTTTCTTTCTTTGCTCTTTCTACCTTTTTTGAGATGCATATCTTTTGGCAAATTCCTCTACTTCCCTTCTCACTTTTCTCTTCATCTTTGGTTGTCTTTGTTCAACATAAATTTTCACATTTAATTCTTGAAAGGTTCCAAACCTTTCTGCCTCAGGGTCCTTAGACTAACTTAGTAGGTGTTAGACATGCAGTTCAAGAATTTTTTCATCCACCTCATAGCCCATTGGCATGATCTAGACTGTCCTGGGCTCCACTATCTCCATTAGGCATTGATCAGTGTCTACCATGAAACACACTGTGTCTTTGTATTTTTCAACTAATGTTTTTGGAATTCCTTCTATAGCCTACATCATACCTTGGAAATTCTTAAAATATCCCCAGAGAGATATACTTTGAGCCTTGGCATCACCAAGCCCATACATATGATCTCTGATTTGTATGGCAATCGATCTATCATTTTGCCATACCCAACCACTGGATCTGGGTAGGTCATTCATATAGTAAAAGAATAGACATAGTATCAAGCCACCGTACTTTAAAGAATTCTTCTCATCCTTCTTTATTTTTTGCAAATTCTCTAACAGTTGGTTCAGGAGAAGCTCACAAAGATCATAATCAGCATTTTCCCTCAGCATTTGATAAGCAGTGTATATTGCTATTCCAGATATAGAATTCTCCCTACTGGAGTGATATATTTTGTAGCTAATAATCATAGAAGAAAATTTGATATCTAGATCTATGATATCCTCTATTGTCATTGCTCTTTTGTCAAATTTTGATCTGGTAGACTCACATATAGTTTGGTTTTTGACTGATTTGAGAGCAGGCAACCCACCAGATGAGTGCAATCCAGTTACCGCCCTAATGGCATCTTTTGTGATCTTAAATGGCCTTATTAACCACATGAAGTTGTCATGCATTCTGCTTAGAACATACTAGACCCATTCATCTTCTGTAAAATAAGGGAAATGGATGCAATGTCCAAAATGCTTATCCCAGATGACCTTGTATTGGGGTTTAAGTTCAAATGATTCATCTCTTAATTCCTTGTGATAGATATCCATCAGCTTGGATTCCCCAAATTCCTCAATGTTGGCATGAATGTATACCCTAACATTTTCTACGTGCAAAACCCCATGCGGAATGCTAGAGAATGTGCCTAGGGGATCAACTTATAGGGATTTGTAAGGATGTTTCATGAACTTAGGGCTTGACCTATTAGTGATTTTAACAACATTTGGAGTAGCTATCTTTCAAAAGATTCAGAGAGAGATATTCAAGAGCTGAAATACCTTTTTACTCTTCTAGGGTTCACGATAGGAGCCGAAAAGATCGCTAGTTGAATCGAATTCTACGGTTGATCCTTGAGAGGGTTGAAGCAATCTTGTTGTAGAGCTCCTTTCTTCTTCTCAAATGCAAATGTGCAAATGATGAATAAAGGATCCCTTTTATTTCTATGTAAATCTGAATTCCATTTTGCAATAAATGCACAACTTAAGTCATTATGGTTGCCTTGTTCTCCTTGTTCTAAGAGAGATCTTTCTAGATCACTGAAATGCACTTAGAATGATAACTTACAATGCATCTCCCTTTCTCCAATCATTCCATCTAACCACAAATCTAATTATTTCAATTTTGAATCATACCGGATCTAACTATGAAAATCCTACTTTTGCCAGATGACTATCAAACTGAATTAATCTGGGATGATTAAACTTTTCAAACTCCTTGTAGATCTTTCATATTTTGACCAAGGGTTATTTAGATGTTTCTCTAAGAGCCCTTTTAATCCACAACTTTCCATGTGCCAATTTCAGGCACCAATTGACTGGTTGGGGGAATTTATTTTCTTTTGAGACTCCCCCTGAGCCAAAGGTCATCTACTTAGTTTCCAAAAGGAATATCAGTACCAGATTCTAGTGTGGATCCATCCCCAACATTTTCTATACTTTTCTTCACCCAAATCTTGTTCATCTCCCTTTGAACTTCATCTGCATTCACTTTAACTTTTCCTTTGTCTTGATTTTGATTATGATGCACCGGACCCTTTTTATCCTAATTCTTACTTCTATAGAATTTGGAAATATGACCGGATCTATTGCAATTGTAGCAAACAACATTTCTTTGCAAATTTGACTGATATACTCTTGATCTGCATTAATTAGCCATATGTCCCATTCTATTGCATGCAAAGCATCTACCATTGAATGAATTATTTATTTGCATATTTCTACATTCATGAGATTTGTGACCATACCTTTTGTAGTTAAAACACTATCTAGAGAAGGATGAATTAGTCTGATTCATTCTTCTTCAACACTAATTTGCTTTATGATCAAATTTATTATAATTGTAGCAGTAACCATTGAAGGATGGATATCTTTGAGCATTTGGTTGCCTTATCGGAGGTCTTCTATGTCTGTTCCTTGGATTTCCTAACCCAGAGTTCTTTTGATCAGATCCAGAGATTTCACCTTTCTCATACCCCAAGCCATGCTTGTCATCTACCCTCTTTTGGCTTTCGAGAAGAACTTCAAGTTGAGCAGAACTTATCTTGAATTTCTCTTTGTATTCATTTGTAGTTTGAAGATCCCTTTTGAATGTATCTGTCTGATTCTCAAGTTGTTCTTCATTATATCTAGCTTCTTCAAGATCAGATTCCGGATGCCTGATTATTCTATCCATTTTGTGGCAGTCTTCTGACTTCTCCTTGAGAGATTGTTTTAGATTATCTTCAATTTTTCTTTTCTCTTCAATTTCTTGGGTGAATTTCATAACCCTTGATTCCATTTCATGTCTTACCATAATGACCTCTTTTGATAGCTTCTCACATAACTTGTTTTACTCATTCAGATCTTCATTAGTATCATTGGCTTCACATTGACTTGCTAATTATTGAAGTAGTTCCTTTCTTTTCTTCACTGAGATACTTAGTTTTTCTTTGAGTTCATTTATGAAATCATTATCTTGTTTGAGTCTTTCCCTTAGGTTATTGACTTTAGAGTGAGATTGCTCAAGATCATCTAGGGCAGACTAAAGTTGTTCCCTCATACCATACATATCCATTGAGATTCCTAGATCTTCCTCAAGCTATTAGGCTCTGTTTAGAGGAACTTAGCTCTGATACAAATTGTTGGAAACAAGAAGATAACTGAGAGGGGGGTGAATTGGTTATCTTAAATTTCTTAACTTTCTTTTCTTCTTTAACAATAGTGCAGTATCAAAACATATAAGTATAAATGAACATGAGAGAAGAAATGAAATCAACACACATAACACAAGGATTTTTATGTGGAAAACCTTGTTAAGGGAAAAACCATGGGGTGACTAACCCAAGATTGTATTCTATGTTAAAAGAATGGAAGTACAAAATGGAACTTGCCAATTAGGGCTCACTACCTGAGCACACTGCTCACAAGAGGCTCACTACCTACAAGAGACTCACTATCTACAAGGTGTATAGAAAGTAACCAGGTGTTTGAACTAATTAGAGGCATCCGCATATGCTAAGGTTTAGTTTTGGTTAGGCTCAATATACTGATTTGCTGCACTTCATTCTTCCTCTGCTTAGTGCTGTTGTTCTGTCACATATCAAATTTGTATAGCTGCTTCCACACTGCTCTCTACTTTTCTTCGCACACACTCTTACACAACATACACCTTCACATCGAAATCCATCTAGTATATATATCCGCACAAAGGATTTCAACATCTTTCTAGTTGGCATCTGAAATACTCAAGATTTTCCCAAATTCTGGTCTGTCGCTTGAATCCATGCTTACTAAGTGATGTGTATCAAAAAGATAGTTATAGGAGTCATCAATCATGTCAAACAACCATGAATGATCCCTCATGAAACTTGATTACCATCAATTTCTCATCTGAATTAAGGTCTAATGCTCTATCGGTCAGTTCTTCCTTAGTCTACTTTGTCAAATAGGAACCCAGCATTTAGGTGCTCATATATTTTCACTCTTTCATCACCGAAGGCTCAATCTCTAGAATGTAGCAGTCATGGTACTCCTCTTGACTTCCCCAAGTTCACACTTTGCTAAGATACTTCCTCTGAGAGATCCAGACCTGATTGTCAGCCCTTATTGCATGCTCTTTTCTTTCTCACCAGACCAAAACACTCTTCAATCTGACTTCCAATAAAGACATACCATGTGCTGTGGATGTGTTGAATGGACTTTGTTGCCATCAATGACAACACTCATGAAGCCACACAATGTCTCTTTCCAACACTTCATACCTTTCCATACTTACAAACTTACTCTTATCACTTATCATATGATGAGAGCATCCACTGTCAATTACCCATTCATCATTTTCTTCAACCTAAGCAGCCAAGGCTCTTTCCAAATTCACACAACCAACGGATTCAATAGACACCAGATCTTCTTCTTTGATGTCAATGAACACCCATTCATTTCTTGAGGTAATTCCCTTAACAGATTCATCATCAGTGACTCCTTCTTCAACAACTTCTTGGACATAGTAACATTTCTTCCAAACCCTAGGTCTATTAGGGTTTGGCTTTGAAACCCTCTCTAGACATCTTGAGGCAAACTGACCAATATTATTGCAAGAAAAACATTTGAAAGGCAACTTCCCTTCATACTTGCTAGATCGTCTTGGTAGTCTTTTGGCAAAAAGATCTTCAAGTTCTTCAAGCTCTGATTCATCTTCTTCAAGATCCTTCCTTGCCTTCTCAAATCTAGTTAGTTTTCTTAAAGAGCTTTCACCTGGATTAAATCTTTTCTTTCCTAAAACACTAGCCTTAAATGCAAATTCTAATTCATGAAGAGAAACACCAAACTCACTCATTTCAAATGCTGAGAGCTTGCCAACCAACTAATCTCTTGTAACAGTTCTCACAGTCCTAATCTCCTCAATAGAAACAACTTTATGCTTGTATGAAGCAGGTAAGGATTTAAGAACTTTGCCAATAATATCTGATTCTTCAAGAATTCCACCAGCACACCTGATACTACACACAAGTTTATTCAACTTTTGCATGTAAGAAGTCATGTTTTCATCTTCACTCATCCTCAATTTTTCATATCTACCCTTCAAGCTCTACAACTTAGCACATTTGACATATGCATCACCTTCAAATAGAGTTTCCAACTTCTGCCATATTTCATGAGCAGTTTTCAGTTCCAAGACATTTGCCATTTTTGTATCAGTTAGGGCACTCAGTAAAGCTTCTTTAGCTCAAATGTTGTTTTTAGCATATTTGAGTTCATCTAGAGTTGAAGGACCTTTCTCCAGAGGCTTATACTCATCCTTAGTTATTAACCAATAAGCATCACCCATGCATTGTAAGTGGCACTCCATGTGATTCTTCCAAAGAGAGTAATTTGTTCCATCAAATCTTAGATTATCCTTCTTGTAACTCAACATCTTGGATCTCCTCAAGCAGTTAAGCTTCTTTTAGAGGAACCAGCTCTAATACCAATTGTTGAAATAAGGGCAGACAACTGAGAGGGAGGGTGAATCAGTTGTCTCAAAAACTTTATCTTTTTCTATATCTAAACTTCTTTCACACTTATTACCAAATTAATTATATAACCATGAAAGTATAAATCAACAACACATGAGCAAAAACATAATCAACACATATGACACTAGGATTTTTATGTGGAAACCTGGTTAAGGGAAAAACCACGGTGGGGGTTAACCCACAAGATTTATTCTCTGTTAAAAGAATAGAAAATGGGAAGACACTTGCCTTCGGATGCACTACCCAGAGTTCACTGCTCAAAGAGGCTCACTACCTATAGAAACATTCACAAATTTAACACCTAAAGACTGAACTAGAAAACATCTTCATCATGCCAAGGTTAGTTCCATTTAAGTGAACAATACTCCCACTCTACCACCAAACACTTCTTCACTATCTCCTCATTCTTTACTGCTCTTCCTCTTCTACTCTTCTTCTTTTCTGCTTTGCCTTTCTTCCTTTCTTAGGATCTTTTCATTTTTGCACAAGGATGATTTTCCACAATTTAGCCACACATATTTATATGCTTCATTAACCTTGGAATAATCATCAAGGTTGGCACTACAAACATCTAACTTAATGTGAATCACTATACTATCAGCCAAACATAGCTGGGACCCAAATCTTCCTTGAACAACATGCCATACTTCATAGAACCTCTCTTAGATCATCCGCAA
This sequence comes from Cunninghamia lanceolata, assembly GCA_027924645.1. Classification (NCBI taxonomy): domain Eukaryota; kingdom Viridiplantae; phylum Streptophyta; class Pinopsida; order Cupressales; family Cupressaceae; genus Cunninghamia; species Cunninghamia lanceolata. The sequence goes on from BSBN01001281.1 coordinate 22,061,227, forward strand.
CATGTTCAAATCATCCAGTTGCCCAAGACTGGAAAGAAAAAAAACACCCAAGGACAAATCTTTAGCCATGAGCTCAATCATCAATGCAGACTACCAACACAATAGGAACTCAATTCAAAGACCACCACAAGCACAATGAAATTAACAGGAACAATTGTACCACCTTAGATCACTAGAAACACTCGCATCTTCATCTGGGAAGTCAAGAACACCAATTGTCATGACTGTCACACTAGAAAGATTGCTTATGGACCTCCAAACCATGAACCACTTGAGTTGAGGACACATGCCAACATCCCAAACACACCTCTAGATCTACAGATCATAATATTCCAATGTGGATTAATTTGGACTAGATTTCTATCACTTTGTCACCTCTAAACAACTGCAAAACCTAGTTCTACTCAAATGATTATAACTTCACCAATTCTCCATGTAGACCTCTCAAATATTGACTGGAGTAACTTTAGATCCTACTCTACAAACCCTTTAATTTGTAGACTCTGATCTTCACCTTATTGGGAATGCAGAGCAATCTACTTTGCTAAACTGCATTGTCCTCACTATCTCTGGTAGATAAATATGTAACTCCTTTGTTTTCTTCTAGAGAGGCTAATTTTCTCAATATCCTCAACATACAAGTCTTCTAAATAGGCAATAGAATAAGATATAGTTAACACTAATCACAACAAGGATATGTTCACATCAATGACAACATTGATTAGGCACATATTTGCAACAATATTATCATTGGTCCCTGCTCATTTTACAGAGGTGACAAGGTTTTCTCTCCTTGTTGACTACATATGCACCGTTGATTTGGATCTTCTATCATAGAGATTGATGACTCACATTCAAACCAAGGAAATGAAGTGGCACATAATAAAGGATACACCAGTGCTAAAATGGCTTCTAAATTGTGCACTGAGTCTTCATCATCACCATTAAAATGGAATAAACATACTGGAGGATCGACATGAGCCAGAATCGACTCTTGGGGATTTGTGCTCATGCTAGAAAGGATCTGTCACTTGCTTCATGGCAAGTTTTGATAGGGTAAATGGCTTAAAGTGGAATCAAATATTGAACTAAGAAAACTAATTTGACAACTTCATTATAGGAATTGATGTTTTCAGTTATGTGATATCAATGTGATGGCGAAATGCTATCTATTTCCCTTTTCTGGCAATCATCAAAGGATTTCCATTTATAACCAGTATACCATGGAAGTGACTAAAATTAATTGATCAAGGATATATTAGAGTGTATGAGGTCCTATAAATTTGTTATAAATAGGTGCCTCTGATGTTTCTCCATATACCATTCATTCTGTTCAGATAATATGGACACTTACCTATTTAGTATGCTCTTTTTGCTGACCTGTTCTGTAGGATTGTCTTCTCTATATTCATGGTTGATGATACATTCTTACATAATTAAAAGACTTGAATATTTTCTTCTATAGAATGGGGGAAATAGAAATATATAGGAAGCATAGACACATCCATTAACCTCTTGTAAACCCTTCTTTTCTCCTTGTTTTCATCTGAATGAAGGCTTTGAATCCCAGTCTATGAATTCCAATAGTTCCTTATATCTATGATTTTTTGGGCAGCGATCTTAGGTAGAGATGCATCATTGCTCTCTCTACCCCTCCCCTAGGTTTAATGGTTCTAATAGAGAAACTACTCTAACTGTTGGAATGTTGTCCTCCTGGATGGAACAAGTGGATATAGAGGAGAGGTTTGTGGTTGTTACTACTGCTTTCCTAGATGGAATAATGGCACAGCCAGATCTAGATATGAGTGGCTTCCTCTAGTTTCTATTTGATTGAGAAGGTTGGAAACCTCCCAATCATAAGTGAGGAGTCACTAGTCTACAATTGGAACTGGGCATAATGAGGGGGACTTTGGTTTTTAGAGGTTCCTTATGTTGTTGTTCCTTACATGTATTTTCACTCTTTTGTGCATGGTTAGAGAGGCAGAGTAGAGGATGCCCATTATTTGACCAATTTGATGGATGTGAAGGGTGTCTGATCTCTAAAGGCATCTAACAAACTACCACCCATCAGCATCATGGCCTAACTCCCTACCAAAAGTCAAGAAGCATACAAGACTAAGATAGGTTTTTTCTATCTATTGAAGAAAATAAGTTGGTACAAAGGCACTCCTATTTAGTTCAGAAGCAGTTATATTTGCATCCCACTACTATAACTGATTGTCAAATGAATATATGACATATGTCATCTAAGCCTAAAGCTTGTTTTCTCCCTTGATCTTATAAAAGCGAATTCAGGACTTATTAAAGTTGTTGGTTCTAGTACATACTTTCTAGACATAGTCTAAAGTATGGGGATCAAATAGATCTTGGAGAAGTTTTGTATCACAATACATAGAAATAGAATTAGTTTTCCTAATATAGGTTAATTTGAGTTCAAAATTTGATTTACTTGCAAAATCTTTTGTATACCAGTATTAGTTCAAAGTACAAATATATTGTTAAAGTTTTAGACTATGTTGTCTCCTACTCATGTACACTTTACTAAAATTATGAATATAATGTGGTTAAGGATTAGTTTGTTTATCATCACAGTCTTTCCTATGTATGTATATTCATCTTATGGCATTTGCTCAAGTAGTAAAATAATTGCTTTAAGGAAATATTGAGTGTTGAAAATGTTTATAAGGATAACTAAGTAGAGTTAGTGTAGAAATTGTTGAAGTATAATATTGTAATGCATTATTGTATTGTTACAGTGAGCTGAGAAAATACTAATCACATTAGGTTTTCAGTTTATGTCTATTTGACTCTATAACCTAGGAATTAGGCATTGATCCTTTTGTGGTGTTACTTGATGCAACTCCCTGATCATTCCTATTGAATATCAAATGAATTTCCATTTTAGTCATAAGTTTTAGGCATTTATTTAGCCAAATGTTCTTCTACAAACAATTATGTTAAAGCTTGACAATCTAGCCCATTGTTCTACTATATTAGTAATTCTTTAAGCATATTAGAGATAACATATCTATTAAAGAACAATATTTTGAGAGAAATAGTAAGAAATCCAAGGTCAAATACTATTAGGATCACCCTCCTAGGTTTTGTAAGCTTGAAGTGTAGAGGAAAAGGATTGAAACCCCATTTCCTATTCATTGGCCAATCCCTCAAGGAAAATCCATTATTAGAATTGGCTATTCTTTAGATTTGTCCTTTGAGATTAGGTTGGGAATCTAAAACAACCAACACTTCTAAAAAACAAGTCTAAGGAAGATATTGTAGGTTCATAAGAGCAAGGAGAAGGAGAAATCTAGGACCATTCCTTTAAAACTAAAAACAACAACACCCATAAAAGGGAGTTGGCTACTACTAGGGAGCAAGCACCTAAGCTTGTCCCCATGGCCCTTATGTTGTTTCAAAAAGGAAATAAAAAGAGAATGGAGTGAAGTTGTCTTCACCTAGAGTTTTAAACCCTAGGGAAGGACATAGCTCTTTGTGTACTAACAAAGAGGGATGGGTGAAACTTAAAAGGAAGGGCAAAGGCCAGTTGAAAAAATTGACAAATGTGGGGATGAACGGTAAGGCTAGAAGACCCTCACAGATGGAAGCTACCATGGAAATAAATAATGGGAGACAAAGTACACTAGAGGCTCACTCCAAATGAGGTTGTAAATGAAGTTTCTCTCCTAGAATGTGAGAGCACTAAATAGTCCTCAAAAGTAGTTTCTAGTCAAAAATTATATTTACGAAAACAAATTGGAAATTCTCCTTCTCCAAGAAGTCAAAATTTTTGAAAAATGTTTCAAAGAAGTTGCTAGTAAACTATGGCCCATAGAGGATTACCTCATCAGCCCTTCCTTTCATGCTTCTGGATGTCTTGTTACCATGTGGAATAAGCCCCACCTAACTAGTTGTTATTGCTCCCACAGTAGGACCAGTCTTGAAGTGCAATTCACCCTCAATAAGAAAGTCTAGAAGCTGATATACATCTATGCTCCCAATAGAAGGAATGCTAGGACGGAACCTTGGGAAGAGTTGGCCTGTAGATTGAATGCTGGTGACTTCAATACTCCTCTTATCCCCTTAGAAAAGTTAGGGAGCATTATAGACTACTCTAATAGCATGGCTGACCTTGCCAACTTCCTTAATTAGATTAGGCTAATAGCTATGGATGTTAATAACCAACTCTTCTCATGGACCAACTAGAGGAAGGGTGATCAAATTAGAGTGCTAATAGGTCAGAGATGATAATAGGCTATTATTCACATGGTTGGAAGGAGCTCCTTGAGGGCCTTTTCCTTTCAAATATGAGATTATGTGGGATTCTCACCTTGATTTCAAATATTGCATTACTAATTGGTGGAGTATTATTGTATAGGGTTCCTCTCTATTTAGACTTACCCAAAAACTTATTCATGTTAAGTAGAAGGTCAAAGGCTAGAATAAGTCCTACTTTTGAAATGTCATGACCCAAAAGAAACACATCTCTAAAATCCATCTTCACATCCAAGATAAGATAGCCAAGGGAGATAAGAGTGAGGCCAATTTCAATCTGGAAGATACCCTTCTCAGAGAATGGAGGGAGTTGATGGAAAGGGAAAAAATATTCTAGAAGTAGAAATATAGAGTCCAATGGCTGACTGAGGGAGATAGAAACACTTCCTTCTTCCACTAGTCCACTATGAACCATAGGAAAAGGAGTAGAATAACTAAACTCCTCAATGAGAACAATAACAAAGTCAAATCAGATGAGGAGATTAGCCATCTTTCCTCTACTTACTTTAGAAATCTACTATCCAAAAAAACTATAACCCCAACTTGAAAAGAGGTGATATGTTGTTGGACAACAATGCTTCCATTCTTTTGGTTGAAGACAATTGTGATTTATTGAAGCTAGTTACCAAAGAGGAAGTACGGGTTGTTGTCTTATCCATGGGGGAATTCAAAGCCCTTAGTCTTGATGGGTTCCCCTCGGCCTTCTTCCAAGACTTCTAGGACATTGTGGGGTTTAATTTTATGACTATTGTTAGAGACTTATTTAGAATGCATAAGATCCTCAAGTAGATTAACACTACTTTTATTGCCTTGATCCCTAAGAAGATAACTACTAAGACTATGGCTGATTATCACCCTATTAGCCTCTATAATACTATCTATAGGATTATCAAAAAGACCCTGGTTAGTAGATTACAACCCTTCTTGGATGGCCTCATATCTAGCTACCAGAAAGGGTTCATCCTCGAAAGAGAGATTGTTGATGCTTCCATCTCCACTCATGAGTTAATTCACTCTATGGATAGGAGTAATATCCTAACTATGGCCCTTAAACTAGACATCTTAAAATCCTATGACATAATTTCTTTGGAGTTCTTATTCAAAGTTTTGAGGATGTTTGGGTTCTAGGAAAACATGATTAAATTGATAACTAAATGTGTGACCATGGTCAAGTATTTAGTCCTATTCAATGGAATACTCCAGGGGGTGTTTCAATGCTAGTAGGGGAATTAGATAAGGTGACCCCTTATCCCCCTATGTGTTCATTATCATGGCTGAGGTTCTAGGGAGAAATATATTTAACCTTCTGAGAAGACAAGATTTGAAACGGGTTAGATCTCCTTCTACTATGGACCCCTCTGCTATACAACAATTTGTGGATGACACTATGTTGTTCAATGCTACCTCAGTGGTGGAAGCTAGAAAGTGGAAACAACTACCCAATGACTATGCTAGGGCATATGGGCAATGCATTAATTATGATAAGAGCAATATCTTCTTCTTCAACACTAAACAAGACCTTGAGTGGAAGATTAAAACTATTCTCAGTTGTAATGAAGTTGCTCTGCCAGCTACTTACATAGGTCTCCCCCTCATTGTCAATGAATTGACCCCCTCTTACTAGAATGCTATTCTCAAGAGAATCTAAATGAAGCTGGAAGGTTGGAAGGGTAAACTACCGAGTCAAGCTAGAAAGTACCAACTTTTGAAGGCCTCCATCCAAGGTATCCCCGCCTACTTTCTCACTTTGTTTAAGATGCCTAGATACATATCTGAGACATTTGAAAAAGTCTAGAGAACCTTCCTTTGGATGGGGGTTGAAGAAAAGAAGAGAACTTTCCTCATTAGCTAGGACAAAGTCTACCTCCCTTAATCCCAGGGAATTGGGTATCATAAAGATCCAAATGATGAACAAAGCACTACTGGCTCAGGTGGGGTGGTGTTTTTTGAAAGAAGAAAAATGTTGGAATCAATTAATGAGAGCCAAGTATTTTCACAATAGGGAGAGAGTCAGCTTCTTGGAGCTTCAAAATTTTCCCAAAGTCTCCATTGTTTGGAACAAAATGCTTAAAACTAGGATCATCCTCTCTTAGGGAATAAAGTGGAAGCTTGGAAAGGGAGATAAAATAAGGTTCTGGAAAGACACCTGGCTTCAAGAGAAACCTCTATCCAACTAGGGAAAAGATAGTTGTTTTCATAGGTCTACCAACTTCTTTAGGGAGAAGGTTATTAATTATATTAACCACTCTCAGAGTAGAAGATAGTTGAAAAATATTGCTGACTACTAGATTGAAAATAATATGGGTGACTAAGGGGTTAGCTCCTTACAAATTGAGTCGAGTAATTACAGAACTCCTATGTTTCCCAGGTAGGATGAAATGTTATGGGCTTAGGACAATTGAGATATCTTCATAGTTAAGACTGTTTACAATCTATTCTCTAATAGTGGTATTCTTAATAGGTACTAGCGTAAGGTCTGGATCAGTCATTGGACTCCCAAAATTAATTTCCTCTGGTGGTCTATGGCACACCACAAAATCTTGACTATTGACAATCTTAAGAAAAGGGGGTTTCAACTGGTTAATTGGTGTGTGCTTTCCCATAAGGAATAAGAGTCCGTAACCCACCTAATCCTACACTATGATTACACTAAAGAGATTTGGAGTATGATTTTGGGCAAGCTTGGCCTTGACTGGGTGATGAGTGAAAGCATAGCTCAATTTGTGGAAAGTTGGAAGGCCCCATTTAGACATCCTAGAATTAGAGAACTATGGAGACAAATTCCCACACACCTGGGATATAGCATCTAGAAAGAGAGAAAAAATAGGATCTTTGGGGACTCTGCTAAAAGCCCTAAGGATGTCTTCTTCTCTTTCAACAAATTAGTGTAAGAAAACACTTCCAATGGCAAGTTGAACACAGCCAGAGACCCCCTGACACAATCTGAGATGTAGGTGGCCAAGGACTAGGGTTTAAGCTTATACATAACCACCTTTGACAAATCTAAGAGAATTTATTGACAAAGCACTTCCTAGAAACCCCCCTAAAGATTGGGTTAATCATAATTTTGATGGTGCATCCAAGAGTGGCATAGGTATGTCCATTGGTGGGGGAATCATCAGGAGTAACAATGGTCTTCTGATTACTTCTTATGTTGGAGGGATAGGAAATCAATATAACAATGTGTCTGAGGGCCTTGCTTTACTATAGTACCTTAAAATTGCATTTACCTAAGGTATAGAAAGAATTCAAATTGAAGGGGATTCTAAAATCATTATTGATGCTATCTTGGGTAGGGCTGACACTAGTTGGAAGCTTAGAGACACAACTGGGGACATAATTGGCCTATTGATTAGATTCAAAGATACAGAGATAGGGCACACCTATAGAGAAGGAAACAAGGTGGCCGATAGTTTGACCAACCTTGGGCAAAACCTTAATTGTTGGAGGTGTTGGAGGAAGGTGGAAAGCCTTCCTAAACATTTTCAAACCCTCCTCTTAAATGAGATGAATTAATTCCCCATTCTTAGTCATGTGTTCCATACATGTTAATTTAAATGCTAACCCCATTTACTCATGTTGTAGGTGCCATCAGGTGATGACTCATTATGAGATGACTCAAAGATAGGTTAGCAGGATGACTAGGACAAATCATCATGGGAGGACTCAAAGACGGGTCAATAGGATAACTAGGACTACCCAACCTCACAAGCACATGACCAATCACATGGTCAGGAAGATGACTAAGAAGAGATATTTAACCTGGTGGAAGGCTAACTTTAATGATTATATTCATATCAATCATCATGGTGAGTACATGGCTTTCAGCTTGCATAAGATAAATTTATGGCAGGATGACATCATAAGGTGACAAGGTGATGGAGAGGATCTCCAAATTCAAGATTTACTTAGATAGTCACCTACCAATATCAAGATTAAACTTTTATAGAGTTGCATTGTTCATATCAAGTCTTCTTTCACTCTACGCATTGATAAGTTTCTTGACTTTGCGAATCAGACCTCTCTCACTCTATGCATTTGTAGTGACTATGAAGATGAGGGGGAAAGAACTAGAAAGAAACCTTATCTTGCAAGTAGTTTAATAAAAATGAAACTCTATGGCACATTTTCTTCAAGGGGGAGTGGCCCCTTACCTTGACTATCTTCATGGGTATGATGAAAATTTGTTAAAGCAGTGCATGGTGTCATGGGATAATAAAAGCATGTAGGTTGGTGGTGTCAGCTTTGAGATAACTAAGGAAGTTATTGGCTTAGCTATGGGAATGACCATTGAAGGGGTGAAATAGTAATGCTAGAGAAAGGTGTATGACCCAGAGGGTATGGATTTTTTTCTTGAGAAAAGGTGAGGAATTGTACAACCTTCAAGGCAGGTTTGACTATACAAGATTGCCCAATCCATGGGATGATGTTTGCTACATGCTGATGAAGTACTTTACCTTGGAAGGTAAGTTCTGTCACTTTTACCATTATCATTTTGTGTTGTTAAATCACTTTAGGAGGAATCAATTAATCAATTTCCCTTTCTACCTTCTCTCCTTGCTAGAAGCCTTGGTTTTGGTGGTGATTGAATTGCATGCTATTAAACATGAGAAACCTTTGATACCCCTACACCAAGACCTTATATATCACATATACATGTTCCACCAGGTGTTATGCCTACCTTTATAAATCAAGGCCACCCGTGTTGATAGCTCCCCTACCACCACTAAATAGACCAAAGACTAGAGCCATGGTGTGATTATTACTCAACTCACCCCCAATAAATTGGTGGAGACCTGTAAAGGGTTTCTACTCCAAAGAAGAACCGAGTCCCAAAAATAGCTCTATGAAAACCCCCATGGTGACTAGCTACCCCCTGGGCTAGGTTTATACCAGCGTTGTTGGTAGTCCCAAACTTGGGTAGAAATCTTCCAAGAGAAAGCTTGCGGTCTTTGACAATAAAGGTGATAATCCCCAAAAGAAATCCAACGAGAGGAAGGAGGAGGTGAGTAAGTTTATTAATGTGGGCAATATTCTCAAGGAGTGGAAGAAGATGGAGAAAGGTAAGGTGGTGGAGATCTCTAGTGGGGAGGAGGAAGACATTGAGGATACTCAAGACGAGGAGAACCTTACACCACATAGTAAAATCAGAATGCCCTCGACCAAGATGTCTAGTAGGCTAGCCGCAAAACCTACCCCCTCTCTAAAAGAGCATGTGGTTTCTAGCGACCCTGAGAAGAAGGATGAGAACATTGATAGCTAGGTTAATGTCAGGAAGGTGGATGAGACCAGGGATATGGAGATGGGTGGTGATGATGGAACTAGTTTGTTTTTAGAGTTGAATGTTCCTTGTTCTAAGACTGAAAACTCTTCTAAATAGAAGGATGATAACAAGGACACCAAAGATGGGGAAACTAGTATTAGAGAGGCACCAGTGATTGAAGCCTTGAGCAACAAAGTTATGGAACTTGAAAGAATTTTTAAAATCCTTGCCAAGTTTGTGTCTAAACTAATGCATAGATCTACTACCAAATTAGTTGTCCTATGGGACTTGGAGCTCAAAAAACATGGCACCAAGAACAAGAAGATGAAAGACTATGAGGAGCTATATCAATTACTCACTAAAGACTGTGGCTAGTTAATTAACTAGCCCTTAGGGTTTTTTCTCTTTGCTATTTTTTGGTTATTTGTCTATTGTTAGTCAGTTTTAGTCCACTATCACTGGTTGTTTTCCTTTTCTATTAGTTTAGTGTTTCTACCCTAGACTCTGTTGTCTATGCTATATACCTAATGGGGTATTTTGTAATGGGATCAAAACCCTTGTTTTGCCGCTTATAATAATAAAAAAATGGTACATCATCTTCAGCTATCATTTCTTTTTCCACAAATGCTTGAAAATAAGCTAGTTCATTATTAAGTTTGTTGATTTGATCATCAAGTACATGTATTATCACATCAATTGGATCTTTATGATTATTAAATGTTTGTTCTTCCATCATGGTAGGAGTTATGATATCTTGTAAAATTTGTGATTTACCCTTTGTAAAGTAAGTGTTCAATGGATTTTATGATGTTTAAATATCGGTGCTTTTCAAAGCACTAGAACCCATTAGTCTATGACTTCTCCTTACAAGTATGTTCCTATTAGGGTAGTAGTTTACATAACTCATGCAAAGGCATACAACACTCAATGAACAAACTAATAAAACAACCAAAACAAGCAAGGTAGTTATGCTTGTTGAAATACACAATGTGTAATTGCAAAAGGTGAAAGTTTCAAAGCTAGGATGCAAAATTATGCACTAAGATCCAACACTACACTTCAAAATCATATTTCAATGAATGTTTAAAAGGAGTAGTGAAATCTAAAAATGAAATTTTGACTACAAACCCTAGTTTTTGCAAAGACTAGGTTATATGAAAAAACAACTTTTAAAGCAAAACCCTAGCAAATGAAACTTTTAAATGAAATGTTTGATATGAAGAAATGATGAGTTACTATAATAAGGATCATATCTGATGTAAATATCAGAAAATTAAATCTTTTTATATTATGCAATGCAAAATATGCAAAACTATGCTTTAATGCAAGCCTAGAATGCTTGTTTTTTCAATTTGTTTTCAAATGTATACTAAATTTTCCAATGCAAGATGATTAATATGATATGAATGAATGCAAGGAATGATTACCACACTCAACAATATGCAATTTCAGTAAAAACATAGGTTCACCAATATGTTATGTATGAAAAGTGGGAAGATGGTGGACATTGTTAAGATCTATGAAATCAAGCCCTCCTTTCACACTAACATTCAATAACAACAACTAAACCAAGTCACTACAGATGAATGAGGAGTTAGCTATAGGTTGGTGTACTCAAGAATGATATGGAAAGATAGATTAGATTGAGAGATTTGTCAAACCCTTATTCAAATAAGCCTCAAATCCTAATTATAATGCAATTAGGTATAGACAAACAAAATGCTATAGAAAAGTAGACAGGAAGACACTCAAAAAGGATTAGAAAAATACAAGAAGTTGGATTTTTGAAATTAAAGACTTTGAAGACTATGAGGTGGGTTCGTAAGTCTAATATGGAATTTTTTCTACAGATATTGAATAGTGAGGTGTGTTAGATGATATCTTGATACTACTTCCAGGGTAAACCCTTTTGGGAGGACTATGGGGTGGGTGCCCTAGCCCAATAGGGTAAAATATTAGCAAACTTCTACAAGACCCCAAATCCTTATGATTTGAACTACTTCTTTGCACCTGCACTTTTCCAAATTTGGTACCTATAACCTACAATCAAAAAGAGAGGGGTTTGGGGTTTGTGGTGTTTAGGATCTTGCCTCAGTCAAGCCTTGAAATGACATTCAAGTATTCCAACATCGTTGTTAGATAGAGTGCATGCCTAAGGTAGGTAGAGGCCAAATCCAATGATGAAATAGAATGATTGAAACACAAATAGATGTCACCTTAGAGGTGAAGCCCTTATGGAGATGAAGATCCTTCAAATCATGAGGAGATGGATTAATGAAGCCAAATCTGTAACAAACAAACACAATAACAACACAATTCTACTTTGCAACACAATGAATGCCTTGAAATCCCTTAGGTCAATATCACAAGTTCACATTATCCATCTAGGTGTAAAATGAAGTCATAAACTCACTTATATATGCATTCATGCTAACTTTCATAAATTAAATTGAAAAGGCCGATAGAGGGAAACCTTTTTAAAGGTCCTATGAAGACATATTTAAATTTGAATCCCAACAAAATAGGCTGAACTTGGGTGTGGGTACCCAAGTCCCAAAACCATATTTGAGTCTTGATTAAAGTTTAGAGTAGGCCCCTAAGTCCCATTTGACATGGGTTTCAGGGGAAATTGCTCCAGGATAAGTGCTAAGCTTGTAAAGTGTAACAACAGGGACCTATGAGGTAAATTAGGAGGTAAAAAGGCATAGGGATACTTTTTAGTCCATAACATAATGTATCCTTCAAAAGTCCTATAATTTTAGGGCTTGTAATTTGAGATCTTATATACATACCATTGGCATGTTTACACTTCAATTGGTGCACTAAAAGGAATGCATTGAATCTACTTGAGAATTCTAGGAGTATTTTCATGGCTAAAGAGTGTTTCCATTGATCATTTTTCTAGTCATTAAATTAACATGTAATTGTACAGGTAACTATTTCACCTAAGGGACTCATGTTCATTGTTAAGTACAAACTTGAAAATAAAATAAAATGAAACTAGTTTAAATTTGTGAGAGTAAATAGATATTAAAACATAGTGAATGGAAAAGTAGAAGTCAAAAAGTAGTAAAAGTTAAGTTCACTTGTAGAGATCAAGTGCACAGTCATTTTTATGCATTTACATATTCCATTGGATTAACCTGAATTTAAAACTCTTATTGTTTTTCCATCATATTTTGGCAAACCTGATTATACACCACACAACCTAGTTTGCATACAAGTAAATTACTTTATATTTATAAAACATACAGTTTTATGAAAATCCAATATAATTAAATTGACATTATTAATTATTTTACATGTGTATATGGTTTATTCTTCATTTGATTATATTTTTTATTTATAGTTTAGGTTAGCATATGTTAGTCTACCCTCCCAACCTATTTTACCCTACATTCATTAAACCTATTAGGGTTTGTTCCTTGGCTAAGATACATTCATTTGTTCTAATTTTGACATAATTGTATGATCATTCACATCTTATGACACATCCATAGCAAAATAATTTGTATATTTTGGAATATTGTAATCAAATTTTAAATTGTTAGGATGAAAGTATTGATTAGTTTATAAATAGTTTCCCACTATGATTTAAATTGATTTTGTAACTTGTTATTGATTTGTGACTACGATTTGGTGAACTTTGATTTTACTTACAATTTCTCACACAACTAAAAGTTTAACCTCAAATTTCTAAGCTCATAGTTTTTAACCTTGGAATTCTAGGATCATTTTCATGTCTAAAAAGAATTTTCATCATTATCCCACATTACCTCAATTACATGAGCATTATCCTATCATATACTGTATTACCAAGTATCTTGGATCAAACTTTACAAAGGTATCATTTACTATGTAGAAAGGAAACTTGACCTAAGGGCAAGACCTATTTCCTTGGGGGCTAATCCATGATGTTCTTGCCTATGTACGCACAATGCAGAGGCCTCATAGTTCAGTCACAAGAACTTTCAACCGAAAGGTTGACTTAAATACAATAATTCATAAGGGAACTAGTTACACTAATCCATATTTTATTGTGTAAAAGTGGAAACAATAACTTGTCTCAAGAAGGAAAGTATAACTTGACTAGGTATAATCAAGTCAAATTTGCATGACATGAATAGCATACATGGATGAAGCCACTATAGACTAAACTAATGCTCATATGAATTTTGACATTGTTCAAAAACTTGATAATGGTAAAGCATTTTTGGTGCTAATCTATGTTACAGTTATCTACAAACAATTTGATACGTGTAGACAACAACATAGCTTAACCCAAAATGCCTTTAGGTAACAAAGTCTCCCCAATGCTACCACCTCACAGTAGAGATTAGGTTTCTTCATGTTCAACTTTAGGTATTCAAATGGTTTGTTCATGCAGCCATGTTGTCTAGTGGCTTGCATATAATGTATCCATCAAAAGTCTTCTAATTTTAGGGCTTATAATTTGAGATAGATTATATGTACATACCATTGGCATGTTTATACTTCAATTGGTGCACTAAAAGGAATGCATCATCAACTTGAGAATTCTAGGAGCATTTTCATGGCTAAAGAGTGTTTCCATTGATCATTTGTCTAGTCATTTAATCAACATGTAACTGTATAGGTAACTATTTCACCTAAGGGATTCATTTTCATTGTTAAGTACAAACTTGAAAAAAAAAAGCTAGTTTAAATTTGCAAGATTAAATAGATATTAAAACATAGTGAATGAAAAAGTAGATGTTAAAAAGTAGTAAAAGTTAAGTTCACTAGTAGAGATCAAGTTCACAGTCATTTTTGTGCATTTACATATTCCATTGGATTAACCTAGATGAACTATATAGGATAACTTATTCTTTTTCCATCATATTTTTGGTGAACCTATTGTACGTATGTCACACAACTGAGTTGCATACAAGTAAATTAGTTTATATTTATAAAACATATGGTTTTCAAATCCAATGTAATTAAATTGATTTTATTACTTATTTTAGATGTGTCTAGGGTTTATTCTTCATTTTACTATATTTTTTTATAATTTATAGTTTATGTTTGTATATGTTAGCCTACCCTCCCAACCTATTTTACTCTACATTCATTACACCTATATTAGGGTTTGTTCCTTGGCTAAGATACATTCAATTGTCCCAAATTTTAACATAATTATATACTCCACATCTTATGACACATCCATACCTAAGTTACATGTGCAATTTTACTATATGTTCATGAATCAAGTTATCTATGGAGGTCTAATTATATCATCTTATATCTTTCCCATCATTCATTGATTTTGATTGATTTGATTTGTATACTATCAAGATGATTTTGATTGATTTGAAATAATGTATATTTTGAAATACTATAAACAAAGTTTAAATTGCTAGGATGAAAGTATTGATTAGTTCAAGACATCAAGGTGGTGAAGACCTATGTTTGACCAAGGGCAACTACTTGTTGGTTAGTTTCTACAATTATCACAAACATGAAATAAATTTTAATTAAAAAAATAATGCTATGATTTCCACAATGAAAAATAAACAAACATAAAAGCGGTAATTAAAGAATCGACCAAACAATGATTCAATCTCCAAGTAACATAATCCATCCTCACAGTTGCCAATAAATTCATTTTCGAAGGCCTACTTTCACTATAAGCTTCTCCATTTTTCAAAACATGAGATTTCAAAATAGTAAATGGAACACTATAGATATCACAAACACTTTAAATGGTCAATTAAAGCATCCACAAAACTAGATACAACCCTTAACTATTCAAATAGAAATCTCAAATACTAAAGCCCTTCAGTAGATTAAAAAGAGGGTGCCAACTGGAAGCACTTCTATTAACTTTTAAACTACTTCAAAATCTTATCCAATTCAATTGTAACAGAGATCATAGAGAAGCAATGAAAAAGGAAGTACACTATAAAATATTAGAGATAGATTTGTGAAATTAAATACTTTTTAATTATTACTTGAAATGAAATTGCTTATCAGAGTATTTCAATTTCCTTTACCTCCTTCCTATTCTAAAATTCACCATAGAATATATATTTGAGGATATACATATATTTATTATGTCTACTGTATGTGCTCGATAACATACAACATATATATCATGTGTATATGATGTATATGTTGTATATGCACTATATATGACCTATATGTGCAATATATACACTATATATGTGTATGTAAAAGGAAGATGTTGTATATGATATATATGAGTTGTATATATATGTGTATATGTTGTATATGCTCTATATATGTTGTATATGCACTATATATATGTGTGTATGTAATGTATATGCATTGTATATCTTGTATATATTGTATATGCACTGTATATGTTGTAAATGAACTATATGTGTATATGCACTATATGTGCTGTATATGCACTGTATACAAGCACTATATGTGTTTTGTAGACACTTAAAATTATACATCACCTAGTGAGATATCTTACAACGTTTGTCCTAGGTCCCATCCTAATCCCACTCATAATTTCGTCTCAATCACCTAGAAAATGAGTTACATAAATCACATTTTATTTAATTAATTCCCCTTCATTTGTCTTAAATAATTCAAATAAAATATTTGAATTAAATCCCTCACCTTTTACCACATGCAAACAAGTGTCACATGACTACAACTCTTCAAATGTACAACTAATGTAAATCAAACATTATTTAAATTAGACTTATCCTACACATGTCACATGACTACAACCCCTCTTGAAGTCAAAAAACCTAATAAATCTTGACTGTCCATATCATTCAAAATACCTTTCAATCCCACCCATTCATTCAAATTACCCTTTTCTACAAAGCAATCCTTTCACAAGCCATTTGCATGTGAAGCCTCGGAGTACTATTATGCTACTGCAATGATGAGCAACCAACATTCCTCCATCAACAACCTTCAAAATATTGCATTCTTATGTGAGGTTGAGAAGAGCAATGGAGATAAATCGGGTTTAGCGTAGATTCAGTTTGCATTTGAGTTTATTGTTTTGATTTCCATGTTATCTCGTGCTCTATTGTGCTAGTTAAGGTTTGATATCTTGTTGTGTTAGTTTCAAACCAGATTTTTGCCCTGACGACATGTTGTATATGCATTGTATATACACTGTATATGTTGTATATTCACTATATATGTTGTATGTATATAGATTGCAGTATATACCCTATATCATTATTTTTTTCATAATTTCTATGCACTGTATATACTATATATGCTCTAGATATATATTGTAGCTTGAACATTTCTAAATCCTTTGTGAATAAATGAGATTCATGTCTAGCATATCTAGCATAAAAAATGCATATACACAATGCATATACAGCTTTGATTATACATCATATACAACTCATATACAACATATATAGTCCATATATAACATATAAATCACACACACACATATATTGTATGTTATCGAGCACATACATTATAGACATAATAAATATATGTATATCCTCTAGTATATATATATACACACACATATCTCTGTGTGTGTGTAATGCATATATGGAATATACAATGCATATACAACATATATAAAACACACACACACACACACATATATAAATATGATGTATATTCTGTATATGTTGTATGTTATCAAGTACATACATTAGACACAATAAATATATGTATATCCTCCAATACATATAACATACACACACACACACACACAAATTTCAATTGCATGTAAATGGGGCTTGTTTAGTGTTACTTGGTATGCTTGAAGGTGTCAAACTATTGCTGGAAGGTAGTAGACAACAACAAATTCATCTGAATGAAACCCTAACCAACCATTGTCCCCACTCAACACATTGATATCTGCCAAAAGCCTGCAACAAAATATGTCAGCATTTTTTTGTTTTATTTTTAATTCCTTGGTTTTAGGTGATATGAAGTTTCTTGAGAACAACTCACCTAAAAAGCACAAGCCACACATGTAGCATGTATACATGACGTGGTTTTAGGCAAAACTAACTCACCCAAGTTTGACTTGGAAAAAAATGACTCAATTCATCCTATACTATTGGTCAAAAGTGTGACACAAATTTGTGTTTTTACCCCTGAAGACTCTTTTAACTACATCCCAATAAGCTCTACTAGGATTAGACATGTATCTAGCAACAACTCCCACTACTTGGGCAATGTCTAGTCTAGTACAGACCATAGCATACATCAAACCTCCAACCGTACTCTGGTAAGGCACTCTCCTCGTGTCTTTCATCTCTAATGGGGATGTTGGACATTGTGAAGCACATAAATTCATTCCAACTATAAAAGGAACACATAATGGTCAATAATCCTACATGTTAAACCTTTGTTTAAAACTGAATTGACATACTTACTCTGGCCAAGCCATAGTTTTTTGTTCACTCTATCACTTCTTGTTTCTATCCCAACAATGTGTTTAGCTGTACCAAGATCTTTCATTTCAAATTTAGCTACAAGTTGAGACTTTAGTTCTAAAATCATTCCTTTCCATTTACAAAGAAATAACATATCATCAACATATAATGCAATAAATAGGAAACAATCACCATCATATTTATAATAAACACAGTGATCATATTTAGAATGCTCCAATCCCAAACTCAACACATATGTATCAAATTCTTGGTACCACATCCTAGGAATTTGTTTGAGGACATACAAAGATTTTTTCAATTTACAAACCAAATTACTTTTACCTTTCACCATGTAGTGCTCTGTCTGTCATATAAACATCCTCCTCCAAGTCACCATGAAGGAATGTCATTTTCACATCCATTTGCTCAACCTATAGATCATAAGAAGTAGAAATATAAAGCAAGAATCTAATGGACGTCATTTTTGTAATAGGAGAAAATATGTCACCGTAATAAACACCCTCAACCTAAGAGTAACCTTTCACAACCAAATGTGCTTTGTACTTTTCAATACCTCCATCTAAACCAATCTTTTTCTTAAACACCCATTTGAAACCAATTGATTTTCATCCTTTAGGAAATGACACTAGGTCCCATGTATCATTCATTTTTGAAGCTACCATTTCTTCAGCCATAGAAACCTTCCAAGACTTTGCATCATTCATACCTAATGCCTCTTCTATAGATCTACGTTTATTTATGTTAGTATTTAAAGAAAAAATACATCTCTAGTCATCAAGTGAAATTCTTTTAGGTGGTTTTCTATGCCTTGTAGACCGTTGAATAAGTTGAGTTGGAGGTTCTTCCTCCTCTTCTAAAGATTCAAAGCTATATGAGCTCTCCTCAACTTCATGTCTATCTAGGGGTCTCGATTCAACTTTCTAAGGCATAGAAGGGAGTTGAATCACATATTTCTATTCACTTTGATATGGCTATAATGTAACATAAGAAGGCTTAGTTTCTCTAAAAATAACACTTCTACTATATATTTCCTTTTATGGAACAGAGTCCCAAATCTTGTATCATTTCACAGCTTGATACATTTCGTAGCCTCATTCTCCAACTTTGTCTACTTCTCCTATGGAACATGTGCATATGCATCACAACCAAATACTCTAAGATGTCTTAGTGAAGGCTTGTGCCCTGACCATACCTCCATAGGTGTTTTATCAACAAGAGCTAATGTAGTAGACCTGTTAATCAGGAAGCAAGTAGTAGCAACAACTTCATCCCAAAACCTTTGTTCTAAACCAACACTACCATGAATACTCCTAGCCTTCTCCATTATTGTCCTATTCATTCTTTTTGTAAGTCCATTATGTTGTAGAGAATATGGAGTTGTCTTTTGTCTTTGAATTCCACAATCTTCACTTAATCTATCAAAACCATTACAGAAAAATTCACCACCATTGTCAGTCCTCAAACATTTTATTTTCTTTCCAATCTACAACTCAACCATTTCTTTAAATTCTTTAAATTGATTGAAAATTTTAGATTATTCTTTAGAAAATATACCTATGTCCTTCTACTATAATCATAAACAAAGGAAACATAATATCTATACTTTGCAATGGAAGGAACATCTATAGGACCAAACACATCAAAATCAATAAGATCCAATACACCACAAGATTTATGAGAACTTGAGTAAAATTGAACGCAGTTTTGTTTACCATAAATGCAATGCTCACAAAAATCAAAATCAGGATTACAATTAGTTAACCCTTCAATAGGGTTTTTATTTTTCAAGGCCCTTAGACCTTTTTCTCCTATGTAGCCTAATCCCTGGTACCATAGCATAGTCTTCTCTGTAAGCAATTTTGATTTAGAAGAAAGAGCACCCTTAGGTACCTAAAATCCATGACCATCCATTGAAAATGAAACCCTCTCCTTTTCCAATAAATTAGTCGTAGATTTCCCTTTTTCATAAGCACTATTGCACTCAATAGTGCATGCATCAAGCTTATACAATGTGCCAAATCTGACACCTCTAGTGATCACCATAGCACTTCTTATCATCTTGCATCCTAAATCAAAAAAGACTACCTACACACCTGAATCTATTAGTTTGCTCATAGATAATAAATTTCATTCTAATTGAGGGATATGAAACACACCATTAATCCTTTTTGTTCTACCATTAGAAAATATGATTTTAACTTTACCATGGCCAACAATATTTAAATGAGAATCATCACCCAAGTACACCTTACCTCTATCAAATTCTTCATATTTAGAAAACCAATCTCTATTAAGGGTCATACAGAAAGATGCACCTTGAGTCAATTAACGATGAATCATTACATGCACAACTGGCCAAAGATGCAATGAACACATCACCATCTTCCTTCTTAGACTCGGGATTAGAATCAAATTTCTTTTTTCTTCTTCTTCTTTTCTTTACACTCCTTATGGAAGTGTCCAGGCTTACTACAATTCTAACAAATAAATTTTGACTTTCTAAGAGATTTGGATCTCCCTTTGGACTTGGATTTGTCACTCTTCTTGCTCTTTTTACCTTTTTATATGGGTCTTCCACAAAAACATAGGGACTCCTTGGAACTAATGGTTACTTTCCTCTTCATTTCTTTAGAAAGCAAAGAACCCACAACATCTACAACTTTCAAGACAATAGAAGTAATCCCAATCACCATAACAACAGAATCCCACAAATCAGACAAAGAATAAAGGAGAGTTTGACATCTCTTCTCATCCATTTTACACCAAACCATGCCAATTGAGCCACCAACATATTGATTTCTTCCAGGTGGTGTTCAATTCATTCAATATCTTCCATTCTCAATAAATACAATTTCTTCCTCAAGAAAATTTTGTTCACTAAAGATTTGGCTTGATATAACTCATCGAGTTTCTACCATGGTTTCTTTGTAGAGGGATCTTCATGGACTTTGATTAGAGCCTTAGCTTTGTTAGTACAGTAAAAATTTGAAATTTTTACTATCTCCTTACCCCATCATATTTGAATAAATCCTGAAGAATATCCCAAAAAGACCATAGTAAAAAAATTTTCTCACAAGGTGTCTATGGATAAGCAGTGCCAAATTTCATCAAAATCAATCCATCGACAAGAGATTGTGTTGCTTACACCGATACATAAGGATCGTTTGAAAACAACCATCAGCATGAGAATAGAGATCGGAAGAAGAATTATGGAAGTCACCGATGGAGTGAGTAATGCCGATGACATTACATCGGCAAGAAAGGCAAGTGGTCATACCGATCGGTATGACAAATACCTATCGGTTAAATTTTTAAAAGTTGCCCCGACAGTATATATCATACCGATGAAGCATTTCGGCAGGAGTCTCACCGAACATCCTGTGGGGGTAACGAAGCAAATAGTCATTGGCGAGAAATAAACTATCGGGATACCAAACAAGTAAGCTTCCGATGATTAGAGTCTTAGCGATAAGGAAGCATTCAGCGAGACTCACAGCGATACACAGCTATCAGGATAACTCAGCATATCGGGATAAGGGAATTAGGTCTCGCCGATTCACAAGTCATGGCGATCAAAAGGCATCAGTAACACTTCAACATACTCTGTCTAATGAAAGATATGAAAAGGGCCATCGGGGAGATGATTTGGATCAGGATATCTTGATTTAGCTATCCCGATAGTGTATGTCATTCCGATAAAGATGAAGTCCATATATGAAAATGACTATCGGCGAGACAATAAAGATCAGGAGAACATAATTTTATTACCCCGATAGTATTAATCATCCCGATAAGCAAACCATATCGGTGGGACTTGCTATATCGCATAGAGATCTAAAATACTTGGCGATGAGAGAAGTCATGCCGATGGTCGTGCCCACTTAAAACATGACATTACATAGCGTTGGGAATACAATCAAGGAGTCACGCCGATTGACAATTCGCACCATAAAAAATGTTGAGGTCGCCCAGACATTTCAAAATCACGCCGATAAGCAGAGTTATGGCGATGTGACACTTCACAGCGATGAACAATAAATTGATCAGGTGATTAATACAAATGACTACGAAATTCATATGATCACTATAATTGCAAAAAACCGTCCGAGAGGAGAATATAGAGGAATTCTTAGGGCAAGAGCAGAGGCTTCCAATTCCAGCCACCGAACAACAGGTACACCTACACAAACCATTATATTACCTGTATTTGAATTTCTGCCAAAGTTTTAAAATGGAAACTCCGGGAAAGGGAAAAGGAAGAAAGTCACAAGGGGAAACCAGTAAGCCTAAAAAACAAAAAACTGATCAAACCCTTGAAGAGAAAGTGAAAGATAGAAAACTAAATCAGGACCTGATTGATCAATTGCCTGGGTCAACTCCCAAGGCCAGGAGGTCTACCCAACTCAGAGCAGAAGTAGAAAAATTGGAAGATAAACATAAATGCCTGGGAGATATCTGGACCCCAATTCGAGGGTATGAGCTTTTCAAATTTCACCATAATAGATGGTTTAGAAATGCTCCTGTGTCAAACCCATGGCACATGAATTTAGGCAAACTGGTTGTACCTAATGTATTCTTGAATGTAGAGCTCCTTCAACTGCTAGCCAGACATTACAACTCAGGCCTAAAAGCTATCTGCAACCCTCAAGGAGAACCAATTGTACACCTGTCCAAAAATGCTATTTGTGAGGTGTATGATTTAGATGATTTGTGCACTGTCCCTATTGTTTATGAAGATTTGGATAAAGAATATTGGAGAATGGATACAACTTACAATGGATGGAGGTTACCCATTCATAGGCCTAGGATTGAACGAGAAGTGATACCCTTGACTGAGAATGATGGCCCTCCCTTTCATGTTGCCATTTTTGAACCATACATACAATATACTTACTATTCTGTAGGCCAAGTCCTTGGCTCAGAGGTCCTTGAGTTCATGACTATTCCTCTGATGGTCATAGCCTCTGATATTCAATGTCACAATGCCAGGCAATTTGATTATGCCTCCTATGTTGCAACTAGAATAGACTCTGGTCTATCTGCAATAAAAAACAATGCTCCAGCATGCTCTTTTGAGCATTACTCGATGCTTATGCATATGGTGTTATACTATGGCCAGGAAGTAGGATTGTGGCCAAGTGAGTTTCAAGTTGTTGCTGCGGATAAAAAAGGGGAAAAGATACCTGTACAAATGTGGACCAGAATCTGGGATAGCAGGTATGCTAACTCCAGCTATGCTCAATTTGAAGAGCATTGTGTTAAAGTGCTATATAGGTATTTCAGCCATCCTTGTGAATATTCAATTTCGAATGAAATAAAAAGGTTCCTCAGACCTAAAGATTTTGGTGGTCCCCCTACTGTCACTCATAATTGGGGAGACTGGTACTGCTTTGAGGATGCCACTATGATCAGAGTTTATGGATTTGAGGATACTCCTTTTATATTGCCTAAAACTATCCCTGACAGACTTGCATATTTAGAAATAATTAGGCAAATGCATTGTTCGAATGTGATGCATCTAAGTTCACATGATAAACAATCATTCATGCCCAGCACTTTGTTTTTTGGTGATTTTACTGTGGTTTCAAAAGAAGGATACAATCTCATTTTGGATAAACTAATGCATTATAACATGGTGACTGCTGAGGTGAGGAAAGGGTTTGACCCTGAAGGTTTCATTGACTCTGCAAGAAGAAAACAAAATCTCAGTGGATACATGCACATACATTATCCACATGATGATGTCATTAGAAATCTGGAAGAGGCTGAAGTTGACTTGGTGGTAGAAAAATATAACAGGGATTTAAATGAAAAGAAAAAGCAGTTGGCAGAAGTTGAAGTGGTATCCTCTGAAGAGGAAGAATTGACTGAACAAGAGCAGCCACAAGATAAAACAATAGAAATGTCTAAAAGAAAAATGCAACAATATCAGCCTCCAGTTGTGCTACATGACGAGGAGGGGTCTGCTGATGAAGATCCACGACAAAAGGCTTATGATTCTTTCGTTTCAGATGATACATTCATTCAGTCAAAGGAATTTAAATCATTCCTGTATAAATACAAAGGAAAAGAAATTAGAGAATCAGTAGATGATGTTTCTACTGATAATGAAAAATAGTTATTAGATATGTTGAAGCAAACAGTAGATAAAGAAATGCAGGACATGACACCTAGCAAGGGTAGACAGTTACTCAAAGATGCAGGGGTTATGATTTTTCCTGGTTTGGATTTAAATTCTGCTCTGGTTTTTGATAGCTTTTTGAATAATGCTAATGACAAGTATAAGCTTACTCCAGAAGGAGTTAATGAAGTATATATGGGAACTAGATACAATAATGATGAAAATTCTTTGATGATATGGGCGTTGTATCCTCCCCATAAGAAGACGGCCATCATAGACACTGAAAAAAGTTTTGGCCATGTTATGACTTTCAGAGCAGGTGAGACTGACCCTATAATTACTGCAGACATTGGTATCAATGTTGCAAAGTTAAATAAAGCACAAGCTCAGATGCTGATCAAAGAAAGAGATTCTTACAAACTGAATTGTGAGAGATTAACAAAAGAAAATGATTATTTGAAGGATGCTGTTAAGAGTACCTTTGGCCAATCCACAAAAAGAATAACTCAGGGTGAGAGCTCACAAGGTAGTCAAGTAATATCCCCTGATCAGGCTGCACAAATTTAGATAGACACATTTGTTACAATACTGCAGAGCAGGTATGCAAATATGGTACGGTGGTTAAACCAGTTTTGGGATAACTACTCAGAAAATCATAAAGCAGTCAAAGAACATGAGAGGCTTGATAAGAGGATATAGGAGAAAATGATTGAGTTACAAAATAGAAGTGCCACTGATGGTACAGATATCTCTGATACAAGAGCATTGTTCAAACAGCACCAGAATTATTATGACAAACTTAAAGCTGATGCTAAGGAAGGGACTGATGCCTCAAGCACAGGAGTTCCCAGGATATTCAAAGATAATGGAGAGGTGAAGAGCAAAGAAGAATGGACTGTTGATTGTGAGGTTATATTGCACAAAGCCACAGGAGCTCTGAAAGATAAAGCCTCTGCATCTAAAGAAGCTTGCAAACAATTGGAGGAGATGCTTACTCTTGATGTAATTACCAGAAGTGCTATTGAACTTACTGATTCTCACCATGATCAAGAGTACCTAGATCATCTGGCTAAAGTTTATTTATGGCTGAATAGAGCCTAATTATGCTTATGTAATTGTTGTTAATACTTGTTAAGTTCCCAAGAGACTTATTGAAGAGTTGTATCTCTTCATAGAAATATCTATATAAGTTTAAACAATCGATGCTGAAATGATCATCAGCAGTAGAAGATATTCATATATACATAATATACAATGTCTCAAAGTGACTATGTTGCATATTTTATTTGAAGAAGAAATTTGAAGTTCTCTGATTCAGTGTTTCTATCTTGGTATCAGTTGTTTGTTGAAAATATTCAATTGTGTGGCTGTCTCCATTTCTGCATTTCCTTGTTATTCAGATTAAGATATCAAGTATATAGTTAATCTGTCATTACACACTTGTTGTATCTGTGTGATTAATTTGGTTGGTGTCCATCTGAGGAATTAAACCCTTCTAATTTAGTCGCAGTAACCTGGAAGTAGTAAGTTGGGATTACTAAGTAGAGCCATATAATTAGGATTACCATTTTGTCTCCAGAAAATATTATCTGTAAATCTTGCCCATTCATTTCATTTGGTTCCTTCAAGTAAGGATTAAAATACCTTCTGGTGAATTATAAGATAATTGATTATATTGGTTGGATTGCTAATAAGAGTTTGTCAATCACTTTCTTGCACGTTTATACAAGCTATAAACCAAAGTTGTGCCAAGCAATTAGAATTATTACCATTAAGAAACTACTGGTCTAGGTCCTTCAAATTGACTCTGTTACCCAACAAGGCACTGGTCTCATTCAACTCATTATTTAAAACCTTTTACCTTGATATTGCTTATACAATTTCTGCCAATCGTTTATTAAACATTATACATAGAATTAAGTAGTCAGCTTCTTTTTCATCTATCTTACATCCTGTGCCATTGTAGATAGATCTAGTTAGTCCACTCATCCACACTCAGACTGCTTTAATATTTCAAGGTTCACCCACCTAGGTGTAGCGGGACCTAAAGTGTAGGAAATCATCAAACCTTGAAGGTTGATTTCGTCAAGTTAGTTCAAAAACGTTGCAAATCCAAACATAGAGCTTGGCATCCTCTTAGGATTAGCAACCTGCATTTTTGAGACCTAACAAATTGGCGACTCTGCTGGGGACTAGTAAAAGACCTTAGAAAGTAATTCTTTCCTTCATAGAGTCAATTCCAAAAATTTAAGTTGGTAACTCTGCTGGTGAGAAGAACCCTACAAATAAACTATAAACTTTTCCTATTTAATAGGTGGCGACTCTAGTTACAATTATAGCAAAAAATTTCAATATCAAATGGATGGTAGGAGATCCAAGATGGAAGGCAGAAATTTGCAGTCATCTCCACCACTTAGAAATATTTCCAAAAGAAATGTGAATCCAAAGTATTCCCACCGAGATAATAATCTAGACATCCAAGAGAATGATTCAGAACAAAATATTGCAATTCACAACAAATTCACACCTCTGCATGATTCAAACGAGAACCTCAGTGGAGCAACTGATGATATTTTGGCAACGTACAGACCCACTCCTCAAGAACAGCGAGATCATGATGCAAAGGTCATGAGGGATATTGATAGGAACCAAGCTGAACATGATTTCAAGATCTCATTTAACCAGGGAGAAGAGATAGAATATGAATTGTCAAATCAGGGAATGAATGACAATCCAGAACATCAGGAAATAAATAATCAAGACATGAGTGATGAGCAACAGGAAATACTCATGCTCAGGAAAGAACTTGAAAGATACAAGATACAAGAGGAGAAGGAGTTGTTGCAACAAGAAATTCAACAGAGAAAAAATAAAGCCAAAACAACTCCCCCAAAATATGTACCTCTGCATAGAGGGAATATTTCAAGAAATACACAGCAAAATATAGGTGGTTTTCAAAATTCACATGCTTCTGGAAGTCATCAGAACATTATTCCCCAAAACCCTAGACCACCTCCCATACGTAATACATCTCAACATATGGCAAATAATTACCCACCCCCTGGTCAACAATATTATAGGCCACAAAATCAACACATAAATCCCCATATGAACCAACATCAACAATATGCATATCATCAGCCACCAGGTGGATATAATTACTATCCCAATCCACCACCTCTCAATTTCCCCCCCCAAAATCTTGCTAATATATGCAGTCAATTTGATTTAACTGGATATCAGTTATATCCATATCCTATGGATAGTACTTGGAGAAACATGGTTCCCAAGTTTACTGGAAACAATGCAGTATCTGCAAAAGATCATATCAGAAGTTTTAATGCTTTTGTACAGGATATAGGTATGGATTGGGAAGACATTAGAATGAGGTTGTTTATGATGTCCCTCACTGAAGATGCCAGAGATTGGTTTAATAGCTTGCCCGATGCATCAATCAATTTAATAACTAATTTTCATAACCAGTTTAAGGATCAGTATGGTAACCAATACGCTCCTGAGTTTGCACTACATGAACTAATAAGTATACAGAAGTATCAAAATGAATCAGTATTTGATTTCAACCTGAAGTTTTCCAAGTTACATAATAAGGTACCACATGGAGCCAAGTTATCTGACCAGGCAGCACTAAGTATCTATATGAAAGCATTTGACCCCAAAACAGGATATGAACTCAGAAACCGGTGTCCTGCAACATTGGCCGAAGCACAAAAAGTAGCCATAACTATCGAAAATAATAGGAAGGCTACAAGAATGGTCAGTAAAAGGGACAATCGTAGAAATCTTCAGAATCCAAATGCTCAACAGATTAAACCAGAGGGTCAGCATAGGCATGATAGACCTAGGTTACATGATATGCCTTACAATACAAATTGGAAGGATGGAAGACCTATTGACAATAACAGAAAGTAGCCATATGGAAAGGATACTCCTGATCCCTTGAAAAGAAACATGGCACATATGGCAAAAAATAAACCTTGGTGTTTTGTATGTAACTTACCACATTCACCTGAATACTGTGAGGTAGCTAAATCAATACAGCAAGAGGAAATGCTATACAGCTATAATAGGGATAATCACACCATCAATATGATGCAAGATACACCATGTGTAGTAACAGAAGATTATTCTTCTTCAGAAGAAGAAGGATATGAGTATGATGTAGGGAACCAAAAGTATCATATTAACATGGGAGAACAGTAGGTATTCTCAGACCAGGAAGATAGTTGTAACAACAAGTCATGTGGTCAATGGAGAAAACCTACTGAGGATGAAAGAGAAGCTCTCACAGTGGCTACAGTGGCTCAAGCTCGAAACACTTATAACTTAAGGAATAGAACAACAAATGTTGGGCAAGGAACTCCTGGAAGTGTATTTATAAAAGACCAGAATAACAAAGAAAATGATACAAAATCATCACCTAAAGAACCAGAAAAGGGGGATAAAAATAAAATGAAAGGAAATCAAGAAAAAGAAAACACAAAAATAGAAAAGAATGACCAGATCATAACCCCTTCTTTTGACATTGCACAGGCAGTGTCTCAGGTGAAGATATCAGTCCCACTCCTAGAGATGATGAAAATAGATAAATATAGGAGTACAGTTGTCAAGATGATTTCTGATACACCAAATCCAAAACATAAAGGGTTTGAAAAAACAATAAATAATGTGCATCAGGAAAATTTTAAGATGCCTGAGGTATACCTTGGTGACACACTTACAAAAAATCCCTCACAGGTAGATCCATTCTATACTACACTAGTAATCAAGAACAGAATAGTCAGGAATTGTATGATTGATTCAGGTGCTGCTATGAATACCATGCCTATAGCAGTGATGAAAGAATTAGGGATGTGGGTTGATACTACTTATGGCCAGTGTTATGCAATGGATAACAGATCTATTCCAGTAGTTGGTATTATGAAAGATGTAGAGATAAAACTTGCTTCACATCCTGAAGCAACATATAACATTGACATCACTGTGGTTGATATCCCACCGTATTATGGAATGCTGCTATCAAGACAATGGGCTGCAATGGTAGGAGGCAATGTTCAATTAGATCTATCATATGCCACCATACCAGTAGGTGTCAAGGAAATCAAATTGTGTAGAGAGCCAAGGTACGACAATATTATAGAAAGAATGGATCGGTATCAGGTGAATTTCTTATGTGACACAGATTTAGGAGTTTTCAAAGTTGGAGAAACTACCCCAGAATTGCATAACACTGACCCAATACACACTGAATCTATGAAAAGAGAGAGTGATTTGTGGAAAATGTATTTTGATGGTGCATGCAGCAAGATAGGAAATGGGGCCGGAGTAGTTTTTATCTCGCCAGGAGGTAAAACATTCAAATACTCTTTCCTATTGACATTTGAATGCACCAATAATGTAGCTGAATATGAAGCCCTGCTCATTGGCCTAAACATAGCCACCAAATACAAAATAAAAAAGTTGGCTGTCTTCGGTGATTCTGAACTGGTCATCTCCCAAGTAAGAGAAAAATATTTATCTAAAAATAAAAGATTAAGATAATACAGAAATGCAGTTTGGGACAGTGTTGAATTATTTGATGCCTTTTCAGTCAGCTGGGTTGATAGGTCTAAAAACATTATGGCAGACTTTTTAGCAAACATTGCATTAAAGAGAGATGATGTTACATTAGGAGGGATCACAGAAGTAGAATTTAAAACTAGACCTACCATCCCTGATAATATACAGAATTGGCAAGTGTTTGATAGCGATGCTGATATAATCAATTTCTTACATTGTGCTGATTATTATGAAAATCAAGAAATTGATTTCAGTGCATTTGTGGAGGAACACGATGGGAGGGAAACCCTTTTTTGCCAAGAAGTGGTCCAACTAAAGACAAATAAGATACCCAAAGGACTTATTGCATTAGAAAAAACATTTGATGGCCATGACAGGTATAAAAAGAAAGACACACCAGTGGTACCTAGTAACCTTGAAGAAATCAATTTGGGGACACAAACAACTCCAAAAAATGTGTATATTGGAAAAAGTCTTGACCCAAAAATCAGAAGCAGACTTATCAACCTGCTCAGGAAGTACAGGCATGTGTTTGCTTGGTCATATGATGACTTAAAAGCATATAGAGAGGATCTATTTCAACATGAGATACCACTGAAGCAAGATGCTAAACCTTTCAGACAGAAGCAGAGACCGATTAATCCTACACTAGCCCCTAAAATGTTAGAGGAACTTACAAAGTTAAGGGATGGAGCTATAATCAAACCTATTAGACACTCTTCCTGGGTTTCAAACTTAGTGCCTATCAGGAAAAAGAATGGTGACATTAGACTATGTGTGGATTTCATAAACTTGAATAAATCTTCCCTCAAAGATAATTATCCTCTTCCCAATATGGAGGCAATATTGCAGAAAGTTACTGGGTGTGAATTGCTATCCATGATGGATGGTTTTTCTGGCTACAATCAGGTAAAAGTTAAGGAGTCTGAACAATTTAAGACGGCATTCACCACTCCGTGGGGAACATATGTGTATTTGAGAATGCCACTTGGATTAACTAATGTTGGAGCAACATTCCAGAGAGCGATGGATGTAGCTTTTGCTGAATTGATCAATAAGATTATGATAGTATATCAAGACGACTTGACAGCATATTCTAAAAGGGCCGAAGATCATTGCACACATTTAGAACAAGTATTTATCAAAGCCCTAGAATATGGGATATCATTGAACCCTAAAAAATGCCATTTTGCAGTAGCAGAAGGAAAATTGCTTGGTCATATAGTCTCGAAGGAAGGAGTTAAAATAGATCCTGAAAGGGTAAAAGCATTTGATCAAGTCCCTATTCCAAAAAATGTAAAAGCTATACAATCATTCTTTGGTCAGATAAATTTTGTTAGAAGATTTATACCAAATTTCGCAGAGATTGTTTGTCCTATATCGAGAATGCTGAAGAAGAATTTAGAAATGAAGTGGACAACAGAAACAGTGGAAGCATTTGGTAACATTAAGGAGGCTATCAAGCAAGCTCCAGTCTTAATATCCCCTGACTTCGGTAAACCTTTCCAACTTTTCTCATTTGCTTCCTATCATACAGTAGCAGCAGTGTTGTTACAGAAAAACAATGATGGACATGAACAGCCTATCTCTTTCTTTAGCAAGTCCCTTCAGAATGCGGAGTTGAAGTATGACATTATTGAAAAATAGGCATATGCATTGGTAAAAGTGGTAAAAAAATTTAGACCATATTTGGTAGGGGCTAAAATCATAGCATATGTTCCTAATGCTGCAGTGAAGGATGTACTGATCCAAACTAAGGTCACCTGTAGGAGATGTAGGTGGATCAATAGGATTCAGGAATTCAACATTGAAATCCAAATCACTAAATTAGTCAGAGGACAGGGTCTTTGGTGCAGGAGCACCTACCTGACAGCTAGCCTCCATGAGGCAGTTAGTTTGTTTTAGGTCTAGTTAATGTTTCCAAGAAGGTCTGATAAGACCAATGCATGTAATAAGGTCATGTTGACCATACTTTACTATTTTTAGCTAGGTTGTTAGGACAACTGTTATGCTGTATGTCCGGTTGGATCCTCCCAGCCGCTTGGAAGCTCCCAGCCACTTGGAGTCGGGTCGGTAGTACTCGCAAGAGATCCTATTTATGTATTAGGATTGGTTGGTTTTAGATATAGATGTTGAGAAGCTAGATTGCAAGGAGTGAGACAGAGTGAGATAGAATACTATATTTGCATCTTTTGAAATCAATAAAGAGATCCTGTTGTGTCAATTCTCTGTTTGGATTCCATTGTGTGATCGATTTGCTATTTTGGTGGTTTCATGGATTCGCTGATCCATTCCACCGGTTGATTCGTCGAGTCGGTGGAATGGCCATGTATAATAGTTTAGGATCTAGTTTGCTTTTTCTGTTTGTTCATGTGCATGTGTGCAGGATCGTCGTCGAGAGGTGTTGAGAACCCTAGCATGGGTATGTGCTAGGTCGTGCTAATAGTTTGAGTTTGGAAGATCGCCCTGAAAGCAGATCGGGTCACCTCAGGAGGTTTGGCGGATCAGAATCTGTTAAGGTTGGAAATTCGTCACAACAGCATCATCAGGATATTTCTGTGTATATCCTGCAGTTGCTTCGGGCGTCATCCGAGTAGATGGAGGTGAGCATGATGCAATTGTTTGCATAAGTTGAAAGCATTTCAGGGTGATCATCATTAGGTGTTGCCGAGGAGGAGCGTATCGGCATAAGGTAGAAGATCGGGTTGATAAAACCATCGCGGGCCAATAATGTTAAGTTTGGCCGACAGTAGGATATTGGAGGAGCTGCATGTGACGTCATCGTCATCAGGATATCGGGGTGACATAAGCATCGAAGGAAAGGTGCATGAAGTTGTCATCATCAGGATATATGGAGGGAACAGGATATTTTATATCCTGCTGATGAACATGATGTTGAACATCATGATGCTGCAGATAGAGTTTGGTGGTAGGATGAACAGTGAACATCAGGAGGATGTTTGCGCTTGCCGAATATGATGATGCTGCCGATAGCCGGATATGATGATGCTGCTGACAGGTGAAAGGGCGAAGGTTTGTCTGCAGGAGGATATCGGTCGGCAGAGAAAATATGATGATGCTGACAGTGTTAAGGAAAATATGATGATGATGATGGGTTGTAGACATACATGCTGTATGTCAAGGTTTTAGTGTGGATGCCTCTGCATCAGTCTTGCCAAATTGATGGCTGAAAGTAATCTAGAAGCTTCCCAGATATGTAATGTTGATGCAAGTACCAGCATTGAACACACTCCATGGTATACTGATATAGTATATTATCTAAAACATATGAAGTGTCCTGAAGGATATGATGATAATAGAAGAAGGACACTCAAACTACAAGCTTCAAAATATGTACTCATTGGTGGGGATCTCTATTGGAAAAACAGAGATGGGGTTCTACTATTATGCTTGGACGAATATCAATCAAAACATATTATGAAGGAGTTACATGAAGGCATGTGCGGAGGTCATTTCTCAGCAAAGACCACAGCACACAAGATCCTGAGGACAGGGTACTATTGGCCTAAAGTCTTTAATGATTCATACCAGTACACTAGAAAGTGTGAAGCATGCCAAAAGTTCTCAGGGAAGTTAAAGTATCAGGGAGCACTACCCTTAAAACCTATGCAGGTTGAGGCTCCATTTTATCAGTGGGGTATTGATTTTATAGGTGAAATTTCAGAGAAATCGAGTGGGGGGCACCGATGGATTTTAGTGGCTACTGATTACTTTACAAAATGGGTGGAAGCAATCCCAACCAAACAAGCTACAAGTAAAGTTGTGATTAATTTTCTAATGGATAACATTATATGCAAATTTGGTACTCCTATAAGATTGATTACAGGTAATGGGATGTGTTTTAGATCTGATGAATTCAAAGGTTTTTGCAATACACATGGTATCACTGTTTCTTATGCTGCTCCATACCATCCACAAGCCAATGGACAAGCTGAATCAAGTAATAAGAGCCTGTTGAAAATCATAAAGAGAATGTTGGATAAAAATAAGAAGGCTTGGGATTCAAAATTAAGAATGGCAGTATGGGTTGACAGGATTACTATAAAAAGGGCAATTGGGAGATCCCCTTATGAATTGGTATATGGAACACAAGCAAGATTACCATTGGAAAATCTTATACCAGTATACAAATTTATCCTCCAGGAAGACTTGAATATCCCTGAACCAATGGAAGAAAGGTTGGAACAATTGGCTGAGCTTGATGAAACAAGAAGAATAGCTCAGAGACAGAATATTAAATTACAATCATAGGTAAAATATCTCTTTGACAAGAAGGCCAAAGAAAGAAAGTTTGAAATAAATGATCTGGTACTAATGTGGAATGCAAGATGTCAGGACAAAGGAAAACATGGAAAATTTGAAGCCCTGTGGTTAGGTCCTTTTGTTATCACTGGCAAGGGAGGTGATGATTCTTACTATGTACAAAATATGTCAGGAGAGGAGCAAGAATTGCCTGTACATGGGCAATACTTGAAGCAGTTCTTTTCATAAACATGTACAAAGAGAATTGAGTGCTGCCAGTGCATGGACAACATTCAAATAGTTCTCAAAATATTCTTATTCCATGCACAGTAGTCTAGGAATCATTCCCGCTCCCCATCATTTGTTCTTTTCCTTTTCCCAGTTTCATAAAACCTCACCCCAAGATAGTAAAATATGTGGTCTACTTCCCTAGGAGATCTGGATCCTTGTTATACTCACAGGGAGTATACATCTCAGACAGAGCCACTGTTAGTATAGTAAAAATTTGAAATTTTTACTATCTCCTTACCCCATCATATTTGAATAAATCCTGAAGAATATCCCAAAAAGACCATAATAAAAAAATTTTCTCACAAGGTGTCTATGGATAAGCAGTGCCAAATTTCATCAAAATCAATCCATCGGCAAGAGATTGTGTTGCTTACACCGATACATAAGGATAGTTTGAAAACAACCATCGGCTTGAGAATAGAGATCGGAAGAAGAATTATGGAAGTCACCGATGGAGTGAGTAATGCCGATGACATTACATCGACAAGAAAGGCAAGTGGTCATACCGATTGGTATGACAAATACCTATCGGATAATTTTTTAAAAGTTGCCCTGACAGTATATATCATACCGATGAAGCATTTCGGCAGGAGTCTCACCGAACATCCTGTGGAGGTAACGAAGCAAATAGTCATCGGTGAGAAATAAACTATCGGGATAGCAAACAAGTAAGCTTCCGATGATTAGAGTCTTAGCGATAAGGAAGCTTTCGGCGAGACTCACAGCGATACACATCTATCGGGATAACTCAGTATATCGGGATAAGGGAATTAGGTCTCGCCGATTCACAAGTCACGGCGATAAAAAGGCATCGGTAACACTTCAACATACTCTGTCCGATGAAAGATATGAAAAGGGCCATCGGGGAGATGATTTGGATCGGGATATCTTGATTAGCTATCCCGATAGTGTATGTCATTCCAATAAAGATGAAGTCCATATATGAAAATGACTATCGGCGAGACAATAAAGATCGGGAGAACATAATTTTATTACCCCGATAGTATTAATCATCCCGATAAGCAAACCATATCGGTGGGACTTGCTATATCGCAGAGAGATCCAAAATACTCGGCGATGAGAGAAGTCATGCCGATGGCCATGCCCACTTAAAACATGACATTACATAGCGTCGGGAATACAATCAAGGAGTCATGCCGATTGACTATTCGCGCCATAAAAAATGTTGAGGTCACCTAGACATTTCAAAATCACGCCAATAAGCAGAGTTATGCCGATGTGACACTTCACAGCGATGAACATTGAATTGATCAGGTGATTAATACAAACGACTACGAAATTCATACGATCACTATAATTGCAAAAAACTATCCAAGAGGAGAATACAGAGGAATTCTTAGGGCAAGAGCAGAGGCTTCCAATTCCAGCCACCGAACAACAGGTACACCTACACAAACCATTATATTACCTGTATTTGAATTTCCTGCCAAAGTTTTAAAATGGAAAATCTGGGAAAGGGAAAAGGAAGAAAGTCACAAGGGGAAACCAGTAAGCCTAAAAAACAAAAAACTGATCAAACCCTTGAAGAGAAAGTGAAAGATAGAAAACTAAATTAGGACCTGATTGATCAATTGCCTGGGTCAACTCCCAAGGCCAGGAGGTCTGCCCAACTCAGAGCAGAAGTAGAAAAATTGGAAGATAAACATAAACGCCTGGGAGATATCTGGACCCCAATTCGGGGGTATGAGCTTTTCAAATTTCACCATAATAGACGGTTTAGAAATGCTCCTGTATCAAACCCATGGCACAAGAATTTAGGCAAACTAGTTGTACCTAATGTATTCTTGAATGTAGAGCTCCTTCAACTGCTAGCCAGACATTACAACTCAGGCCTAAAAGCTATCTGCAACCCTCAAGGAGAACCAATTGTACACCTATCCAAAAATGCTATTTGTGAGGTGTATGATTTAGATGATTTGTGCACTGTCCCTATTGTTTATGAAGATTTGGATAAAGAATATTGGAGAATGGATACAACTTACAATGGATGGAGGTTACCCATTCATAGGCCCAGGATTGAAGGAGAAGTGATACCCTTGACTGAGAATGATGGCCCTCCCTTTCATGTGGCCATTTTCGAACCATACATACAATATACTTACTATTCTGTAGGCCAAGTCCTTGGCTCAGAGGTCCTTGAGTTCATGACTATTCCTCTGATGGTCATAGCCTCTGATATTCAATGTCACAATGCCAGGCAATTTGATTATGCCTCCTATGTTGCAACTAGAATAGACTCTAGTCTATCTGTAATAAAAAACAATGCTCCAGCATGCTCTTTTGAGCATTACTCGATGCTTATGCATATGGTGTTATACTATGGCCAGGAAGTAGGATTGTGGCCAAGTGAGTTTCAAGTTGTTGCTGCGGATAAAAAAGGGGAAAAGATACCTGTACAAATGTGGACCAGAATCTGGGATAGCAGGTATGCTAACTCTAGCTATGCTCAATTTGAAGAGCATTGTGTTAAAGTGCTATATAGGTATTTCAGCCATCCCTGTGAATATTCAATTTCAAATGAAATAAAAAGGTTCCTCAGACCTAAAGATTTTAGTGGTCCCCCTACTGTCACTCATAATTGGGGAGACTGGTACTGCTTTGAGGATGCCACTATGATCAGAGTTTATGGATTTGAGGATACTCCTTTTATATTGCCTAAAACTGTCCCTGACAGACTTGCATATTTACAAATAATTAGGCAAATGCATTGTTCGAATGTGATGCATCTAAGTTCACATGATAAACAATCATTCATGCCCAGCACTTTGTGTTTTGGTGATTTTACTGTGGTTTCAAAAGAAGGATACAATCTCATTTTGGATAAACTAATGCATTATAACATGGTGACTGCTGAGGTGAGGAAAGGGTTTGACCCTGAAGGTTTCATTGACTCTGCAAGAAGAAAACAAAATCTCAGTGGATACATGCACATACATTATCCACATGATGATGTCATTAGAAATCTGGAAGAGGCTGAAGTTGACTTGGTGGTAGAAAAATATAACAGAGATTTAAATGAAAAGAAAAAGCAGTTGGCAGAAGTTGAAGTGGTATCCTCTGAAGAGGAAGAATTGACTGAACAAGGGCAGCCACAAGATAAAACAATAGAAATGTCTAAAAGAAAAATGCAACAATATCAGCCTCTAGTTGTGCTACATGATGAGGAGGGGTCTGCTGATGAAGATCCACGACAAAAGGCTTATGATTCTTTCATTTTAGATGATACATTCATTCAGTCAAAGGAATTTAAATCATTCCTGTATAAATACAAAGGAAAAGAAATTAGAGAATGAGTAGATGATGTTTCTGCTGATAATGAAAAAAAGTTATTAGATATGTTAAAGCAAACAGTAGATAAAGAAATGCAGGACATGACACCTAGCAAGGGTAGACAGTTACTCAAAGATGCAGGGGTTATGATTTTTCCTGGTTTGGATTTAAATTCTGCTCTGGTTTTTGATAGCTTTTTGAATAATGCTAATGACAAGTATAAGCTTACTCCAGAAGGAGTTAATGAAGTATATATGGGAACTAGATACAATAATGATGAAAATTCTTTGATGATATGGGCGTTGTATCCTCCCCATAAGAAGACGACCATCATAGACACTGAAAAAACTTTTGGCCATGTTATGACTTTCAGAGCAGGTGAGACTGACCCTATAATTACTGCAGACATTGGTATCAATGTTGCAAAGTTAAATAAAGCACAAGCTCAGATGCTGATCAAAGAAAGAGATTCTTACAAACTGAATTGTGAGAGATTAACAAAAGAAAATGATTATTTGAAGGATGCTGTTAAGAGTACCTTTGGCCAATCCATAAAAAGAATAACTCAGGGTGAGAGCTCACAAGGTAGTCAAGTAATATCCCCTGATCAGGCTGCACAAATTCAGATAGATGCATTTGTTACAGTACTGCAGAGCAGGTATGCAAATATGGTACGGTGGTTAAACTAGTTTTGGGATAACTACTCAGAAAATCATAAAGCAGTCAAAGAACATGAGAGGCTTGATAAGAGGATACAGGAGAAAATGATTGAGTTACAAAATAGAAGTGCCACTGATGGTACAGATATCTCTGATGCAAGAGCATTGTTCAAACAGCACCAAAATTATTATGACAAACTTAAAGCTGATGCTAAGGAAGGGACTGATGCCTCAAGCGCAGGAGTTCCCAGGATATTCAAAGATAATGGAGAGGTGAAGAGTGAAGAAGAATGGACTGTTGATTGTCAGGTTATATTGCACAAAGCCATAGGAGCTCTGAAAGATAAAGCCTCTGCATCTAAAGAAGCTTGCAAACAATTGGAGGAGATGGTTACTCTTGATGTAATTACCAGAAGTGCTATTGAACTTACTGATTCTCACCGTGATCAAGAGTACCTAGATCATCTGGCTAAAGTTTATTTATGGCTGAATAGAGCCTAATTACGCTTATGTAATTGTTGTTAATACTTGTTAAGTTCCCAAGAGACTTATTGAAGAGTTGTATCTCTTCATAGAAATATCTATATAAGTTTAAACAATTGATGCTGAAATGATCATCAGCAGTAGAAGATATTCATATATACATAATATACAATGTCTCAAAGTGACTATGTTGCATATTTTATTTGAAGAAGAAATTTGAAGTTCTCTGATTTAGTGTTTCTATCTTGGTATCAGTTGTTTGTTGAAAATATTCAATTGTGTGGCTGTCTCCATTTCTGCATTTCCTTGTTATTCAGATTAAGATATCAAGTATATAGTTAATCTGTCATTACACACTTGCTGTATCTGTGTGATTAATTTGGTTGGTGTCCATCTGAGGAATTAAACCCTTCTAATTTAGTCGCAGTAACTTGGAAGTAGTAACTTGGAATTAAACCCTTCTAATTACAAAACTAACCCAAAACCACCCCAATGTGGTGCCCAAATTATCTCTAATAAACAACTCTTTTAAGTGTCGAACACATTTTCCTAAAATGGGAAGTCCAACTTCCATAGGCTATAACTTTTGATCCAGATGTCTGATTGACATACCATTTGATGTGTCAGAAAGCTTGTGAAGAGATCTATCATACTATAACTTGATTCACCATTTATGATAACTTTTGTGACATTTAGAGACCTCTAATTTCCTTAAATCTATTTTTAAAACTTTTTTGAGAGCTTCAAAAAGTAGAAACTTTAATATCTTGCAATCCATGTATGATCTTGAGTTGAAACTCACCCAAGATGTTTACTTGGTAGTTCTA
Organism: Cunninghamia lanceolata; assembly: GCA_027924645.1. NCBI lineage: Eukaryota > Viridiplantae > Streptophyta > Pinopsida > Cupressales > Cupressaceae > Cunninghamia > Cunninghamia lanceolata. Next base: position 22,100,658 of record BSBN01001281.1, read on the forward strand.
TACCTTTTGGGGAAATTATGGATCCATCCATACACAAATGTATAGTTACTAAAAATAGTAGGCCCTACAATTTTTAGTCTATTTTAAAAACTTTGAAAGTTCTAAACCATTCTTCAAAATAAAGGGTGTTCAAAAAGAACAAAATTGGGAAGAATAGAAACCTTTTGTAGTTGCAAGGTTGAGACACTTTTCCTAACATCTTCATAGTGTAGGCCTACACAATAGAATACCTCTCAAATTTCTTTCCTAACTAAGAAAACCTTTTCAAGTGGATAACTAAGGATAAAGGCATTGCACCAACTATCCATTCCCTTTGATGCTTTTACGCCTTACCCAAAGAGAATGCTTATCTCTACTTGATGAAGTACATGCTGAGTAACTTTAAACTTGATCAGTTGAACCTTGCACCACACTAGAAGATAGCTGAAAGGTATTAGACTAGGCTATACAAGCTTCTAGGGAGTCATCCAAATATAAAAGTTACAATGAGGCCCAAATCTGTGAACACTAGTCCTTTGAAGGGATGTGGCATAAGTGATCCAGAAAACACCACTTCACTTTTTGTTCAGAATCACTTGGGGCCCCAAGTCTATCCTAATGGCTATGTGACTAGATTGAGGTATGGCTCTCACTCTCCCCCCTTTGACATATCTTGCTAGAGCAAGTGGTTGAGGTCACCCCTTAAAAGTTGGTGTGTCTCTAAAGGCAAACCTCCTAAGGGAAAGATTATACTTGGTGTTTTTTATCCCTAAGAGTATATGAAGCGCAAGGGGAGAGCAACACACAAACAAGAAAATCTTAAAATTACAAATGTGAATTGAAATATATTTTTGATCCTCAAGATCGACTAACAGTGTAAGAGGAGAGCATACACATACACTTGACCCACAAAACAAGATTCATTAACCCTTAGATAAAAGGATGTATGCATGAATATGAATGTGGCTTAAGGATGCTTTTGATTGTCAAGATCCCACTAAGTGCAAGTGAAGAGCATACACACCATAATTCACATTCAAATCCACAAAGCAAAGCAAATACAAAAGAAAACACAATGTTTCGAATGATATGTCTTTGACAAGTGGAAACCTGCAACAAACTTGTTAGTAGTTTGAGATATGATATTTGAGAAGCATAAACAAGCTGCACAAATGTGTTAGCTCCAAAACATCCTCAAAATGTTAGTTGAAATCGAATAATAAAAAAATCACCAAAATACAACCAAGGGCATAGATTTAGAGATGATCAGAAATTAGAAAATTGCAAATACGATACCTCCTAACAAAACCCTGATTTGTGAAGTAAATGGCTAAATTGTGAAGCAAAAGCATTAATCTATGAAGCAAAGATGTTAAAATTCACACCAAGGACACTAATCTATGAAACATGGGTGTAGGTTTGTAACAGATGCCAAAATGAACCCTAAAATGACCTAAAACACTAGAAAACATAGTATTAGGTTAAACAAGACCAAATCTAGAAAGTAGAAGTGAAACAACACCAAACCCAGAAGTCAGAATTAGGAGATGAGGCTCACAAGCAAAGTCACTAATTTGGCATGTAAATGTTATAATATATAGTGCAAGGGTGCTAATCTATGATAGAGGCCCAAATTATCCCTAAAATGACATAAAAATGATGCAAAATACACTGTCAGGCTAAAATAAGACTAGGTCTAGAAACTAGAAGTGAAATCACACATAACCCAGAAGTCAAAATTTGGAGATGAGTCCCAGAAGCAAAGTTGCTAAACCAATATGAAAGGGCACACCTCTAGCTAGCAAGGGCACTAAACTAGCTGGTAAGGGTGCTAAACCAGGAATCAATGTTCAAAATCATCGAACAGAGGTGAAGAGTCATAAAACTAAGGCACAAATTTGCAACCTATAAGGCAAAATGATGAAATTTCTTCCTAAAAAGAGGTTAAATCAAGGATGTGGGTCCCAGTGGTGTGGTAAAAATGTCTATGTAGAAATATGATTAAAATAAAGGAAACAATACACAATGACGGTATCTTTTCCATACTTGAGCAACACCTCATCTAGGGATCAAAGTATTGAGAGCTATAATGAAAATGATAAATAATACTATGATATTTGATAATAATTTTGATATGTTGGTTGCTCAAGTCTATAACATAACAACTAGATAATGATAATAGATATAATAATGGATGATAATGAAAGAGCTAGGATGATTTTGATAGCATGGTGTTGTATGAAGATGTGATGTCCAAATGGCTTGATTGAGACTTGATTTATAGAGGTTGGATATGATGAATGAAGAGATAAGATTAAAAGATTAGATCAATAACTAAGATTGGTTGAGAGCATTTTAGGGCAAGGATAAGGGTTTCTAGGGTAACAAAGGAAGCTTCTAGGGTTTATCCTTATGTGAATGATCAAGATTGAGAGATGTAATATGAAATGGATGGTTATGATGAAAATCTTATTTATTGATTGTGGCAAGTGGTTGAGGATAAAGTCAAGGTAGTCATGTGACTATCAATAATTGAATTAAATAATATAATTATTTTATTTATTATTGGAGAGGGGATGATGGAAAGATAAATTAATTAAAAAAAAAAGATTTATTCAATTAATTTTGGCTACAAGGGATAAATGAAATTTAAGTGATGGAGGAAATTGATTAATTAAATAAATATGGTAAAGGGATATGATAAAGGGGACTCTTAGGACAAAAGTGTTGCAAGGTGGTATTGATAGGGTGATGAAAGTGGCATGGTCAATTTTAGGTGTCTACAGTAATGTATGCAAAGAATCGAAATATAGATAAAGCACATGCCTCAAAATGGTGTCATCTTTTGGAATACAATGATTTTAGGATATGTATAAATTGTATTCATTAACAATAATTTAGAAACATTAATGAAAGAGCATCTGGTAGTTGCAAAGTCCATTCCATGATCAATGCCTGTAACTGCCTTGCGTGTGCCAAAATTCGTAGTCTCATAACAAAACATGGATTCCTAGACAAGCATGTGGAAGGGGGATGCTCAACAATGTTGTGGTAATATTTATACAAAATGGTACTGGTACGCCTGAATTATATGTCCAAAAAAATGACTATTCAGGTGTACTAGTACCAACAACAGTGAAAGAAGAAAAATAGTCAAACTTGTCAAAAGCTCCATTGTAGCCTCTAGGTCAAAGGAATCAAGAAACACAAGGATAGTTCCAGTAAATATGGAGCTAGGAGAAATACATGTGAACAAAACTATGCTGACAAGAAAGCCTTGACCTATCTCAAAAAGGATTGGTGATGAAGTATTTAGAGGAACCATAAATCAAATTGGAAGGCTACATCTTAGAGCCAGTCATGTAGGTTTGTAAAATCACTATTTTTGGTGATGCTTATGATTTTTTGGAGAACTGTGAATGGATGAATCAAAAGAAGTATGCACTTTCAACCACTGGACATCAACTCTTTGATAAATACAAAGCACCACATGAAGATTATGGAATGAACATCTATAGACTTCACCCATGAAATGTTTGTCCAAATGAATTAAAAATGCTCATCTCTATCCAAATCACACCAAATGTTGGATAAAATACTGACACCCACATGTCCATTAGAATTATCTGAAGAACTAATATTTTATTATAATGTTCTTATTCCATTGTTTATAATGAAATATTTGTGATGCTTGTTTATGGGAATTCGATTGTAATTTATTCCAAAAATATTTGTAAACCCTAAATGAGGTAGTTGAGTAGTTTTGGGAATGAAGGGAAATATTTCCCTACAAAATGCAAAGTTTATTCATTGTAGAAAGAGGGTTATAGAGGATTACTATTGGTTATCATCTTTATCCAATTACACAATAGATTGTATAGGAAGGTAAAAGATTGGGTGCTTTTAAAAACTTTGAGAAATAATATAACTCTAACAAATCTTTGATTTTCAACATGTTGGTTGAGTGTTATCTTTTCTTATGTTATATTGTGCTATTATTTTTTCTCAGGATCATTCACTTACAGTTTGTAAATCTAATTATGTTTCAAGTAATCATTGTTATGTGGGTTTATTATACTCTTTTTTCTATTTATTAAATCTACACATCTCATTACTTCTAATATGTTACCGTTGTTGTGTAGATTTGTCAAACTTTGAGTCCTATTTGATTTTTAGGCATATCTACTCCCTTCGATTTTTTTTTTTGCTGAGCAATCCTAGATAGTTGTCCATATTCGATCTATCTAGGGTTTCTATGATCTTCCTCTTTTTCTTTTTCTTTTTCTTTTGTACCTTTTTGGTTAAAAGTACACAAAAATCTAGAATACCGCATGATACAAGGGAGATGCCCCTTTCAAACATAGAAAAATCACCCATCAAAATGGTGATGTCTCCAATTATTGTAAACATTTGTTGGGCCACCCATTGCACAAGTCACATTTATTCTTACGAATCACTACAGTGACAATTCAAGTTATCAACAAATTATCAATAACTTTACTAGGGATTAGAATGCTGGTGCATTTTGGTTTTTTAGATATTTGAAAGTACCCCCCCTATAATGGAGGTTGGTGACTATTTATATGAAAAACCCACTAAAAATGATAGATACTATGAAAGAACCCACATTGAAGTAAAATGAAAATTTCTATTATTTTCTCTTAGATTTGCATCATGGCATTGATTTTGTAAAATCCATTGGGAAACTAGTTTGTTCTTGTAGCCTTAGCTAAATATAAAACCTTGCCTTGCAGTTTGAGAAAGCACTTCCTGAGCTTTACTAGTGAAGATTCACAAGATGTTGAAAAGCACATTCATGCATTTAGAGTGGCTTGTGGAATTCTAGAAGTCAACTAAAAACATGTGTTTGTGACCCTCATTGAACCCATTTCCAATTGGTTTCAAAATTTAAAAGATGGATGCATTTTGAACTAGGACAACCTAAATGATAAATTTCTTAAAAGATTTAAATCAATAGTTTACATTTGTGCATTATTGTTTCAGGATTTTATAATTCAAAGGAAAGAATGATAAACAATAAGAGGATTAATGGAATGATTTAATATATCTTTGAAGCATATTCTTGACTCTAACTAGCTAAATAAAGACAACCAGTTACATATCTTAAGAATTATTGTTGTACATCCTAAAGTCATTATTTTTGAAAGAAAATAAGGTATGTAATCTTGAAGTTGCACAAAGAGATATAATCTAAATTGACTATGGTTTGATTTTTCTTGATTGTTGAAAGAAAATTAGGTAAAAAATATACTCCAAATGTTTTAAAGAATGAACTAGTAAAGAGATTTGTAATACAAAGTCAAAATTATCATCTTGAGAATTCAAGTTATATATAACACAATTCTAATACAAAAGGGTAAAGTTCATGCCTTCTTCAAATGATTGTTTCAAATTAACAATTTTGGGTAGAGAAGAATTTTTGAGGAATGACTTGGTAGACCCATTGATTGAATCATGTGGGGGAAAAAAGATAAATATATCATATTTGTTGTGAAGAAAATGATGAAAAATCCAAAATGTATTCTAGTGATGAGAAAGGTATTGTTTCTTTATCTTCTCATGCAAACACTAATCATCATTGCACTTAGTCAAAAAATATGACAACATGTTTTGCTTCAACAATTGCAACACTTAGACAATCTTTTGATGATGTCACAAGTATAGAGTAGAGAAAAGTAAGACCAATTATTCACTTATATCCTCTTCTCCCCTTGATATGGAAGTATATACTTCAAAAAACATTGGAAAATCCTCAGTGAGTGGCATGGATGAATGAAATATTGAAGATTAATTGGAAAGAAACCAACAAGTATTCTTTTACTTGCACATATGTAAGATACATATGAATCATTTAAATTTCATGATAATGAAGAAGGAGGTGATGATATAGAAGAATTCAAGGATAGAAATAATCCTATGTTTTAACCCTTTTGTTTTGAAGATCATAAATGTGCAAACTCTAGTAGTTTCATCACAACACTATATTCCTCTTTATGTTGATTTTCTAAGTGAATTGCACATTAAAGAAAGAATAAATTGTATGCGCTCTCTTGATAACACTAGTATTTTTGATTTAGGATGAAAATGGAAATATAGATATACACATGGTAAAGAACCAACTAAAAAGTGACATTGAAAATCTTAACAATCATAATAAGGAGTGTGAAAATATAACTTGTAAAGATGGTACAATAGAGATTGTAAATATTTTGTGGTTTAATGATAAGTTAAGGGTTTTATCTTTTCTTTCTCTCTTAATTGATGGTTTTAGGATTTATGGAGATGAGGAGATGGTTCTTTTCAAGATAAAATATTTGACAAAACTATAGATAGTTGTTGATGGGAAAACAACTCAAAGTCTCAATCGCAAGTTAGTACATCCTTTTGAAACCATGCAAAGGGAATTCTAGGAGTTCAAAACATTAGATGAGAAATAAATTAATAGTGATTAGTCAAATGAAGTTTAAGAGGATGTTATATCTTGTAATATATTTATTACAAATTGGTGCCTTGAAGCTTTAGATAATGACTTTCTATGCAGATAAGGTCTCTTTTTTTCTCCTTTTCCAATCATAGAAGAGGACATTACTTTTTCCTATTACCATCATTGGAAAAATATTTTTTTGAGTTTAGTACAAAATAGAGGGAGGAATTTTTCCTTAATAAAAAATCACCCTATGCTCCTTGAAGTTGACTAGGAAGTGATTTTATAACCTAAACTAGAAAAGAAGTTTACCCATCTCAAGATTTTTATAAAACATGTCAACCCTGAGACTTATTCTCCTCATATACAAATGATCAAGGATACATCCAAATGTAGGGCATTGATACACGTAATGTAATGCAAGAAAATATGGCCAACAATATGTATGGTAACATTGAAGTGATTCAATAAGCTCATGAATTTTATAGTGAAGAATGGATATCATTGTATGACTCATTATTCATGAAACCCATACATTTCAAAGGGTTTGAATCTCCTAATGCAAATGTGAAATGGGAACTAGGTTCAGAGGCACTCCATGGGTACCATTATTTTTTTGCATAAGCACGTACTTCTCCAAACCTATTAATGGGTTTGCATTAAATTATTAAAGAAGTTATAGAAGATTATACCCTACCTTGTACACATATGTCCTAGGTTTTATTTTGTCTTCATTTCATTTTTGGTGTTTACATGGCTTTTGATGATAAATGTAAAAAATTCACATTGAGTTAAATAAATTCAACATATTATAAAGGGTCATAATGTAGAATTTGTAGGTACAAATGTAATTATTATTTTCAAACTTCTAATCTATACCTTAGTGTAAATTTTGGAAATTTTAGACTTGGCAAACATATTTGCCAAAAATGGCAAACTTCTCGTGTCCTCGTGCCTTCTAAAATCCTATAATACAATAACTAGTAAGTAAAAAAATAGTGGAAACACAAATATTTTAGGCACTTGGGGAAGAGAAGTGTGCCTTCACATCCCTACATCCCTAAAAATCCTGCAATCCCACAAGGCATATTAGGAAAAATGGGAAAATTGAAAAAGTCCCTTATAATGTATGGAGAAGTGAAAACCCATTAAACTTAAGGAAAACTTCAATATTCTATTAAGTCCCTATTCCTAGCTAACTTCCACAAGCCTTATCTTAAAATAATATATAAAAATAACAAAAGGGAGTATGTATATTGTTAGTGTAAATAGGGTCATTATCCATCTAGTTAGATAATCACCTTTGTTAGGTTGACCCATTTGAATTAGCTTAAGTTTAATTAGGGGTTATTCTCTCATTTATCTAACCTTATAGGGCTTGATACATGCCCTAACACTTATCTCAAGCGAGCTAACATGTGTTTCACATTTGGTGGGGTAATAAAAAATTTAGTCCTACCTTCCTACCTGTAATGCCCTGCAATGAACACCTTAGAGGACAACACATCTATTATATGCAATGCAGAATATTTTTTTTTGTATAAGATAACAAGGTAATTTATAACAAATCAATACACATCATTAACTAACAACTTGTCTTCTAAGGTTCCATGGTTGCATTACTGGGCAATTTAATTAACATAATTTAACATACATTACTAACTAACCTCAGCAGATCATTCTAAATCTATTGCACTAATGAATATACATATACATCTACATTCCACGACATCAGTTAGATAATCAACTTGATCAAGATTACATGTACATCTTCAAAAGTCTTTACATATGAGTACATCATTATGTAGTTTACATTATCACTATCTTGATTACATTTGAATACATACATTATGAATCAACTGATACACAAGCTAGTACATGAGCATAATAACTATCTTCATAAACAAGTACAAGATCTGATGTCTGATACACAAGATATATCCTCCTCGCTCATGAGCAATGGCAAGGGAAAAAACCAATGGATAAAGCTCTTCCACCTAACCATGCGGAACCCTGAGGTCCACCCCCCGAGCTAGGAGATAACATAAGGTCTCCACTACAACATATAGTCAGGTAGATAGTAGACTATAAGACAACACATGACTCCAACATAATAAGTCTATATCACAAACAATGCAACAGTATTTCCAAAGGAAAACACTTAACAAATGGGGGAGAGAGAACAACTAGGGAATGGTAGGTTGTAGTAAGGAGAGTGTCATCACATGGTCCTAGCATGGGTTACCCAAGCAGTCTCCCTCTAGACATCGTCCCCCATCTATGGTTACCCTAGCAGTCTCTCTCTAGACACCGGCCCCATAGGGTGACACATGTGGAATCAACCTTCCTTCCGTGAGGACAAGGAAGTTGAGCTTGCCAACCATGCCTTCTCATCTCATCCTTAGTCTGTACTAGCACTACAGGCATGAGTGAGGAATCTAATTATCTTGTTTGGTGAAAACTACCCAACCCCTAGATTTATTATTAGGTTATCACTTGATTACCAACTCCCAATGGGTTACCCTAGCTAGCCACTTTGGGCACCGGCCCCACATTGGAAGCCACTCCCCTACCTACAACTAGAAGACCCTACTCAACAAGCATAGCAAACATCACCATGACAATGAGGATACATGAACCATGCAAGGCATTAACCATCTTGCATAACAATTACCCTTATATCAACATGTATATATAATGATGCAAGGCATTAACCCCCCCCCCCAAGACATGATCATAAGGGCAGGACTCCTAAACCATTGCCCATAACAACACATATTCATTACAACTCTATGATTTCCATGTCTCCCTATTCCATAACTCACCACAAAACTGGATACAAGACAAATACAACCAATTGGATAACAATACATCCACAAAGAAGTGCATTTATCATTCACCTTGTCTTTTAATCCATACATAACTAGAGACAACATACTTCTTAGAACATCATGATCTCAAGACATCCCATTCTAAGCCTCTGGGAAAAGTAACCACACATGTAGATACAAATCAAAAGACTATATGAACTAGTTCATGACCCATAGATTGTATTTACTAAACATATAATGAGCAATTTATTATCAATTACACTTATAATTAAATTATGCCTTCTTTTCAACTAAACCACTATACTAGCTTACAATTGACTAAGTTATTACATTAGACTATTAACATTAAAGTATAACTTATCGTTTGATTGTATTCTTACTAAGGAATAATTCTAAAATTACAATGAAAGTTAACTACAGGTAAATGTTTATTAAAATAATTATTTAATTGATTTGTAAGGATACAACATATTTATATACATCATTAACATAACTAAAGTAAACCACTATTTGTCATTATCATACATCGAGTTAAATAATTGCAATGTAATTCGAATTCAACTCTTGAGGATAAGCTTGAGGGTTCCCATTTATTTTATGAACCTATAAAAACCCTAAATCTCACAACAAAATATTAACTTAAAAATAAAATGAATGACCTTAAATTACTCTACCTAACCATCATTCCATCTATGGTCAATTTACCTCTCGTTCACAACAAAAGTGCTAATGTTTACTCTAAAACAAGACCTAAATCACATCTTAACCTAATTACCCATACACAGGTTTCGTACAACACAAGAGGAGTCAAAATCCAACTTACTCACTAACACATTGCAAAGGATTATAAATACCACTAGGCCTCTGGGAAAAGCAAATCAAATATTTAAAAATAAACTACTAGGGAAAAGGGTTATTCATAGTGTGATAATACGAAAACTTAATTACACATCCTAAGCATTAATTTCGATTTATACTATAAACATACATGATCAAATGACTATTAATCACAACTACAATAAAATGACCATTATGGTAATAAGACATATCATCTAAAACTAACTATATCACTAGTTTTAAGAGACCCGACAACTCCATTCCAACAACTACTATTCTCATAGTTATGTTTTAACATTAAATCAATTTGGACTAGTACTATAAAAGGCTCAATAAGATCATGTTAATCTATTAACCTTATTATAACTATTTTGATAAATATTATAGAAAAAAATAAAATATTAGCTATATTTAAATCTGATATCCTAATTTCCAATAATGAAATTTAACAACACATCAATGATGAGCTATCATAAAAAAAGAAATCTTACATTTGAAAGGTCATGAGAATGATACTATAAGATACAATTGCGAATAATTTTCTACTCTAAACTGCTCCAAGGAAGGCGTCGCTTTCTTCTCCTATGGTTAACGAAGTACCCCTAAACAATAGTCAATGCCCTACTAAACAGAAGTACAAAATTAGCATCGAACATAACATAGCAATTTCTATTATTCTAAAACCTATCTCTCTCATCATTCAACAATGATCGTGGTGGATGTGGAGGTTTCTATTCGCAGAGACAAGCTATAAGGTTCTAAAATCAATATACAAGGGATTCATCTAAGTTGAAGTCTGATCTAGTCCATATAATGAGAAGATAATATCAGCGCGGCTCGCACCATGGATAATGAGAGGGTGGTAGAAATAAAGTGTGGCATAATCGACGATGGTAACAAGAACTCAAGTCTCATAAAATTGCAATGATGGCACAAGAACACAAGCGCGTGCTGGGTACGTATTGCCCAACCAAAAGGTTCGGATCCCCTCTATCGAGCTATGAATGGTAGGATTTGCTTAAAGCAAAATGGGTGGAGCGACATTAAGATGGGAATTGACTCAGATTCAGGGTGACGTTTATCCTCCAATGTATAATTTTCTTTTTGCTTGGAATGATGCAGGAATCCTAAAGGCATAAAAATTTATTAATACAATTAATCACTCACTAAGAGTGCCAAGGGTGCCATTCGAGGACTTGCTTCCATAATACAATACAACGATGGTTAGGAGGATTGCAGTATTAAAGAAAATGCCATAGGTTATTGGCAGGGTCGAAGATGATCAATTATTTTGTTGTTTGCACAAGAGGGTAAAGGTTGTTGCTCAGGGAAACAAAGATAAGTATTTCATACATTAGAATCTGGAAAAGGATGGTCGCTTAGACTGATAGGATAACAAGGTTGACGGTGTCATCTGCTAGCAAAATAGTCTCCATCAGAATCTCAAAGGTGACAAGGGAAATGGTCGCTTAGTCTGATGGGATAATGAGGTCGATGGTGTCATCTGCCAGTGACACAATCTCCATCAGAATCTCAAAGGTGACAAGGCAAATGGTTGCTTAGTCTGATGGGATAATGAGGTCGATGGTGTCATCTGCCAGCGACACAATCTCCATCAGAATCTCAAAGGTGACAAAGCAAATTAGTGGATAATGGTGGTTTAGGGTGACTATCCATCACAATTCAAGTTTATGGGGAGCAAACTTAAGGGTTTAATGCAATAACTCTAGCACGAATCTCATCCACAACCTATTACAGTCAATGGCTCATGGGTGCAAGGTTGCACTCAAAAGTTAGACAAGCATGCCAAGAGTGTATGGAGTGAGCAGAGATGGATAAAAGAAAGGTCTCAGACTAGTAGATTAACTTCGCAAGAGCAGGGATGACCCATATTAAATGATATAGACAAGCCTATCCAAACACAAAATTTAGGGAGAATGTAGATGGTTTAAAAGGAAATATCACCAGTGAGCTTAACAATTCTGGTGTTGACATCATCAAATCACTCTATAGACTTTGAGAAGATAGAGTAATAGTGTGAATAGAGAGACAAGAGATCACCAAAGATGATGAAATGTATTCAGGCAAACATATTAAAAATCATTACAATTTACCAAGAAAAACATAATTTCCACACCAATATTAATCTAATTACATACCCAGAGTTTCCAAGCTTTAGAAATCTCCTTTGATCTGATTCCTACTGCACAAACTTTTTCCAAAAAAAATCTCTCCAACCCCTGCCACCAATTCCTCTGTTCTTCCCTCAAGCAAGGATTCAACTCCTTAATTAAATGCAGAAGGCTTGCCTCTCTTCACAACAACCCACTTTCTCAAAACAAAGATCCACTCCTCGGATAAATGCAAGAGACATGCCTCTCTCTCTCTCCCTAACAACCCACATTCTCGTGAGATTCAACAATTTCACTTTACCAAGGGATTCCCAGACCTCAAATTTGCAATTGACGGCACATGGCATTAAATTTGCACATCCCCAAATACTGAATACATGAAACCAGGCGACAACCCTATTTTTTTTTACCTTAAAATATTATCTTTATTACTATCAATTTATTTTATCAAAAATATAATTTTTTATTCATCTTTACTTGTGTATTTTGTTTTCTTTTTAATTTTATCCACTAACAACTTGTAATTTATTATTTTGTTTAATCATTTATCTAATTTATTTATTTATTTACTATTTTCATATTAGTTTTACCAATTATAAAACAATTAAATCATTTATAATTAATAAACGACACATAATTTCCCTAGCAAATGTTTATTTAACTTAAGGTTAAATTTAACCTTATTTTAATGAAGTACTAACTAGGCTTAAATCAACATTGAAATTGGATAAACCCAACTTACAGGATGATACCTGACCCCATGTGAAGCCACAGGAAATGACGACTAGATAACGACGAACAGTCCAATTGACGGTGACGACAGGATACAATACTGAGAATGACGGTGATGATAGGATACAATACTAAGAACTTATCCTCTAGAGGATGTTGACTGAGTAGGGAACCTTATGCTACCTCCAATCCACAACTCCATTGGCTAGGGCATGCTCAGACCTGGTAGTTCAGGTGGAGTCGATGCCCAGTACCTGCATCCTACAACAAACAACAAGGTTGTACACATATATATATATAAACATGCAGTCATAGACACAATGAATGGAAGTCGCAGTGTGGCAGGGTACTCAAATACGAGTAATGCGACACTGTTCCATTCATGTAAACACATCATTAAATAACTACATCCATTACTAGTAATGCATCATAATCATGATTGAATAACACATTAAACTCAGAGTAACATTAATCTATAATCATCAAATATGTCCATCAGGATCAAGGAGAACATAAACCATAACATACAAGTCCAAATGTCTTGAAACTGTAAATGTACAATATAAAACTATCAACTATACCCAAACTGTCATAGGAAATATGAAAATAACATCTATCTCAAGCCAAAAGCGAGGGGCATTACATCCTCCCCCTCTGGAACTAGGCTTACTCTTGGAAGCCTGCAAAAAAGTGAGGATATAATTCCCTCATCTGGTAGCATCCTCCCAGGTAGAGGAGGTCTCATCATTAGGGTCCCACTGGACCCTGACCTGCTCCACATCTCTACCCCTGAGAGCGAGTCTCCTATGCTGAAGAATGCCTACGGGCTCCAAAGCTAGCTGCCCGTCCTCTACCTATAGAGTAGTCCAATCAAGAACATGAGCAATATCCAGATAGTAAGGTCTAAGTATAGAAACATGAAACACATCATGGATGTGTGAAAGGCTAGGTGGCAAAGCAAGACGATAAGCAATTGGAGGGATCCTCTCCAACACCTCAAAAGGTCCAACAAAGTGTGGTGCTAGCTTAGAGCCCTTTCCATAGCGGATTGGACTCTTTCGCAGTCGCACATGCAAGAACACCCGATCCCCAACAGAGAACTGACGATCAATCCTATGAGCATTTGCATACTTCTTCTGCCTATCCTAAGCTGCCACCAAATGTTCTCTAATCCTCTCAACCTGTTGCTCCATATCTCTAAGCATATTCAGACCGAGGAGAACTCTATCCTCCAAATGATCCCAACTCAAAGGGGTCCTACAAGGATGACCATACAAGGCCTGAAAGGGAGACATGCCAATAGAACTATGATAACCATTATTATAGGCAAACTCCACTAGGTAAAGGTAGTCCTCCCAATGGCTCTGCTGATCCATAACATACATCCTCAACATATCCTCGAGAACCTGATTAACCCTCTCAGTCTGACCATCGGTCTCAGGATGATAAGCTGAACTAAAGTTCAGCTATGTCTCCAAGGCATGCTACAAGGATGTCCAAAGGGCAAAAGTGAACACTAGATCCCTGTCAGAGATTATCCTACAAGGAATCCCATGAAGTCTGACGATGTCCTCCATGAACACTCTAGCCACCGTAGAGGCATTGTAAGAAGCACAGACAGGAGAAAAGTGAGCTACCTTCATCAACCTATCCATAGTGACCATAATAGCATCGTGTCGTTGAGAGGACATCGATAAACTAACAATTAAGTCTATCGAAATGATATCCCACTTCCACTCAGGAATCAAATGAGGCTGCAAAAGACCTACCGGGTGCTAGTGCTCCACCTTCACCCTCTGACACTCAAGACATCTTGACACAAAATCAACAATATCCCACTTCATACCACTCCAAAAGCACAGTTGACACAGATCTACATGCATCTTCTTGACACCTGGATGAGCAGAATAGGGTGCCTGATGTGCCTCCTACAAATCTAGGGTGCGAAGACCCTCAGAATTAGGAACATAGATACGACCCAAATGTCACAAAAGACCATTTGACTCAAAGGAGTAACTAGAGAACCTACCTTCTAAAGGTCTACCAGACTCAATCTCAGATCTCACCTCCTAGCACCAACTATCAGTAGGAAGAGCAACGGGAATCTAACCTCTCAAATCAACTATAAGAGAAACTGCTGAGATCTCATGCCTTGACAACTAAGAGCATTTTCTACCACATTCTCCTTGCCCTGAATATTTTTGACCTTGAAGTCATACTCACACAAGAACTCCATCCAACGCCTTTGCCTTGCATTTAAGTTGGGCTGCATGAAAATATACTACAAACTACGATGATCACTGTGTAGCTCAAACCGATACCCTAATAGAAAATGCCTCCATCTCACCAAGGCATGCACCACAACTTCTAACTCTAGGTCATGAGTGGGATAGTTCAATTCATGATCCTTGAGCTTGCGAGACTCATAGGCAATCACACGACCATCCTGCATTAGAACTGCTCCCAAACCCTCCAAGGAAGCATCAGTACAAACAACAAAGTCCCCATCAGGATCAGGAACTACTAATATAAGTGCACTGGTCAGCTATTCCTTAAGAGTCTAAAAGGCTTTCTAACACTACTCTGACCAAATAAACTTCTTCCCTTTCCTCTGAAGAGAAGTAATGGGATGAGCAATTCTCAAAAACCCCATGACAAAGCGACGATAGTAACCTGCCAACCCATAAAACTACGGACCTCAGTAACATTAGTGGGTGCAAGCCAGTCCATAATAGCTTGGATCTTTGAGGGATCCACCACAATACCCTCTCCAGAGATGACATGACCCAAATACTTAACCTCTGTCTGGAAGAATACACATTTTGAAAAATTCGCATAAAGCTGATTTTCTCTCAGACACTGCAATACCTAACGCAAATGCTCCTCATGTTCCTCCATAGTCCTCAAATAGATCAATATATCATCTGTAAATACAAGGACAAATCGGTCGAGATAAGTGTGAAACACACCATTCATTAAGCTCATGAAAAATGAAGGTGCATTCGTCAACCCAAATGGTACCACTGTGAACTCATAATGTCCATAACAGGTGCGAAATGTTGTTTTGTGAATATCTACCTCAAATATCTGCAACTGGTGATATCTTGACTTAAGGTCAATTTTAGAGAATACCCTTGCTCCTTCAATCTGATCAAACAAATCATCGATCTGAGGCAAGGGATACCTATTTCTCACTGTTACCTTATTGAGTTGTCGATAGTCGATACATAGTCGTAGAGATCCATCCTTCTTCTTCACAAAGATCACAGGTGCTCCCCAAGGGGAAACACTGGGTCGTATGAACCCTTTGGCTAATAGTTCCTCCAATTGTAGTCAAAGTTCCTTGAGCTCCTAAGTGGTCATCCTGTATGGAGCTCGTGAGATAGGCTCTGCACCAGGAATAAGATCAATCCTGAAATCGATGTCACGCTTAGGTGGCATCCCTGGAATCTCAGAAGGGAAAACATCCGCATACTCCCTCAATAGAGGGTGATTGTCAAGAGATACCTTTCGACTCTCCTCCATCTCCAATTCACTAACAGTCATTGCAAAAAGATGACATCCCTGATGCATGCATCTCTTGAGTTGCATAGCGGAGATCATACGTAAGGATATAGGTCTCTGAACTCCTACAACCTCAACCTTAGCACCAGAATCATCCACACATCTAATAGACTTTTGCTGACAATCTATCACTGCCTGATGGGCCTCCAACCAATCCATCCCCAAAACCATGTCATATGAACCCAGGGGCAAGATGCGAAGGTCTACAAAAGTAGATAGAGAGCCAATCATCAAATTACACTCTGAAACTAGAGACTCAACTACTATCTTAGCCCCGGAAGCTAACTCAACCTGCCACCTATCATCTTACTTTGTTGCCACTAAGCCACAATGCTCCACAAGGGAAGGAGATATAAATGAATCAGATGCACCGGAATCAAATAGAACAGAAAAATCAATACCTTGCATGTGACCAAAAGTCTCCACCACAGTGCCTTGATGCTCTGCCTGTCAGTCATCCACCACTGTAAAGACTCAGTGTGACCTACCTGCATCACCAACCGTTGTGTAGTGCCCCTCAACTTGTCGTCTTTTGGACTGATGTTTGCTTAGTAGTACTGGACATTATGACAGTATTTTAGATTGTTTGATGATGGATTTCTAGTTATTTTGCTATTTCAGTATGAACCTAATTATTATGATAACTGATGTTGATGTTGGATTATGTCATTTTATGCTTTACAATTTGATAAATGAACTGGATGTTTTAGATGCTTTGATGTTATTCACTATATGGGATTGGAAGTTAGTTGATCATTTTATGTTGTAGACTAGTAATCTGATACCTTGTTCGATATAGTTGATTGTCATTCATAAACGTGAATGGAACAGTGTCGTATTACTCGTTCTCGAGTACCCTACCCCACTGCGATTTCCATTCACTATAGGACTGCATGTGATGTATATATTTTTTTTTTTATGGTTAACTGTGCGTTGCTGCAGGATGCAGGTACTAGGCATCGACTCCACCTAATTACCAGGTCTGAGCATGCCTTCGCCAATGGATTAGTTGGTTGGAGTTAACGTGAGGTCCCTAGTCAGTGTTCCTTGGTCGTCAGTGTACCCTTGTGGCTATTGGTTGTCGTTCGATCATGTCTTGCTGTCAGGTAATATTGTACCTTGGAGTTTAATTAGGTTTGAAGGCATCTAAGTATGTGTGGTAGTGTTGTGCTTTAATTAGAATCATTATACGAAAGAAAATAAATGTTGTTAATGAGCATAATGTCGTTAGTTGTCGATTATTGTTATAAATAAATTATTATTTGATTAGAAGTATTGTTGTTAAATAAAGTTGTAAGAAATTTGTATTGTTCGATATAATATTATTTATAATAAATATTTAAATAAATAAATAGTTGTAATCATGTTGTAAATTGTGATTTACAACTTGATTAATAAAAATAAATTAAAATATAGTTACAAATTAGAGATTGTCGAAATAGTACTATTCTATTAATAACAATATATTGGGTTGGCTATAAAGAAATTAGATTTTATCTGAAATTATGTGCTTACATTTAAAAAATAATAATAATAAAGTAAAATAAATAATATTTGGGGATCTTTAAATTAAAAAAAAAAAAAATTTAGAGGAGAGTTGCTCGGGATCGCGTGCCAAGTCCTTGGTAGATGAGAGAGGCTGTGTTATTAAAGAGCGGTAGGAGCATCAAGGATAGCATCACAGGTGAAAGGAAATAAGCAGCTTGGAACTACAACGATTGGAGCAGATTCGTCAAGTTGATTGTGAAACCAGGTTCTGTCGAATGCCTTATCTCTGAACTTTAGTTCGATTCTGCAAATGCTGTTGTAGTTTATTTGATTCCAACTAGTTGATCCGAAATCAGTTTGTTTTCGATAGAGTTCATGTCTGTAGACTGTCCTCTCTATGTTGAAACATCATCTTCTCTTAGGGTTTTAAATTATTCCTTTCTGCTCAAGGATCCCGTTAGTAAATTGTTTTCCTCCCACTGTTTGCCGAATCATTCTGTGTGCACTCTTAGACCGGCGTAATCTTGGTAGGGTTTGTAGATGTAAAAGACACCTCGATAGGATTGCCATAGATCGTTGTTGGCTACAGCTAGTCGTCCCTATAAGATCAGATCAATGTTGTTATTGTTTCTTTCTCTGTGTTTAGCCAGAAACTTGTCTGGAAACTTGCTGTATGTCGTTTTGTATCCATTTGATCTTCCTGGGCTGCGTGCCTTTTAACCTGCCCCCACATCTGCAAATGGAAGTTCTATTTGTTCAGAGACCTGTATAACGATTGTTACTTGAGATTTAATTTATTCTTTTTGTATCCCTTAGTATTATTTACAAATGGTTTGATAGTAATAGGAAGCACTGCATATTGCAATGCTAGGGTGTGATTGGTAGTTCGCTGCTATTGTCCTATTATTATTCGATCTGCTTGAAAATCTCTGTAGCCTTGTTGTCTCACTATCCCATGTATATTGTTTTGTTGTGTTTGGCTTTATTTCTTTTGTGGACCGGTAATATTAGGTAGTCCGCTGCATTCTTACCATTCGTTTTGAATGGAAAATTCTGAATCCCTTGCTTCGCCATTTACCTAGTATTATACTATGCCTCCGATGACTAGCCTACTCCGTAGCTTGAGTTATCAACATCCTTTCATGTTCGATTATTGAAGTTTTCTTGTTAAGATACCTAATCGGCACTCGTCCCATTGCATTCCTAGTCGTTTGGGCTAGGTGCATACCTGCCAGAGGGAGGATGGCCTATAGATAGTTGGTATATTGTTTTTGTGTGTTTGGTATTATTTCTTTTGAGGACCGATAGTATTAGGTAGCCGTTGCCTTGCTATCATTCGTTTGAATGAAAGTCCCGAATCCTTTTTCTTCGCCATTTGCTTAGTATTATACCATGTTTCGTTGACTAACCTACTCCATAGCTGGAGTTATCGAATTCCCTTCATTATCGATTATGGAAGTTCTTCCGTTAGACACCAACTCTGCACTCGTCCATTGTATTTACTAGCCGTTTGGGCTAGGCGCATACCTGCCAGAGTGAGGATGGCCGCAGACTGTTGTTATGTTGTTTCTAGGGTCGAGAGGGTGGATTGTTAATCTCTTAGACAGTATTAAACCCTAAGTCACTCTCCATTATGGAGGAATATACTAGAGTTAAATAATGGGTGCTTATCCATGGCCTTCCCCACTGCCAAATGAAGTTGTTATGCCCCAGGGAGGCCGCAGTCTTGGCTGACAGTTGGTGTTTGATAGCCACTGTCTGTAGGTTTTCTGATTTTTGAGTTGAGCGTATAGTACAGTGTTCTAATGCTTATCTTTCACAAACCTGAGTTGTGGTGCAATTGCTTTCTGTTAACTATAGCCTACCAGTGTGTAAACCCCCGTAGACAGTCGACTGGTGTATTATTATTGGTTCTAAATATTCAGTTTATGAGACGATCATCCTTGTATAGATAGCAATGTATCTGGTGAACAAGGATCCATCGCTGCACCAGGAAATTCGTACTTGTATTGTGTAAACTGCCCAAGATCATGTCTAGAAACCATTGTTGTAACATAGCGTTTTTCTAGATTTGAGTTCAGTAGAACGGGGCTTGAAACATTCAGTACTATATCCAGTGCAGTAAGGAGATCAACTCAGCAAAAAAATAGCTATAATTGGTTAGTATTCTGAGATCATAGTTGCAAGTAAGATTAAACCATGTAACCTTCTATCAGACCATTAGAATAAAGGGCACCTCTTCAGTATTTGAAATGTTAATCATACCTTTATGTTTGGAAATCTGCACAACTGTAGAAGGAATCATTTTGGCTTGGAAATAAGAGGAATACTGTTAGAAGCCGTAAGTAGTCTTTGCAACAACTCTAGTTTGTCTTTTCCAGATTTTCACCATCCTTTGGGTTTATTGCTTTTCGTTGGAGAGAGAAAACCGTTAAGTTGTTGCCATCAATTTATTAAAATTCCAAGTTGTCGGACGCTGCCAGAAGTTGGTGATACAATCAAACATCATTCATTTCAATGGTAAAACAGTCAACAACAATTTAACACCTCTGTAAATTATGTTTTCAAGACGATAGATTATATCAGTGGTAACAGATATAGTAAAACGTCTACATGAAAATCGGAACGCCATGGAAATAAACATAGTTTATGCATCTATCAAACGTGACGGTGTATGTATGCCCATTCTGATCTTTTGTTTAGACAGATTTAAATCATTTCGATTAAAACATTTTTGAGTCACCATTACGACGAAGACATGTAATAAAACAATTATGCCCGTCTTGATGACTTTTCCTCAGTATGACTGTCATGTAGTTATATGGTATTCTTGTTCATTTCACTTCTCGAAAGAGTAAAGTTAGTTGGACAAGTTTGAAGGAAAGATTATAAAGATCATATCGTTATGGAAGTGTCGAATTGAATGACATAATTGTATTAAGTGGTTCTTTTATCAATTATTGTAAATAATTAGTTAATCAATTAATTTATCTTTTGAAGCAAAATAAAGATTAGTTAGAGATTTAGTTGCAAGGTATTAATTTAATTGTTGTAATTTAATGTTGATTTTATTACAGAAGTGGTTTACATTAAGCTGAGAATGAATTGTAGTATTTCATCTCCTGAATCTGAATTGAATTGATTGAGTGTTGTAATGAGTTGAATTGAGGTTGTTCAAACTCGAATTCCAGAGGCTAAGTTGTCATTGTTGAGTATTTGCAACTTGTGTATTGTTGTGTTTGTAATTACGATGTAATAGCGTTTATGTGTATCAAACATAGTATGAAGTATAATGAGGTACTGTCAAGGTTGAATGTTGTGTCTTGTAAAGTAATAATCTTAGGATGAGATATCAAACCTCTGTGATCTTATTGTACCATTTTTTCGTATGGAGAGACCTGAAATCTGTAAAAGAATAGAGTATTGCAATGTTAAAAGTGTTGGATAACAATTGATGTTATGATTCTATTTTGATGCAAGAGGGTTTATGCCTTGCAGTGTACATATACGTGTATTGTTATAAGTCTTGTATGATGTTAAGGTTACTAGGTGTTAGGAAGGAGAGTGGCTTTCAACGTGGGGCCGGCGCCCAAAGTGGCAGTCAAGATAACCCATTGGAAGTAGATTAATCAAGTGATAACCTAAAATAAACTAGGGGGTTAAGGGTAGATTTCACTTTAATAAGATTATTGGATTCCTCTCCCATGGCCTGTAGTGCTTGTTTAGACTAAGGATGGGTAGAGAAGGCCTGGTCGGCATGATTGACTTCCTTGTCCTCATGAAAGGAAGGTCGATTCCGCATGTGTCACCCTATGGGGCCGGCGCCTAGTGAGAGGCTGTCAGGATAACCATAGATGGGGGCCGGCACCTAGTGAGAGGCTGTCAGGATAACCCATGATAGGACCGTGCGATGACACTCTCCCTACTACAACCTAGTATCCCTTGGTCGGTCTCTCCTCATTTGTTTTGTGTCACCTCTAGAAGTTAAGTTGTGTTGTATTGGCATTTGATTGTCCTTGTTCTTGTTTGTCTTTCGTCTACCTGACTGTCATTGTTTGGGACCTCATGTTAACTCCTACCTCGGGGGGTGGACCTTAGGGTTCCACATGGTCGGGTGGAAGAGCTATTTTATCCATTGGTTATTCTTGTCAAGATCATATGCAGAAAAGGATTTGTTCCAGTTGTACTTATTCCAATGATGATGATGTAAGTGTATAACCTTGTACCAGATTTGTGTAACAGAACATTCTTTATGTATGTAATTTTGATGTAGACTAAAAGTGGCAATGCAATGATGTCTTGATGTACTTATATGAAAGCATTTTAGTTATGTATTTAATCATGCAGATTCCGTTATTTGATGATTTGCAATGAATGTGAATAAGTTACTTATTTGAGCATGGATTTGGATCAGTTACTGATGTATGATTAATTATGTTAGTCGATTTGTTAAGTGATGCAGCCTTGAACCCTTAGAGAATATGTCGTAATTAGTTATGTTATCGTTATTTAATCTTTTTTAAAAAAAAAAATTTCCTTGTTCTTATAGCATAAGTGTGTATTCTTTAAGGTGTTCAAGGAGGGCATTACACGTTGGCTCAGATGCTGCCGGTCAATGCCCAAATCCTGATGCACCCTTCTGCGGGCACTGTCTGGCAATATGGCCTTGTTGGCCGCAAGAGAAGCACCCGGTGCCTCTACCAAAACCACCATCACCGCGGAAGCACTAGACTACTGGAAACTGCCCTTGCTCACTATAGACTGTGCACTTTGAGTTGGCTAATCAAAGCGTTTGCGCTTATTGCATTGCCAAGACCGGTCTTTCTTATTTTGAAACCTATTACCTTGCTGTTGCTGAGAATTCTTCGATTTGGACTGTGAATACTGCTGCTACTGACCACCCTTTGAGGGTGCATGAGAAACTGATGCCTAAGTGTGACCACCTCGAGAACCATATCCTGGCAAAGGCGCACTGCCAATGCACACACCTGTATGCCCACCAAGGGCCATAGCCAAATTATCCTCCACTACCTGGGCTTTCTCCACAGCAACCTCCATAGTCTTAGGTTCGAATACATGAACCCCTCCACTAATCTGGGCATTCAAGCCCCTGATAAAATGCTGCACCAACATGGACTCGTCATCCTTGATACCTGCATACTGTTTGAGTTCATAAAATATGCGCTCATACTACTTAACTATCATGGCTAACTACCTCAGCTCATGAAACTCATCTTCTTGATGCTACCTCCAATGGTCAAAAAGGAAGTGGGCTCTGAATCTATCTTCAAACAACTCCCAAGACACAGTGCTAATGTCCAAATGCAGCTTCTACTCCTCTAGCCTCCACCAAGTCGAAGCAAACCTTCGAAGATGCAAAATAGCACATTTGGCTTTTGTATTGCTACCATACAGATGCATGGCGAAACACCTACCCAAGTCCAATAACCAAGTCTCTGCCTCAAGTCCTCTACCAACTCCATCAAAGATGGGAGGGCATGCTCTTAGTAAATCCCTCGTATGGCTAGCTAGTGTGGCCTCTTGCTCAGCTGTCAACTCCCTACGCCAGGGAGATCTCTCTCTCTCTAGGACTTGTCCGGTCTACCTCCTAACCACCTCTGGGCTGCTCACCCTCCTGTCTAGGGCCTAAACGGGCAAGGGCCTCCTCAAGAATCTATCTCAACTAGGCTCCATCAGGCTGACCCTGACCCTCCATGTTCTAACCCCCACCTTTATGGCCACTCGCATGAGGAGAACTGGGGGGAGGAATACCACCACCCCCTCTCTTATGACCCCTACCTCTGCCCCTACCCCAGCCCCTACCTCTAGGCATCTACCCTACACACAAAAGGCAAATTATTATTTTACGAAAAAATGGTCACAACAGGGGTTAAATCATTCTACAGAGTTTAAGCACTAGGTTACATAATGGGCTCAAATACAACTAGGGTACCCAGTGTTTAAACTTGGCTCTAATACCAAAATGTAATGCCTCGCAATGAACACCTTAGAGGACAACACATCTATACTATGCAATGCAGAATATATTTTTTTTTGTATAAGATAACAAGGTAATTTATAACAAATCAATACACATCATTAACTAACAATTTGTCTTCTAAGGTTCCATGGTTGCATTACTAGACAAATTAATTAACATAATTTAATATACATTACTAACTAACCTCAGCAGATCATTACAAATCTATTACACTAATGAATATACATATACACCTCCATTCCATGACATCAGTTAGATAGTCAACTTGATCAAGATTACATGTACATCTTCAAAAGTCTATACATATGAGTACATCATTATGTAGTTTACATTATCACTATCCTAATTACATTTGAATACATACATTATGAATCAACTGATACACAGGCTAGTACATGAGCATAATAACTATCTTCATAAACAAGTACAAGATCTAATGTCTGACACATAAGATATATCTTCCTCGCTCACGAGCAACAGCAAGGGAAAAAACCAATGGATAAAGCTCTTCCACCCGACCGTGTGGAACCCTGAGGTCCACCCCCCAAGCTAGGAGATAACATAAGGTCCCCACTACAACATATAGTCAGGTAGACAGTAGACTATAAGACAACACATGACTCCAACATAATAAGTCTATATCACAAACAACACAACAATACTTCCAAAGGTAAATACTTAACAAATGGGAGAGAGAGAACAACTAGGGAATGCTAGGTTACTGTAAGGAGAATGTCATCGCATGGTCCTAACATGGGTTACCCAGGCAGTCTCCCTCTAAACACCAGCCCCCATCTATAGTTACCCTAGCAGTCTCTCTCTAGACACTGGCCCCATAGGGTGACACATGCAGAATCAACCTTCCTTTCGTGAGGATAAGGAAGTTGATCTTGCCAACCATGCCTTCTCATCTCATCCTTAGTCTATACTAGCACTACAGGCATGAGTGAGGAATCTAATTATCTTGTTTGGTGAAAACTACCCAACCCCTAGAATTATTATTAGGTTATCACTTGATTACCAACTCCCAATGGGTTACCCTGGCTAGCCACTTTGGGCACCGGCCCCACATTGGAAGCCACTCCCCTACCTACAACTAGAAGACCCTACTCAACAAGCATAGCAAACATCACCATGACAATGAGGATACATGAACCATGCAAGGCATTAACCATCTTGCATAACAATTACCCTTATATCAACATGTATATATAATGATGCAAGGCATTAACCCCCCCCCCAAGACATGATCATAAGGGCAGGACTCCTAAACCATTTCCCATAACAACACATATTCATTACAACTCTATGATTTCCATGTCTCCCTGTTCCATAACTCACCATAAAATTGGATACAAGACAAATACAACCAATTGGATAACAATACATCCACAAAGAAGTGCATTTATCATTCACCTTGTCTTTTAATCCATACATAACTAGAGACGACATACTTCTTAGAACATCATGATCTCAAGATATCCCATTCTAAGCCTCTGGGAAAAGTAACCACACATGTAGATACAAATCAAAAGACTATATGAACTAGTTCATGACCCACGGATTGTATTTACTAAACATATAATGAGAAATTTATTATCAATTACACTTATAATTAAATTATGCCTTCTTTACAACTAAACCACTATAGTATCTTACAATTAACAAAGTTATTACATTAGAATATTAACATTAAAGTATAACTTATCATTTGATTGTATTCTTACTAAGGAGTAATTCTAAAATTACAATGAAAGTTAACTACACGTAAATGTTTATTAAAATAATTATTTAATTGATTTGTAAGGATACAACATATTTATATACATCATTAACATAACTAAAGTAAACCACTATTTGTCATTATCATACATCGAGTTAATTAAATAATTGCAATGTAATTCAAATTCAACTCTTGAGGATAAGCTTGAGGGTTCCCATTTATTTTATGAACCTATAAAAACCCTAAATCTCGCAACAACATATTAACTTAAAAATAAAATGAATGACCTTAAATTGCTATACATAACCATCATTCCATCTATGGTCAATTTACCTCTCATTCACAACAAAAGTGCTAATGCTTACTCTAAAACAAGACCTAAATCCCATCTTAACCTAACTACCCATACACAGGTTCCATACAACACAAAGGGAGTTAAAATCCAACTTAGTCACTAACACATTGCAAAGGATTATAAATACCACTAGGCCTTTGGAAAAAGCAAATCAAATATTTAAAAATAAACTACTTGGGAAAAGGGTTATTCATAGCGTGATAATACCAAAACTTAATTACACATCCTAAGCATTAATTTAGATTTATACTGTAAACATACTTGATCAAATGACTATTAATCACAACTACAATAAAACAACCATTACGGTAATAAGACATATCACCTAAAAATAACTATATCACTAGTTTTAAGAGACCCGACAACTCCATTCCCACAACTACTATTCTCATAGTTATGTTTTAACATTAAATCAATTTGGACTAGTACTATAAAAGGCTCAATAAGATCATGTTAATCTATTAACCTTATTATAACTATTTTGATAAATATTATAGCAAAATATAAAATATTAGCTATATTTAAAGCTACTATCCTAATTTCCAATAATGAATTTTAACAACACATCAAAGATGAGCTATCATAAAAAAAGAAATTTTACATTTGACAAGTCATGAGAATGATACTATAAGATACAATTGCTAATAATTATCTATTCTAAACTGCTCTAAGGAAGGCGTCACTTTCTTCTCCTATGGTTAAGGAAGTACCCCTAAACTATAGTCGATGCCCTACTAAACAGAAGTACCAAATTAGCATCGAACATAACATAGCAATTTCTGTTATTCTAAAACCTATCTCTCATCATTCAGCAATGATCACGGTGGACGTGGAGGTTTCTATTCGCAAAGACAAGCTATAAGGTTCTAAAATCAATATACAAGGGATTCATCTGAGTCGAAGTCTAATCTAGTCCACATAATGAGAAGATAATATCAGCGCAACTCACACCATGGATAATGAGAGGGTGGTAGAAATAAAGTGTGGCATAATCGACAATGGTAACAAGAACTCAAGTCTCATAGAATTGCAATGATGGCATCAAAACACAAGCACATGCTAGGTACGGATTGCCCAAACAAAAGGTTTGGATCCCCTCTTTCAAGCTATCAACAGTAGGATTTTCTTAAAGTGAAATGGGTGGAGCGACATTAGGATGGGAATCGACTCAGATTTAGGGTGATGTTTATCCTCCAATGTATAATTTTCTTTTTACTTGGAATGATGCAGGAATCCTGGAGGCGTAAAAAATTATTGATACAATTAATCACTCACTAAGAGTGCCAAGGGTGCCATTCAACGACTTGCTCCCATAATGCAATATGATGATGGTTAGGAGGATTGCAGTATTAAAGAAAATGCCATAGGTTATCGGCAGGGTCAAAGATGATCAATTATTTCATTGTTTGCACAGGAGGGTAAAGGTTGTTGCTCAGGGAAACAAAGATAAGTATTTCATACATTAGAATCTAGAAAAGGATGGTCACTTAGACTGATAGGATAATGAGGTCGACAGTGTCATCTGCCAGCGACATAGTCTCCATCAGAATCTCAAAGGTGACAAGGCAAATGGTCGCTTAGTCTGATGGGATAATGAGGTCGACGGTGTCATCTTCCAGCGACACAATCTCCATTAGAATCTCAAAGGTGACAAGGCAAATCGGTGGATAATGGTGGTTTAGGGTGACTATCCATCGCAGTTCAAGTTTATGGGGAGCAAACTTAAGGGTTTAATGCAATAATTCCAGCATGAATCTCATCCACAACCTATTATAGTCGATGGCTCACGGGTGCAAGGTTACACTCAAAAGTTAGACAAGCATGCCAAGAGTGAAGAGTATGGAGTGAGCAGAGATGGATAAAAGAAAGGTCTCAGACTAGCAGATTAACTTTGCAAGAGGAGGGATGACCCACATTAAATGATTTAGACAAGCCTATCCAAACAAAAAATTTAGGGAGAATGCAGATGGTTCAAAAGGAAATATCACCGGCGAGCTTAAAAAATCTGGTGTTGACATCATCAAATCACTCTATAGACTTTGAGAAGATAGAGTAATAGTGTGAATAGAGAGAAAAGAGATAACCAAAGATGATGAAATGTATTTAGGCAAACATATTAAAAATCATTACAATGTACCAAGAAAAACATAATTTCCACACCAATATTAATCTAGTTACATACCTGGAGTTTCCAAGCTTCAGAAATCTCCTTTGATCTGATTCCTACTACACAAACTTTTTCCAAAAACAATCTCTCCAACCTCTGCCACCAATTCCTCTGTTCTTCCCTCAAGCAAGGATTCAACTCCTCGATTAAATGTAGAAGGCTTGCCTCTCTTCCCAACAACCCACTTTCTCAAAACAAGGATCCACTCCTTGGATAAATGCAAGAGACATGCCTCTCTCTCTCCCCAACAACCCACATTCTCGTGAGATTCAACAATTTCACTTTACCAAGGGATTCCCAAACCTCAAATTTGCAATTGACAGTACATGACATTACATTTGTACATCCCCAAATACTGAATACATGAAACCAGGTGACAACCCTATTTTTTTTTACCTAAAAATATTATCTTTATTACTATCAATTTATGTTATAAAAAATATAGTTGTTTATTCATCTTTACTTATGTATTTTGTTTTCTTTTTAATTTTACCCGCTAACAACTTGTAATTTATTATTTCGTTTAATCATTTATCTAATTTATTTATTTATTTACTATTTTCATATTAGTTTTACCAATTATCAAACAATTAAATCATTTATAATTAATAAACAACACATAATTTCCCTAGCAAATGTTTATTTAACTTAAGCTTAAATTTAACCATATTTTAATGAAGTACTAACCAGGCTTAAATCAACACTTAAATTGGATAAACCCAACTTACAAGATGATACCTGACCCCATGTGAAGCCATAGGACATGACGACAAGATAATGATGAATAGTCCAACTGATGGTGACGACAAGATACAATACTGAAAATGACGGTGACGACAGGATACAATACTGAGAACTTATCCTCTTGAGGATGTTGACTGAGTAAGGAACCTTATGCTAACTCCAATCCACAACTCCATTGGCTAGGGCACGCTCAGACCTGGTAGTTCAGGTGGAGTCGATGCCCAGTACCTGCATCCTGCAACAAACAACAAGGTTGTACACACACACACACACACACACACACACATATATATATATATATATAAAAACATGCAGTCATAGACACGATGAATGGAAGTCGTAGTGTAGCAGGGTACTCGGATATGAGTAATGTGACACTATTCTATTCACGTAAACACATCATTAAATAACTACATCCATTACCAGTAATGCATCATAATCATGATCAAATAACACATTAAACTCAGAATAACATTAATCTATAATCATCAAATATGTCCATCAAGATCAAGGAGAACATAAACCATAACATACAAGTCCAAATGTCTTGAAACTATAAATGTGCAATATAAAACTATCAACTATACCCGAACTGTCATAGGAAATATGAAAATAACATCTATCTCAAGCCAAAAGCGAGAGGCATTACACTACCTCCTCTTCCTTATGCAAGAACTTCTGAAGGTCATAACTTTTGACCCGGAGGTCCATTGGAGCTGAAATTTGGAGAGCAGATGCATCTTGAAGAGTTTATTAAAAATCTCATTGAATTGGTAAATTCAGTAAGTCACCATTTTGACACTTTTTCTAGACCTTCTATTATCTCTAGGGCCTTAAAATGAGGTTTTAATGTTTTTTTAGGATTTTCCAAGTTTTTTTCTAATTATTTTTCAAACTTTACTTCCTATTAGATTAGAAAGATGACAATTATTCATCTTTTTGTAAGTTTTAAATATTTCAAAACTTTCATGGTCATACGGATAAGGATGCGAAGTTACCAAAAATGGCAATTTTAGAAAGTTTCTAAAATCTATGGAAAATGGTAATTTTCATTTTTGTATAAATTTGGTATTTATTTTCAGTTGTAGTAGGATGGAATGGAATGAGAATGAATTTGAAAATACTTCTAAGTTTTCTAGACATTCTTTTGCATTGAATTTTATGTTGTGAAGTTTGGTTACATCACCTTGCCTTTATATGCAAGGGTCCTCATTGTGATTTCTAATCACCTTTTGATAATAGTTACTTGGCTTTTGTTCTCTTATTTTGTTTGTGGAAGCAATCCTCTTATTTGCATTATGATCTTGGCAATTCCAACATGGTATTAGAGACATGAATTACAAAACACTTCTTTTTTTTGAGTGAATCCTGAACATAGCCTTATCAAAAGTACTTCATGGAGCCAAACAATCCTCACCATTGAGTTTGTAAGGCCTGAGAAACTAAAAATAGCATGTCATTTCATCAAATTTTGATAGAGGCATTTTTTTGCAATTTTTAAGCCCCCTATATGATCTGTATGGATCCATACATGTATAGAATTTTTGTTTTAAAAGGCAATTTTTTTCCAAAATCAGTGTTGTAGTTTGTGAGCAAATTTATTTGGTGGTGAATTTTTTTTGACAATTTTTTTGCCCTATTGGCCCATGTGTTGCTGCGTAGTTTGTGGGTTTTTGGTGCAGGAGCACCAAGATGTGGAGATTCTACTTGATTTTCAAGTTGTATTATTTTGTTCAATAAGGTATTTTTCATGTTGTAATAAGGCTTAATGCCATGTTTTAGTTGGACTATGTCCAAATGTTGAAAAGAATCTTTTGGTTATGTTATTAGTCCTAGGTAGGACAGTCTTGTAGTCATAGGTAGTTTGCAAAATGACTTTAAGTTTTAATGTTTTTATAAGATAGTCATTTAAATTTCCTATTGTAAGCCTTTAAAAAGCATGTCTTAGGTTAGTGGGTGTGATATAACCATACCAAAGGTTAATCCAAGTGTCAAAAAGCATTTAAAACCTCAAAAATAGAAAGGGCAGCCAAGAATGGACAGTTACAACAAAACAGTCTTTGTGCTGCAGTTAAAAATTAGAAAGAATTCTATGATGGGGCAGTTTTTTTGGACTCCAAACGTCCTCATGCTAATTTTGAGGCTTATTTCAAGCCTACCAAGTTGTATTGTGGGAGATTTTTTAGAGGGAATAGAGAGAAATATCAAAAAAGATTGCTATTTTATGTTTTTTTCTGTTTTTTCTGTTTTTTCCGTCACTGTTCCTCAAAAATCCGTACCTGTACGGAATATTCTTGGCATGAATTTAGAATGGGATGAAAGGGGACTGAAGCACCTTTGATTCAAAGCTTATTGGAGGTCTTAATGTTGAATTTGAAGGGAGGAATCTCTGTTTTGCTAAAAACTATTTTTTTCTGCTTTTTTCTGTTTTCTTCACTGTTTTGCTACAGTACCCGCGATTGTACGGATTTTTTATTGCCAAAACTTGTGATGGATGGAAAGTACTTTGAAGTACCTTTAATTTGAGACTAGTTTGGGATCTTGATGATGATCTAGGTGGGAGATATGGTCGATTTCCCAAAAACTGTTTTTTTTCTGAATTGCTGTTCACTTCTTTAGAATTTGTGTTTCTTCCACTTCACCGGGTGGCATCTCTCAAATCTCTGGTGTAAGAAACTCCTTGTGACATGTAATTTCATTTTCCAAAGGGTGCATATCAAATGGTGAAGATTCAAGGTGTGGAAAGTAAAGTTTAGGACTGCATTTCTGTTAACAGCTTGTTGAGACATCATTTAGGAACAGTCAAGAGTTGTAGGACTGAGGGTTTGTTAAAATACTAATGGAGAGACACCTTTGATGGATCAATGAGTATGTGCAGACCAGGTATGAAGTGCTTCTACACATGCAAGGTGTGAGGAGTTGTGGAGTTGCCCAAACCAATAAGCCTTGTATGCATGCAAGGCCTAATAGCCTTGATTTGTTCTCTGTCAGTCCATTTTTGGACAGTTTCTTACAAAGCAATATACATTGAGTTTTAGATATGTTTGAAGACTTGGTAAAAGGTATTCAAAGACGCCATCACAATCTTGAAAAAGGTTTGGTAGTAAGAGTTATGCCTTGACAGTCCTTCCTATATGGCTACTAGGACAGTGACAACTAGACAACAAAGCATGAAGAATGAAGATTACAAACTTGGAAGAGAGATTGGTATGGTTCTGTCTAAGTTGTTGAGAGGGAAGAAGACCTTGTGAAACCTTGTGTAGGTCAAAGATGATGATACTTAGTTTGGTGTCACTATTTTTGTGAAAGTTTCCTATTGAAGCTTGTAGAGCCTAATGGATTGAAGTCCATTTTATGAACTTTGCCTAGTATGAAGTTGTTGGATCTAATCCTCTGCATCATTTTTGGTATCAGAGCTAGCTAGTAGATCCTTGAAGGAGTTGTGGATCTTGTGAAGAAGTTAAGGTTTGTGAGAGAGTTGTGAAGATGCCTCCAAAGAACCAGATGGCAAGAGAGAATGCTGAGTTGAGAGAAGCCTTAGAGGCAAGAGAGAAAGAGCTGAGGGACAAAAGAGAACATGATGCTGCCAGAGATAGAGAGCTGACGCAAGTAAGAAGAGAAAATGCAACAATCTTGGCAAGATTGGAAGCATTAGAGAAGAATCCAAGAAAGGTTGAACAAAGTGAGTCAAAAGAAGATGAGGATGCAGATGAGAATCCTCCTGAGGATGAGTTAGATGCTGAAGAAAAGAAGTTTGTAAGATTGTTGAAGGCAGTCCAAGGAAGTGGAACTAAGGCAAACATAGAGCTACCTATCTATCAGGGGAAGATGGATAGTGAAGAAGTGTTAGGGTGGATAGATGCCCTGGAAAATTTTTTTGAGTATGAGGAGATGAGTGATGAAAAGAAGATCAAGTTTGCAAAGACAAAACTGAGAGGAACAACACTTACCTGGTGGAGTAGTGTACAGACAGAGAGAATGGCTAGAGGTGCATCAAAAATCACTTCTTGGAGTAGGATGAAGGATATGTTGAAGGATCAATTCCTTCCATCTGATTACTCTATTCAGACAAAGAGGATGAGGCAGAATCTGAAACAGAAGGACATGGATGTTCTGTCCTATACTGAGCAATTTCATAAGCTTAGTATTAGAGGTGGGCTGGAAGATGAAGAAGAGAAAGTGGCAAGGTACCTTAACGGGCTTAGGTATAACTTGCAGGATGAGATTGGGTTAGCAGTACCAAAAACACTTGGAGAGTGTTTTCAGTTAGCCATCAGGGCTGAAGAGAGAGTGAAGAGGAAACAAGAAAGGCAAGGAGGTTATGGAAGAGGAAACAGAGGTAGGGGCAAACCTACTAATGAAGTTCAGAACAACAATGAGAAGGGTAAGGAGTTGTCTACAGAACAAAGAGGTGGACATAGAGGTGGAGGTAGATTTGGATTAGGTCGAGGAGTGTTCACAGGTAGATGTTACCACTGCAATGAGGTGGGACACACATCTTTCAACTGTCCTAAGAAGGATGGTGTTGACAAGACCAAGGATAAAAGAGTTCACTTGGCACAAGAGGAGAAGAAGCTAGAAGAACCAGAGATGTCGTCAGCCTCTCCAATGATGGATGGAGAGATGCTCATGGTGGAAAGAGGTAAGATGCAGCAACCACCACAAGTATCTATTTTCAGAACTAATTGTTTGAGCCAGGGAAAGATATGCAAGTTGATTATAGATTCAGGTTCTCATGATAACTTAGTTTCTTGGGAAATGGTGAATAAGTTGGGGTTGAAGACTTTTGATCATCCCAGTCCTTACCATGTCACTTGGGTGAGTCAAGAGCAGCAGGTATTGGTCACTAAGAAGGCTTATGTTGACTTCACAATTGGCCCATATCAGGACTCTGTTTTGTGTGATGTTATTCCTATGACATGTGGGCATGTAATCTTGGGCAGACCATGGCAGTATTCGAGAAGAACTATTCATGATGGGTATACTAATACCTATGTAGTGCACAAAGATGGTAAGAAGTTCCAATTGATTCCTTTACCTTGTGAGGAGAAGAAGGAATAGGTTACAATTTGCTTTGGAGAGAAATTGAAGTTGAATGTGCAGGTTCAGGGTGATTGCACACAACAGACACAGATGCAACACAAGAAGGTGGATGATAGTCCTAGAGAGCAGCAGGCTTGGGACTTGAGTTATGTCAAAGTTGGAGACATTGAGTGTCCTATAAGGAGCCAGAAGAAGGAAAATAAACAGCAGAGAGTCCAAGAAGGAATGAATCAGAACCTTCAGTTGAGAAGAGCTGAAGCAGTGCAGCAGCAACGTCCTAGACAAGGACACCAAAACAAGTTTTCTGGTACTAACACTGTTTATAGGAGCCATGCAGGTTGGAGACGGAGGAAGATTACTCTTGGAGAGTTCATGTTCCCTGTCATCAGTCAGAGGAACATCCCAACAAGATGGAAGACTGGATGGAGCAGGTCCCCTAACTCTTGGGACAAGAGTTTTCATCATGCCGGGGAGTATGGTGCAGGAGCACCAAGATGTGGAGATTCTACTTGATTTTCAAGTTGTATTATTTTGTTCAATAAGGTATTTTTCATGTTGTAATAAGGCTTAATGCCATGTTTTAGTTGGACTATGTCCAAATGTCAAAAAGAATCTTTTGGTTATGTTATTAGTCCTAGGTAGGACAGTCTTGTAGTCATAGGTAGTTTGCAAAATGACTTTAAGTTTTAATGTTTTTATAAGATAGTCATTTAAATTTCCTAGTGTAAGCCTTTAAAAAGCATGTCTTAGGTTAGTGGGTGTGATATAACCATACCAAAGGTTAATCCAAGTGTCAAAAAGCATTTAAAACCTCAAAAATAGAAAGGGCAGCCAAGAATGGACAGTTACAACAAAACAGTCTTTGTGCTGCAGTTAAAAATTAGAAAGAATTCTATGATGGGGCAGTTTTTTTGGACTCCAAATGTCCTCATGCTAATGTTGAGGCTTATTTCAAGCCTACCAAGTTGTATTGTGGGAGATTTTTTAGAGGGAATAGAGAGAAATATCAAAAAAGATTGCTGTTTTATGTTTTTTTCTATTTTTTCTGTTTTTTCCGTCACTGTTCCTCAAAAATCCGTACCTGTACGGAATATTCTTGGCATGAATTTAGAATGGGATGAAAGGGGACTGAAGCAGCTTTGATTCAAAGCTTATTGGAGGTCTTAATGTTGAATTTGAAGGGAGGAATCTCTGTTTTGCTAAAAACTATTTTTTTCTGCTTTTTTCTGTTTTCTTCACTGTTTTGCTACAGTACCCGCGATTGTACGGATTTTTTATTGCCAAAACTTGTGATGGATGGAAAGTACTTTGAAGTACCTTTAATTTGAGACTAGTTTGGGATCTTGATGATGATCTAGGTGGGAGATATGGTCGATTTCCCAAAAACTGTTTTTTTTCTGAATTGCTGTTCACTTCTTTAGAATTTGTGTTTCTTCCACTTCATCGGGTGGCATCTCTCAAATCTCTGGTGTAAGAAACTCCTTGTGACATGTAATTTCATTTTCCAAAGGGTGCATATCAAATGGTGAAGATTCAAGGTGTGGAAAGTAAAGTTTAGGACTGCATTTCTGTTAACAGCTTGTTGAGACAGCATTTAGGAACAGTCAAGAGTTGTAGGACTGAGGGATTGTTAAAATACTAATGGAGAGACACCTTTGATGGATCAATGAGTATGTGCAGACCAGGTATGAAGTGCTCCTACACATGCAAGGTGTGAGGATTTGTGGAGTTGCCCAAACCAATAAGCCTTGTATGCATGCAAGGCCTAATAGCCTTGATTTGTTCTCTGTCAGTCCATTTTTGGACAGTTTCTTACAAACCAATATACATTGAGTTTTAGATATGTTTGAAGACTTGGTAAAAGGTATTCAAAGACGCCATCACAATCTTGAAAAAGGTTTGGTAGTAAGAGTTATGCCTTGACAGTCCTTCCTATATGGCTACTAGGACAGTGACAACTAGACAGCAAAGCATGAAGAATGAAGATTACAAACTTGGAAGAGAGATTGGTATGGTTCTGTCTAAGTTGTTGAGAGGGAAGAAGACCTTGTGAAACCTTGTGTAGGTCAAAGATGATGATACTTAGTTTGGTGTCACTATTTTTGTGAAAGTTTCCTATTGAAGCTTGTAGAGCCTAATGGATTGAAGTCCATTTTATGAACTTTGCCTAGTATGAAGTTGTTGGATCTAATCCTCTGCATCAGTTTTACAAATATTAAGTATGAAAATTGGGAAGATGGTAGATAGTGTTAAAGTCTATCAAATCAAACCCTCCTTTCACAATAACATTCCAGGCCAAAAACTAAGCATAGTCACTATAGATGAATGAGGACTCAGCTATAGGTTTGTGTGCTCAAGAATGATATGGAAAGATAGATTAGATTGAAAGATTTATCAAACCCTAGATTGAATAAGCCTCAAACCCTAATTATAATGCAATCGGGTATAGATAGATATAATGCTATAGAAAAGCATACAAGAAGGTACTCAGGGATGATTAGAAACATATCAGAAGCTATGT
This sequence comes from Cunninghamia lanceolata, assembly GCA_027924645.1. Lineage (NCBI taxonomy): Eukaryota > Viridiplantae > Streptophyta > Pinopsida > Cupressales > Cupressaceae > Cunninghamia > Cunninghamia lanceolata. The sequence goes on from BSBN01001281.1 coordinate 22,137,220, forward strand.
TTTTGTAAATGGAAACTTTACGGACTATGGGGTGGGCACCCAAGTCCAGTAGTGCAATTTTTATGTAGATTCGGAGCAATGAGATATGTTTAACTATATCTAGCTCCTGAGTTTGGGGTCAAGCTTGTTAGGAGGACTATGGGGTGGGTACCCTAGTCCGGGAGGGAGGAATATCAACAACTTTCTTCCAAAATCCCAAATTCTTATTCTTCAAGTTGCTTCTCTGCCAACTCCTGCACCTGTAACCTACAATCACAAAGAAAGGGGGTTGGGTGTTGTGGTGTTTAGGAGCATACCCCAAAAGGACATTCGAGTCTTTCAAAACCTTTGTCAGATAGAGTGCGTACCTAAGGAGGGAAGAGGCCAAATCTAAAGATGAAATGAAATGATTGAAATACAAGTTGATGTCACCTTAGAGGTGAAGCCCTCATAGAGATTAAGATCCTTCAAATCATGAGGATATGGATTAATGAAGCCAAATCTACAACAAACAAACACAATAACAATACAATTCTTCTCTAAAACACAATGAAGGCATTGAAATCCCTTAGCTCCAATATCACAAGTTCACATTATCCATCTAGGTGTAAAATGAAGTCATAAACTCACTTATATATGCTTTCCTGCTAACATTTGTAATTTAAATTGAAAAGTCCAATAGAGGAAAACCTTTTGAAAGGGCCCAAGTTGACACATTTAAATTTTCATCCCAACAAATTAGGCTGGACTTGGACATGGGTGCCCAAGACCCAAGGCTATAATTTTGTCTTGATTAATATTAAGGACATGCCCCTAAGTCCCATTTGACATGGTTTTTGAGGGAAATTTCTCTGGGATTAGTATTAAGATTGCAAAGTGTAAACATGGGGACCTAGGAGCTAAACAAGGAGGTAAAAAGGCATAGGATACTTTTTACTCCATGACAATAAATATTTGGATCATTTTTCTTTGGAGTGGTTGCAAGAATTTTGATTGGGTGGTTCTTTGTGGGGTCTTTGTGACCTATAATTGCTATGAGGCATCTTCTTTGGCTCATAAAATATTTTTATTGGCACAACTATCTACAAATTAAGGGTTTTCCTTGGCCATGTATGGCTCAACAACACCTTTTTGGCTAAGCTACATTTGGTAATTATAGATTTCTTTCTTCAAATTTTAACCACCACTGTCAAGTTCTAGTTCACCTCCAAGGTTGCACTCCCAAATTAGAACCCATGTCAAAATTCTGGTTGGATCTATCTCCAAACTAGTCATAGGTTACAAAGGTTTTATTTTTCCCCACTACTCAAATCTCACACCACCATCACCTTTGAAGTCACCATCAAGATTGCAACTCTCCCTATTGCTTCTAGAGGTGCCACCATCACCAACTTAATAACCTTGTCAATGCTCATTATCATTGTCTCTATTGTAGTTAGCATGAAGACCACCAATGATCTCTCTAACCATGAGTCATTGGTCATAGTCTTCAAAACCTGATACTCAAATATGCCAAAAGTATCTCTCCTAAGTTTCAGACACTAGGGTGCTACCCCACAACCACCCACTAGCCATCAATAGGCCACTATGCCCCTTTTATTTCTTAATAAGAGGGCTAGAGTTTTATTTTTTCTATAAATTTCAATCTAGGATGAGAATTTTTAAAAATTTATAGTGCATGGAAACATGATTCCATCATCGACACTATGGTGTCATTACATTTGTAAAATTGCAATATTTTTTTTGAGGTCTTTGAACTAAGTTTTGCATTAACTTTTGATGGGACATAACTTTCACTCTCTTCCTTAAAATTTTGCAATTTTTTTTGAAAATAATCAGAAATTTTCTAAGGAATCTAACTCCAAATGTAAAATTAATATTTGGACAGTTGATTTTATAAAAAATGTAAAAATTACTATGTGTTATAAATAGTCAATTCAAGCATCCAATCTTAACAAAATTGTAATTTTTATTGCATGTTTTTCTATGGGCACGTATTTTTAGTAATAATCAAATCATGAGGGTTATCTTGTGTTCTTGCCTCTAATTATATGAAATGTATCTAATAGTAACTCTATTTAATTACTATGAGTGGAAATAATAAATTGAAATCCAACTCAAGAAGTTGGGGTTATATAGGGTCATTATGGGTTTGGAACCTAAACCTACATGAGCTATAGTAAAGCACAAATGGTATAATAGAAGTGATGAAGCCTATGACACACTATGTATGTCTATTTCTCTTGATATTCTCTTTCACATTGAATCATGCACTACAACTAATGAAGTATGGACTCAATTAGAAAATGTAGTTAGCAAGAAAGATGTAATGAGAGGGCATCAATTGGAGAATGAATTAATAAGTCTCAATCTAAGTGACTTTAACACAATTAAGGACTTCTTCACAAAATTGAATTTACTGAGGTTCCAATTCAAACAATGTAAAATAGATAAGCAACATGAGCAATTGGTCTTAAGCATTTTATCAAAGATAGGCCCACACTATTCAGTGCTTATTTCTACATTTCATGCTACAAAGAGTACTCTTGGTGGATGCTTCACTATGCCTTCACTTGCAGATTTTCCTATTTCTCTAACAACAGAAAGACAAACTAATACAAATGGGTACACCGAAGTCTACAAAACCACATTATCTTGTTGTAGTTGAACAAAAGGATACAATTAATAAGGAAAAGAAACAAAATAAGGATCAAGCTAAGGGACCAAAATAACAAGATCTACCTAATTCATCTCTCTTATCAAAAGGAAAAAATCCTAAGAAGAGGTCCACATGTAGTTATTGCAAGAAAGTTGGGCATGAAGAAAACCCCTATTATAAAAAGGAAATTTATGAGTTAAGGTATCTTCTTCAACAAAATCAAATCCAATTTTCTACACCAAGTACTAGTGGTTAGATTCCTCTTTTCCATCTACATCATCCACAAATTTAGACAAAAGATAAGAACAAGGGTATGACACTTTTTGCTTCTACAAATCTTGCATTATAGAGGTGGTTTCTTGATTCGTGGTCTTTGCACCACATGGCTGCATCTAGGGAACCATTTTCTACATTTAAGCATTGTTCTTTCCCATTGATTCTCACGGGGAATAACAGCTATATGTTAGCTTATGAAATTTTTAGTATTGATATTTGTGAAGGCACATTTAATGATGTAATTTATGTTCCTTATCAAATAATCTCCTTTCCATTTATCAAATCACACATAGTGGCACAAGGAAAATGATTGAGTTCAAACCTAATTCAGTGATCATGAAGGATTTGAAATGTAGATAAATTGTTTCTATTGGAGAAGTTGATCATAATTCTGGATTGTACTCTTTTTCCTCTTTTGGTTCTATTAAATTTGATGGTGACTTGAGTATAGATGATACTAATACCTTATGATTGCATAAGGAGAATCAATTTGGTTATTTGAACCTTGGAGTTCTTTCTTCCTCTATTGGTTCCTACACCCTGTAATGATATCATATATCCTACATCTCCCACTTTTATAAAATTGAGTGCTCCTACATCCATGGTTTCCACTCATTCCAAACAATAGGATCTTTGTATCTATGTTTCTAATCCAATTGTTTGGGATGACTATTTGACATGCATAGTAGACTTTTATAGTGCATCTCATATTTTAGAGTTGGTAGACACTTTTGATGAAATCCACATCAACATTGTTGTCTCCACATCTTTAGATCCTATTCTCTATTAGCTTTCATATCAAGTATCTGAACAACTTCAAGAGACTTCATTATGATCTTTTAATCATGTACAACATTCAGAGACTTACATTATTATTGTCACATGGGAAGATCACATGCACCTATCTATAATTCTATTTCTTCCATAGGGGAAAAATGTTGTTCAACATTCAGGGATCACATTCTACATTCTTCTTCAAGAACAAGTTAGCACTACATGATTTCACATCTTATGGGGGTCTCCATAGTCTCTCTTTATCTCTCCTATGGGGGGAACATTACTTATACTTTTGTGATAAAGGTAGTCCTTGGGGGATCATGTTGATTCCTCCTTATTCTTCACTTGTACATTTCTTTCATGCATATTTTTTCTTTTGGAGAGGAGTTTTATTTCCCACTTCATTTTCTCCTTTACTCTATATATGAGAAAATTGTTCATACATGGGTTCCTAACATGGCCTAGAAGTTGGGACCCATCATCATTGTATTTGTTCTCCCTGAGTTAGACTAAAGTGGGGGTGTTAGTGTAAACAGGGTCATTATCCATCTAGTTAGATAATCATCTTTTCTAGGTTGACCCATTTATATGCAAGGGTCCTCATTGTAATTTACATTCATTTTTTGATAATAGTTATTTGGTTTTTCTAGTGTCATTTTGTTTATGGAAGCTATCTTTGTATATGCATTTTTCTCTTGCCAATTCCAACATGGACTCTCATTTCACATACAAGCATATGAAAGAACTTCCACACTACCTCATATCTTTTTATTTCCATTAAGACATAGAATTGGCTCCATGGAAAGTCTTCTAAAGTTACTATTCCATTGTGAAAAATTGTAGGTTTGTATAGAATGAATTTGTTGAAAATGCTATAAAATCTCCACACCCATGCAATTCGTAGGTGTACAACTAAACTCCTTTGATGGTATTTTCTTATGTACCTATGTTATAAATAGTGCTTGTAATAGTGGTTGATGTTAATGCAAACTATGGAAGCAAAGAAAAAGCACATTAAGCATTTGAGTACCTCAAAGAAACATCATTTCATGGAATGCAATGTGCAGAGTATGCACAGAATAGATTTGTTGAATAATAACTAAAAAAAATTCAAGTAAAAGCTATTAGCAAGTGTAAATCCATATTCCACAACCTTTTCCAACCTACATGGCCTATGGTTAAACTTAATGTATTCCAAAATGCCCATACCAAAAATAGCTTTGGAAAGAGCAACAATCGACATTTGTAGGAGTAAAATTGATTTAATGCCCCATACTAGTGAACCTTTGTGTCTACATGTTGGAATAGAATATTAACTTCCATCAGAGCATAAGGGATAGTAGAATTTATTATACATTTTAGGTACAACTACCCTAGTAATAATTGTGTAAAATGTTGAAGCACAGAGAAATAGATGAAATATTTTACAAAATACCTCAAAATGGTGTCATCTCTTAGAATACAATGATTGAAGTGTTGGAGTATAGGACAACACTAAGAGGGGGGTGAATCATTTATTTCAAAATTTCCATGACTTTATTTTCTTTTTGTTATCTTAATATTCACTATTGTATCAAAACATGAAAGCATATGTAATCAGAAGAATAGAAATAAAATCAACACACATAACACAAGGATTTTTATGTGGAAACCATGTGAAGGGAAAAACCATAGGGTGATTAACCCAAAATTGTATTCTCTGTTAAAAGAATAAGGAGTACAAAATTGGCACTTGTCAATTAGGGCTCACTGCCCAAGCACACTGCTCACAAGAGGTACACTACCTACAAAAGACTCACTGTCTACAAATCTTACACAAGATAATCAAGTGTTTGAACTGATGAGAGGCATCGATAAATGTAGGAGTTTAGTTTCAGTTTAGGTACAATATACTGATCTGATGCACTTCATTCTTCCTCTGTTTAATGTTGTTGTTATGTCACATATCGGACTTGAATTGTTGTTCTCACACTTATCCCTACTTTTCTTCACACTTCATTTCATCACACATTCACCACACACCCTTACATGCTAAAATCCATCTGGTATATATATCTGTATCAAGGATTTTTATCAACTTCCTAGTCAGCAACAAGAACACTGCAAGTTATTAATATGTCGGCTGAATCCATGCTTGATTTGTGATGCGTATCAAAAACATACACATAGAAGTCATTAATCATGTTAGCCAACAATGTATAATCCCATAAGTTGCTTGATCCACACCTTTTACTCATCTGGATTGAAGTCTGGTACTCTGTCGGTCAGTTCTTCCTCTATTTGTTCCACCTGACTAGAACCCAATACTTAGGTGTTCATATCTTTTCTTGCTTTATCATCAGAGGCTAAATCTTTGGAATATAGTAGTCATGATACCCCTCTTGACTTGTCCAAGTCTACAACTTACTAAGTTATACCATCTGAGAGATCTGGACTTGATTGTCGGACCTGGTTACATACTCTATTCTTGTTCGCCAGACCAAAACAGTCTTCAATCTGACTTCTGATATAGGCATACTATGTACTATAGATGTGTGGGATAGATTTTGTTGCCATCAATGAAAAAACTTATGAAGCCACACAGTGTCTCTTGCCAACAATCTCCCCCTTTGGTATTAATGGCAACACTTAGTGAAAAATGGCTAAGTGTCGCAGTAACTCTCCCTTGGTTGATGCTCTGTCTTTTACACTATTTTACTGGAGCTCCCCCTTAGCTGGATTCCACATTTTTCTCTACTCCTCACTCGTCCTTTGACATCAATGGCAAAGGGTGAAATTCACATACCAAAATTTGCAAAAATTGTCCTATACATGGCCGCATAAGTATATATATATGTTATACTTACATATACTTAAGTATATCCGCAAAAGTAGTCCTCAGCTATACAAACTTTGTGGCCCAACTTTGCTTCATCCTATCCAAAATGGAGATGTGACCACTCAACAAAAATGCATATGCTTCTATCCTTCTTAAATCTATTGGATCATGTTGTGTGGTTACACAACACGCCCCATTTTGACTTGACAAAACAAGGACCCAACGTTTTGCTTGGTTTGGCTTCTATTTTCCTGCTTTTTTGGGGGTCTGGCAAATGTAAGTCATGTAGGTGATCCTACATAAGGAAGTTGGGGTAAGTCATCATCATGAGGTAAATTTGTCAAAGTTCATATTTCATATAAATAACCTCATGGTTGGAAAGAGTACAAAATTTCATGCAGGTTTGCCTTTTGGATCACCCTGATATTCTAAGAGGGGGGTCATATTTCTTAACATCAGTCATCTTATGAAAGATCACCCTGATCCAATTTTATCACCCGATAAATCATTTCAGTCTGAGGCTCTAAACGTCAATTTTATGTGGTGGTAGTATTTACCCATCAAATAGCTTCATATATTTTGCGAGGGTTATATTCCAAATATCACCCTGTCACGAAATATCACCCTAGATCCAATATGCTAATGATGTCATATAATCCCTATAGATAAGAAAATCACCCTGATGATGACATCATCATCCTTTTTACCTCATGGAGGTATATTTCCAACATTGACCCTTTCTATATAACATGATGATGATGTCATAGTGCTACAATGATGAATCAAGTCATTATCCTAGTGACGTCATCTTGATATTCTGAGAAAAGGTCATTTTAGTTTTGGGGGGTCATGTCTCAAACATCACTCGACATTTTAAACATGACCCGATGTTTGAATATCACCTGATATTCTCAAACATCACCTGATGTTTTTGACATATGTTTTCCTGCCAAAAGTGGATGACGATATTACACCAAGGGGGTCATATTTCAAATATCACCCAATATTCCAAATATCACTCGATCTTCTAGAGATCACTCCCCTGCTCCTCTTGTTGTTTAACATAAAATACCATAAATGCAGGTGGAATTCTGCCGATTGCGAACACGATCCAAACACCTGGCAATGCCCATAGATTTATGACAGAAGATCAATGGTTATAATCAAATTTGCTTTATGTTTCCCTAATTTACCCTAAAAATGTGATTAAAAGTGAACTCATGGTCATTTTACATTTGCCTTGTGATAAAATGAATTTTTATAGAGCGCGGAGCTTTCAAATCCTCATACAACCTACCTACAGACACTCACGACTTGCAGCAAAACAGGACAAGTGATTATCACTAGTATCTGAATCTCTTTCATATAATCATCAGCATAATCAAGGAGATAAGCGTTATCAAGTGAGTAATTAAAACCCTCTGGCTGTCATTTTCTGGGTGTCCAGGTAGTCTACTTTTCCACTAGTTTGAAGTTATATGTTATGCATATTATGATGAAGTGATGATTAATGAATATAATGTGCATCATGCCATGAAGATATAATGTTGTATGCATGTATGTGAAGTATTGTATGGTAAGGATGGTCCTATTTATTGTAGGAAACCATGGCAGACAAGAGGTTAAACAAGCCTGAAGCTAAATTTCTTAAACCTATGTTTGCTCAACCTGAGGGTGTACGGTTCAAATATGGCGTCATTGCGGATACACACTAGGGAAACACAGATCTGGTCGCATGGTCATCTAGAATGCATGATGGGAAGAATAATACCCTGTTGGATGTTATTTTTGTGTCGGGAATGTGGAGTGTTGCTAGATTTCCTTAATCTATGGAGGCTCCAGAGTTGATTATTGAGTGTGCCAGAAACTACAACCCATAGACAAAAAGAATAGAAAAACATGGTCAGATTTATGCAGATCTGTCCATCAAGGGGATTGCAACCACTTTTAATTTGCCACTAGGAAGGAAGGTAATTAGCATGGACTTGAAGAAATTGCAATTTGAATATGAAAATAACAAGAAATCTGCTAGGAAGAGAATGTATCAATGGAGGGCAAAGAACAATCCTTACCTTGCCTCCACCAAATTACTAGTGCACCTGTATAAGTTTGTTTTTGATGATGAATACCAATATATGATAGCCCTACTTAGTAGAGTGACAGGCTAGCCTAATGCTGGAAGTTTCAAAGATTGGATGTATGAGGTTATCCTGATGTGTCTTTATATAGAGAATAGACCATTATGGGCTAAAATGATAAGTGATGCCCTAAATGAGCAGCTCATGAACCTAGGAGGCCTAGACTATTCATTTTATATGACTTCATATGTGGTATACTCATGTGATTACAAAGGTACATTCAATGCACTTAGAAAAGTAGGAAAGATCGGTGGTAGTACAAATGATGCCCACATATGGGATCATTATCCCGAACTACAAAGACAAAATTATCTTCAAGATTACAAATTAGTGAATGATACATTTTCTATGCATCTAGTAAGGACAATGGAAGAAGATAGGACTAAAAGACTGAGCATGGAAGCTCAAGAAGTCATATACGGGCATGGTGCCTAGTTTATACAATATACCACCTTCTCTTACATTAGAATAGAGGGCTTTGCATGATAGCCCCTCATGCTCCCAAGATATCCCACTGATGTAGTTGTTTTGATGGAGTTCATGAGACAGATATCCACAATACTTGATGCTTACAAAGCAAATAATAAGATTCCACTAGTATTGTTTCTAGTAACAATGGGTTGGTACATATGCCAAGATTTTGAAAACATCAAGAAGGCCATAGCTAGTCTGGATATGATGAAATTACAGCCATTCCCATTGGCAAGATCATATGATCCATATGGGAGGATGCAAAAAATCATGGGGAAGCCCATCCATCAGAAGCACTTGGAGGATTTCTGGACCGATTGTGAAGATGTGGCTGAGACTAGAAGAAGAAAATATTAAAGGCTAACTCTCAACCAGATCAGAACATTTGATTGTATTCCAGTGCCTGTGTAATTAAAAAGGGATGATGGAAAAATAATAGCAAATGAATATGAAGAAAAGAAGATATATAATGACACAATCTCAGTGCCTGATCTTACACAACTTGAGGATATCTCATTAGACCAATTTATAGGTAGGATGTTGTAGCTAGCCCAATCTTGGGTAAATGAACAAATAAATGCATTGAAGAAGAAGGGTGTAGCCCTTATAGTTGAAAATAAGAAGAAGAGACAAGAGATTCCTAACAATGAATATGATGACTTTCTAATTGAAAAGAGGAAATCTAAAGGAGAAAGAATGCCACCTCAAGAATAAAGCAAGAGACCCCCCAGAGGTAAGAAAACTGATAACAAACCTAAAGGGGTAATGGTTGAAAGAATAGTTATATCAGCAGAGGATGCATCCGCATCAAGACTGGCAGCAGCCTCATCAGCACCGCCTCCCACGGATAAACAAAAGGCTATAAAGATCTAAAGGTTGGTTGTGGAAGCTAATGAAACATATGAGGAGGGTCAAGCATCACAAAAGCAAATGGAAAAGGATGTTCCTCTTGATGAAGAACCTAAAGTGGAAGACCCTATGCCCCTCATTAGAAAAAGAAAAGAACCTTAGGTGATGGCATCCACACCTAAGAAATCAAGAACATCCATGAGAGGTGAAATAAAGCAAGACCCCATAGTATTGAGGGGAGCTGGTGGTAAAGTATTCAGAAGAGAATTGCTACATAACATGCCACTTCCCACCATTGTTCAATTCAAGACTAAACAAGTTGAAGAACAAATGAAAGAAGCCTCTAGGCTAGTTCAAAGTGGTCTTGTCTCATTGGAAGAGATAGTTGACTTATCTGATGATGAGGTAGTAAAAGATGTAACCTCTCAACAAATGGAAACTCTTGCTGCGGACACTCGCATAACTCCACAAGGAACTCCATCAGTACAGATGGCTGTGTTAGAAGAACTGAAGCAAGTGGAATAGGAAAAGGAAAAGAGCCCAGAAAAGATTGCACAACAAATAGGGCTCATTGAATTGGTTGATTAGGTAACTAGCCCTGCAGTGATCGATCTAACATACAGAGAGAATGTAAGTCCTGAACATCAAGCAGGTGCAACTGATAAAGTAGAAAGTATTGAGAAAGTGAAGCTGGCAGAAATGGAAGGCCACACTTCAGATATGGGCCAACGATAACAAGATATATCTAATGAGCCCAAAATAGTTGAAGTCTAAGAAAAGGGTGGGAATGACAAGGCCATATTAAGTGAAGAAGTACTCCGGACTCAAGAAGCCTCTGGTGAAAAGGATACATTAGGTTAGGATGACCTAAAAACTCAAGAGGTAGCTACTACATGTACAGAGCATAATGTAATGCAAGATTAGGTAGAAGCACCTAAGACAGATACCATGACATCCACGAATGCAAATGTGCCTCATAATGAGGAAATTACCAAGGGGGATGAAACAAAAAAGGATGAAGTACAGGACCAATTATAGGATCATCATGTGGATGCATCGCAAGATCCTCCACCATAACAAGAAGTTCCTCAACAGGAGGAAGTACCCGAGGATCACCCTCATGAAGAGCATCATGAAGAAGAAATAAGGAAGTCACCATCTCCATCGAAAATAGATGCAGTTACTAGAGAGCAAGGTGATCATGTTGATGATGATGGACGGCAAGGATCCAGAGATGAAGTTCCTCCATGGCTTGAGAAAGAAATAGGTATAGAATCAGGTTTTGAAATCCAAGAGTTCTATGTGTCAACGCTATTTTCAGAGACCATCATGAAGCTGAAGAGGAAAGCCAGGTTAACCTCAGCCATAAGAAGAGATCCTGCTATGGGCAGAAGGACTGCTCAGGTAGCTCTTCCCACAGTTGAAAAGGAGAAAGGCAAGATCACCCTGGAAGAATTTTAGATCACTACTGTTGATTTAGGGTTTTCCAATGAAGACCAGGAAGGTCAAGAGGGAAAAGATATAATTGATTCTTTAACCCAAAGGGTACAGAAAGAAAAAGAGAAAATTAAGCAGTGTAAAGAGCACATTGCTCAACTGCATACCTATATAAAAGGGTTAATTAACCCTGATGATACTTGAAATTCATAAGCAGTCCCATTGACTACAATTTCTCAGGAAGAGGTCAATAAGTTGGACCTTATGAAGCATGAATCAATAATAATGAAAAAGTGGATGGCATCCGCGTTCACTAGGGTTGAAGAAGTAGTGAAAGCCTCCTTGTAGAGGTGAAATTCTCTAAGTATCTCTAGAAGGAAGGTTGATAAATTGCAAATGGAAGTCGGAAGAAGGTCATTCCAATTAGAGAAAGCCTTGAGTGCTTTGGTTGAAATAAAGAGGATTAATCCTCAAGTTCTAATAAACAGATAGGTGTTGGATAGTAATATTGCCATGCTGATAGATATCTGGTATAAAGATATCAAGTTTGAATGTGATGTATTAAAGAGATGGAATAGCAAATTAAGAGACATCAGCATGAAGCTACATGACATGATGTCATTTGAGGCAGAGATCCTGGAGGCCCTAGAGGGGAAAGTAGAAGGAAAGATTGAGAATCAAGATGTAGATTTTGCTATAAAATCTCTGCATAATAACTTTCAGTTGATAGTTGATGACCTTCTTAAACACCTGAGGGAAGAAGCCATGGTCAAGATCATGAGGATCAAGGTCAAGGTGGAGAATTACAATGAAACATTAAGCAACAGGAGGAGCAAATTGGAGGATCAAGGTTAGGATGATGAAGATATGGGAAGTGATGATCCTGATGCTCCTGATGATGAGGATGAAGAACCTGAAGAATGAAGAGTAGATGAAGATGTAATACCAAAGAAGGCATAAGCATCCGATATTTAGAGAAAATAAGTAATTCAGATGGTTGCCAGCTGGCGACCTATGCCACGTGAAATGTTAACTAAGTCAAAGATGAATATCCACCGTAGATCTTAATAGATAAATCTTGATCGTAGATCATGTGTAACGCTCCCTCACCTTGTTCTGTAAAAGGTGCAAGGATGATTTGTTTTGAACATTCGAAGATTAATTGAAATTTGTTTGCTTAAATATTCAGGGCCTATTTCAAGGTTATTGTAAGCATATGTATTTTCGCATACTTAATGAAAGAGAAGACCTATTTGATTACAAATCATCATAAATTCTGAGTAATCTGTGTCTAAATTCTTGATATATGCTTTGATTTGCTATGTCCCTTGGAGTCCTAATCAGTCTGCATATATTGTTTTCATTCCTCATCCTTTGAAGTTTGCATCATCTATATTTAGCTATGGAACATCTTGGTGAAGATATGGTTTGATTTCTTCTTTCTCATGACTATATCAAGTGTGTATGTTGCTCAATAGCTGAAGATTCATCATAATTTGAAGTTTTCATTTCAATTTCTTTTAATTTCAGAATAGTTCACTATCATAATTGTAAATAATAGACAATCAAAAGAAAAATACATGAAATATGTAGACATCTCATAGATAAATGAAGATTTATAGCATATTTTAAGTTAAAGCCAGTACAATGGATAAATATCATGCAAAGATTTGAATATAGAGACACTATTTGGAGAAATAACTATGTAGAATAACATGTATGTGTAGCATCTTTACAGAAGTAGAATCCTGTTGATGAACAAGTGTAAGGTCCCAAAATGGAAAACAACAATACACATCAACCACTGAGTAACGTCAGTTGATTAAGAACTAATCCGCAGAGACTTGGGATCATGAATTCTTTGAATTCATCATATCTTTCAAGATGAGTAAAGGTTGTTGTGTAACTTTTATTCTATGTTTGTTTATGACTAACATCATGATCAAAATAAATTGGTGCTAGAAGGAGGGCCTAAGCCAGAGGATCAGTATCAGTAAGATTTATTTGATTTGATGATGCAGGCAGTAAGGTAACACTGAAACGCCTCCAGATTTCAATTAATATGCAAGAATTTGTTGTTTTAAGCTCGTGCATGCTAATCCTTTGTGAAGTTTTCAAGATTAACCACAAATATTGCAAGATTTGTAATAAATCATCATGAATTTGCAAAGATTAGGTTAATTTCAAGTAAATTTGTCAAAGCTTTGAGGTAGTAAGCCTTAGAGACCTGATATCTAGTTGAAAGTGTCACCAGACCTCAATATCACCTCATATTTGTAGGGTTTATGCAAATATCATGTCAATATCTAGTCAGTATCCCTTGCAGACCATAAATATAGCCTTTGCTGGTAAATTCCAACTGATCTTTACAATCAACGAGCTGATTTACCTTGAATTTGAGAAATTCTAGCTCGCAGGATAAATACTAGGTCCCTTTCCACTAGAATCTTTTAAGAATTGCCTGTCAGAGGATTTAGACCTAGAACTGTTGATATCCATCATACTCCTAGTTCTAGTGCTTCAGGAGCATCACTAGATCATCCTCTTGTGACTCATATCAGTTTGCAATCACCTACAGGCTCAGCCAACTGATTGCAATCACCACTAGAATCCAACCGATTGCGAACACGATCTAAACACTTGGAAATGCCCATAGATTTATGACAGAAGATCAATGGTTATAATCAAATTTGCCATATGTTGCCCTAATTAACCCTGAAAGTCAGATTAAAAGTGAATTCACAGTCATTTTACATTTACCTTGTGATAAAATGAGTTTTTACAGAGTGCAGAGCTTTCAAATCCTCATATGATCTACCTACGCACACGCATGACTTGCAGTAGAATAGGACACATGATTATCACTGGTATCTGAATCTATTTCATCTAATCATCAACATAATCAAGGAGATAAGTAAGTAATTAAAACCCTCCTGTTGTCATTTTCTGCGTGTCCAAGTAGTGTGCTTTTCCACTAGCTTGAAGTTATATGTTATGCATATTATGATGAAGTGATGATTAATGAATATAATGTGCATCATGCCATGAAGATATCATGATGTATGCATGTATGTGAAGTATTTTATGGTAAGGCTGGTCTTGTTTATTGCAGGAAACCATGGAAGACAAGAGGTTGAACAAGTTTGAAGCTGAATTTCTTAAACCTATGTTTGCTCAACCTGAGGGTGTACGGTTCAAATATGGTATCATCACGGATACACACCAGGGAAACACAGATCTGGTCGCATGGTCATCTAGAAGGCATGATGACAAGAATAATACCTTTTTGGATGTCATTTTTGTGTCAGGAATGTGGAGTGCTGCTAGATTTCCTTATTCTATGGAGGCTCTAGAGTTGATTATTGAGTGTGCCAGAAACTACAACCCACAGACAAGGAGAATAGAAAAACATGGTTGGGTTTATACAGATCTATCCATTAAGGGGATTGCAACCACTTTTAATTTTCTACTAGGAAGGAAGGTAATTGTTGTGTGGTTACACAACACGCCCCATTTTGCATTATCAAAACAGGGACCCAACTTTTTGGCTTGGCTTGTGTTGTCTGCTTTCTGGCGGTTTGGTAAAAATGAGTCAAGTGCATCATCATCATGATATTTGATGAGGTTGGTCATCATCATGAGGTCAGTTTGTCAAAGCTCATATTTTGTTTCTATGACCTCATATTTAGAAAGAGCTTGAAATTCTAGGCAGGTTTCCCTTTTACATCACTTGAAAATTCGTCCATATGAGGAAGTTATGCACTGTCAAAGTTTTAGTCAAACCTGATAATCGCAAGTGATCATCATATTTTTATATCCTCAGTCATGTTGTCAAGGTCATCATGATCTTGATCTATCACCCGATAAAAATCATGCAGTCCCAATATCCGGACGTCAATCTTAGGTGATAGTGTGTTTTACCCGTCAAATGACCTTAGGCGCATCGTGAGCATCATGTTTTGAGTGTAACCCGATATTTCAAATTATACAAGCATCATGATATTTTTAACATCACCTGATATTATAATATCATGCTGATCTTATAATATCACCCTGCTTAGAAAATCCACCATCTGCATATTTGCATGCGCATGTCAAAATCCTATCGGAGGGTCATCATCCTGATCTTTTAAGGGAGGGTGATATTCCATTCCTTAGCATGATCATATTTTAAATATCACCCTAGTGCTAACCTGATGATGACCTCAACTCATCCTCATGCTCCGAAGGCGGAATATGATGGTTACGTCAACATAATATTCGATGAGGAGGATCATCATATTTTTATCCTATCATGTTGTCAAGATCATCATGATCTTGTTTGTCACCCGATATTTCGTAATGTCCTCCTGCTGAGAAATATGACCTTTTGCTAATATCTTGATGACGTCATCCTAACCTGATAAATGAAGAAGCAAATATCAGGATGACATCATCATCACATTTCCCTTCGGCAGGATATTTTCCAAAACATGATCCGGTTCGCGAATATGACGATGACGTCATGTTCTAAGTTTAACAAAAGCCCCGGATATCCTGATGATCATCATCATCCTGATCTTTCGAGAGGGTTACCTTGGCCGCAAAGGGGTCATATTACATTCACCACCTGATCATCTTCCTTAGGTGACCCGATATTACATTTATCCCCTGATCTTAACTAAACATGACGGTGACGTCATCTTTTGCATTTTAATGAACCTGGATATGACGATGACGTCACTATCATATTCCTTTCCTCAGCAGCAGGATCATATTCCATATCCTCCTATTTTCCTTTGACATGATGATGATGATGATGTCATTCTTTTCCCCAATATACAAAAGCGAAACATGACGGTGACGTCATCTGGACATTCAGAAAGGGGAGCATCATATTTCCAAAGTATCATGCAGACGAAAGTTTTAAGTCTTGTTGTTGGCCTTATCTTGAGTTATCATGCCGATAGAACATGTCTTCCCGATGGAAGGACATCATCATGACTTTTGGCATCGGTATAAGTTTCACCGTCGGCCTAATGTAAAAATTGTCATTCCAACAGTATGTGGTCACGCCGAAATACATACATGCATCACATACAAAGGTAGACCCGAAATATTATGAAATGCGATTTAATCATTGTATATGTTGTGATGCATGATCATATTTGAACCCGATATACAGGAAATGGGTGGGAAAATGAAACGATGGTTGACCCGAGTGTTTTTTTTATGCTGTTTATGCATTTAGTGCATATTTTCCACTGATTTGGAGCCCGATTGCCTGTAGCTGCACATTTTGAAGCCTGTTTAATAAAACGTTTTACTTCCTGTTGTTTATCCACATGATGATGAACTTAATGTTTGTCTATTTATTTGCAGGAAGTCATGATGCTGTTAGAGCTAAAGCTGATAATTACAAAGTTGCACATGGAGGCAACATGAACCAGAAGTGAGGAGGATATTGTCAAATATGCTGTTTGCCAGCTAGAGACCGAATCAAATCAAAGATGCTGGAATATTCTGTGCCAGCTGTACATTTGCCAACTGGCGAAGCATGTGCTTTTCATCTGGACCGTTGATTATTATGAGAGGATCTTGATCCTTGGATCATTGTAACTGTTTTTTGGCATTTGTTCTATATAAGGGCCAGATCCTGATTCATAAAGGGGGCACAAAAAAAAAGAAAAAATATCTGGCAAGAAGGCCAATTACTGTAGAGTCAATTAGGAGATCGGATTACTGAGACTAATGAGGATAGAATTGTTGAAATGTCAAGGTTCTTTCTTCAGATCACTATAAATGTACCTGTTCTTGAGCATACTGAATGGATATGAAGTTTCAGATTACATCCTGATTGTAAATTTTACGTAATCTTCCTGTTGATTTCTGGATATGTACTGGTGAATGCTGTGTTCAACTGGAAGCGCTTTCATTTCATTATATGTTGTTGTCAACTTTTCCTTTGAAGATTTGCACTGGATCATGCGGATTTGTGGAATGTCCTGGTGAAGTATGATTCTAGTTTCCTTCTTTTCATTGCATGTATGGGAGCTTGTATGTGGATCAGTGATCTCAGTCAAGTAGTTTTGGGAATCTCATTCTTTAACCCTTTTCCTTTTGTTTAATTTCATAAATTCATCATCATAACTGCAAATCATGATAAATAACAAGCAGAACAGAGAAATATGCTGAAATCCCATAGGTAACTGAAAATCATTAGCATATTTGAGTTAAATGCATGTAGTATTGAAAATATCATGCAAAGAATCATAAATAGTCGTAGAAATCATGCAAATATCAGTCTGTAGGCACATTATTTGACTAAATTCACAGTGTAGAGGTAGAATTATTGGAGATTTATGCAGAGCAGACATACAGAGCAGGATATTTGAAGAAATAATGATGAACTTTGTAGAAATACGTAAGGCCCCTGAATGGAAAATAGCAATACACATCAACCACTGAGTAACGTCAGTAGATTAAGACCTAATCAACAGAGACTTGGGATCATGAATTCTCTGAATTCATCGTATCTTTCAAGATGAGTAAACGTTGTTGTGTAACTTTTATTCTATGTTTGTGAATGACCAACAATCATCACCAACAATAATTAGCATGGATTTGAAGAAATTGCAAGTTGAATATGAAAATAATAAGAAAGCCACTAGGAAGAGGATGTATCAATGGACGGCAAAGAATAGTCCTTACCATGCCTCTGCCAAATTACCAGTGCACCTGTATAAGTTTGATTTTGATGATGAATACCAATATATGATAGCCCTACTTACCAGAGTGATAGGCCAACCTGATGTTGGAAGTTTCAAAGATTGGATGTATGGGGTTATCCTAGTGTGTCTTTATACAGAGAATAGGCCATTATGGGCTAAAATGATAAGTGATGCCCTAAATGAGTATCTCATGAACCTAGGAGCCTTGGAGTGTTCATTTTATATGACTTCATATGTGGTATACTCATGTGCTTACAAAGGTACATTCAATGCACTTACAACAGTAGGAAAGATCAGTGGCTGTACAAATGATGCCCACATATGGGATCATTATCTGCAACTACAAAGAGAAAATTATCTTCAAGATTACAAATTAGTGAATGATACATTTTCTATGCATCTAGTAAGGACAATGGAAGAAGATAGGATAAAAAGATTGAGCATGGAAGCTCAAGAAGTCATATATAGGCATGATGCCTGGTTTATACAATATACCACCTTCTCTTACATCAGAATAGAGGGCTTTGTAGGACAGCCCCTCATGCTCCCAAGATATCCCACTGATGCAGATGTTTTGATGGAGTTCACAAGACAAATATCCACAATACTAGATGCTTACAAAGCAAATAATAAGATTCCATCAGTATTGTTTCTAGTAACAATGGGTTGGTACATATGCCAAGATTCTGAAAACATCAAGAAGGCCATATCTGGTCTGGACATGATGAAATTACAACCATTCCGATTGGCAAGATCATATGACCCATATGGGAAGATGCAGAAAATCATGGGGAAGCCCATCCATCAAAAGCACTTGGAGGATTTTTGGACTGATTTTGAAGATGAGGCTAAGGCTAGAAGAAGAAAACATCAAAGGCTAACTCTCAACCAGATCAGAACACTTGATTGTATTCCAGTGCCTATGCAATTAAAAAGGGATGATGGCAAAATAATAGTAGATGAATATGAAGAAAAGAAGATATATAATGACATAATCTTAGTGCTTGATCTTACACAGCCTGAGGATATCTCATTAGACCAATTTATAGGTAGGATGCTGCAGCTAACCCAGTCTTGGGTAAATGAACAAATAAATGCATTGAAGAAGAAGGGTGTAGCCCTTACAGTTGACAATAAGAAGAAGAGACAAGAGATTCCTAACAATGAATATAATGAATTTCTAATTGAAAAGAGGAAATCTAAAGGAGAAAGAATGACACATCAAGAACAAAGCAAGAGACCCCCTAGAGGTAAGAAAACTGATAACGAACCTAAAGGGGTAATGGTTGAAAGAATAGTTATATTAGCAGAGGATGCATCCGCATCAAGACTGGCAGTAGCCTCATCAGCACCACCTCCCATGGATAAACAAAAGGCTAAAAAGATCCAAAGGCTAGTTGTGGAAGCTACTGAAACATATGAGGAGGGTCGACCATCACAAAAGCAAATGGAAAAGGATGTTCCTCTTGATGAAGAACCTGAAGAGGAAGACCCTATGCCCCTCATTAGAAAAAGAAAAGCACCTCAGGTGATGGCATCCACACCTAAGAAAACAAGAACATCCATGAGAGGTGAAATAAAGCACAACCCCATAGTATTGAGTGGAGCTGGTGGTGAAGTATTTAGAAAAGAATTGCAACATAATGTGCCACTTCCCACCATTGTTTAGTTTAAGACTGAACAAGCTAAAGAACAAATGAAAGAAGCCTCTAGGCTAATTCAAAGTGGTCTTGTCTCACTGGAAGAGATAGTTGACTTATCTAATGATGAGGTAGTAAAAGATGTAACCTCTCAACAAATGGAAACTCTTGCTGCTAACACCCGCATAACTCCACAAGGAACTCCATCAGTACAGATGGTTGTGTTAGAAGAACTAAAGCAAGTGGAACAAGAAAAGGAAAAGAGCCTAGAAAAGATTGCACAACAAGTAGGGCTCGATGAATTGGTTGATTAGGTAACTAGCCTTGCAGTGATCGATCTAAAATACAGAGAGGATATAAGTCCTAAACATCAAGCAGGTGCACCTGATAAAGTGAAAAGTATTGAGAAAGTGAAGCTAGCAGAAATGGAAGGCCACACTTCAGATATGGGCCAACAACAACAAGATATATCTAATGAGCCCAAAATATTTGAAGTCCAAGAAAAGCATGGGAATGACAAGGCCATATTAAGTGGAGAAGTACCCTAGACTCAAGAAGCCTCTGGTGAAAAGGATACATCAGGTTAGGATGACCTAAAAACTCAAGCGGTAGATACTACAAGTGCGGAGCATAATGTAATGCAAGATCAAGTAGATGCACCTAAGATAGATACCATGACATCCACGGATGCAAATGTGCATCATAATCAGGAAATTACCAAGGGGGATGAAACAAAAAAGGATGAAGTATAGGACTAATTACAGGATCATCATGTGGATGCATTGCAAGATCATCCACCACAACAAGAAGTTCCTCAATAGGAGGAAGTACCCAAGGATCACCCTCATGAAGAGCATCATGAAGAAGAAATAAGGAAGTCACTATCTCCATCGAAAATAGATGCAGTTACTGGAGAGCAAGGTGATCATGATGATGATGATGGATGACAAGGATCCAAAGACCAAGTTCCTCCATGGCTTGAGAAAGAAATAGGTATGGAATCAAGTTTTGAAATCCAAGAGTTCAATGTGTCAATGTTATTTTCAGAGACCATCATGAAGCCAAAGAGGTAGGCCAGGTTAACCTTGGCCATAAGAAGAGATCCTACTATGGGCAGAAGGATTGCTCAGGTCAAACTTCCCATAGTTAAAAAGGAGAAAGGCAAGATCACCCTGGAAGAATTTCAGATCACTACTATTGATTTAGGGTTTTCCAATGAAGACCAGGAAGGTCAAGAGGGAAAAGATATAATTGATTCTTTAACCCAAAGGGTAAAGAAAGAAAAAGAGAAAAATAAGCAGCATAAAGAGTACATTGCTCAGCTACATACCTACATAAAAGGGTTAATTAACCCTAACGATACTTCAAATTCAGAATAAATCCCATTGACTACAATTTCTCAGGAAGAGGTCAATAAGTTGGACCATATAAAGCACAAATCAATAATAATGAGAAAGTGGATGGCATCCATACTCAATGGAGCTGAAGAAGTAGTGAAAGCCTCTTTACAGAGGTGGAATTCTCTAAGTATCTCTAGAAAGAAGGTTGATAAATTACAAATGGATGTTAGAAGAAGGTCATTCCAATTAGAGAAAGCCTTGAGTGCTTTGGTTGAAATAAAGAGGATTAATCCTCAAGTTCTAATAAACAAACAGGTGCTGGGTAATAATATTGCCATGCTAATAGATATCTAGTATAAAGATATTAAAGTTGAATGTGATGTATTAAAGAGATGCAATAGCAAATTAAGAGACACCAACATGAAGTTGCATGACATGATGTCATTTGAGGCAGAGATCCTAGAGGCCCTAGAGGCGAAAGTAGAAGGAAAGATTGAGAATCAAGATGCAAATTTTGCTATAAAAGCTCTGCATAATAACTTTTAGCTGATAGTTGATGACCCTCTTAACCACCTGATAGAAGAAGCCATGGACAAGATCATGAGGATCAAGGTCAGGGTGGAGAATTAGAATGAAACATCAAGCAGTAGGAGGAGCAAATTGGAGGCTCTTTGAGATAAATATCAGGCCCACAAGCATGCCATTGCCAAAACAAAAACTGGGGATGGCGAAGAAGTAGAATGAGTGGTGGGAACATATTAAAATGTGAGGACAATCGTGCAGGCCCATATGTAAAGCAATGTTCATCAGGATGATGAAGATATGGGAAGTGATGATATTGATGCTCCTAATGATGAGGATGAATAACCTGAAGAATGAAGAGTAGATGAAGATGTAATACCAAAGAAGGCATAAGCATCTGATATTTAGAGAAAATAAGTAATTCAGATGGTTACCTGCTGGCAACTTGTGCCACGTGAAATGTTAACTAAGTCAAAGATGAATATCCTGTTGGATTCAGGATAGACAACTGAGGGGGGTGAATCAGTTGTCCAAAACTTGCTTCTAATTCAAACACTTAGATCCTCTTTTTTATTTAATAGCATATCAATTAATCATTCATGGAAGCATAAAGCATAAACACTAGAGCAGATACACATCAACACATGAGACACCAAGATTTTGACGTGGAAAACCCGGTCAAGGGAAAAACCATGGGGTGATTAACCCAAGGATTATTCTTTGTTAGAAGAATAAGAAAAATAGATGGCACATGCCAATTAGGGCTCACTGCCCAAGCTCACTACTCACAAGAGGCACACTTCCTACAATTGACACACTGTCTACAAAGTAACAAGGATCACAAACTTGAACTAGAGATTGACATCTTTACCATGCCTGGATCAGTTCCATTTAACCCTGAAAACCCTTGTTCTGCCTTTTGCTCTTTTGCTATACAACACTCATCCACTCCAAGAAACACTTCAAAATGAATTCACAATCCCTTACTTATACAAGGCATCGACTTGGGAACAATCATCTAAGTCGGCAAACACCTATAAGATCATTCGCAAGATGTGTAATACATCCGGTCAGCCTATCTTAGAAAGAACACTAATATCCATGGTTATTCTTCAAATGCAAACTCAAACTTCAATGCGGACTGCTAATAAGAATTGTACATGATCCAAAGATCACTAAAACCTTTCCTAATTCATCAAGAGCATCCGCACTTTATCAGCTTACTGGGATTCTTTTCTTCTTCATCTAAAACTTCAAGAGCACAGTCTGTCATCACTGTCATAATGAAAAAGGTGCTTCTGAACCTCCAACCCATGAACAAATCTAGTTGTCACTTCACACAGACTTCTTCAACACTCTCTCCAATCCGTAGAATGAGATAATGTAATTCCGGAGCTCACTGAACCAATCTGTGACACTCTGTCACCACTGAACACCTATCAGAACCGGCTCTACTAGAGCAGTCATAACTTCTTCAAATCATTATGTGAACCTCTAAAAACTTGATGGGATCATTTAAATACTCATATCTACAAACCCTTTAAACCGCATCCTTTGATATTCATCTTATCTTGAACTTTTACCTTAATGTCATCACTGTTCTTCATTGTTCCTGATTGAGACTAATTTCCTTAATATCCTCAGTACACAACTCATCCAATCCTTCTCATTAATGCAATATGAGTATGTTGACATCAATGACAACATTGGTTATCCTCATACTTGCAACAATCTCCCCCTTTGTCATTGATGGCAACATATGATGTGAAAAACCATCAAGGAAAGAACTTCTCCTTTCTGTCACAGCTCCCCCTATCAGCAACAACTCTTCACATGTCTTCTCTTTCTTTACTACTTCCCTTTGATCAAGCACTTATTTTTCACATGTCTTCTCTCCCCCTTTGACATCAATGGCAAAGGGCTCATACTTGTAACATTAATACATCAGAATTATACCAGCTACTCCCCTTGAGTAGCTGCTCCCCATCACCAATATGGATCACAAGATATGACTGTGATATCCACTAGACTAATGCACATTAGTGCATCTTAGTTCATCACCAGAGGGGCAATGACCCCTAACTTCTCCCTGAGATACTCAAAAGAGTCCTTGGGAAGAGGTTTAGTAAAAATATCTGTAAGTTGATCCTTGGAGGGCACATACTCCAGTCTAACTTCACCCTTGTTCACTTGATCTCTTAGAAAGTGAAATTTGATAGATATATGCTTGGTCTTAGAATGCAACACTAGATTCTTAGAAATATTTATTGCCCTTGAATTATCACAGAAAATTGTGATGGGTTCCTCATATTCTACTTTAATGTCTCTTAGCATCTACTTCATCCATAAGATTTGAGTGCAACTACCTGCTGCTGCAATGTATTCTGCTTCAGTTGTAGAAAGAGATATTGCCTCTTGTTTCTTGCTTAGTCAAGAAACCAATCTTTTTCCCAAAAAGAATGGTCCACCACTGGTACTCTTTCAATCATCCACATCTCCTGCCCAATCTACATCTGTATATGCATGAAGAGAGAAATCATGATCTCTAGGGTACCATAAACCATACTCAACTGTCCCCTTTAGATATCTAAAAATCCTCTTGATTTCCATAACATGAGATTCTCTAGGATCAGCTTGGAATCTAGCAACAAGACCAACAACCTGCAAATATCTAGTCTAGTTTGAGTGAGATACAATAATCCTCCAATCATTGATCTGTACTTGGTCTGATCCGTCTTAGGAGAGTCATCATCTTTGCTCAACTTACATCTGGTTGCCATGGGAGTGTTCATTGGCTTTGAATCTTCCATTCTGAATTTCCTCAACAATTTTTTCACATATTTGGTCTGAGAGATAAAGATTCCTTTCTTTGTCTGAGTAATTTGTAGACCCAAGAAGAAATGCATTTCACCGAGCATTGACATTTCAAACTCGCTTTTCATTTGATTTGCAAAGGTTTTACACATACTAACTCTTCCTCCAAAGATGATATCATCAACAAATACTTCAACAATCAAGATGTTTTCATGATCAATTTTGAAATATAGGTTACTATCAGTAGTACCTTTGTTGAAACCAATCTTCAAAAGATGTTTGTCTAGCCTCTCATACCATGCTCTTGGGGCTTGCTTTAGACCATACAATGCCTTCTTTAATTTGTAGACCATATCACCATGCTCAGATAATTGAAATCCATCCGGTTGTTCAATGTACACTTCTTCTTCTAAGTCACCATTTAGGAAAGCAGATTTGACATCCATCTGATACACTTTGAAATCTTTAAAGGTAGCAAATGCAAGAAATAGTCTGTTTACTTCAATTCTTGCCACTGGAGCAAAGGTTTCCTCAAAATCAATCCCTTCTATTTGAGAGTAGCCTTTGTAGACTAATCTGGCTTTATTTCGGATTACTTCACCAACTTCATTTAGTTTGTTCCAAAAGACCCATTTGGTTCCAATCACATTTCTCAATTTGCATCAACTCTTCCTCCATTGCTTTGGTCCAATTTTCATCATTGCAGGCTTCATTTATTGTCTTAGGTTCAATCTTTGAAATCAGACAACATTCATTTGAATTTTAAGTAATTTTCCTTCTAGTTTGCACACCTTTGCTTTTGTCACCTATGATCTAATCTTCAAAGTGGTTCAATCTTACATACCTTGGAACTTTGGGAGTTTCTTGCACTTCTGTTTCTTGATCAGGCTCATTCAGACCAACCTCTTCTTCCTAATTTACTAGATCAGTCTGAATCTGACTTTCAAAGGAGGATTGAGCTCCTTGAATTAGAGAACCATTCTGATCATCTGAATCTATCTTTCACATTTGTACTTTCTATCATCTTTCTCAGTCTCTTATTGTAACACCGGTATGCTTTGCTTTGAGTGGAGTAACCTAAGAAAATTCCTTCATCACTTCTAACATCAAACTTTCCTAGATCTTCATCTCTTTTAATGTAACATTTGCTACCAAATTCTTTGAAATATCTCACAATAGGAGTTATACCAAACCAAAGTTCATAAGGAGTCTTACCAGTATTGCTTCTGATTTGAACTCGATTGAGAGTATAGACTGCAGTGCTGACAACTTCTCTCCAAAACATCTAGGGAACATTTGCTTCCATCATCATTGTCCTGGATGCTTCCTAGATGGTCCATTTCTTTCTCTCTACTACTCCATTCTGCTATGGAGTCCTAGGAGCAGATAACTATCTCTTTATACCATGCTTCTCACAAAAAGTCTATGAATTCACCGGATGTGAATTCACCACCTCTATCAGACCTCAGACATTTCAGTTTTAATCTGATTTGATTCTCTACCATAGCCTTGAAGATTTTGAACTTGTCAAAAGCTTCTGATTTCTCTTTCAAAAAGGTAACCCACATCATCTGGGAATGGTCATCAATCAGTAACATGAAATATCTATAACCTTGCATACTATTGATTCTTGTTGGACCACAAAGATCAATATGAATTAATTCCAATGATCTGGTAGAGGGCTGATCCTTGCTTTTGAATGAGACTCTGCTCTGTTTACCTAGTTGACATTCTTTGCACAAACTATTTGTAGGTTTTACCAATTTTGGAAGATCTCTTACAGCCTGAGTATTGCTTATCTTGATAATGTTATCAAAATTTACATGACACATCCTTCTATGCCATAACCAACTCTGATCAACTTGAACAAATAGACAACTTTTATTAGAACCAACTAGATGGAAGATATTACCTTTTGTTTGAGTACTAGATGCAATCTTAGTTCTGGAGCTTTCAAAGATCCTGCATCTTCCATTCTTGAACCAAAGATCATAACCTTTGTCCATCAACTATCCAACACTTAGAAGATTGTGCTTCAATCCTTCAACATACAGTACATTACCAGTTTTGCTCTTTCCATAAAAAAAATAGTTCCCCTACCTCTGATTCTACCAGCAGAATTATCACCAAACTTTACCATTCCTCCTTCATACCTTTCCAAGTCTAGGGACTATTTTTGTCACCTATCATATGGTGAGAGCATCCACTGTCAATAACCCAATCATCCTTTTCTTCAACTTGGGCAGCCAAAGCTCTTTCTACAACCTTATGATTGACAGATTCAGAGGATATTGGATCTTCTTCCTTGATGGCTATAAACACCCATTCATTTCTAGATTTGTTTCCTATTTCTGATTCATCATCTATTACTCCTTCATTATCTTCTTCATGAACATAATAACAATTCTTTTGGAACCTTTGTCTATTAGAATTTGACCTTGTGGATCTTTCTGGACATCTTAAAGCAAAATGACCAATCTTATTGCATTTGAAGCACTTGAAGGGTAATTTTCCTTCATACTTACCAGATCCTCTTGGTAGTCTCTTTGCAATGAGGGCTTCAAGTTGAGTTGTTTCTGCTTCTTCCTCTTCCATGTCTCTTCTTGCTTGGTCATACCATGACAGCTTCCTTGAAGAGTTTTCTCCCTGATCAAATCTTTGTTTACCTTTCATTGAGGCACTAGCTTTGAATGCAGATTCAGTTTTGGAGGGATCATCTCCAAACTCGATCATTTCAAATGCAACCAGTTTGCCAACCAATTGGTCTCTTGTGACAGTTGTATGGGCTCTAAATTCATCAATGGCAGCAACCTTGATTTTGTAGACAGCAGGAAGGGATCTGAGAATTTTTCCAACAATCTCATTTTCATCCAAAACTCCACCACCATTCCTAATTCCACACACCAGCTCATTTACTCTTGGCATAAAGGTGGTAATATTTTCATCATCTCTCATCTTCAGTCTTTCAAATTTCCCTTTGAGACTCTGTAACCTTGCACTCTTAACATACTCATCTCCTTCATGCAGAAGTTCTAGTTTAATCCAGATCTCATAGGCAATTGGTAGGTCAATAACATTTGAGAGCTCTGAGTCAGTTAATGTGCTTAGAAGAGCCTCTTTGGTCCGCAGATTATTTTCAGCATATGAGATTTCATTCAAAGTTGTCAGAGCACCCTGTGGTGGTACATATGCTTTTGTGACCATGGACAAGTACGCCTTTCCCGTACATTCCAAGTGACATTTCATGTGACCTTTCCAAAGAGAGAAGTTGGTTCCATCAAACTTTGGACTATCCTTCTTGTATGATGACATCCTAGATCTCCTCAAGCGGTTAAGCTCCTTTTAGAGGAACTTGTCTCTGATACCAATTGTTGGATTTAGGATAGACAACTAAGAGGGGGGGTGAATCAATTGTCCAAAACTTGCTTCTAATTCAAACACTTAAATCCTCTTTGTTATTTAATAGCATATCAATTAATCATTCATGGAAGCATAAAGTATAAACACCAGAGCAGATACACATCAACACAAGAGACACTAAGATTTTGATGTGGAAAACTTGGTCAAGGGAAAGACCACGAGGTGATTAACCCAAGAATTATTCTCTATTAGAAGAATAAGAAAAATAGATGGCACATGCCAATTAGGGTTCACTGCCCGAGCTCACTACTCACAAGAGGCACACTTCCTACAAGAGACACATTGTCTACAAAGTAACAAGTATCACAAACTTGAACTAGAGATTGACATCTTTACCATGCCTGGATCAGTTCCATTTAAGCCTGAAAACCCCTGTTCTGCCTTTCACTCTTTCACTATACCACAATCATCTGCTCCAAGACACACTTCAAAATGAATTCACAATCCCTTATTTATACAAGGCATCAACTTAGGAATAATCATCTAAGTCAGAAAACACCTATAAGATCATTCGCAAGACGTGTAATACATCCGGTCGGCCTGTCTTAGGAAGAACACCAACATCTGTGGTTATTCTTCAAATGCAAACTCAAACTTCAATGCGGACTACCAATAAGAATTGTACACGATCCAAAGATCACCAAAACCTTTCCTGAGTCATCAAGAGCATCCTATTGGTCATGATGTTAGTCACAAACAAACATAGAATAAAAGTACACATTAACCTTTATTCATCTTGAAAGATACTATGAATTCAAAGAATTTAGGATCCCAAGTCTCCAGTGATTAGGTCTTAATCATCTGAAGTCACTCAGAGGTTAATGTGAGTTGTTGTTTCCATTTTGGGGCCTTACGTGGAATTTTATAATCATCATGACATTCCTGCAGAAATCCTTTACAGATGTGTCATATTATGCAGTTATTTGATGAGAAGATGTGGAAATACCTCAATCTTTGCATGATATTTTCAGTTCTACATGCATTGTATTCAAATATGCTAAATATTTATGATTATCTACGAGATGTCTGCATATTTATGTTATTTGCTTAGATCATCAATTATTTGCAATTATGGAGATGAAATGCTCTGAAATTAAAAGAAATTGAAGAAATGCTTCTATTTAATGTTGAACCTTTAGCTATTGATCCACATACATACTTGATACTGTCATGAGGAAAAGAAATCAAACCATATGTTCACCAAGATATTCCACAACTAGATACAGTTGATGCAAACTTTAGAGGATGATGAATGAAAACAATACATGCAACATGATGAGCACTCCAAGGGATGCAGCAAATCAAAGCACATATCTAGAATTCAGTCACAGATTACTCAAGATTTACGAAGATTTGTAATCGAAATACTCTTCTCTTTCATTAAGTATGCAAAAGACATGTACATATACAATAGCTTTGAAATAAGCCATGAATACTTCAGCAAACAGATTTCAATTAAGTTTCAAATGTTTTCAATAAGGCATTCCACCACCTTTTATAGAATAAGGTGAGGAATCCGTTACAAAAAGATCTACGATCTTGATTTATCAATACAAATCTATGGTCACGATTCATCTAAATTTGCCAACCTTTACAAAATGGCACAAGTTGCCAGCTGGCAACTATCTATACTACTTATGCTACTATCCCCTTCACGATGTATCTTCATCATGCTCCTCAGCTGATTCATGCAGGTTATCATCATGTGCATCGCTTCCTGAGCTTTCACTATCCTAATGATGATGCTACTGCATATGGGGCTGCATACTACTGCGGACCTGCTCATAAGAATGCACAACTTGATCTATCCCTCTGCCATCTTGAGTTTTTGCTTTGATAATGGCATGTCTATGTGCTTCATATTTGTCTCTGCTGTTATCAGGCTTATTTTTCCTGTCCTACAGTGTTTCTTTATATTTCTCCATCTGGACCTTGATCCTCATTATTTTATCTATAAGTTCTTCTATCAAGTGGACAGGTGGATCATCTGTCTCTAATTGGAAGTTGCTGTGTACAGCTTTGATGGCGGACTCTTCATCTTGATTTTCTATTTTACCTTCGACCTTGCCTTCTAATACTTCCAATATCACTGCTTCTTCAGACATCAAATCCCGTAGCCTCATGCTGATATCCCTTAGCTTATTATTGCATCTTTTGAGGACTCCACATTCGAACTGAATGTCCATGTACCAGATGTCTATCAATAATGCGGTATTACTGTTCAATACCTGCTTACTGATAAGCAGTTGAGGATTTATCCCCTTTATTTCCCCTAAAAGGCTCAGGACTCTCTCCAGTTTGTAAGACCTCTTCCCGGTCTGCATCTGTAATTTATCCACCTTAGTCTTGGAGTCGCTCAAAATGCTCCACCTCTTCAGAGAGGCTTTCATTATTTCTACAACATCATCCAATGTGGATGACATCCATTTCCTTACCATAGACGCATCATGCTTCATGAGGTCCAATTTATTTACCTCCTCCTGAGAAATGGCAGTCAATGGGACTGCATGTTCAGTTGTGGTATCATCAGGATCAGTCAGCCCTTTGATATAGGCATGTAACTGAGCAATGTGCTCTTTATGTTGCTTATTCTTCTCCTTCTCTCTTTTCACCTTTTGAATTAGAGAGTCAATAATATCTTTGCCTTCCTGACCTTCTTGGTCCTCATTGGCAAAGCCCAAATCAACTGTACTGATTTGAAACTCATCAATAGTGATTTTACCTTTTTCTTTCTCCACCGCCGGTATGGTAATTTGTGCGGTCCTTCTCCCGGTTGCCGGATCTCTTTTGATGGTTGATGTCATTCTGGCCTTCCTCCTGGGTTTCATTATATCGGTGGAGAACAAGGTGGAGACGTCGAACTCTTGAATTTCAAGCTCCTCTTCAATATTCACTTCTTTAGCTAACCACGGAGGCACCTGATCATGTCTTTCAGCATCATGATGATGTTCATCCATATCTCCCATTTCTATCAATAGGTGTTGTGGAGATGGTGACTTTTCCTTTTCTTCTTCTTGATGCTCGCTTTGTTGTTGATCTTGCGGCACCTCCTTCTATTGAGGAATTTCCTTCTTTGGGGGAGCATCTTTTTGGTGTGGGGAACCCTGGGGTGCATCTATTTGCTGATCATGATGATCATGACCTTCCTCTGTCATTACCTCATCCGTTCCCAATTCTTCTTCCCCTTGTGGCTTATCCACTGCGTTAGATACTGGGGATCCTGCCTGAGGTGCTGGCAATTGTTCTGCAGCTATTACTTCTTCCGAGCCTGCACTATCAACTTCTTGTATTTTGGCAGCTAGATCCTCTAGTGCTTCCTTCTTCTCATCAGCCCTTGCTTCCTGAGCCTCTACTATAGCAAGTTCTGCTGATGTATCCTATGGACTTTGTTGGCCTAACTCAAAAGCATGGCCCTCTGACTCTGCCATCTCTATCTCTTCTGTTGGGTGGCCTTTATCAGGTGATCCTACTGGCTGTTCAGGACTTGCATCTTGTTTCTCTGTCAGATCCACCACTACAGGACTCGTCACCTCTGTGATCAATGCTTCTAGCCCTATCTCTTGAGCCACCTGCTCTGGGCTCTTTTCTTGCTCTTCTTCTGCTTGTTTCATCTCAAGCATAGTTTGAACTGGTGGATGCTTATGAGGAGTCATAGTTATATCTGCAGCAAGTGTTTCCATCTTCTATGCAGCCACATCCTACACTACCTCATTGTCAAACAAATTTATTGTCTCATCAAGCGAGACATGTCCTTTTGCTTGTGTCTGAGAGGTTTCTTTCATTTGCTCCTCTGCAAGTTCAGTTTTGAACTTGACTATGGTAGGAAGTGCAACATTATGTTGAAGTTCCTTCGGCACTTTACTACTTGCCCCTTGTAATAGTGTAGGGGGTTCATTTATTCCACCTGTCATGGAGGTTCTTTGTTTCTTAGGTGTGGTAGAGACCAGCACCTGTGGAGCTCTCCTCTTTCTTTTTATTATTAATGGAGCCTCTTCTTCTTCAGGCTCTTCTTCCATGACGATATCCTCTTCTCAAGGTTTCTTTAAGGATTGACCCACTTCCAGGGTCCCAGTTATTCCAACCTTAGCTATCTTACTCTTCTTGGGCTTCTCTTTCTTTGGAGGGGATTCTGACTCTGATCCTAATCTTGCCACCTCCTTAGCTGTAAACACTGCCTTGTCAATTATAACCCCTTTGGGTTGTTTATCTACTTTATTACCCCTTGGGGGTGTTTTGCTCTATTGCTGTGGTGGGGGTAACTTATCTCCCTTAGTCTTCCTTTTCTCAAGCAGGAAGTCATCATATACCTCGCCAGGAATATCCTATCCCTTCTTTTTGTTGTCCACCATAATGGCAACACCTTTCTTTTTCAATGCCTCTACCTGATCATCGACCCAAGCTTGAGTCAGCTATATGGTCCTGGCAATGAATGGGTCCAAGGATATATCTTCCTGCATGGTGAGGTCAGGTGCAGAGATAATGTCATTGTATATCTTTTTCTATTCATATTCATCTTCCATTGTCCTGCCATCATCCTTCTTTAATTGTTGGGGAAGGGAGATACAATCAAAAGTCCTAATTTGGTTCAGAGTCAACCTCTGATACCTTCTTCTCCTGGCTTCTGCCTCATCTTCACAGTCAGCCCAAAAATATTCTAGGTGCCTCTGGTGAATAGGCTTTCCTAGTATCTTTTGTATCCTGCCGTAAGGATCATATGGTCTTGTTATTGGGAAAGGCTGCAGATTCATTTTATTCAGGGTGACCATCACCTTCTTTATATTTTTAGAATCAGGGCACATATAGTTACCAATGCTGACTGGGAACAAAATTGGTGGCAGCTTCTTGGCGTCCTTGTACATCTTTATCATCACAGAGCCCTGCCTGATAACTTCCATTAATATCACTGCATCGGTAGGATACCTCGGCAGCATGAGGGGATGTTCCTCAAAACCTTCAACCCTTATGTAAGAAAAGGTTGCAAACTGGATATACTAGGCTCCATGCCTGTAAACCACCTCTTGAGCATCCATGCTTAATCTTTTTGTTCTGTCCTCTTCCATGGTCGTTACCAGATGCATAGAGAATGCATCATTGACCAGTTTGTAGTCTCTGAAGTAGTTGGTTCTCTGTAACTGGGGATGATGATCCCAGATGTATGCAGCATTTGTGCCTGTGAGCCTTCCATCTGTAACTAAAGCATCAAAAGTGCCTCTATAAGCACAAGAATAAAAAATATAAGATGTCATGTAAAATGCACAATTTGAACTTCCTAGGTTCATCAGTTGCTCATGCAGAGCATCACTTATTATTTGGCCCCATAGTGGCTTGGTATTCGAATACAGACACATCATTATAACTCCATACATCCAATCCCTGAAACTACTAGTATCAGGTTGGCCTGTTGCTCAATTCAGGAGTGCAATCATATACTGGTACTCCTCACTGAAATCATATTTAAACATGTGCACTGGGAGTTTGGCTGCTGCAGGATATGTGCTGTTCTCTACTCGCCATTGATACATGTTCTTTCTGGCTGATTTCTTGTTGGCCTCATACTCCTTCTCTGCCTTTCTCAGGTCCACACTCTTTACTTTACTTCCCAACGGCAGTCCAAATGTCTGGGAGAGACCCTTAATGGAGAGGTCTGCATATATCCTCCCATGCTTTACCACTTGCCTCGTCTGAGGATTATAATTCTGGGCACATTCTATAATTAGCTCCGGAGATTCCATGGAATATGGGAAACTAGCAGCGTTCCACATTCCCGACACAAATACTGCATCCAGCACAGGACTCTTGTCATGTCCATCATTCAGTTTAGCTGACCAGGCCTCTAGATTAGTGCTCCCCTGATGGGTATCTACAATTGCTCCATATTTGAACAGGACTCCCCTTTGAGAAGAGAACATAGGCCGACTGAATTCTTCCTGACACTTAATGTACCACTTGTCAGCCATGAGTACCTGCAATTAACAACAATCCTAACTCACAACAGGTATATACATGCATATATATTGCAATTAAAATCACTATGCCTACTGTACTTCTTCACTATTACTTAATCATATGGATGCATAAACCAAAACTTCCATCATCATACCTGAACAATAATGACATGATGAGGGTTTCATTTACTTACCTGGTTATGCAAATTTCTCTTTTATACCAGTGGATTGCCAACGACGCTCCTAATTCAGCCGATGATCACCTCTTTCCTTCTGTCTGTGAGATCAAATCACGCAACAGTAGCTGGTATGCAGATATGGAAGTTGGTGCTCTGTAAAACAATTTTATCGCAAGGTAAATGTGAAAATGGTAGTTGAATTACCTTTTAACATCGCAGTTAGGGTACACTTAGGGCAACTCTGACAAGTTAGATTACATTCCTTGATTATTCGTGTGAAAACCCAGGATCTTGCCAGGTCTTTCATTGGGTTCGGGGGTCAGCGGGAACTACCTACCATGTCTGCGCGCATTAAATGATAATGGCGGCAACGGGAGTGGGGGGATATCCATATGATAGGATATCATGAGGGTAGGATGATATTCGCAAATATCAGGTTGAGTTTCAATATCATCCTCCTCCCTCATATTGAAATTGTTATCGCGACAAGATTTGGGTGACAAAAGCACCTTTGTTTATGTTTAGTACATCAGGAGGATATTTCGGTGTATCGGCTGATGTTTCAAAATATGATGATGATGAAACAAACTTACATGTCTCTTTTTAGAATATCAGGATGACGTCATCCTGATAGTCATTCTTTGTATCAGAAATATATCATGACGTCATCGTCATATTAGGTGAACATAATCATATTTAGAAAAATATCCTGTCGAAATATGAATGTGATGATGATGTCATCATCATGTTTGCTTCTTCTTTTATCCAGTTTGAATGACATCATCAGGATATTTGCTAAGGGTGATATTTCACGTCAAGAGGATATTAAGAAATATTGGGTTACATTCAAAAACATGACGCTCGTGATACAAAAGACCGCTTGACGGGGAAGACTTACTACCACTTAAAGTTGACGTTCAGATATTTGAGCCGCATGACATATCAGGGAATGTTTCAAATATGATGATGATCTTTAAAAAGATGATAGGTCATAAAAAATATATGATCCCTCCTCTTACAAATATCAGGTTTGACTGAAACTTTGACCATTCATAACTCTCACATCTTGAGGAATATCAGGATGATGTAAAAGACAAACCTGAGTGAATTTTAATACTCTTTCAAACTATGAGGTCATAGAAATGAAATACAAAATTTGATAAACTAACCTCATAATGGTGACTTACCTCATCCTGACTCTACATGATGATGCACCTGACTTACTTTTACCAGACCGCCAGAGAACAAACAACCCAAGCCAAAAGTTGGGTCCCTGTTTTGCCAAATCAAAATGGGGCATGTTGTGTAACCACACAACAACTTGCCACCAAAGAAAATAAACAAATTCCAATGATTCAAGTGATGGGATCACATTCATCTATAGTATTTTAATTCCATCTAAGTATAAGTATCATGATACTCTAAATGATAAAATTTCATCATGGTAACAATGTTAACCAAAGATCAGGTGTGTGCATATGATTAATTATCCTCATCTTGAAAGCAAGTTGAAAACATAAGTAACTGGTGTTAACACATAGTTGGAGATCATCCCTCATAGCCAACCTGGATAGAGCCTTGCTGCCAGTAGGCGTCTATAGCCCCAGCAAGATTATCTATACAATCTCCCTAAGTAGAGCCCCACTGCCAGCAGGTGTCTATAGCCCCGATAGAGTTACTTACATGGCCTAATTTTATTTCTTTTCTGATTTTCTCTTTAAAATTCGTATCTGATATCATCATGTCAGCTCATTTGTACAAGGTATAGTCACTTGCAACTTTAGGTTGGAGATTGTATTGGTAGCAAGGGAGTCCCTTTAGATTTTTCACTTAACACCTATACTAGTGTGTTCAACAAACCCAAGGCTGTTAGATGCTTCATTGTGATTGATTCATTTTGACCAAGAAAAGGTACTCTGATGAAACGATATCACAAACCTGATCATGAACACTTCTTAGAATGAATCATAACCTATGTCTAAATGTGATCTCATCACTTGAACCTTAACAATTTAGTTATTTTCTAGGGTGATGAAGTGCATCATCCTGACTTACCAGAACAAAGCCTCAACCGACAAAACAAAACAAGCAAACTGTATAGACAACTATACAAACATACAATATGATACACATGACTGTTATGAAGTCATTCAGGCTTGGAAATAATGTTTGAGGAATTGTCGATTGACTGGCAATGGGACATCCTCACCTGTCAGGTTCTTAAGCTTATAAGTACTGTCTCCTAGTATCTCAGAAATTTGAAAGGGACCTATCCACAATCTATCAAACTTACCATGGTCACATTTCTTTTCATGGGCTTTATCCCACATCAGGACCAAATCAGATATCCTGAAAGCTTTAACTCTAGCTCTCTTGTCGAACCAGCGTTTGACAACAGACTGATGTTTTGCAAATTCATCAATTGCTTGACTCCTTTTTTCTTCTAGGTGCATCAACTGAAGCAACCTGACTTCTTGTTTATTGTCTATGCCTAGGTATTCTTGGGCAAACTGCAAAGTAGGAATTTTCAAGTTTACAGGGAGGATAGGATCTACCCCATATACTAGTTGGAAAGGCGAGTTTCCTAATGCAGTTTTCATTCTAGTTCTGTCTACCCATAAGGCATACTTCAGAAATGAGTTCCATTCCCTAGGGTTTTTCTCTATTAACTTTCTTATGATACTTAGTAAATTCTTGTTGGTGGATTCTGCTAATCCATTACCTTGGGGATAATAGTTGGATGAAAACTTGAGTATAATCCCATGATCAAAAGCCCAACTTGACAAATTAGTTGAAGTGAATGCGGACCCATTATCACTTACCAATGCATAAGGAGTTCCATACCTGGTGACAATGTTGCTCTCCAGAAATTTAATGACATCATCTGTAGTGCAAGTTTTACTGCTAATAGCCTCAATCCATCTAGTACAATAGTTAGTAATTGTTAAAACATACCTATGCCCTGAGGAAGACGGAGGATTGATTGGTCCTATGAAGTCCATGCCCCACTGTGCAAATGGGCATTCTTCCATTACTGGCTGCAATGGTTGTGCAGCATATTTCTCTCTGTTGGCAGCAACCTGGCAAACATGACAACATTTAACATGATCAGCTGTGTCTTTAAAAATTGTAGGCCAGTAATATCTTGCTCTGAGGATTGCATGTGCTGTGGCCAAGGATGATCCATGTGCCGTTCCAAACTTTTCATGTAGTTCTGTCAGGACTCTATTTGCTTCTGGTTTTTCTAAACATCTCAGGTATATTCCTTCATAATTCTTCTTGAATAGTGTTCCTCCCTTCATCATATACTTTTGGGATCTTATTTTTAAGGCTCTTCTTTGTGAAGCTTGCATTCTTGATGGACATCTTCCAGTAATCAGGATGTGCCTGATATCTGAGTACCACTCTTTATTGTCTTTCTCATTGATTACATACTGCTGACTAGTGATGTTTGGATCAATTTTAGATATCATCTGGCTCAAAGCTTGTCCTCTTACCAGCTTCATTGGTGTAATTTCCATATCATACTCTTGTAATACAGTAATCCATTTAGCTCTTTTCTCACCAGGCTCACTTTGCATCAGCAGCATCTTCACTGTTGCATCTGGTACCAGAGCAATCACTTTGCTTCTTAGTATGTAATGTCTAAATTTTTTTACTACTCTGACTAACGCAAGTGCCTGTCTCTCAACATCTACATATCTCAATTCAGCATCTCTGAAAGGATAGCTCATGAAAGTAATTGGTTTCTCTTCTTTCTCTTCATTTCTTTGAGTTAACACTACTGCAGAAGTATGTTATGAAGAAAATGAATATATGTAAAAATCTTTTGTGTAGTCTGGACTGATGAGGACAGGAGCATCTAAAATGGCTTTCTTTATATCTTCAAATGTAGCTTTGGATTCTGGTGTCCACTCAATCTGTGCATCATTTTTCCACATGGCATTTAGTGGTCTGACAATCTCAGCAAAGCCAGTAATGAACTTCCTTACAAAATTTATCTTGCCAAAGTAAGACTTGAGTTCCTTTTTGCTTCCTGGAAGTTGTAACTTCATGATAGACTCCACCCTGTTAGGATCAATGATAATTCCATCTTCTGTGATCAAGTGGCCTAATAGCTTTCATGTTGTCACCTCAAATATGCACTTCTTGGGATTCAAAGATATTCTGTACTCTTCACACTTCTTCAGTACACTTCTGAGATCAGCAACATGATTCCCCCTTTCCTTGGAGAATACTGTCAAGTCATCCATGTATATGACTATACATTTTCCTATTAAGCCCCTGAAGGCTATATCCATTGCTCGCTGGAATGTAGCGCCAGCATTTATGAGTCTGAATGGCATACATCTATATGCAAATATACCCCACTTTGTGGTGAAGGCAGTTTTCAATCTGTCAATTTTGTCAACCATTACTTGGTTGTATCCTGAAAAACCGTCCAAGAAGGACATCATTTTAGCTCCATTTACAATCTGCAGAACTTCATCCAATGAGGGTAAAGGATAGTTATCCTTCTCTGATGCTCTGTTTAGGTTCCTGAAATCTACACATAACCTGATGTCTCCATTCTTCTTTGTGACTGGCACAAGATTTACCACCCAAGTGGAGTGCCTCACAGGAAATATTATCCCGGCGTTTAACAATTTCTTGACTTCTTCGAGAATTATTGGTTCAAGCAAGGCGTTAACTAGCCTTTGTTTCTGTCTGAAAGGTTTAGCATCTGGCTTGAGAGGTATAGTATGAGTTATGACAGAGGTGTCATATGTCTTCAGCTCATCATAAGTCCATGCAATTACATGTATGTAGTCCTTGAGGGCCTGAGTTATTCCTTCTAACTCTTCTAGTGTGCAAACCTTACCCAACAGGACATTTTTCTTGTCATCAGCTTGTCCAATATTCACTTGTGAATATTGACCTCCATCTGCCTTGGGCATATCCTTCTATTTGAGCATATTATCCAAATCAAAAGCTCTCTCTAATTCAATCATACCTTTGGGGATCCTATTGCTAGGTAGCTCTAATATCTCATCTTCTTCCCAGACATGATCTTCCATGCCATTCTCATCTATAATCTGAGCTTCAAATATGTCTCTATTTGAAATGAAGTCCAGGATATGCTGATCATCATCAAACACCTGGAGATTGGTCACATTATCAGGTACTGACACCAGTTCTATTGAAAATCTTTTCAGACCAGATATAGACAATGGCTCCAATGTACTGGCAGCTTGGGCAAGTGCATCTGCCCTATGATTTTGTTCTTTTGGTACATGAGTGATATTAAAGGCGTTAATGTCCTCAATCAGGTCCCATACCCAATGTCTATAATTGGACAACTTTCTGTAGTTACATGAGTAGATTCTTCTTACTTGCCTCACCACTAGTTCTGAATCTCTGAAGACATGCAGAATCTTTATCTTCTTCTTATGAGCAAACAGTATCCCATGAATTAGGGCTTCATACTCCGCTACGTTGTTGGTGCAAGGGAACTGTAATCTATAGGCTGCTAAGTAGGATTTTCCAGCTGGATCAATCAGATCAATTCCTACCCCAGCACCCTACTTGGATTTGGACCCATCAAACCTCAGGGTCCAAGGTTTATCTTCAGTAGGAC
The DNA here is from genome assembly GCA_027924645.1 of Cunninghamia lanceolata. NCBI lineage: Eukaryota > Viridiplantae > Streptophyta > Pinopsida > Cupressales > Cupressaceae > Cunninghamia > Cunninghamia lanceolata. Next base: position 22,176,811 of record BSBN01001281.1, read on the forward strand.
ATTTAGCTGAACTTTCTTTTCTCCTTACAGCTCTGGCTGCTGCTCTGCCTAATATCCATTTTAGCTTAGAGATGTCATCACCCTCAAGTTTCTTCTTTCCTTTTTCTTGTGAGCCTGATGGCTTTTCTATTTTCTCTTTTATTTTAGCAGGAGGATGATCTTCTGGGCTTATAGCTGCATGCTTCTTCAAAATGTGTAAACACAGTGAACAAGTTGTTTTTGAGTGAGGTGCCTCGTGCAACCTACACCAACCTTTGATTAAAACCCCGTGGGGAGATTTATGCTGTCAGGTCATCTTCTCTATTTCCTTTACTAGAAATTCTTCGAACTTAGTTAGGTCACTACCTTTGTCTTCATCAGACAACTCATAATCGGGTTCCATAAAGCAATCATTGCCAGGAGTAATCTTTTCTTTCCTTATATCATTTATCTGGCCAGACACCAGAACTTCTTCTATTTTCAGGATATGATCCTCATCATGATCTGTCGACTCCCCTGTTCCTGTAGAAGACATATAAGAATTAGTATTGTCATCATCATTATTAGATGTAGCATTTACCTCAGAACATGATGATGATGCCTCACTACATGTCTGCTCCAGCATCATCATATCTAAGCATGTTTCACAAGTCTTTTCTGAGTGTGCTTCATCGTGTAATCTACACCATCCATCAATCAAAATGTCATCAGTAGGTATATTTAATAATTGACAACGTTTTACTTGATTAGACAAATGTATCTCAAAGTCTCTGAAGCGATCTATTTCATTCTCATTATCAGGATTATTATCAGGTTCTACGACTGGCATGTCCTCCTGAGGATCATCATCATGAAGATGATGTAAATCAAGCATCAAGATCTCTTCTATTTTGACAGTCTGTGGCCTGATGCAGTAAACTCCAGGCTCTACGTCTACGTATAGAATCTCATTTGTTCAATTGTACTCGGTGATCATATGTTTCATTCTAGGTTCAGCATCAATCCTGATCTGATTAGGTATACCTTTCCATGGTAACCACATGTGACTGAAATCTGTGGACATATATCCATTGAGTGTCTTGGACCAATCTCGACTAAGCAACATTCCGTAAGTATCAGGTATGTCAACTACCTGAATATCAATGTAATACTGGATCCTAGGATCAGATGCTAATTGCATGTGGATATGAGTTAACTCTCCTACTACACTTACCTCTGTTTTGTCCAGCTGTGTCACCTTCTTTAGGGATTTAGCAAGATGTAGTCCTAAGGCATTACATATTGACAGGGGCATAACATTCGTGGAGGCTCCTGAATCAACCAGACAATTGTGTAGGTTCTTGCTGAACATTCTTATGGTGAGGAGGAATAGAGGTGACTCAGTTTTATCTCTGTACAGGGTCATGTGAGAAGTTTCTATAGCTTGGACTGTAGATGACACTTTAGGCTTGATAATATTATCCCTAGTGGCATGATCCTTGCCACTGGACTGACTTGAAAGATGACTATCCTCTTTAGGAGCAGGATCATCTAGTGACTTCATAAATGCCTTTTTGATGGAAAGAGTTTTTAGTAACTTTGACAGGGATAGGCTGATCTTAATTTTGTTTATTTCATTGGCCAGATAGCTGACTAACTTGTCGGATTCATGAGGTGTATTTACAACCTTTGATCCTGTGTTCTGAGGAGACAAGTACTGAGCATTTATCTTGGGGAATCTAGGATTATTGCTAGCTTTAGGATCGGGAGGTGTGTTGAAATTATTTAGAGGTAGGGATGATGTCAATGGACCAGTAGGTCTGTTGGCATTACTCCTCAAGTTATAATTATGCTTACCAGGATATTGCTGCTAATATGCATGTACTTCCTCGTGTTCTCTTGTAGGTTCATTTTCATCCTCAAAGGGGAAAACATAATTTGTTTCAAAGGTTAAGGCGGATTCCTCACATACCTGGTTGTGACCCTGATGAGGTTGATTAATATAGGTTTCCAACACAAAAGCTGAGTCATATCCACAAGGAACAATCGCATTGCCCTCTGTATGAGGTGGATTTCCAGAAGTATTAGACACTTCAGTCTGAAAGATGTTAGCAGCAATTCTAAATTGTGGACAATCTAATTCTGCATGTGCATTGGTATTGTGGATCCTGCACCAATTAGTAAGGGCTACCTTAGCAAGATTGACTCTAGTAGTCTGTTTGGCTTCACCAGGAGGCTGATTGTCTAGGGGGATGGTAATGAGCCATTATTTGGCCTAGAGTTCTACACTTTGGGTTGTCTCTGAGGATTATTGTTACTTCCACCATTATTGTTGAAATTATTGGTGTTATATCCTCTGTCAGGATAATTCGATCTGTCATTGGAATAATTTCTATTCTGACTTGACTAGGAATAAAACCCTTGATTTCTCAAATGTGTCACCTCTGTGGTGAGTTTTCTCAATTGAGCAGAAATCTCTTTGATTTCCTCCTTTTCCTCTTGAGCTTTGGCTACCACGTTTTCAGTTTGAGGCTTGAAGAAAGAGGATCCATGGTTATTGTTAGACAGATCAGTACCCTGAGGTATCTGAGCTTGTGCAAGATATTGTGGCAATTGGCCATTTCCATTAGGAGGGGGCATGATGCTCAGTGGAGGTACTTGCAAAGGTGCAGGTAGGACTGCTGGGGGTATCAATGCTCCATTAGGATATGTGTAGGATATTGTGGAGAATATGTTGTAGGGTATGATGCAGGATATTGTAACTGTATGCCAGGCAAGGTAGGGAATACTATATTTGGAGTAGGAGCAGGTATCAACTGCTGATTCACTTTGATAGCTTCTTGAAAGGCTCCTATCAATGTAGTGATCTCAGGATGTGTTCTCCTGATGAACATGGAAGTTAATGGATCCAGGGCTGAATAATAGATACTCCAGGCAGAGGCATCAGATACTACATATGGGGCAACTAACTTGGACAACATTTTCTGGAACCTAGCATTGAAATTGGCGACAGGCTCATTCTCAAATCTTTTGATTGTAGCAAACATATGGTAATTCGTAGATGGATCAATAGGGACCTTGAACCTGTCAAGAAAAGATTTCTCTAAGACAGCCCATGAATCAACAGAGGCTTGGCCAAGACTAATGAACCAATTATAAACCTCTTCCCCGAAGGAAAAAGGAAATAATTTGCACACCACATCTTGATGTTCTATTCTGGCTCTACAGCAAGCTTCCTTAAATGTCCTGATATGATCATCAGCATCTTGATAAGGATGATATTTTGGACAAAGTTTGTCTAGATTCTTTGGTAACTCAGGATATGCAATAAAGGTCAAAGGTGACTCCACTACAAAGAAAGACATTGCAACCAGAGGAGGTTGAGCTAGTGGTGCGGCTGGCTAGGGCTGAACTAAAGGCACACCCTGAAGCTGAACAGGAGGTGTCACAAATATCCCAGAAGGTATTTGTAAACCTACAGGAGTTACAGGAGGAGGTTCTGGTGAAGCTCTTGGTGCACTAGACTCTGGAGTATGATGAATGTCTACAGTTCTAGGTCAGAAACCTCTAACAGGTAGTTCTTCAAAGATTCCACTAGGTCTAGACCTGGTATTTATCCTGTGAGCTAGGATTTCTCAATTTTGAGGCAAATTGGTTGAAACTTTGCAAATATTGGTTGGATTTTACCAAATGAGGTGATATTTGCAGTCAGATGGCTGATCAGACTGGATATTTACGAGATATTTGTGAAGATACTGCAAATATGATAGGATATTTGGGGTATCCTGACCTGTAGCACGAGATCTCAAGTGTCTAAGGCTTAAATTCTTCAAAGCTTGAACAAATTTACGTATCTTTGGCCAATATTAGTGAATTCAAAATGATCTACTATAAAGCTTGCAATATTTATGTGATGTTTGGAAATCTTTACACAGAATGAGCACATTTATGAACCTTTTACAGTAAATATTTACGTAATTTTTTGAAATTCACAGACGATCGGAGGTTACCTTTCTCTCTGCATCATCAAACTTGAAAATAATGATGATGAACGTGGTATTCTAGATCATGGCCCTCCTTCTAGCACCAATTTATGTTGCATTAGGAGCGAGGAGCCTGCATAAAATGAATGATGACTGAAGCAATGGTGTCTTTTCCAGTTCTACCCTCCTTCTAGCACCAATTTATGTTGGTCATGATGTTAGTCACAAACAAACATAGAATAAAAGTACACATTAACCTTTATTCATCTTGAAAGATACTATGAATTCAAAGAATTCAGGATCTCAAGTCTCTGGTGATTAGGTCTTAATCGTCTAAAGTCGCTCAGAGGTTAATGTGAGTTGCTGTTTCTATTTTGGGGCCTTACGTGGAATTTTATCATCATCATGACATTCCTACAGAAATCCTTTATAGATGTGTCATATTATGTAGTTATTTGATGAGAAGATGTGGAAATACCTCAATCTTTGCATGATATTTTCAGTTCTACATGCTTTTGTATTCAAATATGCTAAATATTTATGATTATCTATGAGATGTCTGCATATTTATGTTATTTGCTTAAGATCATCAATTATTTGAAATTATGGAATTGAAATGCTCTGAAATTAAAAGAAATTGAAGAAATGCTTCTATTTAATGTTGAACCTTTAGCTATTGATCCACATACATACTTGATACTGTCATGAGGAAAAGAAATCAAACCATATGTTCACCAGGATATTCCACAGCTAGATACAGTTGATGGAAACTTCAGAGGATGATGAATGAAAAAAATACATGCAACATGATGAGCACTCCAAGGGACGCAGCAAATCAAAGCACATATCCAGAATTCAGTCACAGATTACTCAAGATTTACGAAGATTTGTAATCGAAATACTCTTCTCTTTCATTAAGTATGCAAAAGACATGTACATATACAATAGCTTTGAAATAAGCCCTGAATACTTCAGCAAACAGATTTCAATTAAGTTTCAAATGTTTTCAATAAGGCATTCCACCACCTTTTATAGAATAAGGTGAGGAATCTGTTACAAAAAGATCTACGATCCTGATTTATCAATACAAATGTACAGTCACGATTCATCTGACTTTGCCAACCTTTACAAAATGGCACAAGTTGCCAGCTGGCAACTATCTATACTACTTATTCTACTATCCCCTTCATGATGTATCTTCATCATGCTCCTCAGCTGATTCATGCGGGTCATCATCATGTGCATTGCTTCCTGAGCTTTCACTATCCTGATGATGATGCTACTGCATATGGGGTTGCATACTACTACGGACCTGCTCATAAGAATGCACAACTTGATCTATCCCTCTGCCATCTTGAGTTTTTGCTTTGATAATGGCGTGCCTATGTGCTTCATATTTGTCTCTGCTGTTATCAAGCTTATTTTTCATGACCTGCAGTGTTTCTTTATATTTCTCCATCTGGACCTTGATCCTCATTATTTTATCTATAATTTCTTCTATCAAGTGGACAGGTGGACCATCTGTCTCTAATTGGAAGTTGCTGTGTACAGCTTTGATGGCGGACTCTTCATCTTGATTTTCTATATTACTTTCCACCTTGCCTTCTAATGCTTCCAATATCACTGCTTCTTCAGACATCAAATCTCGTAGCCTCATGCTAATATCCCTCAGCTTATTATTGCATCTTTTGAGGACTCCACATTCGAATTGAATGTCCTTGTACCAGATGTCTATCAATAATGCGGTATTACTGTTCAATACCTGCTTACTGATAAGCAGTTGAGGATTTATCCCCTTTATTTCCCCTAAAAGGCTCAGGACTCTCTCCAGTTTGTAAGACCTCTTCCCGATCTGCATTTGCAATTTATCCACCTTAGTCTTGGAGTTGCTCAAAATGCTCCACCTCTTCAGAGAGGCTTTCATTATTTCTACAGCATCATCCAATGTGGATGACATCCATTTCCTTACCACGGATGCCTCATGCTTCATGAGGTCCAATTTATTTACCTCCTCCTGAGAAATGGCAGTCAATGGGATTGCACATTCAGTTGTGGTATCATCAGGATCGGTCAGCCCTTTGATATAGGCATGCAACTGAGCAATGTGCTCTTTATGTTGCTTATTCTTCTCCTTCTCTCTTTTCACCTTTTGAATTAGAGAGTCAATAATATCTTTGCCTTCCTCACCTTCTTGGTCCTCATTGGCAAAGCCCAAATCAACTGTGCTAATTTGAAATTCATCAACAGTGATTTTACCTTTTTCTTTCTCCACCACTGGTATGGCAACTTGTGCGGTCCTTCTCCTGGTTGCCGGATCTCTTTTGATGGTCGATGTCATTCTGGCCTTCCTCCTGGGTTTCATTATATTGGTGGAGAACAAGGTGGAGACGTCGAACTCTTGAATTTCAAGCTCCTCTTCAATATTCACTTCTTTAGCTAACCACAAAGGCACCTGATCATGTCTTTCAGCATCATGATGATGTTCACCCATATCTCCCATTTCTATCAATAGATGTTGTGGAGATGGTGACTTTTCCTTTTCTTCTTCTTGATGCTCGCTTTGTTGTTGATCTTGCGGCACCTCCTCCTGTTGAGGAATTTCCTTCTCTGGGGGAGCATCTTCTTAGTGTGGGGAACCCTGGGGTGCATCTATTTGCTAATCATGATGATCATGACCTTCCTCTATCATTACCTCATCCATTCCCAATTCTTCTTCCCCTTGTGGCTTATCCACTACGTCAGATACTGGGGATCTTGCCTGAGGTGCCGGGGATTGTTCTGCAGCTATTACTTCTTTCGAGCCTGCACTATCAACTTCTTGTATTTTGGCAGCTGGATCCTCTTGTGCTTCCTTCTTCTCATCAGCCCTTGCTTCCTGAACCTCTACTATAGCAGGTTCTGTTGATGTATCTTGTGGACTTTGTTGGCCTAACTCAAAAGCATGGCCCTTTGACTCTGCCATCTCTATCTCTTCTGTTGGGTGGCATTTTTCAGGTGATCCTGCTGGCTGTTCAGGACTTGCATCCTGTTTCTCTGTCAGATCCACCACTACAGGACTCATCAGCTTTGTGATCAATGCTTCTAGCCCTATCTCTTGAGCCACCTTCTATGGGCTCTTTTCTTGGTCTTCTTCTACTTGTTTCATCTCCTCAAGCACAGTTTGAATTGGTGGATGCTTATGAGGAGTCATAGTAATATCAGCAGCAAGTGTTTCCATCTTCTGTGTAGCCACATCTTGCACTACCTCATCGTCAGACAAATTTATTGTCTCATCAAGCGAGACATGTCTTTCTGCTTTTGTCTGAGAGGTTTCTTTCATTTGCTCCTCTGCAAGTTCAGTTTTGAACTTGACTATGGTAGGAAGTGGAACATTATGTTGAAGTTCCTTTGGCACTTCACTACCTGCCCCTTGTAATAGTGTAGGGGGTTCACTTATTCCACCTCTCATGGAGGTTCTTTGTTTCATAGGTGTGGTAGAGACCAGTACCTATGGAGCTTTCCTCTTGCTTTTTATTATTAACGGAGCCTCTTCTTCTACAGGCTCTTCTTCCATGAGGATATCCTCTTCTCCAGGTTTCTTTGAGGATTGACCCACTTCCAGGGTCCCAGTTATTCCAGCCTTAGTTGTCTTACTCTTCTTGGGCTTCTCTTTCTTTTGAGGGGATTCTAACTCTGATCCTGATCCTGCCGCCTCCTCAACTGTAAACACTGCCCTGTCAATTATAACCCCTTTGGGTTGTTTATCTACTTTCTTACCCCTTGGGGGTCTTTTGCTCTATTGTTGTGGTGGGGGTAACTTATCTCCCTTAGTCTTCCTTTTCTCAAGCAGGAAGTCATCATATACCTCCCCAGGAATATCATGTCCCTTCTTTTTGTTGTCCACCGTAATGGCAACACCTTTCTTTTTTAATGCCTCTACCTGATCATCAACCCAAGCTTGAGTCAGTTGTATGGTCCTGGCAATGAATGGGTCCAAGGATATATCTTCCTGCATGGTGAGGTCAGATGCAGAGATAGTGTCATTGTATATCTTTTTCTGTTCATATTCATCTGCCATTATCCTGCCATCATCCTTCTTTAATTGTTGGGGAAGGGAGATACAATCAAAAGTCCTAATTTGGTTCAGAGTCAACCTCTGATACCTTCTTCTCCTGGCTTCTGCCTCATCTTCACAGTCAGCCCAAAAATCTTCTAGGTGCCTCTGGTAAATAGGCTTTCCTAGTATCTTCTGTATCCTGCCATAAGGATCATATGTCTTGTTACTGGGAAAGGATACAGATTCATTTTATTCAGGGTGACCATCACCTTCTTTATATTGTCAGAATCAGGGCACATAAAGTTACCAATGCTGACTGGGAACAAAATTGGTGGCAGCTTCTTGGCGTCCTTGTACATCTTTAACATCACAGAGCCCTACCTGATAAATTCCATTAATATCACTGCATCGGTAGGATACCTTGGCAGCATGAGGGGATGTTCCTCAAAACCTTCAACCCTTATGTAAGAAAAGGTTGCAAACTAGATATACCAGGCTCCATGCCTGTAAACCACCTCTTGAGACTCCATGCTCAATCTTTTTGTTCTGTCCTCTTCCATGGTCCTTACCAGATGCATAGAGAATGCATCATTGACCAGTTTGTAGTCTCTGAAGTAGTTGGTTCTCTATAGCTGGGGATGATGATCCCAGATGTATGCAACATTTGTGCATGTGAGCCTTCCATCTGTAACTAAAGCATCAAAAGTGCCTCTATAAGCACAAGAATAAACAATATAAGATGTCATGTAATATTCACAATTTGAACCTCCCAGGTTCATCAGTTGCTCATGTAGAGCATCACTTATTATTTGGCCCCATAGTGGCTTGGTGTTCGAATACAGACACATCATTATAACTCCATACATCCAATCCCTGAAACTACTAGTATCAAGTTGGCCTGTTGCTCGATTTAGGAGTGCAATCATATACTGGTGCTCCTCACTAAAATCATATTTAAACATGTGCACTGGGAGTTTGGCCGCTGCAGGATATGTGATGTTCTCTGCTCGCCATTGATACATGTTCTTTCTGGCTGATTTCTTGTTGGCCTCATACTCCTTCTCTACCTTTCTCAAGTCCACACTCTTTACTTTACTGCCCAACGACAGTCCAAATGTCTGGGAGACACCCTTGATGGAGAGGTCTGCATATATCCTCCCATGGTTTACCACTTGCCTCGTTTGAGGATTATAATTCTGGGCACATTCTATAACCAGCTCTGGAGATTACATGGAATATGGGAAACTAGCAGCGTTCCACATTCCCGACACAAATACTGCGTCTAGCATAGGACTCTTGTCATGTCCATCATTCAGTTTAGCTGACCAGGCCTCCAGATTAGTGCTCCCCTGATGGGTATCTGCAATTGCTCCATATTTGAACAGGACTCCCCTCTGAGAAGAGAAAATAGGCCTACTGAATTCTTCTTGATACTTAATGTACCGCTTGTCAGCCATGAGTACCTGCAATTAACAACAATCCTAACTCACAACAGGTATATACATGCATACATATTGCAATTAAAATCACTATGCCTACTGTACTTCTTCACTATTACTTAATCATATGGATGCATAAACCAAAACTTCCATCATCATACCTGAACAATAATGACATGATGAGGCTTTCATTTACTTACCTCGTTATGCAAATTTATCTTTTATACCGGTGGATTGCCAACGACGCTCCTAATTCAGCCGATGATCACCTCTTTCCTTCTGTTTGTGAGATCAAATCGTGCAACAGTAGCTGGTATGCAGATATGGAAGTTGGTGCTCTGTAAAATAATTTTATCGCAAGGTAAATGTGAAAATGGCAGTTGAATTACCTTTTAACCTCACAGTTAGGGTACACTTAGGGCAACTCTGACAAGTTAGATTACATTCCTTGATTATTTGTGTGAAAACGCAGGATCTCACCAGGTGTTTCATTGGGTTCCAGGGTCAGCGGGAACTACCTACCATGTCTGCGCACATTAAATGATAATGGCAGCAACGAGACTGGGGGGATATCCATATGATAGGATATCATGAGGGCAGGATGATATTCGCAAATATCTGGTTGAGTTTCAATATCATCCTCCTCCCTCGTATTGAAATTGTTATCGCGACAAGATTCGGGTGACAAAAGCACCTTTGTTTATGTTTAGTACATTAGGAGGATATTTCGGTGTATCGAGTGATGTTTCAAAATATGATGATGATGAAACAAACTTACATGTCTCTTTTTGGAATATCGGGATGATGTCATCCTGATAGTCGTTCTTTGTATCGGAAATATATCATGACGTCATCGTCATATTAGGCGAACATGATCATATTTAGAAAAATATCCTATCGAAATATGAATGTGATGATGATGTCATCATCATGTTTGCTTCTTCTTTTATGCAGTTTGAATGACGTCATCAGGATATTTGCTAAGGGTGATATTTCGCGTCAGGAGGATATTAAGAAATATCAGGTTACATTAAAAAACATGACGCTCACGATACAAAAGACCGCTTGACGGGGAAGACTTACTACCACTTAAAGTTGACATCTAGATATTTGAGCTGCATGACATATCAGGGAATGTTTCAAATATGATGATGATCTTCAAAAAGATGAAAGGTCATAAAAAATATATGATCCCTCCTCTTACGAATATCAGGTTTGACCGAAACTTTGACCATTCATAACTCTCACATCCTGAGGAATATTAGGATGATGTAAAAGACAAACTTGAGTGAATTTTAATACTGTTTCAAACTATGAGGTCACAAAAATGAAATACAAAATTTGATAAACTAACCTCATAATGGTGACTTACCTCATCCTGACTCTACATGATGATGCACCTGACTTACTTTTACCAGACTGCTAGAGAACAAACAACCCAAGCCAAAAGTTGGGTCCCTGTTTTGCCAAATCAAAATGGGGCGTGTTGTGTAACCACACAACACATCCTCACTTTATCAGCTTATTGGAATTCTTTTCTTCTTCATCTGGAACTTCAAGAACATAGTCTGTCATCACTGTCATAATGAAAAAGGTGCTTTCGGACCTCCAACCCATGAACAAATCTAGTTGTCACTTCACACGGACTTCTTCAACACTCTCTCCAATTCACAGAATGAGATAATGTAATTCCGGAGCTCACCGGACCAATCTGTGACACTCTGTCACCACTGAACACCTGTCAGAACCGGTTCTACTAGAATAGTCATAACTTCTTCAGATCGTTATGCGGACCTCTAAAAACTTGACAGGATAATTTAAAGACTCATATCTGCAAACCCTTTAAACTACATCCTCTGATATTCATCTTATCTTGAACTTTTACCTTAATGTCATCACTGTTCTTCACTGTTCCTGATTGAGACTAATTTCCTCAATATCCTCAGCACACAGCTCATCTAATCCTTCTCATTAATGCAATATGAGTATGTTGACATCAATGACAACATTGGTTATCCTCATACTTGCAACATATCCAACATAGATCTTAATAGATAAATCTTGATCGTAGATCATGTGTAACCGCTCCCTCACTTTGTTCTATAAAAGGTGCAGGGATGCTTTGTTTTGAACATTCGAAGCTTAATTGAAATTTGTTTGCTGAAATATTTAGGGCCTATTTCAAGGTTATTGTAAGCATACGTATTTTTGCATACTTAATGAAAGGGAAGTCCTGTTTGATTACAAATCATCGTAAATTCTGAGTAATCTGTGTCTGAATTCCTGATATATGCTTTGATTTGCTACATCCCTTGGAGTGCTCATTAGTCTGCATATATTGTTTTCATTCCTCATCCTTTGAAGTTTTCATCATCTATATTTAGTTGTGGAAGATCCTAGTGAAAATATGGTTTGATTTCTTCTTTCTCATGACTGTATCAAGTGTGTATGTGGCTCAATAGCTGAAGATTCATCATAATTTGAAGTTTTCATTTTAATTTCTTTTAATTTCAGAACAGTTCACCATCATAATTGTAAATAATAGACAATCAAAAGAAAAATACATGAAATATTCAGACATCTCATAGATAAATGAAGATTTATAGCATATTTTAAGTTAAAGCAAGTACAATGGATAAATATCATGTAAAGATTTGAATATAGACACACTATTTGGAGAAATAACTGTGTAGAATAACATGTCTGTGTAGCATCTTTACAGAAGTAGAATCCTGTTGATGAATAAGCATAAGGTCCCAAAATGGAAAACAACAATCCACATCAACCACTGAGTAACGCCAGTTGATTAAGAACTAATCCACAGAGACTTGGGATCATGAATTCTTTGAATTCATCATATATTTCAAGATGAGTAAAGGATGTTGTGTAACTTTTATTCTATGTTTGTTTATGACTAACATCATGATCAACAGATCACTGGTCTGGGCTATGGTCTTAGCATCTATCCAGGCCTCATGCATTGCCTCTAGCTCAGGGATAATTATCCCTCTAAGTTTACCCATTCTGTTCATTATGTTCTTCTTTTCTTTGTCCAGCCTCTTTATTACATTTATGATAACAATAGCCTGGCATTCTTGATTCATTAATGAGGAGGAAAGAGGGTCAAAATTCTGAACTAGGCTTGACAGTTTTTCTTCTTGTTCTTTTACTTTCTTCTGAATGTCCTCTATCACTTTGGGCCAAGATAAAAAAAAATTGTATATGTCTGCACCATCTTTAAGAGTGTTTTCAAGGCTCTTTATTCCAATGTCTAGGGTCCTTCTATCATTTTTCCGAGAAACTCCTTCTGGACCTTTGCTTCTGTTGATTTCTCTAGAGATTCAAAATGAGTATTAACATAATTTAGTAAGTTTTTCAAGTTACTGGATGGTGAGGCCGAAGGATCCTTTTGATAGGATGGCATGATCTTCTCCAATATCCTAGATGCAATCTCCAATAGTTCACAGTCCTCCATGTGAGATTTCAAGAGTTTTTCTTTTGCTTTGGCTTGAGTAAAAGATGTTATTTTCATTATCTGAACTGGACAAAGAGTGTCAAAATTTAGTGGTCCTTCAAATAGCCCAGGTTCATCTATCTCCATCATTTCTTTGTTTAAGAGTTCTTCACTATCTCTGCAGTGTCTCTTGCTAGTAATTGAGTCTTCTTTTCTTTTGGGATATCAGAATAGTCATCATTAGTCTTTATTGCTTGTTCTTCTTTTCCCTTAACCTCTTCTTCTTGAATCACTTTCTCCTCTCTTCTTTCTTCTCCTTCAGCTTCAAAATCTAGAATGTCTGCAGTGGGATCTGGAGGAGAGATGTCACCTATGTTTACTACTTCATGAACTTCCTCTTCAGGAACAGAGGAGTCTAAGTCCTCAGACTTATCTTCATCTATTTTCTTTAATCCTTCAACATCCTTGTCAGAAAATTCTTCATTGATTATATTTAATCCTTCAACATCCATGGTAGAAGGTTCTTCAATTGTTTCCTCTATAATAGGATGATTTAATCTCTTCAATGCATTCGTAAGGATATCTTTTGTTTCACTTGCTACTTGGTCAGTTTCTCCAAGCATAAGTTTATTCATTCTTTCCTTGCTCTAGAACTCATCCTTATAGTCCTTGAAAATCATGTCCATTTGTTTTGGAGTGATAGAAGGATAAAGTTGAATTGTTATCTACTTCCTAATCTCTAAGTCTTTTGCCTTTGCATTCTCTTTTCTTAGCTCAAGTACCTTTTCTAGACTCTTAGGAATTAATGATATAATTTCAATGAAAGCTTTATTGTAAATATTCAAGTACCTGATAGTACCTTCTTCCAAAATTCTCTTGTCAACATCACTGTATTCATCATAGAACTCTATCATTGACTATAGGTTCCCATCCATAGTAACTACCTTGATGATGTCATCAATGGAAAGAGTGGGCTTTTTAACAAATTCCTCTGCCTTTTCTTCCTCATTTTTACTAGCAAAGAATTTCCCAGATGTTTTCTTCTTCTTCATTTTCTTGATTTCCTCATCAGATTCTATTTCTTCATCATCTTTAAGGCTTGTATATGACCTTGTGGCTTTGGTCTTCATCCTCTTTTCTCCTTTTCTAGATGTTTTGACTTCCAATTTGGTAGCCTTTGAGCTTTTAGGATTGGCAGGTGCAAATCTCTTTGAAGATCTAGTTCGGGTGGAGGCTTGCACCAGAACATTTCCTTTCTTTGCTTCTTGTTTCTCTTTCTCAACCTTCTCCATTTTCTCTCTATTTGCATCTACAGCCTCCTTTGATAGGCCAAATCTTTTGGCAATTTCTTCAACTTCCCTTCTTACTTTCCTCTTTATCTCCTGTTGTCTTAACATGTATTTTTACACTTAGCTTTTGAAAGGTGCCAAACCTTTCTACTTCAGTGTCCTTAGGCTAGTTCAATAGGTGTTGAATATGTATCTCCAAGATTTTTTCATCGACCTCGTATGCCATAGGCATTATCCACATAATTCTTGGCTCAACTGCCTCCATTAGGCATTGATCAATGTTAACCATGAAGTACACTATGTCCTTATATTTCTCAACTATGGATTGAGGCATTCTCTCTCTGAGTTGCATCATGCTTTGGAAGTTCTTAAAGTAACCCCAGAGGGCTATGTTTTGGGCTTGAGCATCACCAAGTCCATACATGTAATCTCTGATATGAATTACAACTAGTTTATCATTTTGCCAAACCTGGCCACTTGATCCAGGTAGCTCATTCATATAATAAAAGAATAGAAACAGTATTAGACAACCATATTTAAAGGAATTCTTCTTATCAATTTTGATCTTCTACAGGTTTTCCAACAGTTGATTTAGAAGAAGTTCACACAGGTCATAATCCGTATCTTCCCTCAACATTTGATATGTTGCATAGATTGTTGTCCCAGACACATAATTCTCCATGCTCAAATGATAGATTTTGTAGCTGATTATTGTTGAGGCAAACTTGAAATCTAGATCTGTGATGTCATCTATGGTCATTGCTCTTTTGTCAAATTTAGAGCTGGTGGCTTTAGTTACTGTTTGGTTCTTCACAGATTTAAGTGCAGGTAACCCACCAGATGAATGCAGTCTAGTCACTGCCCTAATGGCATCTTCAGTTATCTTGAAGGGCCTCATTAGTGACATGAAATTATCATGCATCCTGCTTAGAACATACCAGACCCAATCATCTTCTGCAAAATATGGAAAATGTATGCAATGTCTGAAGTGTTTATCCCAGAAGGCCTTAAATTTAAGTTTGAGTTCAAAATTCTCATCTATTAGCTATTTGTGATAAATGTCCATCAATTTTGAGTCTCCAAATTTCTCAATGTTGGCATGAATATAAACCCTAATATCTTCTATATGCAATACTCCGTGCAAAATGCTAGAAAATGCACCCAAAGGATCAACTTCTAGAAATTTATAAGGGTGTTTCTTGAATTTAGGACGCAGCCTATCAGAGATCTTGACAACCATTGGAGTAGCCATTTTGCAAGAAATTTAGAGAGAAATTTTCAGAATGGAAGTACATTTTCATGCTTTAGGGTTTGAAACAGGAGCCAGAACAAATTACTAGTTGAATTCATTTTTTAGATGATCTTGAGTGAATTGTAGAATCTTTGTTGCAGAGCTCTACTTTTCTTCCTCATGAGTGCAAGTGTGCAAATAATGAGTGAAAGAACCCTTTTATCCTTGTGCAAACCCTAATTTCCTTTTGTAATAAATGCACAACTTAAGTTATCTAGTTGCCCTATTTTGAGAGAGAATTTCTTGAATCACTGTGCTGAACTTAGAATCATTGTCGGTAAGGATTGACAACGTATCTTCGTTTCTTCAATCTTGCCATGGGTCTATAGATCAAAGCATTTCAATTCTGAATCATACCAGATCTGTCTATGAAATTCTTCTTTACCGAATGGCTATTGGAACCAGATTAACTTGAGTAGTTATAAGTCTTGCAAAACTCTATGCGGATCTTTCACATTTTGACTGAAGGTTATTTGGAGGTTTTTGTGAGAACCCTTTAATCTGCAGTGTCAGATGTTTAATCAATGTGTTGAATTTAGGCACTAGCTAACTGGCTAGGGGAAATTGTTTTTCTTTGCGACTCCCTCTGAACAAGAGCTCACCTTTTTAGTTTTTGAAACGAATATTAGCACCGGATTCCGATGTGGATCCATCCTCAATATTTTATGTACTCTTCTTTACCCAAATCTTTCTCATCTCCTTTTGAACTTCATCCACATTCACTTTACCTTTGCCCTTATCTTGTTTCTAATTATGTTCCATTGGACCTTTTCTATCCTAATTTCTACTTCTACAGAATTTGGCAATACGACCAGATCTATTGTAATTTTGACATACAACATTTCTTTGCTTATTTGATTCATATCCTCTTGATCTACATTAATTAGCCATATGTCTAATTCTATTGCATGCAAAGCATCTACCATTGAATGAATTGTTTATTTGCATATTTCTGCATTCATGAGATTTGTGACCATACCTTTTGCAGTTGAAACATTGTCCGGAGAAGGATGGATTAGTTTGATTCATTCTCCTCCTGCACTGAGTTGTTTTATGACCAAAATTGTTGCAATTGAACCAATATCCATTGAAGAATGGATATCTTTGAGCATTTGGTTGCCTTAATGGAGGTCTTCTAGGCCCGTTTCTTTGATTTCCTGATACAAACTTCTTCTGACTAGATCCAGAGCTTTCACCTTTATCATATCCCAAGCCATGCTTATCATCTACCTTCTTTTGGCTTTCAAGAAGCACTTCAAGTTGGGCTAAGCTTATCTTGAATTTTTCTTTGTATTCATTTGCAGTTTGAAGATCTTGTTTAAGAGTGTCTATTTAATTCTCAAGTTGTTCTTCATTGTTTCTAGCTTCTTCAAGATCACATTCAAGGTGCCTAAATATGATGTCAATTTTGTGGTAGTCCTCTATTTTCTCCTTGAGGGTTGGTTTTAGATTATCTTCATTCTTTCTTTTTTCTTCAATTTCTTGGGTGTATCTCATAACCCCTAATTACATTTCATGCCTTACCATAATGACTTCTTTTGACAGCTTCTCACATAGCTTATTTTTCTCATTTAGATCTTCATTAGTATCATTGACTTCACTCTGAATGGCTAATTTTTTAAGTATTTCCTTTCTCCTTTTCATAGAGATATTAAGTTTTTCTTTTAGCTCATTTATGAATGCATCAGCTTGTTTGAGTCTTTCTCTCAAATTATTGACTTTAGAGTGAGATTGTTCAAGATCATCCAGGGCAGACTGATGTTGTTCCTTCATACCATATGCATCCATTGTGATTCCTAGATCTTCCTCAAACTGTTAGACTTTGTTTAGAGGAACTTAGTTCTGATACCAATTGTTGGAAACAGGGTAGATTGTAATGCCCCGTCATGCAACCCTAGAGTGTTAGACTAACAAGTGCAAAATTTACAGAAATATTTTTTTTTTAAGCAAGTAAATGCATTAATCATTAAATATAATTACACTATTAACAACATTAAATAAAATGAACAACTAACACCTCTAGGGAACATAACTGCACCAAATAAACATAAAATTATAACAATACAAGTGATATACATTATAATACAATAGAAGAGGATTTACATCATTCATTTGTAGAAATGAATAGTTACAAAGGTTCAAATACAAGATTAAATGACCGATCACGTCGGTTTACAATATACAACACTATAATACAATACTAAAATTATAATATAACTCTTGAGGATGCAAGTACAAGTCTGAAACTGGAGAATCATCTATAGTGATCACGAATCAGGTCAGCCAAGAAAAACCAATGGATTAAGCTCTTCCACCCAAACCATGTGGAACCATGAGGTCCACCCCTCCAAGCTAGGAGATAACAATAAGGTCCCACTAATAAAACAATTAAGAAAGATAGTAGACTAATAGGTGCAAGGACTACACATGACTCCAAAATAATACCAGTCAATAAGGACATCACAAGTAACTCAAGCATCACTTCTAGACACATTCACAAAATAAAGGGGAGAATACAACTAGAGAATGGTAGACTGCAATAGGGATGAGTGTCATTGCATGGTCCTAGCATGGGTTACCCTGACAGTCTCTAGCTAGATGCCGGCCCCCATCCATGGGTTACCCTGACAGTCCCTCGCTAGACGCCAGCCCCCATCTATGGTTACCCTGATAGTCTCTCACTAGACATCGGCCCCATAGGGTGACACATGTGGAATCAACATTCCTTTCATGAGGACAAGGAAGTTGATTTTTCCAACCACGGCTTTCTCATCACATCCTTAGCCTAAACGAGCACTATAGGCATGAGTGAGGCATCCAATTATCTTGATTAGTGTGAAAACTACCCAACCCTCTAAATTTATTATTAAGTTATCACTGGATTAACAACTTCCAATGGGTTACCCTGACAAGCCACTTTGGGCGTCGGTCCCCACATTGAAAGCCACTCCCCCTTCACTACATCTAGATTTTCAAAGCCCAAAACAAAACCCAAGCATGAACTATCACATTTCTCATCATGATACATTTACAACAAAAAATATACATCATTTCAGATTACATAGAGCAAGGCATTACCCATCTTGCATAGTTATCATAACCACATGAATCCATAAACAAAGAGGAGTCAACATATAACCAATACATATTCAACCATTAGCAAGATTACATAATCACAAGAGTCACACACACGACTGCCCCTCTTGGCCTCTGGAATCAACTTTCCCAAATGACACAAATACTTGACATATTAACACTATAGTCTCACATCACATTCACTCTCAAATTCACATCATCACCTAATAGACCAAACTAAGATCCTTCATCAATAATTCAAATACAACACCACAATTGCGACATATGACATAATGCACTAATTATAGGTCTTGAAGAATGTAACATTAATTGAATCATGATCAATCATCTAACAATCATAAAGTAAACCTTCCTCAACAATATAGAACTATCATATTCCAACCACTAGTAATAGTTACTTTTAGGATCATAAGATATAAGAGTCCACGAGTAACAATGTTTTAACTAATAGTTCCCAAGACTTATGTTAATTTCATTTAATTAAAATGACTGCGAACAAACTGCAAATAACTCTAAGGCATTCAAATTAAACACAACAATTATTTACACTATTTACATTGATGTAGATTTCATTAATAATCTAAATAATTTTAAATACTATTTAATATAACTATAAAAGCAAGTCTAAAAGCCTATAATATTAGAATGCTATAAATATCTTACACTAGTTAGAATCACAAGATATCAAACTTAAAGCTACAATGAAAGAACATTGTTCTAAGGTTAGCTTGAGAGGAAAGGAATACAGAACAATAAAACATTCCTATAGATCTAACATCTTCATCACACACTTTTAATCACATACATAAGATAGAATTATCACAAAATAAATTTGTTGAGAAGGCTTTAGAAGCTACCAACAATGTAAAATGTGAAAGCATAAACAAAGCATCCAAATTGATTGATGGAATGCCTCAAAGAGAGTCGTATGATGGAAAGCAATGATCGTAGTATATGCACAAAAATGAATTTGTTGAAAAATCTTAGAGAAACCCAATTCAAAAATATAGAGTTATTGGTGACGCAACTAACTGTTTTAGGACAGACGAAACCGATGAGAGGTAGACAGTCACAAAATATTCATATCTCCAAAAATACAAACTGGGTATGAATTATTATTGGATATGACTTATATAACTAGATCTTACACCATGTATAAAAAATTTACAGAAACCTAGTGCGTAAAATTAAAGTTATGGCTAATGTAACAGACTGCTAAAACATAAACGAAATGGCTGAGAGGCAAACGGTCACAAAACATTATATCTACAAAATGACAAACTGGGTATAGACAATTTTTGGATATGCTTTAGAAAACTAGATTGTCCACTATATATAAAAAATTTAGAGGAACCCACTTTGTAAAATGAAAGTTATGGCTAACGTAAAAGTCTGCTATGATAGAGACGAAATGGCTGAGGTAGACAGTCACAAAACATTCATATCTCCAAAATGATATGGACAAATTTTGCATATGATTTCAACAACTAGGTCGTGCACCATATATAAAAAATTTAGAGTAACCCTGTTTGTAAACCAAACATTATGGCTGCCGTAATAGACTATAAAAATAGATATGAAATGGGTGAGAGATAGATAGTCACATCAATCGGTGATTCCTAGAAATACAATGATAGAGAGATGCACAATTGGATCTGATAACAAGGTTTCTAACTTCTCAAGCAAATTACAATCAATAGGAAAAATTATAAATCAAACATTTTCTTCAACAGAAAAATGAGACAGAAATTGGAACCAAAGGAACCTGATTTCGCTTGCTTGACTGGCTGAAGATTCGATGCTAGATTTGACTGTTGCAGCCACAAACCATTCTCTCCCTCCAAAAGTTCCATCTTCTAAAAATCCTTATGAGAGAGAAATCTCCCCCTAAATACAGCCCAAGAACTCCCTATTAAGAGAAAGAAATCCCCTAAAATCTTCCAAAAGATTCCCCCCACAAGAGGCAATAACTCCTGCATGAACAATATCTTACAGTTTGCTATTTTTAACATTTTACAACCAGACCAAGATAAATATACTTTATGGCAACACATAAATATTATTTATTTGTTTAACTCTAGTTGCAATTACATTTATTACTATTATTACTATTATTATTATTATTATTATTATTAACTTAACTTCGAGAATAATATATTTTTCATAAACTAAATTTTACATAAGAACATTTATAAATTTATTTATTTAACAAAAATGCTTCATAACTAATTATTTTATTTTAAGGCAACAATAACCATAACAATACCAACAAAATAACCCAACTGTCAAACTATACCTGACTACTATGCAAGATTAGAAAGCAAGACCACCACAATAATGACTGACTATCATGACCAAACTGACAACACTAACAAGGTACACAACCAAATACTCATCCTCTTCAAGGATGATGGCTAGGCTAGGGGGACCTTATGTTATCTCCATTCAACAACTTCCATTGGTATGGAGGCACGCTCAGACCTACCAATTCAGGTGGAGTTAATGCCTGGTACCTGCAACCTGCAGCAAACAAAAGTGTCGAATACATACACATAATCGTCCAAGCAGGCACATAGTGATAGGGAATCATAGAATAGTAGGGTACTCATTATGAGTAATACTACACCGTCCCTTCGCAAAACATATCACAAGTATCCACATTAAACAAGTTCATTAGTAACTAAACAACGAGATAGCACATAGA
This sequence comes from Cunninghamia lanceolata, assembly GCA_027924645.1. NCBI lineage: Eukaryota > Viridiplantae > Streptophyta > Pinopsida > Cupressales > Cupressaceae > Cunninghamia > Cunninghamia lanceolata. Next base: position 22,198,061 of record BSBN01001281.1, read on the forward strand.
TAGATAACCACAGTAATCATGTAGTAAAACTAATTTACATAATCAATTAACCTATATTTGATCACAACATAAGCATAATGTATTAATCATAAAGTATCAACAATGTCATCATAATAAACATTAATGAGTGTCCTCAACTACATCATAATAGTAAGCCTACCATCAACATGTTTATCGTACCCTAAGCATTCTAAGTATCTTACCTTCCTCTTCATGCTTCTTAACCCGACCACCTACTCATCCAAGGTAAGAATGGAGGGGCACTACATCCTCCCCCCCTAAAACTTGACTTCCTCCTAGAAGTCATAGACTAGGGTGGAAACATAACATATTAGTATTGCAACTTTCTATTGCCTACGTATACATCCATATTAAGCAATTGTTCATAAAATAGGCACAATCATTCCATAACAATAAGAAGAATATTAATTCTTTACCTTTAAGGCTTATCATGTGATCTACTTATATCTAACCACACATATTTTGAAAGTTTCATATGGTTTAGAGAATTGCATTCACATATGCTCAAGGAAAAATAATTCTCATATCTTATTTCCACTATGCTTTTGACTATTTACTAACATACACAATACAATTCTCCATGGAGTCCTCCCTTGAACATACTATTAGAGGTTCAAAATGAACATGATATAAACTACACTTAACACAAAATGGGGCCAACAAAACAAACATTCAGAAGAGCAACCATAGAGTTTTAAAATTAAATGCAAACCCAAGTGGGAAAATAATCAAATCCAACTTTAAGTCACAAAGTGTCAGTAATTTCCAACAATAAATCAAGTAAAAGGAAAAGAGTTTTGGTGACCACTCCTATCATAAGAAAGTTCAAAGAAATAAAATTCACTGTTAAACCCCAACAACACATGAAACAACCGTTAAAAATTTCAAAACAAGTAAATTATACAACAAATTTACATCACGATGTGACTAATTTTAGCCACAAAAAAGGAGTATCCGCTACACAACACTCAAGGACACAAGGTCCAGAATGTGTTAGAGAATGTACACCAACACCCAAATGATTTAGTTAACTACATCCTCTTATCTAAGAAACTTTTGTACAAGGATTTAAGGCAACACAGTCACTACTTACATACAAACAACTTCTATCTTTAATACAGTACAATTTCTTTTTACTAAGCTATGAACATATGCAAGTACTTCCTTATGCAAGAAAATATAAAGGTAATGTATGATGTCATACATAGGAATAATTTAAAGCTATAATTGACTTACAGTATCACATTCATGATCTTATGGGTCCAATGCAAGCTCCAATTTGATCCCTGCACACGGTTCTCACACAGGCATACAAAATAATAATTTTCATAAATCACAATAATTCTTCCATATGAGGTCATGACCAGCTAGGTGATAAATGTCAAGTTATCAACAACCATGTTAAGATACCCCGCACATGACAACATCACATAACCACATGACTCACCAAATTATTAAGTAATTCCAATACTTAATTACATGCACTAACAGTAACCATGCTTCTTTCTTATAATGCACTAGTGACCACAAGATAAACTCAAACCCTCAACAAAACAACCAGCACTAACATTCGAGGAAGACATATTTTCAAATATATCATCACATTTTCAGAGAAGAGGAAGAGAGAACACATAGACACATAAGTAAAAAAAGACATAATCAAAGGACAAGTCTATAAACTTATCAACCTTCTAATGTCATACTAATGCACATAGGTGAAAGGTACCATTACCAACTCACCATAAAGAGAAAATCACTTAACCTTGAGCAACAACAACAATCCAGAGGTTTCAGTGTTGCAAATCTAGCTCTGATACCAAGTGTAATGCCCTGTCATGCAACCCTAGAGTGTTAGACTAACAAGTGCAAAATTTACAGAAATATTTTTTTTGAAGCAAGTAAATGAATTAATGATTAAATATAATTACACTATTAACAACATTAAATAAAATGAACAACTAACACCTATAGGGAACATAACTGCACCAGATAAACATAAAATTATAACAATACAAGTGATATACATTATAACATAATAGAAGAGGATTTACATCATTCATTTGTAGAGATGAACAGTTACAAAGGTTCAAATACAAGATTACATGACTGAGCACGTCAATTTACAATATACAACAATATAATACAATACTAAAATTATAATATAACTCTTGAGGATGCAAGTAGAAGTCTGAAATTGGAGAATCAACTACAGTGATAATGAATCAGGTCAGCCAAGAAAAACTAATGGATTAAGCTCTTCCACCAACCATGTGGAACTATGAGGTCCACCCCTCTGAGCTAGGAGATAACAACAAGGTCTCGTTAAGAAAATAATCAACAAAGATAGTAGACTAATAGGTGCAAGGACTACATATGACTCCAAAATAACACCAGTCAATAAGGACATCACAAGTAACTCAAACATCACTTCTAGAGGCATTCACAAAACAAAGGGGACAACACAACCAAAGAATACTAGACTGCAGTAGGGATGAGTGTCATCACATGGTCCTAGCGTGGGTTACCCTGACAGTCTCTAGCTAGATGCCAGCCCCCATCCATGGGTTACCCTGACAATCTCTAGCTAGGCATCGAACCCCATCTATGGTTACCCTGACAGTCTCTCACTAGACACCGGCCCCATAGGGTGACACATGTGGAATCTGTTAGCACTCCTTTTGACCTAAGGGGTGATTTTTCATGTTTAGGGGGTTTCTACATTTGAACCCTATATCTTCTTGCCCATTTTCCTAAGTGTTGGACCTCCTCGGCATTTTTCAGCTGCAACATCATATTTTCCTTGAGGAAGAGGTCATCATCATCATCTTGTCTTCGATGATGGTCTGCATTATCATGTTTTCTGTCGACTTGTTGTTCATCAGGATCATCATATTTCAATATCGGGTGATGTTTGGATATCATCCTGATCCTGCTGATGAGCTACTGTGTGCCCTGATTTCTTGCGGGGGTGATTTTTCAAGTATCCGGTGATCTTCCAATTATCACCTTGCCCTTTTATGATGATGATGTCACCCCGATCTTCTGAAGGGGTTATTCTCTAAGTTGTTCAACCTGACTTGTTTTTTCTTAAGGGTTGTCATCATCATCATCATATTTCCAGTTATCACCGTGTTGCATGCGGGGGTCATCATATTTTCTGCCTGCATGATATTTCGCCGGGGTGATATTTTTATCATCGGGTGATCTTGGTTATGATCATCCTGATGATGTTGTTGAAGAGTTCTAAGTATGACCCGATATTCACTGGGGTCATCATATTTTGAACGTCAGGATGATCTTAGTCAATATCATCCTGATGATGTTGTATCACTTCATGTTCGTTGTTTTATCATCCTGATGATGCTGACGTCATTCTTATGTCAGGGTGATATCTATTTCTCTGCCTATCTGCATCATGATATTTCTGAAGGAGGGGGTGATATTTTCATTTTTGAATATCACCCGCGTGTATGTTTGTTCTAGCGTCATGATGATGCTGATATCAAGGAGATATCCTCCTGCCGGCTTCGTGCATTATCTAGTGGGGGGTGATCTTTTCAAGCATCATCATATTCATCTATCGCCCCGATCTTATAGTGGAGCTACAGTGCAGCATGATATTTGTGCATCAGGATGATATTTCCAAATATCCGGTTATCTTCCGAATATCATCCTGATGTCGATATGGTGATGATGTCATCAAGGTCCGGGGGGGGTCATATTTCTAACACTTATCATCTTGTGGAGATCCCCCGATATTTACAAATATGATGATGACATCATCCAGATATGAGGAGGTGCACAGTAGGCAGATATGATGATGACGTCAGCAGGATATGATGATGACATCATCAGGATGTTCATCGGCCAGACTTTTGGTATAGGCTCAGCAGGAGGATGTTCCTCTGATGGATCAGGTTGTGCCGATGAAGACGATTATCATGCAGGCTATATTGCGATATGATGCTGACGTCAGGGTGATATTTCAAGCAACAGGATATCATGCTGCTAGAGGATGATGATGATGAAGTCTTATACTAGTGTCGTCAGGAGCAAAAGCACCGACATCATATATGCTCATGACCTAGTATATAAAGTGTTAAAGAAGTTGCTGCGGGGTGCATGTGGGATAATTGATATCCTGCATATTTTCAAATATCATGATGATGAATCTCGGCGGGAAATGGTTGCGATTGACTGTTAGATGTTTTTTCCCAAGGCCGCGGGTTGGTGCGCCATTAATGGCGAAGGTTGTAGAGGTATGGGCGGATCTGGTACCCGATTGAAGGTGTACATCAGCGGACAGTGGCGCAGGGCTCGAGATATCTTCCTGTCTCCTCCCCTACCTGCTGCATTCATGTTTGGGCGCCAATCTGGTAATGCGTTGAGCGCCATTTTGCTGATACTGTGTATCTGGCGAGATTTTTGGTCAACCATGTAATTAATCGCTGTGGTACACTACCTGGCTGTTATAAGCAGGAAGTGTTACTCATTTGTGGTTGTTGAAAGTTGAAGATTTTTGGCTCTGTAATTCATAACAAGCTGATCTGGTTGCTCTGTACAGCTTAACCTGTGAGTTTATGTATCTCTTGTTGTATGTTTTTGGCATGAACCCACTGATTTCATGATTACTCTTATATGAGAAATGCTATCTTAGCATGTGTTGTGTTAATTCTGTCTCCAGTATTGCATGTATTCTTCTTCTAAATCTGGATATTTGGGTAATGTTTAGATTCTAGAGCATAGAATTCCTATGTTGAATGTCTGATCTTTTAACTTCTGCTCAAGGGGTAGATTAAACTATTTTCAGGGTGAACATTGGGAAGGGTATACTATAGTAGGGATGCCATAAGTAGAGATAACTTAACACTCTGTATTGGGAGATATCTATAAGGTAGATATCACATATATCCCCCTGAAATCCAGTTTTAGTTGTTCATACTGATCATTCACAGGTGTATGTCTACTGACTCCAGGCCCTGGATAGGCACCAATCTTGCTTTGTTTTTGTGTTACAACCATGTCCAGCTTTGCATCCAAACTTAAAATCCAAATCAAAATCTAAAACAACCATTAGGACATTAGAATTAGCTTTAGGAACCTCAGTCCTCTGCCTACAACTGCAAATAGGCCCAAAGCTAGCCCCTTTGCTCTTATCTTTTAGTTTTGGTCTACTTACAGGAGGACTTATTTGCTTTCTGTCAGCATCCCAGCCTTGTATGCATATCCTCATGGATGTTGAGTAGGGAATACCCCCTAGGTCTTGCAGAGCCTGAAGAAGAAGAGGAGATAAAATATAGAGTCTATCTCCTACACTGTTGGCCCCTGGCCCAGAGATCCTGTTGATCACTGATGGCTACCTTGTAGGGAAATCTAGGAATAAGCATCCAGTCTAGGAAAAAACCAACAGAAATTGGTGACTCCGCTGGGGAATTTGTGAAAGAACCCTGGTTTTCAAAAGAAAATAGTTCCTAGTAATAGGTGGCGACTCTGAAGTAATCTCCCAACCGGTCAAAGTAAAATTTATATGCAGGGGAGAAGATCCCAACAAAATCCTTTATTTAAAGAGTTACCAGTAACAAGAAGAATGATGTACAGAAGAAAAGGAGCTGTCTCAGTTAGTCATGAGTGTTCCCCCAGAAAAAATGATGATGTACAAGATAACCCTAGGCCATCAGGACATCATGTACCTTACTTTTCAAATTCAGAAGCTGATATTCAAGGTGCATATGAGAGGCAACAGGGTGGTAGCATGAGAATGAGGTCAGAGGTGTTCCAAGAACGCCCATTTCTAGACCCAAGTGAAAGGTTTGAAGAGGCAGAGTCTCTGAGGGATGATGAAGATGATGACCAGAATGGTATGAGACCACCTACCTCCAGGCCTAAGGATGAACAGTTAGCTGAAGAAATCAGAAGTCTAAGAGCAGAACTAGAATATCTACAAGCCATGAAAATCAGAGATGATATGAAGCAGAAAGTGCAAGCCTTAAGAACTGCCCAAAATGATTCAGTTCCTACCCTAGAGAATACAAATGTGCAGAGACATCAGCAAAGATATGAAGTGCAACATCAGCATCATGATGAGAGACAAAATGTGAATGATGCTAGGATACCACTGAACAATGCAGGAAACCAGAATGCAAACAGAAATGTTAATGTTAATCAGTTAAACAGACAGCCCATGCAGTTAGATAGATTCAGGCAGCTGGTGTTTGATGGTATTCCTGGGTATCCTAACCCCATTGACAAGCATCTGAGGCTGCAAGTGCCTAAATTTTCAGGAAACAACACAGTGTCAGGAGAAGATCATCTAAAAGCCTTTCAAAATGTCATGGATAACTTTGAGGTTGAGCATGAGGATGTTTTCATGAAGTCATTCATGCAATCCTTAATAGATGAGGCAAGAGAATGGTACAAGAATCTGCCTGACCGGAGTATTTCATCATGGGATGATTTTAAAAGGATGTTTAAGGAGCAATATGGTGATAAAACTGACCCTAGCTTTTTTGTAAATGAGTTCACCAGTATCACTAAAGGGTCAAATGAGCAGGTTGCAGATTTTAATGCAAGATTTACTAAAGTGTTGAACAAATTGCCACACCACATGAGGCCAAATGAACCAATGTGCATAATATTGTATATCAATGCCTTTGATGCAAAAACTGCATATGGATTAAGAGATAAAGGTCCTGCTACTCTCAGGGATGCTTTCAGAATTGCAGTGAATATTGAAAACAACAGGAAAGCATCGGGCAAGACAAATAGAAGGGATGATATAAAAATTCTGCAGAATCCAAACAAGCCTCAGAACACTCAAGGTAATACATCTGCCCCTGAAGATAAGATAGACAAATTGACAAATGTTGTTAAGGACCTAAGCTATAGATTAGCTAGAAGTGAAAAAGGGATGGGTCCTGATAGGCAAGTCTATCAAAGGCAGGAAAAGAGGCCATCATTACATGATATGCCTTATAACACCAATTGGCATGATGGTAAGCCTGTATTCCCACGTAACAACACAAATCAGAGGGCTCAACATGTCAAAGAAACTCCTGATCCTCTAAAGAAAGCTATAAATATTGTTGATGATGCTCCATGGTGTATAATTTGTCAGATGCCACATTCACAGTCACAGTGTATGATTGCTCAATCCTTGTATGATAATGCTACATCTTGTAATGAATGCAATGAGCCACATCATGTGCAGGATGATGATGTTAATATGATGTCCATAGGCAATGGATACACTCTTTATGATGCTGATGAGAATGCAGATCATCAAATTCAGGCCCGCCAACAGTTCCCATATGATGAAGATAATGAAGATAACTATGTGTATGCTCAGAACTCACACAATTTTCTGAGTAACTTACAACGGCCTTCTGATGAGGAAATTAGAGCCTTCACAGCTGCAGCAGTTGCTCAAGTCAAAAGCAACTACAATCTCAGAGGTAAAAATCAAGTAGGCAGCCCACATCAGCCACAAGATATTTCTGCAGGTCAGCCAGTGCATGGTCATAAAGGAATTGAACCACAAAAAAGGCAGTGGGTAAATAATAAACAGAACTTTAGACATAGAACAGGTCATGAATCTCAAGGACCAGAAAACAAAATCCCTCAGGCTGAAGATCAAAGTAAAGGTTCCCAAGACAAGAATGATGATCAGGGAACTATGAAAGTGAAAGCTAAATCAGCTCAGGATAAAAACAAGATTGTGGAGCAAGCTACAACAGTTATGCAAAATTATGCTCCATTTGATATAGCTCAGATCCTCTCTTAGGTAAAAGTCTCTGTTCCACTTATGGAACTCATGAAAGTGGAAGAGATCAAGAATAGGACAATATCCCTAATCTCAGGGGTACCTTTTCAAGCTAAACAAAGTGTTCAGACCCAGGGTGAGAAACATGTCATGTGTAATGAAGAAGATGAGACTCCTGAAGTCTATTTAGGAGTGACTATGACAAAGTGTCCTTCACAAGTGGAACCATTTTATGTTTCCCTGGTTATAAATGGAAAAATAATTAGAAATTGTATGCTTGACTCTGGAGCATCTACAAATGTCATGCCTTTGGCCATCATGCAACAAACTGGATTGAAAATTGACAAGGCATGTGGAAAATGTTATGCTATGGATGCCAGAGAGGTACCAGTTATTGGAATCATGAAGGATGTAGATTTCAAACTGGCAGCATTTCCTGAAAAGAGATATAAAATGAATATAACAGTGGTTGACATCAAGCCACAGTATGGTATGTTGTTGTCAAGAAGATGGGCAGCACTAATTGGTGGAAGTATGCAGCTGGACCTGTCATATGCCATGATTCCAATGAATGGCAGGGATGTTAAGCTAATCAGAGAACAAAGATCATCAGAGACAGTGGAAGACCAAGAAGCAAATGAACAAGTATGCTTTGTAGACACTGACTGTGATAACTTCAAGGTTGTCTCAGATGATACAGAAGATAAAAAGAAAAATGTCTGCATTGAAGAGCTGGATCAGCAAGGCTTATGGACCATGTTTTTTGATGGAGCTTGTGCAAAAGAAGGCTCTGGAGATGGAGTTGTTTTCCTGTCTCCAACTGGTAAGCTCCTCAAATTCTCTTTCTTGCTGAGGTTTGATTGCACAAACAACATTGCAGAATATGAGGCTTTACTCTTAGGCCTAAATATTGCTCTCAAACATAGAATTAAGATGTTAAGAGTATTTGGGGATTCTGAGCTGATTGTATCCCAAATTAGAGATAAGTATGCTGCAAAAAATAAAAGACTGAAACAATACAAGCATGCTGTTTGGGATACCATTGAACTATTTGATGCATTTTCAATAGGCTGGGTAGAAAGGTCAAAGAATGTTATGGCTGATTTCTTAGCCAATGTTGCAATCAGGCCAGATGACATCACTCTGTCAGATGTTACAAATGTAGAAGTTAAAATTAGGCCTGCAGTACCAGAAAATATATGCAGTTGGCAAGTGTTTAATGATGATAGGGATTTGTTGAAATTTTTGCACTGCATAGATGAATATGAGAATCAAGAAATTGATTTCCAAGCTTTTGTAGAGACTGTAAATGGAAAAGAAACTCTTGTGGGAAAGGAGATAATTCAATTAAAGACTAATAAAATCCCTAGAGGGTTGGTAGCTTTGGAAAGAGCTTTTGACAGTAGAGATAAACTGGTCACAAGGACATCTCCCACAAATAAGGAAGATTTAGAGGAGATAAATTTGGGGACATCTCAGGCCCCTCAAAAGGTATACATTGGTAAACAGCTCAAACCACACATTAGGAGTATGCTGATTGCATTACTGAAAAAGTATAAACATGTTTTTGCTTGGTCATATGAGGACCTAAAAGCCTATAGGGAAGATTTATTCCAGCATGAGATCCCATTGAAGCCTGGAGCTAAGCCATTTAGACAAAAGCAAAGACCTATTAATCCTACCTTAGCTCCCAAGATGCAAGAAGAACTCAAAAGGCTCAGGGAAGCTGGAATAATTGTGCCAATCAGACATTCAACTTGGGTGTCTAACCTTGTCCCAGTCAGAAAAAAGAATGGTGATATTAGGCTTTGTGTTGACTTCAGGAACTTGAATGTATCCTCTTTAAAGGATAACTATCCACTGCCTAATATGGAGGCTATGTTGCAGAGAGTGACTGGTTGTGAACTCCTATCCATGATGGATGGATTTTCAGGTTATAATCAGGTGAAGGTAAAGGAATCAGAACAGTATAAGACCGCCTTTACCACTCCATGGGGAACTTATGTGTATGTTAGAATGCCATTTGGACTAACAAATGCAGGTGCTACATTTCAAAGAGCAATGGATGTTGCTTTTGCAGGGCTGATTGATTCAATCCTTGCTGTATATCAGGATGACTTGACTGCTTACTCAAAGAAAGAAGAGCAGCATTGTTTGCATCTGGAGCAGATTTTCATAAGAGCACTAGAGTATGGTATTTCTTTAAATCCAAAGAAGTGTGCCTTTGGGGTAGTTGAAGGAAAGCTTCTGGGACATATTGTTTCCAAGGATGGAGTCAGGATAGATCCAGAGAGAGTGGCTACTATTGACAGGATTCAAATGCCAAAAACTGTAAAAGGAGTTCAGTCCTTCTTTGGACAGATAAATTTTGTTAGGAGATTTGTTCCCAACTTTGCAGAAACCACAAGGAACATTTCCAAGATGATGAAGAAGGATGCAACTGTCAACTGGGAAAGGGAAGCAATAGAATCATTTCAGAGTATCAAAGAGGCAATCAAGATGGCCCCTGTTCTTAAATCTCCTGATTTTTCTAAGCCATTCCAAGTATTTTCATTTGCTTCCTTTCATACTGTTGCTGCATGTTTGTTACAGAAAAATGAAGATGGTTTTGAACAGCCCATCGCTTTCTTCAGTATGTCCTTGCAGGCCTCTGAGTTGAAGTATGATATTATGGAAAAACAGGCATATGCACTAGTCAGAGCCATCAAAAGTTTCAGACCATACTTGGTAGGATCATATATAATTGCATATGTATCTCATGCAGCAGTCAAAGAAATATTCACTCAGCAGGAGGTGACTGGAAGAAGGTGCAGATGGATAAACAAACTGCAAGAGTTCAACATAGACATACAAGTTACTAAGTTGATAAGAGGGCAAGGATTAGCCAAGATGATGGCACAGTCAAACTTGGAAGCATGCCAAGTTAATGCAGTCCTAAATGAGAGTGTAAATGTATCAGGATCTGAATGGTACAAGGATATTATCTACTACTTGCAAAATCTGAATTGTCCTTCCCATTTCAGTGATAGTCAAAAGAGGACTTTAAAGTTACATGCAATCAGGTATGTTATTGTTCAAGGTGAGCTATACTGGAAAAACCCTGATGGTGTGCTGCTGAGATGTGTGGATGAGGATATGGCTAACAATGTTTTGATTGATATGCATAAAGGATTGTGTGGTGGACATTATACTGCCCGAACAACAGCTCATAAAATTCTCAGAGCAGGATATTGGTGGCCCACTCTCTTTTCAGATGCACAAAAGTTAGTAAGGAAGTGTGACCCTTGCCAAAGATTTTCAGGAAAGCTGAAATATGATGGTGCTTTACCCCTCAGAACTGTAACTGTGGATGCTCCATTTCAGCAATGGGGAATTGACTTCATAGGGGAAATTGCAGACAAATCAAGTGGGGGACACAGTTGGATTTTGGTGGCAACTGATTACTTTACCAAATGGATTGAGGCCATTCCAACTAAGAGAGCTACAAGTAAGGTGGTGACAGATTTCATACTAGAAAATATTATCATCAGGTTTGGAGTACCATTTAAGATAGTCACTGATAATGCTATGTGCTTCAGATCAGGTGAATTTGTTGATTTTTGCAACAGGTATGGGATAAATCTATCATATACATCACCATATCACCCACAAGGGAATGGTCAAGCAGAATCAAGCAATAAAAGCATCATGAAAATTATCAAAAGGATACTGGACAAGAACAAGAGAGCTTGGGACTCAAAATTGAACTTAGCAATATGGGCTGACAGAGTGACAGTGAAAAGGGCTATTGGGAAGTCACCTTTTGAGCTAGTATATGGTGCATCGGCTAGATTGCCCATAAACAATCTCCTACCAGTTTACAGATTCATTCAGGAAAATGATGAGGAGATTGAAGATTCCATGACAGAAAGGGTGAATCAGCTGGTTGCATTGGATGAAAATAGAAGGAAAGCCCACCAGATCAATCTCAAAAGACAACAAGATGTGAAATATCAGTTTGATAGGAGAACTACAAAAAGGAAGTTTCAAGTCAATGATCTGGTGCTCATTTGGAATGCTAAAGGTCAGGAAAAGGGTAAACATGGTAAATTTGAACCCTTATGGATGGGCCCATATCAGGTTTGCAATACTCATGGGGAGGATACTTATTGCCTCCAGGCCCTAGATGGTGAAGTTCTGGAATTGCCTGTGCATGGCCAATTCCTTAAGTTCTATTTTGCATAAATGACGTGTTGCTGTGCACATTTGTAAAAATGTGTATGTAGTGTAAATGCCTTGTACAACTCGTGCTTTTTGGCTTTTTGTCTGGTCTGCCCGGAGATCTGGTTCTCACTGCAGGTTTTCACCTGCACGTCCCCATTCAGAGCCAGTGTTAGCACTCTTTTTGACCTGAGGGGTGATTTTTCATGTTTAGGGGGTTTCTGCATTTGAACCCTATATCTTCTTGCCCATTTTCCTAAGTGTTGGACCTCCTCGGCATTTTTTAGCTGCAGCATCATATTTTCCCTAAGGAGGAGGTCATCATCATCATCTTGTCTTCGATGATGGTCTGCATTATCATGTTTTCTGTCGACTTGTTGTTCATCAGGATCATCATATTTCAATATCGGGTGATGTTTGGATATCATCCTGATCCTGCTGATGAGCTACAGTGTGCCCTGATTTGCTTGCGGGGGTGATTTTTCAAGTATCCGGTGATCTTCCAATTATCACCTTGCCCTTTTATGATGATGATGTCACCTCGATCTTCTGAAGGGGTTATTCTCTAAGTTGTTCGACCTGACTTGTTTTTTCTTAAGGGTCGTCATCATCATCATCATATTTCCAGTTATCACCGTGTTGCTTGCGGGGGTCATCATATTTTCTGCCTGCATGATATTTCGTCGGGGTGATATTTTTATCATCGGGTGATCTTGGTTATGATCATCCTGATGATGTTGTTGAAGAGTTCTAAGTATGACCTGATATTCACTGGGGTCATCATATTTTGAACGTCAGGATGATCTTAGTCAATATCATCCTGATGATGTTGTATCACTTCATGTTTGTTGTTTTATCATCCTGATGATGCTGACGTCATTCTTATGTCAGGGTGATATCTATTTCTCTGCCTATCTGCATCATGATATTTCCGAAGGAGGGGGTGATATTTTCATTTTTGAATATCACCCGCGTGTATGTTTGTTCCAGCGTCATGATGATGCTGATATCAAGGAGATATCCTCCTGCCGGCTTCGTGCATTATCTAGTGGGGGGTGATCTTTTCAAGCATCATCATATTCATCTATCGCCCCGATCTTATAGTGGAGCTACAGTGCAGCATGATATTTGTGCATCAGGATGATATTTCCAAATATCCGGTTATCTTCCAAATATCATCCTGATGTCGATATGGTGATGACGTCATCAAGGTCCGGGGGGGTCATATTTCTAACACTTATCATCTTGTGGAGATCCCCCGATATTTGCAAATATGATGATGACGTCATCCGGATATGAGGAGGTGTGCAGTAGGCAGATATGATGATGACGTCAGCAGGATATGATGATGACGTCATCAGGATGTTCATCGGCCAGACTTTTGGTATAGGCTCAGCAGGAGGATGTTCCTCCGATGGATCAAGTTGTGCCGATGAAGACGATTATCATGCAGGCTATATTGCGATATGATGCTGACGTCAGGGTGATATTTCAAGCAACAGGATATCATGCTGCTAGAGGATGATGATGATGAAGTCTTATACTAGTGTCGTCAGGAGCAAAAGCACCGACATCATATATGCTCATGACCTAGTATATAAAGTGTTAAAGAAGTTGCTGCAGGGTGCATGTGGGATAATTGATATCCTGCATATTTTCAAATATCATGATGATGAATCTCAGCGGGAAATGGTTGCGATCGACTGTTAGATGTTTTTCCCAAGGCCGCGGGTTGGTGCGCCATTAATGGCGAAGGTTGCAGAGGTATGGGCGGATCTGGTACCCGATTGAAGGTGTACATCAGCGGACAGTGGCGCAGGGCTCGAGATATCTTCCTGTCTCCTCCCCTACCTGCTGCATTCATGTTTGGACGCTAATCTGGTAATGCGTTGAGCGCCATTTTGCTGATACTGTGTATCTGGCAGGATTTTTGGTCAACCATGTAATTAATTGCTGTGGTACACTACCTGGCTGTTATAAGCAGGAAGTGTTACTCATTTGTGGTTGTTGAAAGTTGAAGATTTTTGGCTCTGTAATTCATAACAAGCTGATCTGGTTGCTCTGTACAGCTTAACCTATGAGTTTATGTATCTCTTGTTGTATGTTTTTGGCATGAACCCACTGATTTCATGATTACGCTTATATGAGAAATGCTATCTTAGCATGTGTTGTGTTAATTCTGTCTCCAGTATTGCATGTATTCTTCTTCTGAATCTGGATATTTGGGTAATGTTTAGATTCTAGAGCATAGAATTCCTATGTTGAATGTTTGATCTTTTAACTTCTGCTCAAGGGGTAGATTAAACTGTTTTCAGGTTGAACATTGGGAAGGGTATACTGCAGTAGGGATGCCATAAGTAGAGATAACTTAACACTCTGTATTGGGAGATATCTATAAGGCAGATATCACATATATCCCCCTGAAATCCAGTTTTAGCTGTTCATACTGATCATTCACAGGTGTATGTCTACTGACTCCAGGCCCTGGATAGGCACCAATCTTGCTTTGTTTTTGTGTTACAACCATGTCCAGCTTTGCATCCAAACTTAAAATCCAAATCAAAATCTAAAACAACCATTAGGACATTAGAATTAGCTTTAGGAACCTCAGTCCGCTGTCTACAACTGCAAATAGGCCCAAAGCTAGCCCCTTTGCTCTTATCTTTCAGTTTTGGTCTACTTATAGGAGGACTTATCTGTTTTCTGTCAGCATCCCAGCCTTGTATGCATATCCTCATGGATGTTGAGTAGGGAATACCCCCCTAGGTCTTGCAGAGCCTGAAGAAGAAGAGGAGATAAAATATAGAGTCTATCTCCTACACTGTTGGCCCCTGGCCCAGAGATCCTGTTGATCACTGATGGCTACCTTGTAGGGAAATCTGGGAATAAGCATCCAGTCTGGGAAAAAACCAATAGAATCAACATTCCTTTCATGAGGACAAGGAAGTTGATTTTTCCAACCACAACCTTCTCATCTCATCCTTAGCCTGAATGAGCACTACAGGCATGAGTGAGGCATCCAATTATTTTGATTAGTGTGAAAACTACCCAACCCTCTAAATTTATTATTAAGTTATCACTGGATTAACAACTTCCAATGGGTTACCCTGACAAGCCACTTTGGGCGTCAGCCCCCACATTGAAAGCCACCCCCCTTCACGACATCTAGATTTTCAAATCCCAAAACAAAACCCAAGCATGAACTATCACATTTCTCATCATGATACATTTACAACACAAAATATACATCATTTCACATTACACAGAGCAAGGCATTACCCATCTTGCATAGTTATCATAACCACACGAATCCATAAACAAAGGGGAGTCAACATATAACCAATACATATTCAACCATTAGCAAGATTACATAATCGCAGGAGTCACACACATGACTACCCCTCTTGGCCTCTAGAATCAATTTTCCCAAATGACACAAACACTTGACACATTAACACTATGGTCTCACATCACATTCACTCTCAAATGCACATCATCACCTAATAGACCAAACTAAGATCCTTCATAAAAAATTCAAATACAACACCACAATTGTGACATATGACATAATGCACTAATTATAGGTCTTAAAGAATGTAACATTAATTGAATCATGATTAATCATCTAACAATTGTAAAGTAAACCTTCCTCAACAATATAGAACTGTCATATTCCAACCACTAGTAATAGTTACTTTTAGGATCATAAGATATAAGAGTCCATGAGTAACAATGTTTTGACTAATAGTTCCCAAAACTTACGTTAATTTCATTTAATTAAAATGACTGCGAACAAACTACAAATAACTCTAAGGCATACAAATTAAACACAATAATTATTTACACTATTTACATTGATGTAGATTTCATTAATAATCAAAATAATTTTAAATATTATTAAATATAACCATAAAAGCAAGGCTAAAAGCCTATAATATTAGAATGCTATAAATATCTTACACTAGTTAGAATCACAAGATATCAAACTCGAAACTAAAATGAAAGAACATTGTTCTAAGGTTAATTTGAGAGGAAAGGAATATAGACCAATAAAACATTCCTATAGATCTAACATCTTCATCATATCTACTACACTTTTAACCACATACATAAGATAAGACTATCACAAAATGAATTTGTTGAGAAGGCTTTAGAAGCTACCAACAATGTAAAATGTGAAAGCATAGACAGAGCATGAAGACTGATTGATGGAATGTCTCAAAGAGAGTCATATGATAGAAAACAATGATCGTAGGATATGCACAAAAATGAATTTGTTGAAAAATCTTAGAGAAATCCAATTTGAAAATATAGAGTTATTGGTGACGCAACTAAATGTTGTAAGACAGACGAAACTGGTGAGAGGTAGACAGTCACAAAATATTCATATCTTCAAACATTCAAAATGGGTATGAACAATTATTGGATATGATTTAGATAACTAGGTCATACACTATATATAAAAAATTTACAGAAACCCAGTGCGTAAAACTAAAGTTATGGCTAACGTAAGCGAAATGGTTGAGAGGTAAACAGTCACAAAACATTCGTATCTACAAAATGACAATCGGGGTATAGACAATTTTTTAATATGATTTATAAACCTAGATTATGCACTATATATAAAAAATATAGAGGAACCCAGTTCGTAAAATAAAAGTTATGTCTAATGTAAAAGCCTAATAAAATAGAGATGAAATGGCCGAGAGGTAGACAGTCACAAAACATTCATATCTCCAAAACGACGAACTGGGTATGGACGAATTTTGGATATGATTTCAAGAACTTGGTCATACACCATATATCAACAATTAGAGGAACCCAGTTCATAAAACAAAAGTTATGGCTGCCATAATAGAGTATAAAAAATAGAGATGAAATGGGCGAGAGATAGACTGTCACATTAAATGGTGATTCCCAGAAATGCAATGATACAGACATGCACAATTGGATCTGATAACAAGGTTTCTAACCTCTCAAGAAAATTACAATCAATAGGAAAAATTATAAATCAAACATTTGCTTCAACAGAAAAATGAGACAGAAATTAGAACCAAAGGAACTTGATTTCACTTGCTTGACTAGCTAAAGATTCGATGTCAGATTCAACTGTTGCAGCCACAAACCATTCTCTCCCTCCAAAAGTTCCATCTGCTGAAGATCCTTATGAGAGATAAATCTCCCCCTAAATATAGCCCAAAAACTCCATATTAAGAGAAAGAAATCCCCTAAAATCTTCCAGAAGATTCCCCCCACAAGAGGCAATAACTCCTGCATGAACAAATCTTACAGTTTGCTATTTTTAAGATTTTACAACCAGACCAAGATAAATATACTTTATGGCAACACATAAATATTATTTATTTATTTAACTCTAGTTGCAATTACATTTATTATTATTATTATTATTATTATTATTATTATTATTATTATTTATTAACTTAACTTCAAGAATAATATATTTTTCATAAACTAAATTTTACATAAGAACATTTATAAATTTATTTATTTAACAAAAATGCTTCATAACTAATTATTTTATTTTATTTTAAGGAAACAATAACTAAAACAATACCAACAAAATAACCCAACTGTCAAACTATACCTGACTACTATGCAAGATCATAAAGCAAGACCACCACAATAATGACTGACTATCATGACCAAACTGACAACACTGACAAGGTACACAATCGAATACTCATCCTCTTCAAGGATGATGGCTAGGCTAGGGGGACCTTATGTTATCTCCATTCAACAACTTCCATTAGTATGGAGGCACGCTCAGACCTACCAATTTAGGGGGAGTCAATGCCTGGTACCTGCAACCTGCAGCAAACAAAAGTGTTGAATACATACACATAATCATCCAAGCAGGCACATAGTGACAGGGAATTACAGCATAGTAAGGTACTCATTATGAGTAATATTACACTGTCCCTTCAAAAAACACATCACAAGTATCCACATTAAACAAATTCATTAGTAACTAAATAACTAGATAACACATAGATAGATAGTCGTATTAATCACGTAGTAAAACTAATTTACATAATCAATTAGCCTATAACTGATCACAACATAAGAATAATGTATTAATCATAAAGTATCAACAATGTCATCATAATAAACATCAATGAGTGTCCTCAACTACATCATAACAGTAAGCCTACCATCAACATGTTTATCATACCCTAAGCATTCCAAGTATCTTACCTTCCTCTTCATGTTCCTTAGCCTAACCACTTGCTCATCCAAGGTGAGAATGGAGGGGTACTACATAGATAACTAAGAGGGGGGTGAATCAGTTATCTCAAAATTTCCTTGACTTTCTTTTCTTTTTGTTATCTTAATATTCAGTGTTGTATCAAAACATGAAGGCATATGTAATTAGAAGAACAAAAATAAAATCAACACATAACACAAGGATTTTACGTGTAAACCCTATTAAGGGAAAAACCATGGGGTGACTAACCCAAGATTGTATTCTCTGTTAAAAGAATAAGGAGTACAAAAATTACACTTGTCACTTAGGGCTCACTGCCTGAGCACACTGCTCACAAGAGGCACACTGCCTACAAGAGACTCACTGTCTACAAATCTTAAAGAAGATAATCAAGTGTTTGAACTAATGAGAGGCATCTACAAATGTAGGAGTTTAGTTCTAGTTTAGGCACAATATACTGATCTGATGCACTTCATTCTTCCTCTATTTAATACTATTGTTCTATCACATACCAGACTTGAATTGTCATTCTCACACTTATCTCTTCTTTTATTCACACTTTAATTCAACACACATTCACTACACACCCTTACATGCTGAAATCCATCTGGTATATATATTTGCATCAAGGATTTTTATCAACTTCCTAGTTGGCAACAAGAACACTGCAAGTTATTAACCTGTCAGCTGAATCCATGCTTGATTTGTGATGCGTATCAAAAACATAGGCATAGAAATCATTAATAATGTCTTCCAACAATGTATAATCCCACAAGTTGCTTGATCCACACATTTTAGTCATCCAAATTGAAGTCTGATACTCTGTCGGTCAATTCTTCCTCTGTCTGCTATGCCTGACTAGAACCCAACACTCAGATGCTCATATCTTTTTGTTGCTTTATCACTAGAGGATAAATCTTTAGAATATAGTAGTCATGATACCCCTCATGACTTGTCCAAGTCTGTAACTTATTAAGTTACACCATCTGAGAGATCTGGATCTGATTGTTGGACTTGGTTACATACTCTATTCTTGTTCACCGAACCAAAACAGTCTTCAATCTGACTTTCGGTATAGGCATACTATGTACTATAGATTTGTGGGATAGACTTTGTTGCCATCAATGACAACACTTTAGAAGCCACACAGTGTCTCTTGCCAATAGTATAAACTTTTAAAACTTTTTTCACCTTTTAACTTACAAGGCAAAGAGAGAGGAAGACTTCAATGATATGTTAAACACATATGCACAAGTATGAATCAGGACCTTAAGAACAAATCATTAGGGCACATGAACATATGAAGATAAACAAGAAACATGACACCTAATTTGATGAGTGGAAAACTTTCATAGGGATGAAAAACCACTCTAAAAATACCTCACTGGCTTAAACAAAATGTCTCACTAACAAGTACAAAATCATGCCTCACTAGCAACAAACATGTCTCACTAATCATACAAGCCTCACTGCCTACAAGGTACCTCACTGGCTAGAAGATACCTCAATGGTTGAATGTGAACATGAACACTAGAATGAAGAAAAGATAATTTAGGGGGTTTCCCTAATTCACTGCATTACATTAAATGTATTAATCTTCCCCATAAAACAACAAAGATACTCATCATAATAAGAAGCATAATACATTGATATATCTCCTTATAGAACATGTTAGTATTTTTTGAAAGTAACTTCACAACCTTATTCCTTGGACACCTCATTCAAACATAGTACAATCTCCACATCAAGACTTATAATATGAAATCAATAATGATGCAAAGTATATAGGCCTATCTCTCAATCTTTCAACACATGGTCTGAAACCCTAAGAAACCCCTCTTCAAAAACTACAAAATTTAGTTTTTCAATCATGAAAACACTATTTGTATCCTACCTCTATACCAAACAAACCCTAAAATAAAACCTTCTCAAATACTCTCTGCAGATCACTGTATTAAAGATTCAATTCTTTCAATAATGGATCTTACCTGCTCAATGTTTTACCAAATTCATATCATACATGTAGGTATCCTTTTTCACAATATAAAAATTCAATTTACTTGCCTTTTTAAAACATCTCACAACACTTTTTATAAAATTCTCTGGCCATTCAAGTTCGGTGCATACCAAAACAGGGTAGTTGGAAAGTCATTTAAAGAAACCAACTGTCAATTTTAAACATCAAAAGAATTTGTTATCATTTGAATCAAATTTAAATGTTAGCCTTTGATGTTCTCTTTCACACTCTTGTAAGATTCAATCTATACCATTGATATTAACTTAGCACTCAGCATAAGACATGTGACCTGAGAGAGTTAGTTACCATAGGAAAGGGTTGGTCAGAGCAATGTTTTGAGACCTCTTAACATCACAACTTAAGTGATTGTTAACTTGTAATCACAAGTCACTTTAGAAATATAACAAAAAAAAGTAAAGTTATGCATGACATTTAAAATCTTTTTCTTTAGGGTTTTGGACTAGAAACTTAGGGTTTATTAGGTCTTAGGATTTTGAAGAATAATAAATTCTAATTTCTTCTCAAAGGAAAACTCTAACCACTTAGCATTGGCTATAGCTATTTGGAGATAGAGAGTAGGAAACAAGTAAAGACATTTTGAGACTTTTAGGATTCTATAAATGATAGGGTTTTAAACCATTAAGTCTTAGGTGCAAGACCTTATACTTAAGATAAAATTTGTGAATCCTCAAACCTTGATGAAAATACCACTGATCCTCCTATGAAGTCCCTATGTCTTAGTGTTACTAAGAAGAATGTTTGAACATGGCATGAAGAGAACATCACACCAAACACCATTACATTTATGAGTACTATTGAAACCATGAATACCATAAGTGATAATAGATAAACTCTCCAACTCTTTGCAAACCTTTGATGTCTCTGCATTCCATGATGAGCATTGTGCATTATCAAGAATAAACAAGCACCTTAACATTTTCATAGCATTCGGGACTTATCATAAATACTTCAATATCCATGATGATAATAACAAATAATAGAAAAACCTTGATGATGAACTCTTTGATCCTATGATGATAGAAGTGACAAACCTTCTCAACCTGATGCTAGAAGCATTCATGAATATCTAGACCATAGATAGTATAAGGATATATCATGAACCTCTACCATCTCTGCCAACATGAAATAACTCTTGATACTAATAGCATGAAGGTATACCAAACCATACAACATCAAATTTATCATGAAACTGATCCCAACAACTTGAATCAACTCAACACATTATGTGAAGGAATGATCAAGAAGATGAGAAGCATAACAATCCAAATTTGAAGCATAATAACAACATTACTACACCAACATCTTGATCTCTACCACATACTGCTAATACATCTTGATGATGAGAGCATCCTTTTAACCCAAGTCTCCATGATATCATACCAATCATACCAATCCATGCATCCTCATGAAGGCACTAAGTCATCCAACCATATTATCTAAAATATCAACTTCAAGAAAGACCTTTCTCATGCATGAAGCATAGAAACCAATCACTCAAACTATCACAACACCTAACCTAAGCCTTTTCCACATCAATGACAAACTGACCATCAATATCCCCCTTTGTCATGGATGGAAAAATGTCAACACTCCACTCTCTTACTCCACCTTTTTGTCATTAGATGACAAAGGATGGCATGCTTCCCTTGATAACAAGGCATCTATTACTAGGCATCAAATCATATATTGTTTAGATCAAGATCATGCCACATCCACATCATATAGAGATACTAATTCTTTTCATCGGCATCAAGAATTGTTTGACACTATGAGAAGATGAATATTGCATGAAGACACTATTACCCCATGACAAATTTCTTGTTTACCTATAATGACTGTCTAAAATGACTACAATAAATACTGCAATAGACAAGGAAGGTCTATCAATATCATTGCATTTCTTATCATTGTCCTCAAACATAAAGTATTGTATAAGAGAATAGAACACCATATCATACACTATGCTAGATTTGTTGTCATGTAGAGAAAAAACTGATCCAAACAAATATTGTACATAGATAGACGAGATCAAATTCCCCCTTGAACATATCCAATCTATTATACCTAATAAATTGCACTTTTTGCACTCTTTGCAACTTTTCAACTACAAACCTACCATCATTGCAAAATCACACAATCACATTTCTTGGCAATGAAAACTCCTTGATCACTATTACTATCCTGAAGACTGATTAGTCATTGCTTTCTACAATTAATATTTGCAATCTTTGTTATACCTCTACACATTCTATCACATTTTTCTACACTCAATATATTATACCTTTCCTTCATTCTATCCATTAGATAATTTACACTATCACTTTTATATCTCATACATTGATACTGCAGATCCCATACAAACCTTTATGTGCAGAGTGTATATTTGTCAATGTAAAATCATTCATTATAATTGTATCACGGTGATACACACTCTACTCATTAGCATCATTTCATCTTCTAAAAAACTCACTTCATCAAAACCCTAATCACCTATTCTCACTTCATTTTGATTCTCAGTTAGAAAATACTTCCAATGTTTCAAGTTCACTGCATAATGAGATCTCCACATTCTTTGAATAACTCACCTTCAAATCTGTCATTTAGCAAACCCTGTAACATCAAGATTAGTTCTCTGATGATGAGTAACATCTTGACATGTAACAACTTGCTGCATCACCTTACTTCCTCAAGTCATTCGTAATAAACATCATACCAATCTAAATTGATTGTACCAAAACAATACCTAGTACCTCAGATCAATTACAAAGAATGCATCTACCAATGCTTGAAGACATCATCAAGATGCATGACACCAAGACCATACAAAGAACCTTGATGGTACCTTCATGAGAAATCATAACAACTCAACACCTTTTTCCATAAATGAATATAACAAGCATAAACATATTGGTGACTTCACATAATTTTCAAAGACTCATGGGATCAAGAAGATGAAACTAAAGTCATTGTAGCTAAATAAGAAGCCATCAATAAGAATGCTTCAACATCACTCATAACACTATGCCTTGAGATGACTACAATCACAACATTAGTAAAAAAAAATGATTGAGAAGATGTAAGAATCATGGTCAAAGTATTTAAGTATCAAGACTATAAAAAATGCAATCCACCACTTTTGCAAGTCCAAACCTCATAAGCATCATAAACTCTAAGTGACTAACATCATTGTCACTACACTATTACCATATTAATGTTTGACTATTTCAAGACCACTTGTGATTATCATATCTATTAGTTACTTGTCTATAGACATCACTTAAACCATTGTCACCACCATAATACAGATCAATGCAAACCACTTTCAAGGAAATAGACAAAAAAATATAATTACTGCAAGCATTAACTGAGACATCTTTCACTCATAAAGTCACTGTGACTCCAAGAACCATTGTCTACATAATTGTACCCGCATCATTAATAACAAACCTTCACCTTGTAAAGCTCTTCCCATTGAACACTGATCTATTGAGAACACCATCAACATGATATGCTCCTACACCTGATAGCATCTTGTGACTAGTAACTTGTAGAAAGTAAATACACAGTCAACAAAACACCCTGAAACATAAAGATATGAAGAGCCAAAAATAAAATAGCTAATTCAACTGATCCTTTGAACATCTTTCTATTCCTAGTTCTTATCATAAAGACATCCTGAAAAGGCATCTTGAAGACACAAGACTAAGATCATATCATGTGACTGAGATTCTTAGAGTAATCATCATGTGAAGCACACCAAACATCTTCAATCCTGACAACTACAACTCTGATTTCGTGACACTGATATTCTCACATCTTGACTACTAATGAAGTACTGATCATTCTGATCATGAGTGCTAATCATAGTTACAAGGAGAACTATCACTATCCTTTTGTCAAACACTATCTAGGCATTTGGTTCAACCATTTCAACATTGCAATACTCTTGAAACTCCTTGGGGCAAGAGATAGAACATTAGACAACTCCCCCTCACTCTAAGTTGTGTCTTAAGTAGCTTGTGATGTCTCTTGTGAAACATGCACAAGATTAGGACTTCCTTCTTCTTGACTTTGTTTTCTTCTCCAAACTAGTATAGGATCTTTGTTTTCCTTGTCCAAAACATTCACTTGCTTTTGCCTGAATATGTAATCTCTAGAAGATTTCCTCAATCTTCCTCTACACCACTATGTTTTGTGACCAAAGATATTACACCTATAGCATAAAGTATTGTAGTCTTGACCAAGAGAAAAATAGTTTCTTCTAGGCAATCTATGAGAGTCTCTATGGATATACCTTGCATGCATCCAACAATTTCTTGCTAGGTGGCCAACTTTATTACAATTATAACAAGCATTATTGTAATCTTGATTTGACCAGCTATCAATTTTTTTCTCTTTATTCCATCCAAAACTATTTCTTTTACAATCTCTAGCCCTATGACCATAAAAATGACATGCATAGCAATAACCATGGAATTGAGAGTAATTGTACCTCATTGTTTATTTGATGGATTGAGATCTTGTGAACCTAATTATCCTTCTGTCTTCACCTTCAGGAGCAACATGATCACTCAAATCTACCTTCTTCCTAGGTGTCTTGCTTGCCATAGAAGACTATCCTTCCTCATATCCTAAGCCTATTGTGTCCTTATAGTATTTTTGTTTACCCAACATTTCATGTAACTTACTTGTGCTCTCTTCAAACTCCTGATATCTCATTGGCAGAACCTTGAGACCTTGATAATCCTTAAACTAACTATTTCTGTCTCTAACTTCAAACATTTTATTCTCTTTACTTCAAGATTAGATTTAGTCTCATCTATTATTCTTTTGGCTTCTTCAATCTCAATTTTTAGACTTATAATCAAATTTTTAGATTCTTCAACCTGACTCTTTAAGTTTGCAATCTGATTTCTAGCCTCTTCAAATTCTACAAAACTTTTGCAAAATCTGCACATACCTTATCTTTGGAATCTTCTTCTTGTTAAAGCTAGTCTTTTAATCTCTGATTCTCCTTTCTAAGTTGCTTGATCTGATCTAGGGCACACAAGAGCTCTCCTTCAACATCAACTTCACAATCATCTTCATCAAACTCATGTCCATCTTCATCCACATAGAGGACTCCTTCTTTGTCATCAATCTCAATAGCAAAGTCATTTTCTTTATCACACTTTATGTCAATTTTCAGGGATGGCTTATGTAACAATTAATCGCATGACATGACTGGGGCTTGTTGTTCAACCTTTTGCTTGGTATCTTTCTTTTCTTTATTTCTTCTACTCTTTCCCATGGTACTCCACTCTCAGGATCTACCCAAGCTGGTTAGACTTCTATAGGGAACTTGGCTCTGATACCACTTGTTGGAGTACAAGACAACATTGAGAGGAGGGTGAATCAGTGTTGTATAAACTTTAAAAACTTTTTGCACCTTTTAACTTACAAGACAAAGAGAGAGGAAGACTTCAATGATCTTTTAAACACATATGCACAAGTATGATAATGAAAAGTATGAATCAAGACCTTAAGAACAAATTATTACGGCACATGAACATATGAAGACAAACAAGAAACATAACAACTGATTTGATGAGTGGAAAACTCTCATAGGGATGAAAAACCACTCTAAAATGCCTCACTGGCTTAAACAAAATGTCTCACTAACAAGTACAAAATCATGCCTTGCTAGCAACAAATGGGTCTCATTGATCATATAAGCCTCACTGGCTACAAGATGCCTCATTGGATACAAGATGCCTCACTAGCTGAATGTGGACATGAACACTAGAATAAAGAAAAGATAATTTATGGGGTTTACCTAATTCACTGCATTACATCAAATGAATTAATCTTCCCCATTAAACAACAAAGTCACTAATCATAATAAGAAGCATAATACATTGATATATCTCCTTTTAAAACATGTTAATGTTTTCTAAAAGCAACTTCACAACATTATGCCTTGGATACCTCATTCAAACATAGTACAATCTCCACATCAGGACTTATAATATGAAATCAATAATGATGTAAAGTATATAGGCCTATCTCTCAATCTTTCAACACATGGTCTGAAACCCTAAGAAACCCCTCTTCAAAAACTCCAAAAATTAGTTTTTCAATCATCAAAACATTGTTTGTATCTTGCCTATGTAAAAAACAAACCCTAAAACAAAACCTTCTCAAACACTCTCTACAGATCACTTTATTAAAGATTCAATTCTTTCAATAATTGATCTTACTTGCTCAATGTTTTACCAAATTCATATCATACATGCAAGTATCCTTTTTCACAGTCTAAAAAATCAATACTTGTCCTTTTAAAACATCTCATGACACTTTTCATAAAATTCTCTAACCATTCAAGTTAGGTGCATACCAGAATAGGGCAGTTGGAAAGTTGTTTTAAGAAACCAACTGTCAATCTTAAACTTCAAAAGAATCTATTATCATTTGAATCAAATTTAAATGCCAGCCGTTGATGTTCTCTTTCGCACTCTTGTAAGATTTAGTCTACACTATTGATATTAGCTTAGCACTGAACATAAGACATGTGACCTGAGAGAGATGATTACCCTAGGAAAGAGCCAATTAGAGTAATGTTTTGAGACCCCTTAACATCAAAACTTAAGTGATTGTTAACTTGTAATCACAAGTCAGTTTAAAAATATAACAAAAAAACAAATTTATGTATGACGTTTAAAAGCATTTGCTTTAGGGTTTTGCACTAGAAACTTAGGATTTATTAGGTCTTAGGATTTTGAAGAATAATAAATTTTAATTTCTTATCAAAGGTAAACTCTAACAACTAAGCATCAGTTGTGGCTATTTCAAGATATAGAGTAGGAAACAAGTAAAGACATTTTGAGACTTTTAGGATTCTATAAATGATATGGTTTTAAACCATTAAGTCTTAGGTGAAAGACCTTATACTTAAGATAAAATTTGCGAATCCTCAAACCCTAATGAAATGTGAATCCTCAAACCTTGATGAAAATATCACCGATCCTACTATGAAGTCCTTGAGTTTGAGTGTTACTAAGAAGAATGTTTAAACATGGCATGAAGAGAACATCACACCAAACACCATTACATTCATGAGAACTATTGAAACCATGAATACCATAAGTGATAATAGATCAACTCTCTAACTCTCTGCAAACCTTTGATGTCTCTACATTCCATGATGAGCATTTTTCATTATCAAGAATAAACAAGCACCTTAACCTTTTCATAGCATCAGGGACTTATCACAAACACTTCAATATCCATGATGATAATAACAAATAATAGCAAAACTCTAATGACCAACTATTTGATCTTGTGATGATAGAAGTGACAAACGTTCTCATCCTGATGATATAAGCATTCATGAATATCTAGACCATAGACAATATAAGGATATATCATGAACCTCTGACATCTCTACTAACATGGAACAACTCCTGATCCTAATAGCATGAAGGTATACCAAGCCATACACCATCAACTCCACCATGAAACTGATTCCAACAACTTGCATCAACTCACCACATTGTGTGAAGGAATGATCAAGAAGTCAAGAAGCATAACAAGCCAAATATGAAGAATAATAATAACATTACTACACCAACATCTTGATCTCTGTGACATACTGCTGATGCATCTTGATAGTGAGAGCATCCTTTCAACCCATGTCTCCATGATATCATACCAATCATATAAATCCATGCATCCTTATGAAGGAACTAAGTCATCCAACCATGTTATCCAAAATACCAACTTCAAGAAAGACCTCTCTCATGCATGAAGTATAGCAACCAATCACTCAAACTATCACAACACCTAACCTAACCCTTTTTTATATCAATGACAAACTTACCATCATGCAATATATGTATAAAATGGATTTCTTTACATGAGTTCATAAACATTTTGTTCCATGATCTCTTCCTATAACCTTCCTACCTAAAAAAATTATAATCTCAACCAAAAACATGAATTCTCAGAAAATGATAAGAAAGGGAGACCCTTAGCAATGTTGTGGTGATATGTACACAATATTTGGCTAGTATCATGAATTATATGTCAAAAATGCCTCAATTAAATGTAGTCTCATGGAACATCATGATTGTAAGTCACCTCTACACTATTCAAGGTAGCTTCAAAATAGAGTAGACATCAATCTATTTGCAATGGAAGAGATTTTATCACAAGATTGCAAAAATGCATGAAAACTATGAACACAAAGATAAGTCATGACAATTATTTTATAGAATATCACAAGTAAATTGGCTTAACAGAATATAGTGATTGTTAAAAAAATCAAAAAAGTTTTACTAAAAGGTGTCATTACTCACTACCAATACAAAGTTGTTACCTAGTCAAGTCTCAGAATGTTAAGTGAACAAACAAGATTTCCTATCATTCTAATGTTACCATCTCAAGTAATGGTTTTATCTATAAATACATTTGATAGAGGTCAAGATATGGTAAGACTATTGATAAACTCAAAAAGATAACATAAATTTATTTTATTACTTAGTGTGCAATACTTGTTTAGAGTATAGCATTCATCTTCTGTTAACCTTCTAGAAAAGATAAAGATTGATACATGTATTCTTAATCAATGTGGATCATAATTGATGTAAAAAATATCCATATGATAGATCTATTACAAATTAAATGAGCATTCCTTGTTGTATATTACTTAAAAAGATATAAATTCTGATTTTAGTTTGAGAATAGACATACAAGTGAGAAGAAGTATTGGAAGCATTTGGTGCCTTATGAAACAAGTAGCCAAGAACTACAATTGTAGATTATTGAGGAAAAGCCTAAATAATCCATTATTCCTTTTGGTTTTAAGAACGATGCAAAAAGTAGCATTACTTTATTAAATGTTGTCACAAAACTCACAGTTCCAACAACCAAATCCAAAAGTATTACATCTTATTGAAGAACTCAAATGCAAATGTTTATGAGAAAACATTTCAGTTACCCTATCAAAACTTAAAATATAACACTACCCCTACATAATAGTGAAAGAACCAAAATAATCAACTTGTCAAAAGATCCATTGCAATCTTGAGGTCATAAAAACTAGGGAACACAATAATATTTCTACTAAATATTGGATGGATTTAGATTATCATGTAAATATGGAGTTCAAAGAAAGTCATGTGAAAAAAATTATGCTGACAACAGAACCCTGACCTATCACTAAAATGATTGGAGATGAAGTATTTAGAGGAACTATAAATCAAATTGAAAAGTTACATCTTAGAGCCACTCATGTAGGTTTTTAAATAACTATTTTTGGTGATGCTTATGGTTTTTTGAGGGAGTTTAAATGGATAAATAAAATTAGATATTAGATGAAATGGCATCCTAGGCTTGCATTAGGGCATAGTTTGTATTAATTTCATTGCATTTCATCTAATATCTGATTTTTACATCAGATCTGATATAAATTACAACATTACATCATTTTATAATCATTTGTATTGCATTTTCATGCTTAAATTGTTAGATTTTGCTTGAAATTATGTATATTTCATATAACCTAGTTTTTGCAAAAGCTATGGTTTGTGGTTAAAATCTTGTTTCAAATTTTACTACTCTTTTAAACATTTTTTTAGGTATGATTTCTGATTTTAATGTTTCATTATTGTGTGTCTTTTGCATTTTCATATCAAATTTTGCATTTTCACATAGTCAATTTCAACAAAAACTAGCATATTCACTCATTTTTCCTTAAAATTGCACTTGCATTGAGAATTGTAGGACTTGTGATGTCATTTTCAGATCAGAGCTGAGTTATTTCACATAATAAATCTGAGTAAACTTCATTCATACATCATTTTGCATAGTCTCATGCCTTAATTTCACAATTAGGGTTTAAAATCCTTGCATTTTCACTAGGTTTTGACTTACCTTTTATTTAGATTTGCATGATAGGTGTGTTGTGAAAGATATCAATTGCTGCACTATTGGATGGATAATAAGTATTTAATTTTCCACCCCTTCGCAATTTTATCACAACACTACTTATTTTAGGCATTTGCATTGAAAAAAGTGAAAAAATCAAACATTTTTAGGTCATAAACATAAATAGTTTTGCATCTATTTCATTGTATATATATCAAAATACTTAAAAATCAGATCTTGAATTCATTTGAAAGCATAGATACATGGCTTCTAATCATAAAAATAATGCTAGGTTCCCTCCTAGGCCTTATTTGAAGAGAAAAACTCATGAACCTGAAATAACATTCACACCTCATGATAAGATAATGAGTGATATTGAAGCAACTATTTACATCACAGTGAATGTAATGGAGATCTCCATGAATGGAACACATATAAATCATAATTGCATGACTAATGTGGTAATGGAAGAGTTCCTTCTCTCACATTATTTGATTGAAGATTCTTATGAACCTTCAAATTTAATGATTAAGACACATACTGGAGCTTTTATGCCTACCTTTTAGAAGATAACCTTATTGGTTGTAGTCTATGATAAATCTATTGATCAATTATTTGATGTCATCCCTTTATCTGACCTCTTCTGCATAAAATTAAGGCATCCATGGCTCAAGGCTATGAAGGCTATCCCCTCAACAATTCTTAAATGCATAAATTTTCCTTTACATGGACAAGTGCGTACTATTCATCGTAATACATGGAAACCCATGGTTATGGAAAATAACTTTACTCTTGATTACTTTTTCCCATGACTTGATAGAGAATGTGAACCATGAAGAGACCAACTTTTCATAGCATATAGATGATAGAAAGAAAAACTTCTATCTAGAGTGGCCGGACCTTCTATTCAACAAGTGATAAATGAAGAACAACCCACATTAGAAGAACTTCCTAGAGATAAAGGTAAAGGACTATATGCTAAGGTTCCTCTTCCATCATCCTTACAAGGATTGGGAGTGACTCGTGGAAAACAAAACACTTCATCAAAGAAAATTAGATTTGGACAAACTTCCTCCTCTGAGATAAGAAAACCTATGGAAAAACATGAAACTACTTTTGAAGATATAAGTAACAAGACAAGAAGGAACAGACAAGCAAGAGAAATGAGGAAAAGAAGACAAGCTTTTACCCAAGAAATGCATCTCAAGAAAAGAAAACATTCCACCTAATGTTGGATTTTTTTCCAAATGAATGTTTCCTAAGTATGCTTACAAGATAACCATCACTCATCAACAAGATTCTTAGGTCAGTGACCAACAATACAGAAGGCAGACTCTATAAATGTCTCCTCTCCATCTTCAAGCTTTGGAAAACCTAGGGGGCATTCCCTATTCAACACCCATGAAATAACTATATGAACTTGTTGGGACATTGATACAAAGTAGATAAATCCTCTCTAATACGGACCAAAACTATGAAATAAGTGCAAAAGGAGTTAGCTTTGGGCCTTATATTTAGTTGTGAACTAGAGGATTTAAAAGCTAAAAGTACTTCTAAAATCCTAAAGGTTTGTGATTAAGAATTGTTCGTATTTTATGTTTGGATGCAAGATTAGGGCTTTGAATCATAACCTCAACAAAAGAATAGACTAGTGTCTATCTAAGGGCATGGAGTCGAATAGACATATATATGTGAATGTTTGCCATAAACATAAAATAATAATCAAATTTCATGGGGCCTCTCTAGCATTTGCCTTACAAATACTACCCAAGACTGAGTATTCAATTCTCTACTTACAAATATCCTCATTGCAATGTATTCATCCAAACACTTAACCCAAAACATTTAATTTGTTTCTTGAACAAAACTAGAAGATTAAGCATTCAACATAGAAAACCCATGTTCTAGAGCCTTGAATAACCCTTAGCTATTTAGATTCATAAGAAGAACACACACAACTAGGAGACAGATAACAAAATACATGCAATAAAACATTACTCATTTAAAACAACATGAAATTGATAAATTTTATGCATAAAACATTCAACATATAACTCATAAACATACAAGACAAGAGATAAGGCAACCCAACATAGCTGTCTTTTATTACTTCTCCAAAATTCCCAAATCTTCAACAACCCAAGAAATGAGTAACACAGTTCCTTTATATCAAGAACGTGCACTCAACATTACTTACATTATCATTTAAAATTGCATTGGATACAAAAGAACTGCCAAAAAGGCACTGGGGGACATTAATTACATTAGAAAGAAGAAGAAGAGAAGAGGTAGTTGGACTTGGGGGATGTATAGCCACTTGAAGATCTACCTTGTTAATGCTGTGAAGATAGTGGTTGGCCTATTCAATCCTGTGACCCATACTTGTCCTTCCACTCACCTCATGTCTTTTTAGCTAGCTAAGGGAATAATATCACTTCTGCTATCTTGCGATTATGGCTGACATATTTGGCATCTAGGACAATCTTCACATTTTAAAAAAATATTTCATGACTTATTTCAGCCACGTGTAGCTTATCAAGTGATAAGCTCAATACCTGCATAGTTGGAGCACCCTTATCACAAGTGGGAATTAACTGATGACCATTATCAATAATTACCTTCTTTCACTTGCCAAGGTCCTTAATCTTCCCATTAGCTTCCAAAATATGAGGCAACCACTTGGTGTCCAACCTTTCAATGGCCTACATTTTCTCCTTCAAAACTATGTCCAACCTCAACTGAAAATTAGCCAAATCTTCAAAATATTTCAACATATTTGACACTGGTTTGAATTCAGGAGGTGCACTTTGATCAAATCTGGAACACCTAAGAAAATCTCTGATCACTCCACCTCTAGGCAGCCACTTAGTCTTTATACTTGATAGCCTCTGCTTATCAGACTCATGCTTCTCATAGGCTATCCTTAATTGTGAATAAAACCTCCAAGTCTCCTCCACCCTGGCCAAGAGTTTTTTCACCCTATTCTTGATCAAATTGGTGGCCATATCCTCTACTTTGTTCTCCACCTCTTCCTTTAGCTTCTTGTTTTCCTCCTTCAATTCTTTAATCTCTGAAAGAAGAGGCTCTGTATCTACTGGGGAAGATTCTACTATTGGAACCACTAATGGAGGGGTTGAAGTACCAGCTCCTAATGATAGTTGATGCTTGAGCTATTGGAAACAAGACAGATAACTAAGATGGGGGGTGAATTAGTTATCTGAATTATCTTTACTTTCTTTTCTCCTTTTATAATTTGTGCACCATCAAAACATATAAGCATATATAATCATAACAATAGAAATAAACTCAACACACATAACACAAAGATTTTTACGTGGAAAACCCTGTTAAGGGAAAAACCACAGGGTGACTAAACCAAGATTGTATTCTCTATTAAAAGAATAAGAAGTACAAAATAGCACTTGCTAATTAGGGCTCACTGCCTGAGCACACTGCTCACAAGAGGCACACTGCCTACAAGAGACTCACTATCTACATAACTTATAGAAGATAATCGGGTGTTTGAACTGATGAGAAACATCTACAAATGCTAGAGTTTAGTTCCGGTTAGGCACAATATACTAATCTGATGCACTTCATTCTTCCTCTGCTTTAGTTATGTTGCTCTGTCACATACCAGACTTGTATTTCTGCTTCCACACTTATCTCTGGTTTTCTTCACACTTTTTTTCATCATATCTATATTCACACACACACACACCTACATACTAGAATCCATCTGATATATATATCTGTATCAAGGATTTCAACATCTTTCTAGTCGGCAACAAGAATACTCAAGATATTTACAAATTATTGATATGTTAGCTGAATCCATGGTTGATTTGTGATGCGTATCAAAAACATAGATATAGAAGTCATTAATCATGTCGGCCAACAATGTATGATCCCCCAAATAGCTTGGTCAACACCTTTTACTCATCCAGATTGAAGTCTAATACTCTTTCGATCAGTTCTTTCTCTGTCTGCTCTACTTGTCTGGAAGCCAACCCTTAGATGCTCATATCTTTTCCATGCTTTATCACCGGAGGCTAAATCTATGGAATATAGTAGTCATGATACTCCTCTTGACTTATCCAAGTCTAGAACTTGCTGAGTTACACCATCTGAGAGATTAGGACCTAATTGTCAAACCTTGTTGCATACTCTGTTCTTGTTCATCAGACCAAAACAATCTTCAATCTAACTTCTGGTAAAGGCATACTATGTACTACAGATGTGTGGCATAGACTTTGTTCCCATCAATGACAACACTCATGAAGCCACACAGTTTCTCTTGCCAACAATCTCCCCCTTTGGCATTGATGGCAACACTTAGTGAAAAATGATTAAGTGTCGCAGTAAACTCCCCCTTGGCTGATGCTCTATCTTATGTGTTGTTTTACTAGAGCTCCCCCTTAGCTGGATTCCACATTTTTCACTACTCCTCACTCCCCCTTTGACATCAATGGAAAGGGTGGAATCCGTACACCAAAATTTGCAAAAATTAACCTATACATAGCCATATAAGTATATATGTATATTATATACTTACATATACTTGAGTATATCAGCAAAAGAGGCCTTCAACTGTACAAATTATGTTGCCCAGTTCTACTTCATCCTGTCCAAAATGGAGATGTGACCACTCAACAAAAATGCATATGCTTCTGTCCTTCTTAAATCTTTTGAATCACTGGTCTGAGCTATGGTCTAAGCACTTGTTAAGGCCTCATGCATTGCCTCTAACTTAGGGATAATTATCCCTCTTTGTTCACTCATTCTGTTTACTATATCCTTCTTTTCTTTGTTCAGCCTCTTTATTTCATTTATGATGACAATGGCTTGGCATTCCTGATTCATTAAGGATGTAGTGAGGGGATCAAAATTCTGAGATAAACTTGACAGTTTACCTTCTTGTTCTTTCACCTTCTTTTCAATATCCTCTGTCACTTTGGGCCAAGATAGACAAAATTTGTACATGTCCCCACCATCTTTAAGAGCATTTTCAAGGCTCTTTATTTTGATGTCTAAGGTCCTCCTATCATTAGCAATGAGTCCCTATACTTCAATGAATCTTTTTCCCAAAAACTCCTTCTAGACCTTGTCTTTTGCCAATTTCTCTAAAGACTCAAAATGAGTGCTAACAGAGTTTACTAGAGATTTCAAGTTACCAGATGGAGAGGCCAAAGGATCCTTTTGAAATGATGGCATGATCTTCTCCAGCATCCCAGATGCAATCTCCAATAGCTCACAGTCTTCCATGTGAGATTTCATAAGTTTTTCTTTTGTTTTGGCTTGAGCAAAAGATGCTATTTTCATTATCTGGACCAGAGAGAGTCAAAATTCAGTGGTCCTTGGAATAGTTCAGGTTCATCTATCTCCATCATTTCTTTGTTCAAGAAGTTCTTCACTACCTCTGTAATGTCTCTTGCCGGTGACTGAGTCTTCTTTTCTTTTGGGATCTTAGAACTGTCATCATAGATCTTTTCTGTTTGATATTCTTCTTTCCCTTTTACCTCCTCTTCTTGACTCACTTTCTCCTCTTTTCTTCCTTCTCATTCAGCTCCTGAATCTGGACTATCTACAATGAGATCTAGAGGAGAGATGTTAACTATTTCATGAACTTCCTCTTCCGAAACAGAGGAATCCAAGTCCTTAGACTTCTCTTCATCTATCTCTTTTGACCCTTCTATATTTTTGTCAGAAGATTCTTCATTGGTTGCATTTAATCCTTCAACATCCATGGTAGAAGGTTATTCATCTATTTCCTCTATAGTAGGAAGATTTAATCTTTTGAAGGCATTTCGGAGGATGTCTTTTGTTTCTCTTGCTACTTGCTTAGTTTCTCGAAGCATAAGTTTGTTCATTCTTGCTTTGCTCTAGAATTCATCCTTATAGTCCTTAAAGATCATGTCCATTTACTTTGGAGTAATAGAAGGATAGAGCTGAATTGCTATCTGCACCCTAATCTCCAAGTCTTTTTCTTTTGCATTCTCTTTTCTTAGTTCAAGTACCTTCTCTAGACTTTTGGGAATCAGTGAAATAATTTCAATGAATGTTTTATTATAAATATTCAGATACTTGACTGTAGCTT
The DNA here is from genome assembly GCA_027924645.1 of Cunninghamia lanceolata. Taxonomy (NCBI): domain Eukaryota; kingdom Viridiplantae; phylum Streptophyta; class Pinopsida; order Cupressales; family Cupressaceae; genus Cunninghamia; species Cunninghamia lanceolata. The sequence continues at coordinate 22,234,308 of BSBN01001281.1, forward strand.
CTTCCAAAATCCTCTTGTCAGTATCACTGTATTCATCATAGAATTCTATTACTGGTTACAGATTCCCATCCACAGTGACTGCCTTGATGATATCATCAATGGAAAGAGTGGGCTTTTCAACAAATTATTCTACCTTTTCTTCTTTGTTTTTACTGGTAGAGAATTCCCTGGATGTTTTCTTCTTCTTCTTCTTCATTTTCTTAGTTTCCTCATCAGACTCTATTTCTTCATCATCCTTGTGACTTGTGTATGACCTTGTGACTTTTGTTTTCATTCTCTTTTCTCCCTTTGTAGATGTCTTGACTTCCGGTTTGGTGGCTCTTGAGCTCTTAGGAGTGGCAGGTGAAGAGCCCTTCGAGGGTCTAGTCCAGGAGGAGGGTTGTACTGAAAAACTTCCTTTCTCTACTTCTTGTTTCTCTTTCTTGGCCCTTTCCATTTTCTCTCTATTGGCATCTACTACCTCCTTTGATAAGCCAAATCTTTTGGCAATTTCCTCAAATTCTCTTCTAACTTTCCTCTTTATCTCGGGTTTTCTTAGCTCAACATGTATCTTTACACTTAGTTCTTGAAAGGTTCCAAACCTTTCTACCTCAAGGTCCTTAGGATGGCTCAATAGGTGTTGAATATATAGCTCCAAGATTTTCTCATCGACCTCGTATCCCATTGGCATTATCCACACTATTATGGGCTCAACTGCCTCCATTAGGTATTGATCAGTATCTACCATGAAACACATTGTATCCTTGTATTTCTCAACTATGGATTCAGGTATCCTCTCTCTTGCTTGCATCATGCTTTGGAAGATCTTAAAGTAACCCTAGAGAGTTGTGCTTTGAGTTTTAGCATCACCAAGTCCATACATATAGTCTCTAATCTATATAGCAACCAGTCTGTCATTTTACCAAACCCAACCACTTGATCCAGGTAGCTCATTCATGTAATAGAAGAATAGACACAGTATTAAACAACCATACTTAAAGGAGTTCTTCTTATCCTTCTTGATCTTCTACAGGTTTTCTAATAGTTGGTTTAAGAGAAGATCAAATAGGTCATAATCTGCATTTTCCTTGAACATCTATGCTACATATATTGCAGTCCCAGACACAAAATTCTCCCTGCTAGAATGATAGATCTTATACCCAATTATCATTGAGGCAAATTTGACATATGGATTTGTGATGTCATCTATCATCATTTCTCTCTTGTCAAACTTTGATCTGATGGCTTCAATTACTGTCTGATTCTTGATAGATTTGAGTGCATGTAACCCACCAGTTGAGTGCAGTCTAGTTACTACCCTGATGGCATCTTTTGTTATCTTAAAGGGCCTCATTAACCACATGAAATTATCATGCAATCTGCTTAGGACATACCAGATCCAATCATCTTCAGCAAAACAAGGAAAGTGGATGCAATGTCCAAAGTGTTTATCCCGGAGGGCCTTGTATTGAGGTTTGAGTTCAAAACTTTCATCTATTAACTGTTTATGATAGATGTCCATCAACTTAGAATCTCCAAACTCCTCAATGTTGGCATGGATGTAGATCATAACATCTTCTACGTGCAATACCCCATGCAGAATGATAGAAAAAGTACCTAAAGGATCAACTTCTAGGGATTTATAGGGGTGTTTCTTGAATTTTGGTCATAGCCTATCAGCGATCTTAACAACCATTGGAGTAGCCATTTTGCCAAAGATTTAGAGAGAGATTTTTAGAATGGAAGTACCCTTTTACACTTGAGGGGTTGAAATAAGGGCCAAAACAAATCATTGGTTGAAATGGATTTTGCAGTTGATCTTTGAGAGAGTTGTAGAAACTTTGATGTAGAGCTCTTCTTTTCTTCTTCTCGAATGCAAATGTGCAAATAATAAGTGAATGAACCCTTTTATCTTTGCACAAACCCTAATTTCTATTTGCAATAAATGCACAACATAAGTTATCTGGTTGCCTTGTTCTGAGAGAGATCTATTGTGTGGTTACACAACACGCCCCATTTTGACTTGGCAAAATAGGGACCCAACTTTTTTGGCTTGTTTTGTGCATTCTGGCAGTCTGGTAAAAGTAAGTCATGCAGATCATCATGCATGGAAAGGCTGGGTAAGTTATCATCATGAGGTTAGTTTGTCAAAATTCATATTTTATTCCAGTAACCTCATATTTAGAAAGAGTACCAAATTTCACGCAGGTTTGCCTTTTGTATCACCTTGATATTTGTTAAGGTGTGAAAGTTATGAATGGTCAAAGTTTTATTCAAACCTGATATTTCTAGGGGGAGGATCATATTTCGTAGCATCCGTCATATTACAGAAGATCACCCTGATCTAATTTATCACTCGATAAATCATGCGGTCTAGATATCCGAACGTCAATTTTAGGTGATAATAGCCTTTACCTATCAATAGCCTTACACGTTTCGCGAGGATCATATTTTTCAATGTAACCTGATATTTCTTAATATCCTCATGCTGCAAAATATCCCCCTAAACCAATATCCTGATGACGTCATTCAGGTCTGATAAACAAAGAAATGAACATGACGATGACGTAATCATCATTTTTACTCCTCGGGGGCATATTTCTTCAACATGATTATGCTTGTATAACATGACAATGATGTCACGATGCCTTGCCGATACACTGAGTGAATATCTTGATGACATCATCCCAATATTTTGAAAGAGAGACATATAGGCTTGTGTGGTCATCATCACCTTTAAAACATCACCTGATATATCAGAATATCCTCCTGATGTACTAAACATAACTAAAGGGTGTGTTCATCACCTGATCTTGTCATGAAAGTTATTCCTCTCGAGGAGGATGATCACTTTGTACTTGAGATGATATTTGCGAATATCATCCTCTCTTTTGAATATCATCCTGGCATATGAATATCACCCCGCTCCCATTACTGCCATTAACATTTAATGCACGTAGACATGGTAGGTAGTTCCTGCCAACTACAAGACCCGATGAAACAGCTGGCGAAATTCTGACTTTCCATGCAAAAAATTAACGAATAAGATCCAATCTGTCAGGGTTTGCCCTAATTTCACCCTAAGTGCATGGTTAAAAGGGTGAATTCACCGTCATTTCATTTTTACATTGCGATAAAATTATTTTTACAGAGCATTAGCTTCCATACTCTCATACCAGCGACCCTTGTATGAACTGAGCTTACAAATAGGAGGAAGTGCGTGATCATCAGTAGAATTAAGATCACTTCCAGAAATCCACTAGTATAAAAGGAAATTTGCATATCCAGGTAAGTAAATGAAACCCTCATCATGTTGTATCTGTAATAATCAGGTATGGTGTTGTTAATCTGATGTTCTGATTTATGCATCCCCCATGATAAGTTAAATATTGAAGAGATACAGTAGACATGATGATTAGTAGAAATTAATTGTTATATGCATGCATGTGAGTATCCATTGTAAGACATGATTTTGTTAATTGCAGGCACCCATGGCTGACAAGAGGTTGGCTAAGTGTGAGGCTGAATTCAGTAAGCCCATGTTCTCATCTCAGAGGGGCGTCTTGCTCAAATATGGTGCAATTATAGATACCCATCAGGTGAATACAGATTTAGAAGCCTGGTCAGCTAGATTGAATGATGAGAAGAATAGAATTCCTATGCTGGATGCGGTATTCATGTCTGGAATGTGGAATGCCACCGATTTCCTGTACTCCATGGAGTCTCCAGAGCTAGTTATTGAATGTGCCAGGAATTACAATCCAGAGACCAGGCATGTCATGAAGCATGGGATAATATATGTAGACCTGTCCATCAAGGGTCTCTCCCAGACATTTGGACTACCATTGGGCAGGAACGTTAAAAGTGTGGACCTGAAGAAATCTAAAAAAGAATATGAAAATAACAAGAAACAAGCCAGGAAGAATATGTATCAATGGAGGGCTAAGAACAACACATATCCTGTAGCCGCCAAACTTCCTATGCACTTATTTAAATATGATTTTAGTGATGAGTGCCAATACATGATTGCACTGTTGAGTAGAGTAATAGGCCAGCCTGATATTGGTAGCTTTAAAGATTGGATGTACGGTGTGATAATGATGTGCATATATTCAGATATCAAGCCACTATGGGGCTAGCTAATAAGTGATGCTCTGCATGAGCAGCTGATGAACCTAGGGGGTTCAAATTGTGCTTTCTATATGACATCATACATTGTCTACTCCTATGCTTATAAAGGCACATTTGATGCACTAGTTACAGATGGGAAGGTCACAGGCACAATCAATGTTGTGCATATTTGGGATCATCATCCCCAGCTGCAAAGAGCTAATTACCTCCAAGATTACAAACCGGTAAATGATACATTCTCTATGCATTTGGTAAGAACCATGGAGGAGGACAGAATAAAGAGATTGAGCATGGAAGCTCAAGAGATAATTTACAGGCATGGAGCCTGGTATATATAATTTACCACATTTTCCTACATGAGGATTGAAGGTTTTGAGGGACATCCCCTCATGTTGCCAAGGTATCCCACTGAAGCAGTGATACTTATGGAATTCATAAGGCAGAGCTCCACAATGTTGAAAACATATAAGGATGCCCAGAAGCTGCCACCAATTTTGTTTCCAGTCACCATTGGCTGGTACATGTGCCCAGATTCAGAAAACATAAAGAAAGTGATGGTCACCTTGAATAAAATGAAGTTGTAGCCCTTTCCACTGATAAGACCATATGATCCTTATGGCAGGATGCAAAAAATAATACGAAAGCCTATTCACCACAGGCACCTAGAAGACTTCTGGGCTGACTGTGAAGATGAAGTAGAAGCAAGAAGAAGAAGATATCAAAGGCTAACATTGAATCAAATAAGAACCTTTGATTACATCCCCATTCCTCAACAATTGAAGAAGGATGATGGTAGGACAATTGCAGATGAATATGAGGAGAAGAAGATATATAATGATACTATCTCTACACCTAACCTCACCATACAGGAGGATATATCCTTGGACCCCTTCATTGCCAGGACCATACAACTAACCCAAGCCTGGGTTGATAAACAGATAGAGGCATTAAAGAAGAAAGGTGTTGCCATTACTATGGACAACAAAAAGAAAGGGCAAGATATTCCTGATGGGGAGTATGATGACTTCATAAATGAAAAGAGGAAGTCTAAAGGAGATAGGCTCCCTCCACAACAACAACAGAGCAAAAGACCCCCAAGGGGCAAGAAGGTAGATAATGAACCCAAAGGGGTTATTATTGAAAGAGCAGTGTTTATAGTTGAGGAGGCAGTAGCATCAGGATCAAGATCAGCATCCCCTCCACGGACAAGAAAACAAAAGTCCAAGAAAAGTAAGACAACAGAGGTTGGAATTACTGAGACCCAAGAAGAGGGTCAATCCTCAAGGAAACTAGATGAAGAGGATATCCTCATGGAGGAAGAGCCTGAGGAAGAAGAGGCTCCTTTGTTATTCAAAAGAAAGAGGAGAGCTCCATAGGTGGTGGTGTCTACCCCACCTAAGAAACTAAGAACCTCCATGAGGGGTGAAATAAGACAATCCCCTACATTCTTACAAGGGGTAGGTAGTGAAGTGCATAGGGAACTTCAACATAATGTTCCACTTCCTACCATCATCAAGTTCAAGACTGAACTTGCAAAAGAATAGATGAAAGAAACCTCCCAGACACAAGTAGGAGGTCACATCTCACTGGAGGAGACAATAAATTTGTCTGATGATGAAGTTGTGAAGGAAGTAGCTTCACAAAAGATGGAAACCCTTGCTGCAGGTACACACATGACCCCTCACAAGACTCCACCAGTTCAAACTGTACTGGAGGAGATAAAGCAATTGGAAGTTGAAAAAGAAAAGAGCCCAGAATAGATAGCTCAAGAAATAGAGCTAGATACACTAATTACAGAGGTGACAAGTCCTATAGTGGTAGACTTAACAAGAAAATAGGATGCAAGTCCTGAACATCCAGCAGGCACACCTGACAAAGGGCAACATACAGAAGAAGTAAAGATGGTAGAATCAGAGGGCCATACTTCAGAGATAAACCAATAGGATACATCAGCGGAACCTATTATAGAAAAGGTTCAAGAAAAGAAGGCTGATGAGAGAGATGTGGTAGAGGATCCTACTGCTAAGGTTCAAGAAGTAAGCGGTACAGGTGTAGAGAAAATCACGGTTGTAGAACCAACATCAGCACCTAAGGATAATTCCCAAGTATCCATGACTATGAATGTTCCTCAACAAGAGGAAAAGTCTAAAGTGGATGAGGTAATAATAGAGAAGGATCATGATCATCATGATCAACATATAGATACATCACAAGATCCTCCACCTTAGAAAGATGCTCCTCCGGAGAAAGAAGTTCCTCAACAGGAGGATGTGCCACAGGATCAACATCAAAGAGAGCATCATGAAGAAAAATCAAGAAAATCACCTTCTCCATCACATGTGCTAATAGAAACAGGAGATAAAGGTAAAATTACTGCACAAATTGCAGTGCCTATTGTAGAGAAAGAAAAAGGTAAAATTACCTTAGAGGAGTTTCAGATCAGTACAGTGGACTTAGGGTTTGCCAATGGAAACCAAGAGGGTCAAGAAGGCAAAGATATTATTTGATTCTTTAATTTAGAAAGTGAAAAGAGAGAAAGAGAAAAATAAGCAACACAAAGAGCACATTGCTCAGTTGCATGCCTACATAGGATGGCTGATTAATCCTGATGATACTTCAACTGAACATGCAGTCCCATTGACTGCTATTTCTCAAGAGGAGGTAAATAAATTAGATCTAATGAAACATGAGGCATCTGTACTAAGGAAATGGATGTTATCCACATTGGATAATGTGGAGGAAGTGGTGAAGGCCTCTTTGAAGAGGTGGAATACTCTTAGTGACTCCAGGACAAAGGTAGATAAATTATAGATGCAGACAGGAAAAAGGTCATACCAATTGGAGAAGACATTGTCTACCTTAGGAGAGATAAGGAGAATAAATCCTTAGCTACTCATCAACAAATAGATACTGAATAGTAATACAACCTTGTTGGTTGATATATGGTATAAGGACATCCAATTCGAATGTGGAGTACTTAAAAGATGCAATAATAAACTAAGAGATATCAGCACAAAGTTGCATGATTTAATGTCTGTTGAGGCAGAAATGCTAGAAACACTAGAAGGAAAAGTGGAAGGGAAAGTAGAAAATCAAGATGAAGAGTTTGCCATCAAAGCTTTACATGGCAACTTCTAATCAGTGGCTGATGATCCACTTGTTCACTTGACAGAAGAAGTCATAGATAAAATAATGAGAATCAAAGTCAAGATGGAAAATTATAATGAGACACTGAATAATATGAAGAACAAGCTGGATAGCAACAGACACAAATACGAGGCACACAAGCATGCCACCATCAAAGCAAAGACTTAGGATGGCGGGGAAATAGATAAAATTGTGCAGTTATATGAACAGGTCCAGAGCATCATGCAGCCTCATATGCGGGTTCATCATCATCATGATGATGAAAGTTCAAGAAGTGATGCACCTCGTGAAGAAGCACATGATTCTGGTAAAGTAGATGATGATGCATCCTAGAGTGAATATTAGCATTTGATACTTAGTGAAGATAAGTTTTTAGATAGTTGCCAGCTAGCAGCTTGTGCCATTTTGTAAGGTTGACCTAGTCAAAGGAAATATTAACCGTAGATATACATGGACAAATTAAGATCGTTGATCTTTTGTAATGGATTCCTCACCTTATTCTATAAAAGGTGTAGGAATGCCTCTTTTTTAACATTCGAAACTTAATTGAAATCCGTCTGCTGAAATATTTAGGGCTCATTTCAAAGCTTTTTGTATACATTTATATCTTTGCATACTTAATGAATGAGAAGACTGTTGTGATTACAATTCATAGTAAATCTTGAGTAATCAGTGTATGAATTCTGGATATATGTGGTGATTTGCTGCATCCCTGGGAGTGCATGTTTACTTGCATATGTTGTCTTCATACAATTCCTTTAAAGCTAGCATCAATTGTATTTAGCTGTGGAATGTCTTGATGAACATATGGTTTGGTTTTCTTCTCTTCATGACTATATCTGATGTACATGTGGTTCAATCGCTGAAGGCTCAACATTATTTGAAGCATTTCTTTCAATTTCTTTAAATTTCAAGGCATTTCACCATCACAATTGCAAATAACTAATAATCTTAAGCAAATAATGCAAATATGTGGACATCTCGTAGATAATTGAAAATATTTAGCATATTTGAAACTAAAGCATGCATTATTGATGAATCTCATGCAAATATTTGAGTATAATTGTATCATTTGATCAAGTAACTCTACAAAATGAACTCTTTGTGAAGAATCTTTACAGAAAATAATGTCATGATGATGAACTCAATGTAAGGCCCCAAAATGGAAATAGAAACACACATCAATTTCTAAGTAATGTCAGATGATTAAGACCTAATCACCAAAGACTTGGGATCATGAATTCTCTGAATTCATCATATCTTTCAAGATGAATAAAGGGTTAATGTGTACTTTTATTCTATGCTTGTTTATGACTAACATCATGACCAACAAGATCTTCTCAAATCACTGTGTTGCACTTAGAATCATTTTTAGTGAGGATTGACAATGTATCTTCTTTTGTTCAATCTTGCCATGGATCCACAGATCAAAGTATTTCAATTTTGAATCATACCGGATCTATCTATGAAAATCCTTCTTTATCGGATGGCTATCAAACTAGATCAATCTTGGATGATTAAACTCTTGCAAAACTCCATGTGGATCTTTCATATTTTTATTGAGGGTTATTTAGATATATTTATAAGAACCCTTTAATCCGCAACATTCCATGTGCCAAATTTAGGCACCAGTTGACTAGCTAGGGGCATTTTATTTTTCTTTGTGACTCCCCCTGAGCTAGAGCTCATCTATTTAGGAACTAGAAGGAATATTAGCACTAGATTTTGGTCTGAATCCATCCCCAACATTTGTTGTACTCTTCTTAACCCAAATCTTTCTCATCTCCCTTTGAACTTCATCCACATTCACTTTGTCTTTTCCCTTATCTTGTTTTGGATTGTGATGCACTTAACCCTTTTTATCCTAATTTTTACTTTTGCAGAATTTGGAAATATGACTGAATCTATTGAAGTTGTAACAAACAACATTTCTTTGCATATTTGATTGATATCCTCTTGATTTGTATTGATTAGCCATATGTCCCATTCTATTGCATGCAAAGCATCTACCATTGAATGAATTGTTCATTTGCATATTTTTGCATTCATGAGATATGTGACCATACCTTTCGCAATTGAAACATTGTCCAAAGAAGGATGGATTAGTCTGATTCATTCTCCTTCTACACTGGGTTGTTTTATGACTAAAGTTGTTGCAATTTAGGTAGTATCCATTGAAGGATGGATATATTTGAGCATTTGGTTGCCTTACCAGAGGTCTTTTAGGTTTGTTTCTTTGATTTCCTGAACCAAAGTTCTTCTGATCGGATACGAAGCTTTCACCTTTTTCATATCCCAAGCCACGCTTATCATCTACCCTCTTTTGGCTTTCAAGAAGAACTTCAAGTTGGGCTGAGCTTATCTTGAATTTCTCTTTGTATTCATTTGCCATTTGAAGGTCTTGTTTAAAAGTATCTATCTAATTCTCAAGTTGTTCTTCATTATCTCTATCGTCTTCAAGATTAGATTCAAGATGCTTGATTATTCTATCCATTTTGTAGTAATCCTCTGTCTTCTCCTTGAGGGATTGTTTTAGATTATCTTCAATTTTCTTTTTCTCTTCAATTTCTTGGGTGAACCTCATAACCCCTGATTCCATCTCATGCCTTACCATAATGACCTCTTTTGATAGCTTCTCACATAGCTTGTTTTTCTTATCTAGATCTTCATTAGTATCATTGGCTTCACTCTGACTTGCTAAGTTTTGAAGTAGTTCCCTTCTCTTTTTCACAAAGATACTCAGTTTTTCTTTTAGTTCATTTATGAAATCATCAGCTTGTTTAAGTCTTTCTTTCAAGTTATTGACTTCAGAGTGGGATTGTTCAAGATCATCTAGGGAAGACTAAAGTTGTTCCTTCATGCCATACATATCCATTGAGATTTCCAAATCTTCCTCAAGCTGTTAGGCTCTGTTTAGAGGAAATTAGCTCTGATACCAATTGTTGGAAACAAGGTAGATAACTAAGAGGGGGGGTGAATTAGTTCTCTCAATTATCTTCACTTTCTTTTCTCCTTTTGTAATTTGTGCAGCATCAAAACATATAAGCATATATAATCATAAGAACAGAAATAAAATTAGCACACATAAGACAAAGATTTTTAAGTGGAAAACCCTGTTAAGGGAAAAACCACAGGGTGACTAACCCAAGATTGTATTCTCTATTAAAAGAATAGGAAGTACAAAATGGCACTTGCTAATTAGGGCTCATTGCCTGAGCACACTACTCACAAGAGGCACACTACCTAAAAGAGACTCACTGTCTACAAAACTTACAAAAGGTAATCAGGTGTTTGAATTGATGAGAGGCATCTACAAATGCTAGAGTTTAGTTCCGGTTAGGCACAATATACTAATCTGATGCACTTCATTCTTCCTCTGCTTTAGTGATGTTGCTCTATCACATACTGGACTTGTATTTCTGCTTCCACACTTATCTCTACTTTTCTTTGCACATTATTTCATCATATCTATATTCACACACATCTACATACTAGAATCCATCTGGTATATATATTTGCATCAACGATTTCAACATCTTTCTAGTCAGCAACAAGAATACTTAAGATATTTACAAATTACTGACTTGTCGACTGAATCCATGCTTGATTTGTGATGCATATCAAAAACATAGACATAGAAGTCATTAATCATGTCGGCCAATAATGTATGAGACCCCAAATAGATTGATCAACACCTTTTACTCATTTAGATTGAAGTCTGATACTCTGTCGGTTAGTTCTTTCTCTACCTACTCTGCCTATCTAGAACCCAACCCTTAGATGCTCATATCTTTTTCATGCTTTATCACCAAAGGCTAAATCTTTGGAATATAGTAATCATGATACTCCTCTTGAATTATTCAAGTCTGCAACTTGCTGAGATACACCATCTGAGAGATCCAGACCTAATTGTCAGACCTTGTTGCATACTCTATCCTTGTTCACCAGACCAAAACAATCTTCAATCTGACTTCCGGTAAAGGCATACTATGTACTACGGATGTGTGGGATAGACTTTGTTGCCATCAATGACAATGCTCATGAAGCCACATAGTGTCTCATGCCAACATGAGTATGCTTATATCTATAACTGCCTGAGCATAATTGAGTTGCAACTCATTGTAATCCTTTTGTAATTTATTTGTAACTGACTCTACAAACTATGCATCCTAAATGTTCAATCTTGTAGCATGGGGGGCAGGGGTGTTTGATACTCTTTTTATTATTACATCCCCTACCAATTCCCCTAGTCCAACCTTGGTCTTATTATTGTATGCGGCTAGAACCCATATTGCTAGTGTTTCAAATCTAGGGTTGAAAGATGCACCAGAGAGAGTCTTTTCAACATGCTTAGCTATTATATCTGATTCAATGGCATCTGATAAGGTCCAAAGGAATAGAAGTAGAATATTACTTTTTGCAACCAGTGCTCTCCCCTCCTCTAGAGTCATTGTACTTATGGATTGATGTACCTCTTTTAAAACCCTCTGAGTGATAGCATCATATTATATCGGGTCTACTCCAACCTTAGCATCTTCAATTCTCTTTTGAAAATCTTCTCTTCTTACTTTCAAAACATAGCTCTTGAATTTAGGAGTGTTGACAAATTTATCATCCACTAGGAATTTGTCACAAGCCATTACCCTAACATCTTCAATGTCCACAGCTAGGTTCCTCATTGTTCTCACTACCCTATTCTCAGGGGATGAATAAGGCCTCATCTTATCAGGTGAATTCACTTGAGGGCCAACTTCTTGTACATGCTCCTCCTCTCCTTCCAGATCAACTACCTCAATTTATTTAGTATTTTCTATGTCAATAATTTAGCCCTCTTGGCATGGGAGGGGCCAACTGATTCTATCTTCACATTATGTCCTCTACTAGAGCTATCTATCTCATAAGTAGGTCTCTCTTCTCCTGCAGGGGTAGAGGCAATCAGTTGTTCTATATTATCTAGCATCTTCTCAATAGATTGAATTAGGTCTTTCACTTCTACAAATGCACCCGTATATGCAAGATTTTTTCATTTCTTCATCTTCTCACTTGCCATTGTTGTGTCCCACTTAATCCTTAAGTGATGGATATCATTCATTGTAAAACAATTTCTAGCAATATCATCATCATAATCTACCCAGTGAAAATACCTAGGCCTTCCCTTGCTAACCCTTACTCTATTAATGAAGCCCTTTGGGTTAAAATCCCTTGCCTGCTCCAAATACATCCCAAAACATTGCATGACTGAATAAATTTGATCTAGTCCACTCTTATCAGCTATCAAAAAATCACAGAATCTAAGGTAAGAAGGAAAGAATGAACCCTTCTTGCGGTTCCTTGAGTGCTCTTTATCAGAATCATTTAATTGCCTAAGAATCTCTAAAAATGCCACCCTTTTAGGAAAATATTTAGATAGTCTATGAGGTGGGGTCTCACATCCATAGACCCTAATATGAGTAGTGCTCTCATGAAAGAATGAGTCCTATCCAGAAGACTCAAGAAGTCTAGCACATCAAGATGCAGCCTTTCACCTTCTAGTTCAAAAAACCCAAGGATTCTCCTCACAAAATACTCTTCAAAGATGACATAGTCTGTTGTAGTGCAATACATATCCAACATGCATGTCCATATCTACACTAGCAGCATGTTTCCTTGAGCATCTATGCCCCTGACATGTAGATTTTGGTGCCACATTCCAGATAAAACAAATAAAAATATGTGACACAATAAGGAATACCATGTGAGTTCAACATGGACATCCATCTTTCTTAGATTATTCTTGATTTTTGTGTTCTGCTTATGCATATGGTTCTTTGACTTCTTGATTCTAAATATCAACTACCATCATCATTAAAGAGATGGACATTCTATCTAAAGCATCCCTGCCCAATACTTGGCACAAGCTATGATAAGTCTTAACGAAATAATCCATCAACATACTGCAATGAAAAGACTCCTACTCAGTATCTAAAATCTTTACCAGCTTACCATCAACACCCTTTGGCCTGTCCTTGGCTAGGTTGTAATCCCTATAAGCATGTTCCACAGTCTTATATTTCCTTTTCAAATCAGTAAGGTCAATTGGCTTGCTAGCTGCAGGGTCTAAATTGAATACGGTAGATATAAATCCTTTGGTGAGTTTGATGATTTTTGTACCATTTCCAGCCATGATAGACCTTACAGTAGGCTCATACCTCAATGTTGTTGGCCTAACTAAGTTATGGTTAAGGAAGACATTCGAATAGATAATCTTGGCTAGATCATATTTACAAGCATTACAAATAGGGAATTTATAGTTCATTCTCTTATGCCAATGTTCAAATAGAATCCAACTGGGAATGGGCAATATGGCATCCCAACAATTATAACAATAATCAAGGAACTTATCTTTGGGACCACCTAGGCTATGCAATTTCAAGGCTGTCCTAGCAGAACCAGGGAGCTGGATCATGAGATCCTCATCTAAGCTACATTTGGAGGTGGAGGTTTGGCTAGCTTGACTCATTTTTTTTGTCTTATCTTAATGGACTAGGGCTTCTCTTTTAGGCAATTAACTACTTCTCAAATTAAAGTGCCAACTTAAAATAATGGATACAGAGAGACAAAGAGAATATACTAGTTTGACTTGCAGAGTTCTGAATTATCATTTATCACTTTCTTGGGAATCCTCTACATGCCTAAAAGTTGTGTGTTCTTGAAGAAATTATGTGTGAAGCCCTAACTTTTGTTTCTTTTAGGATTTCCTAGCCTAGCCACTGATGCAGTAATGGAGGTAGCCTTAGCTTTATTCTTCATTCGTGCTATAGCATGCATCCAACGTTCACTATAAAATTTCAAACATGTGATGTTGATTTGAATTCTTCCTTACAAGATCTATGGCTAGTAATTACCCGCGAGATTTGAAAATCATGGTTATTATGCTAAAAATTCTTTAGTCAATCAGGATAGGCCATATCAGATGTACCATCTCTGTAAATCACACTACTTTCTGTCTAGATTGGACATGTGGCATCAATCATGGCTAGAGATGGCCCACCACTTACCTACTGCACGTAAACATGATAAAGCCTCCACATGTCCACCCTTCATTAGATTTTCACTTCTTAAAAGAGAATGCCATGTGTCACCATCTTGTGATCACACAACATAGATTCCATCCTACGAGATACCCTTATGATGGAGCGTAGTCATTTGATTAAGTATTTCTTTGCAAACCACTTTTATACCTACAATTGGCAACATGGGGTTGGTTGATGTAGGATTCTTAGTGGAGTAGGACATTAGTGCAGATTCTTGGATAGGTGTCATCCTATCATGGTTGCATAACAAGGTGATGATGTCACTAATGACGTACTGCAATGCTGCACTATTTACTTTTAAATAAACCTTAGAACTTAGGATACAAAGATTTATTTTTACTAGCACCAGTGGGTAATGGCTAGGCAAAGGGGCTGGTCAACCTACGAGTGCTATGACATGAAGTTGTAACTTAAGTGACCGATGACCTGCTAAAGACAGTCAACATGGAAATAGAAAATAAAGCACAGGACTGAGGGAAAATAGGGTAAAAGTATTTTCCAAGATAAACACTAGAACATTTTAGACCTAAAACCTTAAACCCTAAGGAGTACCACCATTGGCTCTAACTGGGGACATGCAAATGCAAGGTTGTAGCGAGGACCACACAACTCTAGGGTAGACTAGACAAAAACACAGACAAAACCAACTATACAAGAATATACAACATTTACAAACTATATACACCTAATTTACATTGTGCACAGAAATACATTCATTCATGAGAAATAGGGTTTGAGGAACTAGTCGTGCACTGGTAATTCCTGCAACTCATCATTCAGGTCTTGGAGAAAATAAGAATCTTTTCCATGTGTATTGCTTAATAGATATGGGCCCATCCATAAGGGCTCAAATTTACCATGCTTGCTCTTATCCTGACTTCTTCCATTCCAGACAAGGACTAGATAATTAACCTGAAACTTCCTTTCTATGGTCCTTTTATCTAATAGATACTTTACTTTTTGTTGTTTCTTGAGATTTTTCTTTGGTGCTTCTCTTCTAGTCTCATCCAATGCAATCAACTGATTTATTCTTTCATGTTGGATTTAGGACAGACAACTGAGAGGGGGGGTGAATCAGTTGTTCAAAACTTTTTTCCAATTAAACACTTAAATCCACTTTGTAATTCAGTAGCATAATAATAAATCAATCATGGAAACATAATGCATTAAATCAAGAGCAGAAACTCATTAACACACAAGACACCAAGATTTTGATGTGGAAAACCTAGTTAAGGAAAAAACCACGAGGTGATTAACCCAAGATTATATTAACTATTAGAAGAATAGAAAGAACAAAATGGCACATGCCAATTAGGGCTCACTACCCGAACACACTGCTCACAAGAGGTCCACTGCCTACAAGAGACACACTGTCTATAGAATAATAAGTATCACATACTTGAATTGGAGAATAGCATATTCACCATGCTTGAGTCAGTTCCATTTAAGCTCAATACTTCTACTTTGCCTTTCACTCTACTCCTCTCTACCACACTCTCATCCCCACAAGATACACTTTTGAAAAGACTTTACAACTCCTTATTTATACAAGACATCGACTTAGGAATAACCATCCAAGATGGCATACATTACAGAGCAAATATATAAATATAACATGACTAATTACAAAAAGACTTCATGTGGATCAACACATTGTTAGCCATCCAGATCTGAGACTCCAATATTCCTTTAGGAACATGCCATTCTTCACATAACATCTCTAGGATCATCTGCAGAATGTGTAACTCATCCGTTCAACTAGACTTAGGAAGAACATCATCATCCAGAAGTAATTCTTCAATTACTAGCACAATCTTCAATGCGGACCACCAACACAAACTAGACACAATCCAAAGACCTCCACAAGCTTGTCTGAATCACCAAGAACATCCACACTACTTCTGCTTACTGAAATCATTCTCTCCTTCATCTGGAACCTCAAGAACATAGTCTGTCATCTTTGTCATATTGGAATAGATGCTTGTGGACCTCCAGACCATGAACCAATTGAGTTGTCCATTCACATTATCTTCCTAAACATTCCATCAAATCCATAGAATAGGATATTGCATTTTCGTATCTCACCGGACCTATATGTATCACTCTGTCACCTCTAAACATTTGTCAGAACTAGTTTTACTTAAGTGGCCATAACTTTTTCAGATCTTCATGCGAACCTCTAAAAACTTTACTGGATCAACTCAAGACACATATCTACAAACCCTTTGAAGCATATCCTCTAATATTTATCTTAGCTATGATTTTTACCTCACTGTCTTCACTATTCTTCTCTGTTCCTGATTAGGACTAATTTTCTCAATATCCTCAGCACACATCTTATCTAATCCTTATCATTAATGCAACAGGAGTATGTTGACATCAATTACAACACCGATTAGGCCCATACTTGGAATATTTCATTCATTGAATCTTCTATCCCTTCATCATTTTCTTGTATGAATTTGTAAACTGGTAAGAGATTGTTCACTGGTAACCTAGCCTCTGTGTCATATACTAGCTCAAAAGGTGACCTTCCAATTGCTTTCTTCACTATCACTCTATCTACCCATAGTGCTAGTTTTAACTTTGAATCCCATACTCTTTTGTTCTTATCAATTATCCTTTTGATGTCTTAATAAGACTTTTCCTAGTTGATTCTACTTGACCATTCCCCTATGGATGATATGGTGATGCATGGGATAAATTAATTTCATAATTATTGCAAAAATCAACAAACTCACTAGATATGAAGCACATAGCATTGTCTGTGACCAATTTACCTAGCTCTCCAAATCTGACAATAATGCATTCTAAAATAAATTTAATCACCACTTTTCTTGTAACTTTCTTAGTTGGAATGGCTTCAATCCATTTAGTAAAATAGTCTGTGGCAACTAGAATCTAACTATGTCCTCCACTTGATTTTTTTGAGATCTCCCCTATAAAATCAAATTCTCCATTGCTGAAATGGAGCCTCTACTAATACAGTTCTAAGGGGAAACACACCTTCATATTTGAGCTTCCCAGAAAACCTCTAACAAGGATCACATTTCCTTACCATCTTTTGTGCATCAGAGAAGAGTGTTGGCCACCAATATTCTGCCCTTAGAATTTTGTGAGCAGTTGTCTTAGCAGTATAATGTCCACCACATACTCCCTTATGCATATCACATAAAATATTCTTGGCTTGATTCTCATCCACACACTTAAGTAGCACACCATCAAGATTCTTCCAATATAGTTCTCCTTGAGCAATAACATATTTGATAGCATGTAACTTCAGGGTTCTTTTTTTATTATCACTCAGATGGGAGGGACAGTTCAAATTCTCTAAGTAGTGCACAATGTCCCAAAACCACTCTGATTCTGACATGTTAACAATTTCCTCCCGAGTCATATTTACTTGGCATGCTTCCAAGTTTGACTGTGCCATTAGCTTAGCTAGACCTTGTCCCCTTACCAATTTAATAATTTGTATTTCAATGTTGAACTCTTGTAATTTGTTTATCCTGCATCTTCATCCTGTCACTTCCTGCTAAGTAAATATATCTTTAACTACTATATGGGGCACATATGCCATAATCTAAGATCTTGCCAAATAAGGCCTAAAGTTGGAAAGATTGAAACACCTAAACCCTATCAGATAGCTTGGATTCAAGATGATCATAAGGTACTGGTGTGAACATTTTTTGTTGAAATTTCATATTGGATCTTATCATGATGATGTACTGTGTCATATTATGCCTATGGATGTTTGTCATATTTTGTTGGGTAGACCATGGCAGTATGATAGAAAAGATATACATGATGGGAGAAACAATACATATACTATAACATCAAATGGAAAGAGAATTACTTTGATTCCTTTGGAAGATGATCCTAATAGTGAAGTATGTGGGAATGCTAGAATCTATTTGGTAGATGGAAGGAAATTTCTAGATGGTTTGAGACATGAGAATATGTGTTATGCTTTGATTCCTAAGAAACCTAAAACATTGAAAAAGGAGACTGAAGAATCACAACTAGAGCAGATAACTAAGTTGCTGATAGAGTATGAAGACACCATATCAGACAATGTACCCGAAGGATTGGCACAAATCAAGAGTATTAGCCATCACATGGATCTTATACCTAGAGCTAGTTTACCTAATAAAGCAGCACATAGAATGACACTAGCAGAGAATGAAGAATTGAATAGATAGATACATGAGTTGTTAAGCAAAAGGTTTGATTAGAGAAAGTTTGAGTCCTTGTGCAATACCTACAATGTTAGCACCAAAGAAGGATGGAGAATGGAGAATGTGTACAGACTCTAGAGAAATAAACAAGATCATAGTTAAGTATAGATTTCCATTACCTAGGATGGACAATATTATGGATTGTTTGAGTGGAGAAAAGTATTTTACAAAGATAGACTTGAAGAGTGGATACCATCAGATCAGAATTAGAGAAGGAGATGAATACAAGACTACTTTTAAGACAAATGAAGGATTGTATGAGTGGTTAGTGATGCCCTTTGGATTGACAAATGCACTGAGTACTTTCATGAGATTGATGAATGAAGTCTTGAAGAAATTCTAGGGTAATTTTGTTATTGTATGTTTGGATGATATTTTGATTTTTAGTAAGACAAAAGAACAACATTTGTGGCACTTGAGACAAGTATTACAGACACTGAGAGAAGAGAAATTGATGATAAACAACAAGAAATGTAGTTTCATGAAGGAAGAGTTGGTATACTTGGGATTTGTGATTTTTGTAGAAGGATTGAAGTTGGACCCTAAAAAAGTAAGAGCAATTATTGAATGGCCTACACCGAAGAGCATTGGAGAAGTCAGATCATTTCATGGATTAGCTAGTTTCTACCAAAAGTTCATCAGAAATTTTAGTTCAGTTTGTAACCCTATGACAAAGACAATTAGAGGTGATAGAAAAGACTTTAAGTGGACATCAGGAGAAGATAAAAGTTTTGAATTGTTGAAGTAGAACCATATTTCAATAAGGTATTTCAAGTAGATTGTGATGCAAATGGAAATGCAATAGGAGTAGTGTTAAGTCAAGAAGGTAGACCTATAGCATACTTTAGTGAGAAGTTGAATGAATCAAGGACAAGATATTTAGTTTATGATTAATAGTTCTATGCCATAATTCAAGCCTTGAAGAAGTGGATACATTATTTGTTTCCTAAGGAGTTTGTGTTGTATATAGATCATCAAGCTTTGCAATATTTGAATAGTCAAGGAAAGTTGAATCAGAGACATATGAGATGGGTAGAAATCATGTAGAGTTATACCTTTGTATTGAAGCATAGGAGTGGAAAATCAAACAAAGTTTGAGATGCACTGAGTAGGAGAAGAAATTTGTTGACAGAGATGAGAGTTGAAGTGTTGGGATTTGATGACTTAAAGAACATGTATGAGGAAGATACCAATTTTGCAGAAACTTAGAAAGCATGTAAGGAACCTTTTGTGACAGATAGGAGTAAGTGATTGGATTATTTCATTCAGAAAGATATGTTGTTCAAAGGAAATTAGTTATACATACCTAGGAGTTCAATGAGAGACAATTTGATCAAAGAGAAACATAGTGGTGGATGGAAGTACATTTTGGAATTGATAAGATAGTAGATTTGATAAGTGAACATTATTTTTGGCCTTAGATATATAAGGATGTAAGGAAGTTTGTGTAGATTCCTAGAGTATGTCAAGTTGCAAAAGTAAGTAGTTAGTATACTAGATTGTATAAATCTTTGATAGTATTGGAGAGACCTTGCGAAGAGATAAGTATGAATTTCATAATGGGATTGTCGAAGACATAGAGAGGACATGATTCAATATTTGTAGTAGTGGATAGATTTTCAAAGATGGCACATTTCATACCTTTCAAGAAGACAACTGATGCAGTGCATGTAGTTGACCTATTTTTCAAGGAGATTGTGAGATTGCATGGATTACCTAAGAGCATAATTTCAGATAGAGACACAAGATTTCTTGGAGACTTTTGGAAGATGCTTTGGAAGAAGATGAAGATAGATTTGAAGTTTAGTTTAGTATTTCACCCACAGACTAATGGATAGACAAAGGTACTGAATAGGAGTTTGGGAAACTTGTTGAGATGTTTGGTTGGAGAGAAGGCAGGAAATTAGGATTTGATTCTATCACAAGTAGAGTTTGCATATAATAATTTAGTAAATAGGAGTACTAGAAGAACACCATTTGAGATTGTGATAGGAACTAACCCTAGAGGAGTAGCAAAGTTGAGAGATATCAGTATGGAAGAAAGGAGAAGTGCAGAAGTAGAGGAATTTGCAGGACACATGGAGATAATGAATAATCAGGTGAAGAAGTATTCGGACGAGATGAATAGTAAGTATAAAGACCAAGAAGATGAGAAGAGGAGACATAAGGAATTTGTAGTTGGAGATAAAGTGATGGTGTACTTGAGAAAAGAACAATTTCTAGTTGGGACATGTTGGTCATGATGTTAGTCATAAACAAGCATAGAATAAAAGTACACATTAACCTTTATTCATCTTGAAAGATACAATGAATTCAGAGAATTCATGATCCCAAGTCTCTGATGATTAGGTCTTAATCTTCTAATGTTACTCAAAGGTTGATGTGCATTGCTGTTTCCATTTTGGGGCCTTACATAGAGTTCATCATCATGACGCTATTTCTGCAAAGATTCTTCACAAAGAGGTCATTCTACATAGTTATTTGATTCAATGATACAGTTATACTCAAACATTTGCATGATATTTATCAGTAATGCATGCTTTAGCTTCAAATATGCTAAATATTTCCTCTTATCTATGAGATGTCTACATATTTGTATTATTTTCTTTAGATGTTTAGTTATTTGCAATTATGACAGTGAAATGCTCTAAAATTTAAAGAAATTGAAAGAAATGCTTCAAATGAAAGATGAATCTTCAGCTATTGAACCACATGTATATCAGATACAATCATGAGGAGAAGAAAACCAAACCATATGTTCACCAGGACATTCCACAGCTAGATACAGTAGGTGCTAACTTCAAAGGAATTGTATGAAAACAATGTATGTAAGTAGACATGCACTCCAAAGGACGCAACAAATCACCACATAAATCCAGAATTTACACACTGATTACTCAAGATTTACTATGAATTGTAACCAAAACAGTCTTCTCATTCACTAAGTATGCAAAGATATAAATGTATACAAAAAGCTTTGAAATAAGCTCTAAATATTTCAGCAAACAAATTTCAATTAAGTTTTGAATGTTCAAAATGAAGCATTCCTACACCTTTTATAGAATAAGGTGAGGAATGCGTTACAAAAAGATCAACAATCCTGATTCATCTATGTGTATCCATGGTCAATATTTCCTTTGACTACGTCAATCTTTACAAAATAGCACAAGTTACCAGCTGGCAACTATCTAAAAAAACCTATTCACTAAGTATCTGATGCTGATATTCAATCTATGATGCATCATCTTCTACTTTATCAAAGTCATGCTCTTCATCACCAGGTGCATCACTTCCTAAACTTTCATCATCATGATGATGATGAACCCGCATATGAGGTTGCATGATGCTCCAGACTTGTTCATATAATTGCACAATTTTATCTATTTCCCTGCCATCTTGAGTCTTTACTTTGATCATGGCATGCTTGTGTGCCTCGTATTTGTGTCTACTATTGTCCAGCTTGTTCTTCCTATCTTGCAGCATCTCATTGTACTTCTCCATCTTGACTTTGATTCTCATTATTTTATCTATGACTTCTTCTATCAAGTGAACAAGTGGATCATCTGCTATTGATTGGAAGTTGCCATGTAAAGCTTTGATGGCAAACTCTTCATCTTGATTTTCAACTTTCCCTTCCTCTTTTCCTTCTAGTGTTTCCAATATTTCTGCCTCAATAGACATTAAATCATGCAACTTCATGCTGATATCTCTTAGTTTATTATTGCATCTTCTAAGTACTCCACATTCAAATTGAATGTCCTTATACCATATGTCAATCAACAAGGCAGTATTATTGTTTAGTACCTACTTATTGATGAGCAGCTGAGGATTTATCCTCCTTATTTCTCCCAGGATATTTAATACTTTTTTCAGTTGGTAAGACCTTTTTCCTGTCTACATCTTCAATTTGTCTACCTTGGTCCTAGAGTCGCTGAGAGTATTCCATCTCTTTAAAGAGGCCTTTACTACTTCCTCTGCATCACCTAATGTGGATGACATCCATCTCCTTAGTACAGATGCCTCATGGTTCATGAGGTCTAATTTATTCACCTCCTCTTGAGAAATAGTAGTAAATGGGACTGTATGTTCAGTGGAAGTATCTTCAGTATTGGTCAGCCTTCCTATGTAGGCATGCCACTGAGCAATGTGCTCTTTGTGTTGCTTATTTTTCTCTTTTTCTATTTTCACTTTTTGAATTAAAGAATCAATAATATCCTTGCCCTCTTGACCCTCTTGGTCTTCATTGGCAAATCCTAAGTCCACTGTGCTGATCTAGAACTCATCTAAGGTAATTTTACCATTTTCTTTCTCCACAGTAGGTACTGTAATCTGTGCGGTCCTCCTCCCAGTTGTTGGATCTCTTTTGATGGCCGAAGTCATTCTGGCCTTCCTCTTGGGTTTTATTATATTCTCAGAAAAGAGGGTGGAGACATCAAATTCTCAAATTTCAAATTCTTCTTCATTTACCTCTTTCTCCAACAACAGAGGTACCTAATCATGTTTTTCTGCATCATCATGTTGTTCACCCTGGTCTCCTATTTCTGTCAGCATATGTGATGGAGAAGGTGATTTCCTTGTCTCTTCTTCATGATGCTTGCTTTGATGTTGATCCTATGGCACATCCTCCTGATGAGGAACCTCTTTCTCTGGAGGAGCATCTTCTTGAGGTGGAGGATCTTGTGATGTATCCATATGTTGATCATGATTATCATGATCCTTTTCTGTCATTACCTCATCCTCCTTTGGTTGTTCCTCCTGCTGAAGAACATTCTCAATTGTGGATAATTGAGAAGTCTCCTTAGGTGCTGGTTCTGTAATCACAATTTGTTCTGCACCTGTACCACTTATTTCTTGAACCTTGGCAGCAGGATCTTCTACCACACCTTTCTCATCAGCTTTCCTTTCTTGAACCTCTACTATAGCAGGTTCCACTGATGCATCTTGTGTGCCTGGTTGGCTTATTTCTAAAGCATGGCCTTCTGGTTTTGCCATCTTTACTTCTCCTATAGGTTGCCCTTTGTCAGGTGATCCTGTTGGATGTTCAAGACTTGCATCCTATTTATCTGTTATGTCTATCACTGCATGATTTGTCACCTCTGCAATCAGTGTATCTAGCCCCATTTCTTGGGCTATATGCTCTGGGCTCTTTTCCTTTTCAGCTTCCACTTGCTTCATCTCCTCCAGTATTGTTTGAACTGTTGGAGTCTTATGATGGGTCATTTGCATACCTGCGGCAAGGGTTTCTATCTTTTGTGAAGATACCTCCTTCACAACCTCATCATCAGATAAGTTAATTGTCTCCTCTAATGAGATATGACCTCTTGGCAAGGTTTCTTTCATCTGCTCTTCTACAAGTTCAGTTTTGAACTTCACAATGCTAGGAAGTGGAACATTATGCTAAAGTTTCTTATGTACTTCACTACCTGCCCCTTATAACAATATAGGGGATTGTTTTATTTCACCCCTCATGGAGGTTCTCAGTTTCTTAGGTGGGATAGACACCACCACTTGTGGAGCTTTTCTTTTTCATTTTTATTATTAAAGGAGCCTCTTCTTCTTCAGGCTCTTCCTCCATGAGGATATCCTCTTCTTCATGTTTCCTTGAGGATTAACCCTCTTCTAGGGTTTCAATAATTCTAGCCTCTACTATCTTATTCTTCTTGGACTTTCCTTTCCTTGTCCTTGGAGGGGATGTTGATCTTGATCCTAATCCTGATGCTGATGTTGTTGCCTCCTCAGCTACAAATATTGCCCTTTCAATAATAACCCCTTTGGGTTCATTATCTACTTTCTTGCCCCTTGGGGTCTTTTGCTCTGTTGTTGTGGTGGAGGGAATCTATCTCCCTTAGACTTTCTCTTCTCATTCAGGAAGTCATCATATTCTCCATCGAGAATATCCTGCCCCTTTTTCTTGTTGTCCACCGTAATGGCAACACCCTTCTTCTTCAATGCCCTTGTCTGTTCATCGACCCAGGCTTGGGTTAGTTGTATGGTCCTGGCAATGAAGGGCTCCAAGGATATTTCCTCCTGTATGGTGAGGTTAGGTGCAGAGATGGTATCATTATATATTTTCTTCTACTCATACTCATCTGCAATTATCCTGCCATCATCTTTCTTTAATTGTTGGGGGATGGGGATGCAATCAAAGGTTCTTATTTGATTCAAAGTCAGCCTTTGATATCTTCTTCTTGGTTCTGCTTCATCTTCAATGTTAGCCCAGAAGTCTTCTAAGTGCTTTTGATGAATAGGCTTTCCTATTATTTTCTTCATCCTACCATAAGGATCATATGGTCTTATTAATGGAAAAGGCTACAAGTTCATTTTATTCAAGGTGACCATCACCTTCTTTATGTTCTCTAAATTAGGGCACATGTACCAGCCAATGGTGACTGGAAACAAGATTGGTGGCAACTTCTTTGCATCTTTGTATGTTTTTATTATTGTGGAGCTCTTCCTAATGAACTCCATCAGTATTACTACATCAGTGGGTACCTTGGCAGCATGAGGGGATTTCCTCCAAAACCCTCAATCCTCATGTAAGAAAAGGTGGCAAACTGAATATACTAGGCTCCATGCCTATAAATTATCTCTTGAGCCTCCATGCTCAATCTCTTTGTTCTGTCCTCCTCCATGGTCCTCACCAGATGCATAGAGAATGCATCATTGACCAGTTTGTAGTCTTGGAGATAATTGGCTCTTTGCAACTGGGGATGATGATCCCAGATATGCATAGCATTGACTGTTCTTGTGACTTTCTCATCTGTAACCAGTGCATCAAATTTGCCTTTATAAGCATAGGAGTAGATGATGTATGATGTCATATAGAAAGCACAATTTGAACCCCCTAGGTTCATCAGTTGCTCATGCAGAGCATCACTTATTAGCTGGCCCCACAGTGGCTTGATATCTGAATATAAACACATCATTATTATACCATACATCTAGTCTCTAAAACTATCGGCATCAGGCTAGATTGTTACTCTGTTCAGTAGTGCAATCATGTATTGATATTCATTAGCAAAATCATATTTGAATAGATGTACAGGAAGTTTGGCTGCTGCAGGATATGTACTATTTTCAGCCCTCCATTGATACATATTCTTCCTGGCTTGTTTCTTGTTGTTTTCATATTCTTTCTCTGACTTCCTCAGGTCCACACTTTTAACCTTGCTGCCCAATGGCAATCCAAATGTCATAGAAAGACCCTTGATGGATAGGCCAGCATATATCCTCCCATGATTCATCACCTGCCTGGTCTCTGGATTGTAGTTCCTGGCACAGTCAATAACCAATTCCAGAGATTCCATGGAGTATGAAAAATTGGCGGCATTCCACATCCCAGATACGAAAACTACATCCAGCATAAGACTCTTGTTGTTCTCATCATTCAACCTGGCTGACCATGCTTCCAAATTGGTACTCCCCTAATGGGTATCCGTAATTGCGCCATATTTGAACAGGACGCCCCTCTGGGAGGAGAACATAGGCCTTTCAAATTCTACTTGACACTTAACTAACCTCTTGTCAGCCATGGGTGCCTGCAATTAACAAAATCTTGTCTTACAATGGGTATACACATGCATGCATATTACAATTAACTTTACTAATCATCATGCCTACTGTATATGTTCAACATTACTTAATCATATGGATGCATAAACCAAAACTTTAGATTAACCACTCATACCTGACTATTACAGAAACAATAGGATGTGGGTTTCATTTACTTACCTGGATATGCAAATTTCCTTTTATACCAGTGGACTTCTGACAATGCTCTTAATTCAGCTGATGATCATGCACTTCCTTCTGTCTGTGAACTAAATTCGTGCAACTATTGCCTGTATGATGATATGGAAGCTAGTGCTTTGTAAAAACAATTTTATTGCAAGGTAAATTCGAAATGACGATGAATTTACCCTTTTAACGATGCACTTAGGGTAAAATTAGGGCAACCCTGACAGATTGGATTTTACTCATTGATTAGCCATGCAAAAATGCAAGATCTCGCAAGGTGTTTGATTGGGTTTCATGGTCGGCGAGAACCACGTACCATGTCTACATGCATTAAATGTTAATGGCGGCAACGGGAGCGGGGTGATATTCACAAGACATGATGATATTCAAAAATATTGGTTCGAGTATAATATGATCATCCTCTTTGAGAGAAAAAAAACTATCACGACATCATGTGACGAACGCGCCCCTTGGTTATGTTTAGCACATCAGGAGGATATCTAGATATATCAGGTGATGTTTCAAAGATGATGATGATCGGACAAACTATATTGTCTCTCTTTCAAAATATCAGGATGACATCATCCTGATATTCGCTCAATGTATCGGCAAGGCATCATGAAGTCATCATGTTATTGGAATAGGATCATGTTTATGAGATATCCTACTGAGAGGTAAATGTGATGATGACATCATCGTCATGTTTGTTTCTTTATTTATCGAACTTAGATGATGTCATCAGGATATTGGCTTAGAGGGATATTTCACAACAGGAGGATATTGTGAAATATCAGGTTACTTTGAAAAAAATGATCCTTGCGAAATGCATAAGGCTATTGACGGGTAAAGGTTACTATCACCTAAAATTAACGTCCGGATATTCTGACCGCATGATTTTATCAAGTGATATACTATATCAGGGTGACCTTTTATAATATGACTGATGTTACGATATATGACCCTCTCCCTGGGAATATCAGGTTTGACTCAAACTTTGACCATTCATAACTCTCACATCCTGACGAATATCAGGGTGATGTAAAAGACAAACCTACATGGAATTTAATGCTCTTTATAAATATGAGGTTTCTAGAATAAGATATGAAATTTGATGAACTGATCTCATGATGATCACTTACCCAGCCTTTCAATGCACGATGATCTGCATGACTTACTTTTACCAGACTGCCAGAAAGCATAAAACACAAGCCAAAAAGTTGGGTCCCTGTTTTATCAAGTCAAAATAGGGTGTGTTGTGTAACCACACAACAACTTGTCACCATAGAAAATAAACAAATTCCAATGATTCAAGTGATGTGATCACATTCATCCATAGTATTCTAATTCTTCCTGAGCATAAGCATCATGATCTTCTGAATGATAAAATTTCATCATGGTAACAATGCTAACAAAGGATCATGTGTGTGCAGATGATTAATTATCTTCATCTTGAAAGCAATAAGAAAACATAAGTAACTGGTGTTAAACTACATAGTTGGAGATCATCCCTCATAGCCAACCTGGATAGAGCCTTGCTTCTAGTAGGCGTTTATGGCCCTGGCAAGGTTATCTATACAATCTCCCTAAGTAGAGCCCCACTGCCAGCAGGCATCTATAGCCCCGGTAGAGTTACTCAAATGGCCTAATTTTATTTCTTTTTTGAATTTTTTGCTGTTAAAATTTGTATCTGATATCATCATGTCAACTCATTTGTACAAGGTATAGTCACTTGCAGTAGGTTGGAGATTGTATTGGTAGCAAGGGAGTCTCTTTAGATTTTTCACTTAACACCTATACTTGTGTGTTCAACAAACCCAAGGCTGTTAGGTGTTTCATTGTGATTGATTCACTTTGATCAAGAAAAGGCACCCTGATGAAAGGATATCACAGACCTGATCATGAATACTTCTCAGGCTAAATTACAACCTATGTCTAAATTTGATCTCATCACTTGAATCCTAACAATTTAGTTATTTTCTGTGGTAATGAGATGCATCATCTTGACTAACCAAAACAAGGTCTCAACAAAGAAAACAGAACAACCAAAAACAAAACAAATTGTATAGACAACTATACAAATGTACAATATGATACACATGACTGTCATGAAGTCACTCAGGCCTAGAAATAATGTTTGAGGAATTGTCCATTGACTGGCAATGGGACATCCTCACCTGTCAAGTTCTTAAGCCTATAAGTGTTGTCTCCTAGTATCTCAGAAATTTGAAAGGGACCTATCCATAATCTGTCAAATTTGCCATGGTCACCTTTCCTCTCATGGGCTTTATCCCACATCAGGACTAAATCAGATATCCTTAAGGCTTTAACTCTTGCTCTTTTGTCAAACCAACGTTTGACAATAGCCTGATGTTTTGCAAACTAGTCAATTGCTTGACTCCTTTTCTCTTCTAGGTGCATCAGCTGAAGCAACTTGACTTCTTGTCTATTATCAATGCCTGGGTATTCTTGGGCAAACTATAGAGTAGGAATTTTCAAGTTTACAGGAAGGATAGGATCCATCCCATATACCAATTGGAAAGGTGAGTTTCCTAATGTAGTTTTCATTCTAATTCTGTCTACCCATAAGGCATATTTTAGAAATGCGTTCCATTCCCTAGGGTTCTTCTCTAATAGTTTTCTTATAATATTCAGTAAATTCTTGTTGGTGGATTCAGCTAATCCATTCCCTTAGGGATAGTAGTTGGATGAAAACTTAAGTATGACCCCATGATCAAAAGCCCAACCTAACAATTTAGTTGAAGTGAAGGTAGAACCATTATTACTTACCAAAGCATAAGGAGTTCCATACCTGGTGACAATGTTGCTCTCCAGAAATTTAATGACATCATCTGCAGTACAAGTCTTGCTGCTGACAGCCTCAGTCCATCTGGTACAATAGTCAATAATTGTTCGGACATACCTATGGCCTGAGGAGGATGGAGGATTGATTGGTCCTATGAAGTCCATGCCCCATTGTGCAAATGGGCACTCTTCCATCACTGGCTGCAAGGGTTGTGCAACATATTTCTCTCTGTTGGCAGCAACCTGACATACATGACAACATTTAACATGATCAACTGTATCTTTAAAAACTGTGGGCCAATAATATCCTACTCTAAGGATTGCATGTGTCGTGCCCAAGGCTGATCCATGCGCTGTTTCAAACTTGTCATGTAACTCTGACAGGACCTTATTTGCTTCTGGCTTTTCTAAGCATCTCAGGTATATTCCTTCATAATTCTTCTTAAATAGGGTTCCTCCCTTCATCATATACTTTTGTGACCTTATCTTCAAGGCTCTTCTCTGTGAAGCTTGCAATCTTAGAGGACATCTTCCAGTAATCAGGATGTGACTGATATCTGAATACCATTCATTATTGTTCTTATCATTGATAACATACTGCTGACTTGTGATGTTTGGGTCAATTTTAGATATCATTTGGCTTAAAGCGTATCCTCTTACCAGCTTCATTGGTGTAATTTCTGTGTCGCACTCTTTTAATACAGTAATCCACTTGGCTCTTTTCTCACCAGGCTCACTCTGCATGACCAACATCTTCACTGCTACATCAGGCACTATTGCAATCACCTTGCTTCTCAGTATATAATGCCTAAATTTCTTTACTGCCCTGACTAATGCAAGTGCTTGTCTTTCAACATCCACATATCTTAGTTCAGCATCCTTGAAAGGATAGCTCATGAAGGCTATTGGTTTCTCTTCTTTTGCTTCATTCCTTTGAGTTAACACTGCTGTAGAGGTATGTTCTGAAGCAAATGAATAGATGTAGAAATCTTTTGTGTAAGCTGGACTGATGAGTACAAGAGCAGCTGATATGGCTTTCTTTATGTCCTCAAAAGCATCTTTAGCTTCTGTTGTCCACTCAATTTTGGCATCTTTTTTTAGCATAGCATTTAGTGGTCTGACTATTTCTACAAAACTAGTGATGAATTTTCTTACGAAGTTAATCTTACCAAAGTAAGACTTAAGTTCTTTCTTGCTTCCAAAAAGTTGTATTTTCATGATAGACTCCACCCTATCAGGATCAATGATGATTCCATCTTTAGTTATCAAATGGCCTAATAACTTTCCTGTTGTCACCCCAAATATACATTTCCTGGGGTTCAGTGATATTCCATACTCTTCACATTTCTTCAGCACATTTTTGAGATTTGCTACATGATTTCCCCTTTCTTTGGAGAATACTATCAAGTCATCCATGTAGATGACTATACATTTTCCTATTAAGCCTCTGAAGGCTATGTCCATTGCTCGCTGGAATGTTGCTCCAGCATTTATAAGTCCGAATGGCATACGTCTATATGCAAATATCCCCCACTTGGTGGTGAAGGCAGTTTTCAGTCTGTCAATTCTATCAACCATCACTTGGTTGTATCCTGAAAAGCCATCTAGGAAGGAAATCATTTTGGCTCCATTTACAATCTGTAGAACTTCATCTAATGAGGGTAAAGGATAATTATCATTTTCTGATGCTCTATTAAGATTCCTGAAATCTACACATAGCCTGATGTCTCCATTCTTCTTCCTAACTGGCACTAGATTTGCCACCCAAGTGGAGTGTCTTACAGGAAAGATTATCCTGGCATTTAACAATTTCTTGACTTCATCAAATATTATTGGATCAAGCAAAGCATTGACTGGCCTTTGCTTCTGTCTGAAAGGTTTAGCATCTAGCTTGAGAGGTATAGTATGAGTTATGATAGATGTGTCATATGTCTTCAGCTCATCATAAGTCCATGTAATTACATGGATGTAATCCTTAAGGGCCTGAGTTATTCCTTCTAACTCTTCTGGTGTGCAAACCTTACCTATCAAGACATTTTTCTTGTCATCATCCTGTTTGATATTCACTTGTGAATATTGACCTCCATCAGCTTTGGGAAGATCCTTCTGTTTCAACATATTATCCAAATCAAAGGTTCTTTCTAGTTCAATCATGC
This sequence comes from Cunninghamia lanceolata, assembly GCA_027924645.1. Lineage (NCBI taxonomy): Eukaryota > Viridiplantae > Streptophyta > Pinopsida > Cupressales > Cupressaceae > Cunninghamia > Cunninghamia lanceolata. The sequence continues at coordinate 22,265,571 of BSBN01001281.1, forward strand.
CTTTGGGAATTCTATTGCTAGGCAACTCTAATATTTCATCTTCTTCCCAGGCATGATCTTCCATACTATTCTCGTCTATAATTTGAACGTCAAATACATCCCTGTTGGAGATTAAATCAAGAATATGATGGTCATCATCAAAGACCTGAAGATTGGTAACATTATCAGGTACTAATGGTATAGATACTAGTTCTACTGAAAATCTCTTCAGACTTGATATAGATAGTGGCTCTAATGTACTGGCAGCCTGGGCAAGTGCATCTACCCTATGATTCTGTTCTCTAGGAACATGGGTGATGTTAAATGCATCAAAGTCTTCAATCAAATCCCACACTCTGTGTCTATAATTTGACAATTTTTTATAGTTGCAAGAGTAGATTCCTCTTACTTGTCTGACAACTAATTCTGAGTCTCTAAAGACATGCATAATTTTCACTTTTTTTTTGAGAGCAAACAGTATCCCGTGAATCAAAGCTTCATACTCTGTCACATTATTAGTACAAGGGAACTATAATCTGTATGCAACTAAGTAGGATTTTCTTGATGGATCAATAAGATCAATCCCTACTCCAGCTCCTTGCTTGGATTTGGATCCATCAAATCTAAGGATCCAAGACTTATCTTCAGCATGAGGTTTAGCTGAACCTTTATTTTTCTTTGTAGCTCTAGCAGCTACTCCACCTAATATCCATTTTAACTTAGGAATGTCAACTTTCTCAGACTTCATCTTTTCTTCCTTCTGAGAAGCTAATTTTTCTACTTATTTTCCATCATCAGGAGGATGATCTTTTGGATCAGGCTCTGTATGTTTCTTCAAAATGTGCAGACATAGCAAACAGGTGGTCTCCGAATGAGGTGCCTCATGTAGCCTACACCAATCTTTAGTTAGTGCATCTTCAAATCTGGTCAGGTTACTACCTTTGTCTTCATCAGACAATTCGTAGTCTGACTCCATTAGACAATCACTCCCTGGGGTGATCTTTTCTTTTTTGTTAACATTTATCTGATTGTACACCAGAATTTCTTCTGTTCTCTATTCATGACATTCATCATGATCTATCACTTTTTCTGTGGTTCCTGCAGAAGACAAAAAAGAATTAGTATCATCGTCATCACCAGATGTAGAACTTACCTTAGAATATGATGATGATGCCTTACTGCATGTCTGCTCCAGCATCATCATGTCTAAGCATGTTTCGCAAGTCTTTTCTGAATGCACTTCGTTGTGTAATCTGCACCATCTATCAATCAAAATATCATTAGCAGGTATTTTTAAAAATTGACAATGCTTTACCTGTTTGGACTGATGCATCTCAAAGTCTCTGAAGCGATCTATTTCATTATCGTTCTCAAAATTATTATCAGTTTCTACAACTGGCACACCCTCCTGATGATCATCATCATGATGATGATGATGGAAGTCAAGCATCAGGATCTCTTCTATCCTGATAGTCTGTGGTCTAATGACATAAACTCTAGGCTCAATGTCAACATACATGATCTCATTCATTTTATTATACTCGTTTATCATGTGCTTCATTCTAGGTTCAGCATATATTCTTATCTGGTTTGGTATACCTTTCCAAGGTAACCACATGTGACTGAAGTCAATGGACATATATCCATTCAAAGTCTTTGACCAGTCTCTACTAAGTAGCATCCCATATGTATCAGGTATGTCAACTACCTGGATATCAATGTAATATTTAATCCTGGGATCAGATGCTAGCTGCATGTGTATATGAGTCAGTTCTCCTACTACACTCACTTCTATTTTATCTAGCTGTGTCACCTTTTTTAGGGATTTAGCAGAATGCATTCCTAAGGTATTGCATATGGACAAGGGCATCACATTTGTAGATGCACCTGAATCTACCAGACAGTTGTGTAAATTCTTTCCAAACATCCTTATGGTAAGGAGGAAAGGTGGTGACTCACTCTTATCTCTGTATAATGTCATATGTGATGTTTCTACAGCTTGGACAGTAGCTAGCATTTTAGGCTTGATACTACTATCTCTAGCAGCATGATCTTTATTGCTAAGATGACTTGGAGAAGGAACGTCCTCTTTAGGAGTAGGATCATCTAGTGACTTAATGAATGCTTTTTTGATTGTAGGAGTTTTCAATAACTCTGATAAAGACAGGATGATCTTTATCTTTTTCATCTCATCTGCCAAGTATGTAACAAGTTTGTCAGACTCACAAGGCAAGCTAACAACCTTTGATGTTGTATTCTGTGGTGACATATATTGGGCATTTGCCTTGGGGAACCCATGATTATTGCTAGCTTTGGGATCAGGAGGCATATTGAAATTATTTGGATGTAGAGATGACTTTAGTGGACCAGTAGGTCTATTGGAGCTACTTCTCAAGTTATAGTTATACTTGCCAGGATATTGTTGTTGGTATGCATGCACCTCCTCATGTTCAATAGAAGGCTCATTCTCATCTTCAAAAGGGAAGACATAATTTGACTCAAAAGCTAAAGCAAATTCTTCATATGTATGAGAATAATTTTGATGATCAGTATAGCTTTCTAGCACTAGGGCTGAATCATATCCACAAGGAACTATTTCATTACCTTCTACCTGAGGTGGATGTCCTACAGTATTAGACACTTCTATTTGAAAAATGCTGGCAGGAATTTTAAATTGTGGATAGTCTAACTCTGCATGAGCATTTGTGTTGTGGATCCTACACCAGTTGGTGAGGGCCGCCTCAGCAAGATTGACTCTATTAGTCTATTTAGCTTCACCAGATGGCTGATTATCTAAGGGTGATGGTAATGAACCATTATTTGGCTTGGAATTCCATACTCTAGGCTCTCTTTGAGGATTATTGTTATTTCCACCACTATTATTGAAATTATTGTTGTTATTGTATCCTCTATCTGGATAATTTGGTCTATCATTGGAATAATTTCTATTTTGATTTGTCTGGGAATAGAAACTTTGATTTCTCAAATATGTCACTTCTGTGGTGAGTTTTCTCAGTTGAGCAGAAATTTCTTTAATTTCCTCCTTCTCTTCTTGAGCTTTGGCTACTACATTCTCACTTTGAGGGTTGAAGAAAGAGGATCCATGGTTATTGTTAGACATATCAGCACCCTGCGGTGTCTGAATTTGTGTAGGATATTGTGACATCTAGCCATTCCCATTAGGAGGTGGCATGATACTTAATGGAGGCACCCGCAAAGGTGCAGGCATGACTGCTGGAGGTATCATTGCACCATTAGGATATTGTGTAGGGTATGATGCAGGATGTTGTGCAGGATATGTTGGATACATGCCAGGCAATGTAGGGAATGTAATATTTGGAGTAGGAGCTGGGACTAGCTGCTGATTTACTTTGATAGCTTCTTGAAAGGCTCCTATCAAGGTAGTGATCTCAGGGTGTGTTCTCCTTATGAACATGGAAGTCAATGGATCTAGGGCTGACTAATAGATACTCCTAGCAGAAGCATCTACTACTACATAAGGAGCAACTAACTTGGATAGCATTTTCTGGAACCTAGCATTAAAATTGGCAATAGGTTCATTCTTGAATCTTTTGATTGTAGCAAACATGTGGTAATTCATAGATGGATCAATAGGGACCTTGAATCTATCAGGAAAGGTTTTCTCTAGGACAGTCCATGAACCAACAGAGGCTTGACCAAGACTAATAAACCAATTATAAGCCTCTTCCCCTAAGGAAAAAGGAAATAATCTACATACAACATCTTGATGTTCTATTCTGGCTCTACAGTAAGCTTCTTTAAATGTCCTGATATGATCATCAGCATCTTGATAAGGATGATATTTTGGACAAAATTTGTCTGGATTCTTTGGCAACTCATGATATGCATAGAAGGTTAAAGGTGATTCTGCTGCACAGAAAGACATTGTGATCAGAGGAGGTTGGGCCGGTGGTACAGCTGGCTAAGGTTGGACCTGGGGTTGAGGTTGAATAGGAGGTGTCACAGATATCCCAAAAGGTACTTGCAAACCAACAAGAGTTATAGGAGGAGGTTCTGGTGAAGCTCCTAATGCACTAGACCCAGGGGTATGATGGATGTCTACAGTTCTAGGTCTGAAACCTCTAACAGGCAATTCTTCAAAAATTCCCCTAGATCTAGACCTGGTATTTATCCTGTGAGCCAAGATTTCTCAATTTTGAGGTGAATTGGCTGAAACTAACTGGATGATCGTAAAAATTGAATGAATTTCACTGGTTGAGAAAATATTTGCGGTCGGATGACTGATCGGACTGAATATTTATGAAATATTTGCAAAGATACTGCAAATATGAAAGGATATTTGAGGTATAATGACTCTTACCATAGGATATCAAGTTTCTAAGGCCAAAACTCTTCAAAGCTGGAACGGATTTACTTATCATTTGCTGATATTTGTGAATTCATGATGATCTACTATAAACCTTGCAATATTTATGACTAATTTCAGGAACTTTACACAGAATGAACATTTACAAGCCTGTTACAGTAAATATTTGAGTGATATTTGAAATTCACGAATGCACTGGGGTTACCTTACTCTCTGTATCATCAAACCTAAAAATAATGATGATGAGCATGTTCTTTCAGATAAAGGCCCTCCTTCTAGTGCTAATTTATGTTGGTCATGATGTTAGTCATAAACAAAAATAGAATAAAAGTACACATTAACCTTTATTCATCTTGAAAGATACGATGAATTCAGAGAATTCATGATCCCAAGTCTCCGGTGATTAGGTCTTAATCTTCTGACATTACTCAGAGGTTGATGTGCGTTGCTATTTCCATTTTGGGGCCTTACATAGAGTTCATCATCATCACGCTATTTCTGTAAAGATTCTTCATAGAGAGGTCATTCTACACAGTTATTTGATTCAACGATACAGTTATACTCAAATATTTGCATGATATTTATCAGTAATGCATGCTTTAGCTTCAAATATGCTAAATATTTCCACTTATCTACAAGATGTCCACATATTTGTATTGTTTGCTTTAGATGTTCAGTTATTTGTAATTATGACAGTGAAATGCTCTAAAATTTAAAGAAATTGAAAGAAATGCTTCAAATGAAAGATGAATCTTCAGCTATTGAACCACATGTATATCAGATACAACCATGAGGAGAAGAAAACCAAACCATATGTTCACCAGGACATTCCACAGCTAGATACAGTAGGTGCTAACTTCAAAGGAATTGTATGAAAATAATGTATGTAAATAGACATGCACTCCAAAGGACGCAACAAATCACCACATAAATCTAGAATTCACACACTAATTACTCAAGAATTACTATGAATTGTAACCAAAACAGTCTTCTCATTCACTAAGTATGCAAAGATATAAATGTATACAAAAAGCTTTGAAATGAGGTCTGAATATTTCAGCAGACAAATTTCAATTAAGTTTCGAATGTTCAAAATGAAGCATTCCTACACCTTTTATAGAATAAGATGAGGAATGCATTACAAAAAGATCAACAATCCTGATTCATCTATGCGTATCCATGGTCAATATTTCCTTTGACTACGTCAATCTTTACAAAATGGCACAAGTTGCTAGCTGGCAACTATCTAAAAAAACCTATTCACTAAGTATCTGATGCTGATATTCACTCTATGATGCATCATCATCTACTTTATCAGAGTCATGCTCTTCATCACCAGGTGCATCACTTCCTGAACTTTCATCATCATGATGGTGATGAACCCCCATATGAGGTTGCATGATGCTCCGGACCTGTTCATATAATTGCACAATTTTATCTATTTCCCCGCCATCCTAAGTCTTTGCTTTGATCATGGCATGCTTGTGTGCATTGTATTTGTGTCTGCTGCTATCCAGCTTGTTCTTCCTATCTTGCAGCATCTCATTGTACTTCTCCATCTTGACTTTGATTCTCATTATTTTATCTATGACTTCTTCTGTCAAGTGAACAAGTGGATCATCTGCTATTGATTGGAAGTTGCCATGTAAAGCTTTGATGGCAAACTCTTCATCTTGATTTTCAACTTTCCCTTCCACTTTTCCTTCTAGTGTTTCCAATATTTTTGCCTCAATAGATATTAAATCATGCAACTTCATGCTGATATCTCTCAATTTATTATTGCATCTTTTAAGTACTCCACATTCAAATTGAATGTCCTTATACCATATGTTAATCAACAATGTAGTATTATTGTTTAGTACCTACTTATTTATGAGCAGCTAAGGATTTATTCTCCTTATTTCTCCCAGGATATTTAATACTTTTTGCAGTTGTTAAGACCTCTTTCCTGTCTGCATCTACAATTTGTCTACCTTTGTCCTGGAGTCGTTGAGAGTATTCCATCTCTTTAAAGAGGCCTTTACTACTTCCTCTGCATCACCCAATGTGGATGACATCCATCTCCTTAGTATAGATGCCTCATGTTTCATGAGATCTAATTTATTCACCTCCTCTTGAGAAATAGCAGTCAATGGGACTGCATGTTCAGTGGAAGTATCTTCAGTATTGGTCAGCCTTCCTATGTAGGCATGCAACTGAGCAATGTGCTCTTTGTGTTGCTTATTTTTCTCTTTTTCTCTTTTCACTTTTTGAATTAAAGAATCAATAATATCCTTGCCCTTTTGACCCTCTTGGTCTTCATTGGCAAATCCTAAGTCCACTGTGCTGATCTGGAACTCATGTAAGGTAATTTTACCTTTTTCTTTCTCCATGGTAGGTACTGCAATCTATGCAGTCCTCCTCCTAGTTGTTGGATCTCTTTTGATGGCCAAAGTCATTCTGGCCTTCCTCTTGGGTTTAATTATATTCTCAAAAAATAGGGTGGAGACATCAAATTCTTGAATTTCAAATTCTTCTTCTTCATTTACCTCTTTCTCCGACCACGAAGGTACCTGATCATGTTTTTCTGCATCATCATGTTGTTCACCCTAGTCTCCTATTTTCGTCAGCATATGTGATGGAGAAGGTGATTTCCTTGTCTCTTCTTCATGATGCTCTCTTTGATGTTGATCTTGTGGCACATCCTCTTGAGGTGGATGATCTTGTGATGTATCCATATGCTGATCATGATGATCATGATCCTTTTCTATCATTACCTCATCCTCCTTTGGTTGTTCCTCCTACTGAAGAACATTCTTAGTTGTGGATAATTGAGAAGTCTCCTTAGGTGCTAGTTCTATAATCACAATTTGTTCTGCACCTGTACCACTTATTTCTTGAACCTTAGCAGCAGGATCTTCCACCACACCTTTCTCATCAGCTTTCCTTTCTTGAACCTCTACTACAGCAGGTTCCACTGATTCATCTTGTGCACCTAGTTGTCTTATTTCTAAAGCATGGCCTTCTGGTTCTGCCATTTTTACTTCTTCTACAGGTTGCCCTTTGTCAGGTGATCCTATTGGATGTTTAGGACTTGCATCCTGTTTATCTATTATGTCTATCACCGCAAGATTTGTCACCTCTGCAATTGGTGTATCTACCCCCATTTCTTGTGCTATCTGCTCTGGGCTCTTTTCCTTTTTAGCTTCCACTTGCTTCATCTCCTCTAGTATTGTTTGAACTATTGGAGTCTTATGAGGGGTCATTTACGTACCTGCGGCAAGGGTTTCCATCTTTTGTGAAGATACCTCCTTCACAACCTCATCATCAGATAAGTTAATTGTCTCCTCTAATGAGATATGACCTCCTGGCAAGGTTTCTTTCATCTGCTCTTCTGCAAGTTCAGTTTTGAACTTCACAATGCTAGGAAGTGGAACATTATGCTAAAGTTCCTTATGTACTTCACTACTTGCCCCTTGTAACAATATAGGGGATTGTTTTATTTCACCCCTCATGGAGGTTCTCAGTTTCTTAGGTGGGGTAGACACCACCACCTGTGGAGCTTTTCTTTTTCTTTTTATTATTAAAGGAGCCTCTTCTTCTTCAGGCTTTTCCTCCATGAGGATATCCTCTTCTTCATGTTTCCTTGTGGATTGACCCTCTTCTAGGGTCTCAATAATTCTAGCCTCTGCTGTCTTACTCTTCTTGGACTTTCCTTTCCTTGTCCTTGCAGGGGATGTTGATCCTAATCCTGATCCTAATGTTGCTGCCTCCTCAACTACAAATACTGCCCTTTCAATAATAACCCCTTTGGGTTCATTATCTACTTTCTTGCCCCTTGGGGGTCTTTTGCTCTATTGTTGTGGTGGAGGGAGTCTATCTCCCTTAGACTTTCTCTTCTCATTCAGGAAGTCATCATATTCTCCACCGAGAATATCCTACCCCTTCTTCTTGTTGTTCACCGTAATGGCAACACCCTTCTTCTTCAATGCCCCTATCTGTTCATCAACCCAAGCTTGGGTTAGTTGTAAGGTCCTGGCAATGAAGGGGTCCTTGGATATATCCTCCTGTATGGTGAGGTCAGTTGCAGAGATGGTATCATTATATATTTTCTTCTGCTCATACTCATCTGCAATTATCCTACCATCATCTTTCTTCAATTGTTGGGGGATGGGGATGCAATCAAAGGTTCTTATTTGATTCAAAGTTAGCCTTTGATATCTTCTTCTTCTTGCTTCTACTTCATCTTCAATGTCAGCCCAGAAGTCTTCTAAGTGCCTTTGATGAATAGGCTTTTCTATTATTTTTTGCATCGTACCATAAGGATCATATGGTCTTATTAATGGAAAAGGTTGCAAGTTCATTTTATTCAAGGTGACCATCACCTTCTTTATGTTCTCTGAATTGGGGCACATGTACCAACCAATGGTGACTGGAAACAATATTGGTGGCAACTTCTTTGCATCTTTCTATGTTTTTATTATTGTGGAGCTCTACCTGATGAACTCCATCAGTATTACTGCATCACTAGGATACCTTGGTAGCATGAGGCGATTTCCTCCAAAACCCTCAATCCTCATGTAAGAAAAGGTGGCAAACTGAATATACCAGGCTCCATGCCTGTAAATCATGTCTTAAGCCTCCATGTTCAATCTCTTTGTTCTTTCGTCCTCCATGGTCCTCACCAGATGCATGGAGAATGCATCATTGACCAGTTTGTAGTCTTGGAGATAATTGGCTCTTTGCAGCTGGGGATGATGATCCCAGATATACACAGCATTGACTATTCCTATGACTTTCCCATCTGTAACCAATGCATCAAATGTGCCTTTATAAGCACAGGAGTAGATGATGTATGATGTCATATAGAAAGCACAATTTGAACCCCCTAGGTTCATTAGTTGCTCATGCAGAGCAGCACTTATTGGCTAGCCCCATAGTAGCTTGATATTTGAATATAAACACAACATTATTATAGCATACATCCAGTCTCTAAAACTACTAGCATCAGGCTGGCCTGTTATTCTATTCAGTAGTGTAATTTGTTGATAACTGAGAGGGGGGGTGAATCAGTTATCCTAATTATTTCTTCTTTTGAACTTTCTTATTAATCAAAGCAGCATTAAATCAAACAAACAAACATTACCATGAAATGAAAAACACATGACACAGTATTTTTGACGTGGAAACCTGGTTAAGGGAGAAAACCACGGGGTGATTAACCCAAAGATTATTCTCTGTTAGAAGAATAAGGAATTACAAAATGGCACTGGCCAATTAGGGCTCACTGCCCGAGCACACTGCTCACAAAGAGGCACACTGCCTACAAGGAGACACACTATCTACAAAAGAATGTTTATACAATACTTGAACTGATTGAAAGCATCTACATATGCTGGAGTTCAGTTCCGGTTAGGCTCAGTATACTGATCTGCTGCACTTCATCTTTCCTCTGCTCTTTATTCTGCTTTCCTTTCACATACCGGATCTTTCTTATTACTTCTGCTCTGCTCTACACTTATTCGCATACCACATAACTCTACCCCTCTTCTCACAACAAAATCCATCCTCTATTTATATCCACACTAGTGATTTCATTATCTTTCTAGTCGGCACCCGGAATAATCTATCTTCTCACAAACTCTGTTCTGTCAGCTGAATCCTTGCATATCAAGTAATGCGGATGAAGCATATACTTGTAGATGTCATTAATCATGTCAGCCAAACATGATTCATGCCTTCACAACCTTTACCATCAACAGTAACACATCCAGAAAATAGTCTGATACTCTGTCAGTCAGTTCTTCCTCTGTTCTCAGTGTCTCTCAGGAATCCGGTACTCAACTATTCATATCTTTTTCCTTGTCCATCACCGGAGGCTAAATCCTTGGAATATACTACTCAAGGTAGTCTTCTTGACTTCCCCAAATCCGCACTGCACCAAGACACATCCTCTGAGAGATCCAGACCAATCTGTCAGACCTTGCCATATGCTCTGTTCTTGTTCACCGGACCACAACAATCTTCATTTTGACTTCCGGTAGAGACACACCATGACTTGCGGATATGTGGGATGACCTTTGTTTCCATTAATGACAACAACTATGAATCCATATAGTGTCTCTTGTCAACATAATCATGTATTGATATTCATCAGCAAAATCATATTTGAATAGATGTATAGGAAGTTTGGCTGCTACAGGATATGTACTGTTTTCAGCCCTCCATTGATACATATTCTTCCTGGCTTGTTTCTTGTTGTTTTCATATTCTTTCAATGACTTCCTCAGGTCCACACTTTTAACCTTGCTACCCAATGGCAATCTAAATGTCTTGAAAAGACCCTTGATGGATAGGTCAGCATATATCCTCCCATGCTTCATCACCTGCCTGGTCTTTGGATTGTAGTTCCTGGTACACTCGATAACTAATTCTGGAGATTCCATGGAGTATGGAAAACTGGCGGCATTCCACATCTTAGATATGAAAACTACATCCAGCACAGGACTTTTGTTGTTCTCATCATTCAACCTGGCTGACCATGCTTCCAAATTGGTACTCCCCTAATGGGTATCCATAATTGTGCCATATTTGAACAGGATGCCCCTCTGGGAGGAGAACATAGGCCTTTCAAATTCTGCTTGACACTTAACTAACCTCTTGTCAGCCATGGGTGCCTGCAATTAACAAAATCTTGTCTTACAATGGGTATACACATGCATGCATATTACAATTAACTTTACTAATCATCATGCCTACTGTATATGTTCAACATTACTTAATCATATGGATGCATAAACCAAAACTTTAGATTAACCACTCATACCTGACTATTACAGAAGCAACAGGACAAGGGTTTCATTTACTTACCTGGATATGCAAATTTCCTTTTATACTAGTGGACTTCTGACAATGCTCTTAATTCAGCTGATGATCATGCACTTCCTTCTGTCTGTGAACTCAATTCGTGCAACTATCGTCTGTATGATGATATGGAAGCTAGTGCTTTGTAAAAATAATTTTATCGCAAGGTAAATTTGAAATGACGATGAATTTACCCTTTTAACGATGCACTTAGGGTAAAATTAGGGCAACCATAACAGATTGTAGTTTACTCATTGATTATCTGTGCGAAAATGCAGGATCTCGCTAGGTGTTTCATCGAGTTTCGTGGTTGGTGGGAACCACCTACCATGTTTGCATGCATTAAATGTTAATGGCAGCAATGGGAGCAGGGTGATATTCACAAGATAGGATGATATTCAAAAATATCAGGTTGAGTTTAATATGATCATCTTCCTTGAGAGGAAAAAAACTATTGCGACATCATGTGATGAACGCACCCCTTGGTTATGTTTAGCACATTAGGAGGATATCTAGATATATCAGATGATGTTTCAAAGATGATGATGATCAGACAAACTATACTATCTCTCTTTCAAAATATCAGGATGACGTCATCCTGATATTCACTCAATGTATCGGCAAGGCATCATGACGTCATCGTCATGTTATGGGAATAGGATCATGTTTATGAAATATCCTGCTGAGAGGTAAATGTGATGATGACATCATCATCATGTTTATTTCTTCGTTTATCAGACTTAGATGATGTCATCAGGATATTGGCTTAGAGGAAAATTTCACAGCAGGAGGATATTGTGAAATATCGGGTTACTTTGAAAAAAATGATCCTCGCGAAATGCATAAGGCTATTGATGGGTAAAGGTTACTATCACCTAAAATTGACGTCTGGATATTCGGACCGCATGATTTTATCGGGTGATATACTATATCGGGGTGACCTTTTATAATATGACTGATGTTAGGATATATGACCCTCCCCCTGGGAATATCAGGTTTGACTCAAACTTTGACCATTCATAACTCTCACATCCTGACGAATATCAGGGTGATGTAAAAGACAAACCTACATGGAATTTAATGCTCTTTTTGAATATGAGGTTTCTGGAATAAAATATGAAATTTGATGAACTAACCTCATGATAATCACTTACCCATCCTTTCAATGCACGATGATCTACATGCCTTACTTTTACCAGACCGCCAGAAAGCACAAAACACAAGCCAAAAAGTTGGGTCCCTATTTTGTCAAGTCAAAATGGGGTGTCTTGTGTAACCACACAACAACTTGCCACCAAAGAAAACAAACAAATTCCAATGATTCAAGTGATGTGATCACATTCATCCATAGTATTCTAATTCTTCCTGAGCATAAGCATCATGATCTTCTGAACAATAAAATTTTATCATGGTAACAATGCTAACAAAGGATCATGTGTGTGTAGATGATTAATTATCTTCATCTTGAAAGCAGGTTGAAAACATAAGTAACTGGTGTTAAACTACATAGTTGGAGATCATCCCTCATAGCCAACTTGGATAGAGCCTTGCTGCCAGCAGGCGTCTATAGCCCTGGCAAGGTTATCTATACAATCTCCCTAAGTAGAGCCCCACTGCCAGCAGGCGTCTATAGCCCTGGTAGAGTTACTTAGATGGCCTAATTTTATTTCTTTTTTGAATTTTTTGCTGTTAAAATTTGTATCTGATATCATCATGTTAGCTCATTTGTATAAGGTATAGTCACTTGCAGCTTTAGGTTAGAGATTGTAGCAAGGGAGTCTCTTTAGATTTTTCACTTATTACCTATACTTGTGTGTTCAACAAACCCAAGGCTGTTAGGTGTTTCATTGTGATTGATTCAATTTGATCAAGAAAAGGCACCCTGATGAAAGGATATCACAGACCTGATCATGAATACTTCTTAGGCTAAATTACAACCTATGTCTAAATTTGATCTCATCACTTGAATCCTAACAATTTAGTTATTTTCTGTGGTAATGAGATGCATCATCTTGACTAACCAAAACAAGGTCTCAACAAACAAAATAGAACAACCAAAAACAAAACAAACTGTATAGACAACTATACAAATGTACAATATGATACACATGACTGTCATGAAGTCACTCAGGCCTGGAAATAATGTTTGAGGAATTGTCCATTGACTGGCAATGGGACATCCTCACCTGTCAAGTTCTTAAGCCTATAAGTGTTGTCTCCTAGTATCTTAGAAATTTGAAAGGGACCTATCCATAATCTGTCAAATTTGCCATGGTCACCTTTCCTCTCATGGGCTTTATCCCACATCAGGACTAAATCAGATATCCTGAAGGCTTTAACTCCGGCTCTCTTGTCAAACCAACATTTGACAACAGCCTGATGTTTTGCAAACTGGTCAATTGCTTGACTCCTTTTCTCTTCCAAGTGCATCAGCTGAAGCAACCTGATTTCTTGTTTATTATCAATGCCTAGGTATTCTTGGGCAAACTGTAGAGTAGGAATTTTCAAGTTTATAGGAAGGATAGGATCCACCCCATATACCAATTCGAAAGGTGAGTTTCCTAATGCAGTTTTCATTTTAGTTCTGTCTACCCATAAGGCATATTTCAGAAATGAGTTCCATTTCCTAGGGTTCTTCTCTATTAGTTTTGTTATGATATTCAGTAAATTCTTGTTGGTGGATTCTGCTAATCCATTCCGTTGGGGATAGTAGTTGGAGGAAAACTTAAGTATCACCCCATGATCAAAAGCCCAACTTGACAATTTAGTTGAAGTGAAGGTAGAACCATTATCACTTACCAAAGCATAAGGAGTTCCATACCTAGTGACAATGTTGCTTTGCAGAAATTTAATGACATCATCTGCAGTACAAGTCTTGCTACTGACAACCTCAGTCCATCTAGTACAATAGTCAGTAATTGTTAAGACATACCTATGGCCTAAGGAGGATGGAGGATTGATTGGTCCTATCAAGTCCATGCCCCATTGTGCAAATGGGTGCTCTCCATCACTGGCTGCAAGGGTTGTGCAGCATATTTCTCTCTGTTGGCAGCAACCTGGCATACATGACAACATTTAACATGATTAGCTATATCTTTAAAAACTGTGGGCCAATAATATCTTGCTCTGAGGATTGCATGTGTCATGGCCAAGGCTAATCCAGGCGTTGTTTCGAACTTGTCATGTAACTCTGACAGGACCTTATTTGCTTCTGGCTTTTCTAAGCATCTCAGGTATATTCCTTCATAATTCTTCTTGAATAGGGTTCCTCCCTTCATCATATATTTTTGTGACCTTATCTTCAAGGCTTTTCTCTGTGAAGCTTGCAATCTCAGAGGACATCTTCCAGTAATCAGGATGTGTCTGATATCTGAATACCATTCCTTATTATTCTTATCATTGATAACATACTGCTAACTTGTGATGTTTGGGTCAATTTCAGATATCATTTGGCTTAAAGCCTGTCCTCTTACCAGCTTCATTGGTGTAATTTCCATGTCATACTCTTGTAATACAGTAATCCACTTGGCTCTTTTCTTACCAGGCTCACTCTACATGAGCAGCATCTTCACTACTGCATCAGGCACTATTGCAATCACATTGCTTCTCAGTATATAATGCCTGAGTTTCTTTACTGTCCTGACTAATGCATGTGCTTATCTTTCAACATCCGCATATCTTAGTTCAGCATCCTTGAAAGGACAGCTCATGAAGGCTATTGGTTTCTCTTCTTTTGCTTCATTCCTTCCAGTTAACACTGTTGCAGAGGTATGTTCTGAAGCAAATGAATAGATGTAGAAATCCCTTGTGTAATCTGTATTGATGAGTATAGGAGCATCTGATATGGCTTTCTTTATGTCCTCGAAAGTAGCTTTAGCTTCTGCTGTCCACTCAATTTTGGCATCTTATTTTAGCATAGCATTTAGTGGTCTGACTATTTCTACAAAACCAGTGATGAATTTTCTTACGAAGTTAATCTTACCAAAGTAAGACTTAAGTTCTTTCTTGCTTCCAGGAAGTTGTATTTTCATGATAGACTCCACCCTGTCAGGATCAATGATGATTCCATCTTTAGTTATCAAATGGCCTAATAACTTTCCTGTTGTCACCCCAAATATACATTTCTTGGGGTTCAGTGATATTCCATACTCTTCACATTTTTTCAACACATTTTTGAGATCTACTAAATGATTTCCCCTTTCTTTGGAGAACACTATCAAGTCATCCATGTATGAGTTATGATAGATGTGTCATATGTCTTCAGTTCATCATAAGTCCATGCAATTACATGGATGTAATACTTAAGGGCCTAAGTTATTCCTTCTAACTCTTCTGGTGTGCAAACCTTACCTATCAAGACATTTTTCTTGTCATCATCCTATCCGATATTCACTATGAATATTGACCTCTATCAACTTTAGGAAGATCCTTCTGCTTCAGCATATTATCCAAATCAAAGGCTCTTTCTAATTCAATCATGCCTTTGGGAATTCTTTTCCTAGGCAACTCTAATATTTCATCTTCTTCCCAGGCATGATCTTCCATACTATTCTCGTCTATAATCTGAGCATCAAATACATCCCTGTTGGAGATGAAATCAAGAATATGTTGGTCATCATCAAAGACTTGAAGATTGGTAACATTATCAGGTACTAATGGTATAGATACTAGTTCTACTGAAAATCTCTTCAGACCTGATATAGATAGTGGCTCCAATGTACTGGCAGCCTGGGCAAGTGCATCTGCCCTGTGATTCTGTTCTCTAGGAACATGGGTGATGTTAAATGCATCAAAGTCTTCAATCAAATCCCACACTCTATGTCTATAATTTGACAATTTTTTATAGTTACAAGAGTAGATTCCTCTTACTTCTCTGACAACTAATTCTGAGTCTCCAAAGACATGCAAAATTTTCACTTTCTTTTTGAGAGCAAACAGTATCCCGTGAATCAGAGATTCATACTCTGTCACATTATTAGTACATGGGAACTGTAATCTGTATGCAGCTAAGTAGGATTTTCCTGATGGATTAATAAGATCAATCCCTACTTTAGCTCCTTGCTTGGATTTGGATCCATCAAATCTAAGGATCCAAGACTTATCTTCAGCATGAGGTTTAGCTGAACCTTTATTTTTCATTGCAGCTCTAGCAGCTGCTCCACCTGATATCCATTTTAACTTAGGAATGTCAGCTTTCTCAGACTTCATCTTTTCTTCCTTCTGAGAAGCTAATTTTTCTTCTTGTTTTCCATCATCAGGAGGATGATCTTTTGGATCAGGCTCTGTATGTTTCTTCAAAATGTGTAGACACATCGAATAGGCAGTCTTCGAATGAGGTGCCTAATGCAGCCTACACCAACCTTCAGTTAGTTCATCTTGTGGATGTTTCTTTTGTCTTATCATTTTCTTAATTTCTCCAGACAAGAATTCTTCAAATCTGGTCAGGTTACTGCCTTTGTCTTCATCAGAAAATTCATAGTCTGACTCCATAAGACAATCACTCCCTGGGGTGATCTTTTCTTTTTTGTTAATATTTATCTTATTGTACACCAGAATTTCTTCTGTTCTCTGTTCATGACCTTCATCATGATCTATCACTTTTTCTATGGTTCATGCAGAAGACAAAAAAGAATCAGTATCATCGTCATCACTAGATATAGAACTTACCTCAGAATATGATGATGATGCCTCACTACATGTCTGCTCGAGAATCATCATGTCTAAGCATGTTTTGCAAGTCTTTTCTGAATGCGCTTCGTTGTGTAATCTGTACCATCCATCAATCAAAATATTATCAGCATGTATTTCTAACAATTGACAATGCTTTACCTGTTTGTACAGATGCATCTCAAAGTCTCTGAAGCGATCTATTTCATTTTCATTCTCAAAATTATTATCAGTTTCTACAACTGGCACACCCTCTTGATGATCATGATGATGATGAAAGTCAAGCATTAGGAACTCTTCTATCCTGATAGTCTGTGGTCTAATGGCATAAACTCCAGGCTCAATGTCAACATACATATTCTCATTCGTTTTATTAGACTCGGTTATCATGTGCTTCATTCTAGGTTCAGCATCTATTCTTATCTGGTTTGGTATACCTTTCCAAGGTAACCACATGTGACTGAAGTCAGTGGACATATATCCATTCAAAGTCTTTGACCAGTCTCTACTAAGTAGCATCCCATATGTATCAGGTATGTCAACTACCTGGATATCAATGTAATATTTAATCCTGGGATCAAATGCTAGCTGCATGTGTATATGAGTCAGTTCTCCTACTACACTCACTTCTGTTTTATCTAGCTGTGTCACCTTTTTTAGGGATTTAGCAGGATGCAGTCTTAAGGCATTGCATATGGACAAGGGCATCACATTTGTAGATGCACCTGAATCTACCAGACAGTTGTGTAAATTCTTTCCAAACATCCTTATGGTAAGGAGGAAAGGTGGTGACTCACTCTTATCTCTATATAATGTCATATGTGATGTTTCTGTAGTTTGGACAGTAGCTGGCATTTTAGGCTTGATACTACTATCTCTAGCAGCATGATCTTTATTGCTAAGATGACCTAGAGAAGGAATGTCCTCTTTAGGAGCAGGATCATCTAGTGACTTCATGAATGCTTTTTTGATTGCAGGAGTTTTCAATAACTCTGATAAAGACAGGCTGATCTTTATCTTTTTCATCTCATCTGCCAAGTATGTAACAAGTTTGTCAGACTCACGAGGCAAGCTAACAGCCTTTGATGCTGTATTTTGTGGTGACAGATATTGGGCTTTTACCTTGGGGAACCCAGGATTATTGCTAGCTTTGGGATCAGGAGGTGTATTGAAATTATTTGGAGGTAGAGATGACTTTAGTGGACTAGTAGGTCTATTGGAGCTACTTCTCAAGTTATAGTTATGCTTGCTAGGATATTGCTGTTGGTATGCATGCACCTCCTCATGTTTAATAGAAGGCTCATTCTCATCTTCAAAAGGGAAGACATAATTTGACTCAAAAGCTAAAGCAGATTCTTCATATGTATGAGAATAATTTTGATGATCAGTATAGCTTTCTAGCACTAGGGCTGAATCATATCCACAAGGAACTATTTCATTACCTTCTACCTGAGGTGGATGTCCTACAGTATTAGACACTTCTATTTGAAAAATGCTGGCAGGAATTTTAAATTGTGGACAGTCTAACTCTGCATGAGCATTTGTGTTGTGGATCCTACACCAGTTGGTGAGGGCTGCCTCAGCAAGATTGACTCTAGTAGTCTATTTAGCTTCACTAGATGGCTGATTATCTAAGGGTGATGGTAAGGAACCATTATTTGGCCTGGAATTCCATACTCTAGGCTGTCTTTGAGGATTATTTTATTTCCACCACTACTATTGAAATTATTGTTGTTATTGTATCCTCTGTCTGGATAATTTGGTCTATCATTGGAGTAATTTCTATTCTGATTTGTCTACGAATAGAAACTTTGATTTCTCAAATGTGTCACTTCTGTGGTGAGTTTTCTTAGTTGAGCAGAAATTTCTTTAATTTCCTCCTTCTCTTCTTGAGCTTTGGCTACTACATTCTCACTTTGAGGCTTGAAAAAAGAGGATCCATCGTTATTGTTAGACAGATCAACACGCTATGGTGTCTAAATTTGTGTAGGATATTATGACATCTAGCCATTCCCATTAGGAGGTGGCATGATACTTAATGGAAGCACCCGCAAAGGTGCAGGCATGACTTCTAGAGGTATCATTGCACCATTAGGATATTGTGTAGGATATGATGCAGGATGTTGTGCAGGATATGTTGGATACATGCTAGGCAATGTAGGGAATGCAATATTTGGAGTAGGAGCTGGGACTAGCTGCTGATTTACTTTGATAGCTTCTTGAAAGGCTTCAGTCAAGGTAGTGATCTTAGGGTGTGCTCTTTTGATGAACATGGAAGTCAATCGATCCAGGGCTAAATAATAGATACTCCTAGCAGAAGCATCTACTACTACATAAGGAGCAACTAACTTGGATAGTATTTTCTAGAACCTAGCATTAAAATTGGCAATAGGTTCATTCTCGAATCTTTTGATTGTAGCAAACATGTGGTAATTCATAGATGGATCAATAGGGACCTTGAACCTATCAAGAAAGGCTTTCTCTTGGATAGTCCATGAACCAATAGAGGCTTGACCAAGACTAATAAACCAATTATAAGCCTCCTCCCCTAAGGAAAAAGGAAATAATCTACACACAACATCTTGATGTTCTATTCTAGCTCTACAGCAAGCTTCTTTAAATGTCCTAATATGATCATCAGCATCCTGATAAGGATGATATTTTGGACAAAGTTTGTATGGATTCCTTGGCAACTCATGATATGCATTGAAGGTTAAAGCTGATTCTGCTGCAAAGAAAGACATTGTGACCGGAGGAGGTTTGGCCAGTGGTACAGCTGACTGAGGTTGGACCTGGGGTTGAGGTTGAACAGGAGGTGTCACAGATATCCTAGAAGGTACTTGCAAACCAATAGGAGTTACAGGAGGAGGTTCTTGTGAAGCTCCTGATGCACTAGACCTAGGACTATGATGGATGTCTATAGTTCTAGGTCTAAAACCGCTAACAGGCAATTCTTCAAAAATTCCACTAGATCTAGACCTGGTATTTAACCTGTGAGCCAGGATTTCTCAATTTTGAGGCAAATTGGCTAAAACTAACTGGATGATCGTAAATATTGAATGAATTTCACCGGTTGAGACAATATTTGCGGTTGGATGACTGATCAGACTGAATATTTATGAAATATTTACAAAGATACTGCAAATATGAAAGGATATTTGAGGTATTATGACTCTTACCACAGGATATCAAGTTTCTAAGGCCAAAACTCTTCAAAGCTTGAACAGATTTACTTATCATTAGCTGATATTTGTGAATTCATGACAATCTATTGTAAAGCTTGCAATATTTATGACTAATTTCAGGGACTTTACATAGAATGAACATTTACAAGCCTATTACGATAAATATTTGAGTGATATTTGAAATTCACGAATGCACTAGGGTTACCTTACTCTCTGCATCATCAAACCTAAAAATAATGATGATGAGCGTGTTCTTTCAGATAAAGGCCCTCCTTCTAGCACCAATTTATGTTGGTCATGATGTTAGTCATAAACAAGAATAGAATAAAAGTACACATTAACCTTTATTCATCTTGAAAGATACGACGAATTTAGAGAATTCATGATCTCAAGTCTCCAGTGATTAGGTCATAATCTTCTGACGTTATTCAGAGGTTGATGTGCATTGTTGTTTCCATTTTGGGGCCTTACATAGAGTTCATCATCATGACGCTATTTTTGCAAAGATTCTTCACAGAGAGGTCATTCTACACAATTATTTGATTCAATGATATAGTTATACTCAAATATTTGCATGATATTTATCAGTAATGCATGCTTTAGCTTCAAATATGCTAAATATTTCCACTTATCTACGAGATGTCCACATATTTGTATTATTTGCTTTAGATGTTCAGTTATTTGCAATTATGATAGTGAAATGCTCTAAAATTTAAAGAAATTGAAAGAAATGCTTCAAATGAAAGATGAATCTTCAGCTATTGAACCACATGTATATCAGATACAATCATGAGGAGAAGAAAACCAAACCATATGTTCACCAGGACATTCCACAACTAGATACAATAGGTGCTAACTTCAAAGGAATTGTATGAAAACAATGTATGTAAGTAGACATACACTCTAAACGATGAAGCAAATCACCACATAAATCTAGAATTCACACACTGATTACTCAAGATTTACTATGAATTGTAACCAAAATAGTCTTCTCATTCACTAAGTATGCAAAGATATAAATGTATACAAAAAGCTTTGAAATGAGGTCTGAATATTTCAGCAGACAAATTTCAATTAAGTTTTGAATGTTCAAAATGAAGCATTCCTACACCTTTTATAGAATAAGGTGAGGAATGCATTACAAAAAGATCAACGATCCTGATTCATCTATGCATATCCACAATCAATATTTCCTTTGACTACGTCAATCTTTACAAAATGGCACAAGTTGCCAGCTGGCAACTATCTAAAAAACCTATTCACTAAGTATCTGATCCTAATATTCACTCTATGATGCATCATCATCTTCTTTATCATAGTCATGCTCTTCATCACCAGGTGCATCACTTCCTAAACTTTCATCATGATGATGATGATGAACCCACATATGAGGTTGCATGATGCTCTGGACCTGTTCATATAATTGCACAATTTTATCTATTTCCCCACCATCTTGAGTCTTTGCTTTGATCATGGCTTGCTTGTGTGCCTCGTATTTGTGTCTGCTGCTATCCAGCTTATTCTTCCTATCTTGCAGCGTCTCATTTTACTTCTCCATCTTGACTTTGATTCTCATTATTTTATCTATGACTTCTTCTATCAAGTGAACAAGTGGATCATCTACTATTGATTGGAAGTTGCCATGTAAAGCTTTGATGGCAAACTCTTCATCTTGATTTTCAACTTTCCCTTCCTCTTTTCCTTCTAGTGTTTCCAATATTTCTGCCTCAATAGACATTAAATCATGCAACTTCATGCTGATATCTCTCAGTTTATTATTGCATCTTCTAAGTACTCCACGTTCAAATTGAATATCCTTATACCATATGTCAATCAACATGGCAGTATTATTGTTTAGTACCTGCTTATTGATGAGCAGCTGAGGATTTATCCTCCTTATTTCTCACAGGATATTTAATACTTTTTTGTAGTTGGTAAGACCTTTTTCCTATCTGCATCTGTAATTTGTCTACCTTGGTCCTAGAGTCACTGAGAGTATTCCATCTCTTTAAAGAGGCCTTTACTACTTCCTCTGCATCACCCAATGTGGATGACATCCATCTCCTTAGTATACATGCCTCATGTTTCATGAGGTCTAATTTATTCACCTCCTCTTGAGAAATAGCAGTCAATGGGACTGCATGTTCAGTGGAAGTATCTTCAGTATTGGTCAGCCTTCCTATGTAGGCATGCAACTGAGCAATGTGCTCTTTGTGTTGCATATTTTTCTCTTTTTCTCTTTTCACTTTTTGAATTAAAAAATCAATAATGTCCTTTCCCTCTTGACCCTCTTGGTCTTCATTGGCAAATCCTAAGTCCACTGTGCTGATCTGGAACTCATCTAAGGTAATTTTACCTTTTTCTTTCTCCACAGTAGGTACTATAATCTGTGCGGTCCTCCTCCCAGTTGTTAGATCTCTTTTGATGGCTGAAGTCATTCTGGCCTTCCTCTTGGGTTTTATTATATTCTCAGAAAATAGGGCGGAGACATCAAATTCTTGAATTTCAAATTCTTCTTCTTCATTTACCTCTTTCTCCAACCACAGAGGTACTTGATCATGTTTTTCTGCATCATCATGTTGTTCACCCTGGTCTCCTATTTTCGTCAGCATATGTGATGGAGAAGGTGATTTCCTTGTCTCTTCTTCATGATGCTCGCTTTGATGTTGATCCTATGGCACATCCTCCTAATGAGGAACCTCTTTCTCCAGAGGAGCATCTTCTTAAGGAGGAGGATCTTGTGATGTATCCATATGCTGATCATGATGATCATGATCCTTTTCTGCCATTACCTCATCCTCCTTTAGCTGTTCCCCCTGCTGAAGAACATTCTCAGTTGTGGATAATTGAGAAGTCTCCTTAGGTGTTGGTTCTGGAATAACAATTTGCTCTGCACCTGTACCACTTATTTCTTGAACCTTGGCAGCAGGATCTTCTACCACACCTTTCTCATCAGCTTTCCTTTCTTGAACCTCTACTACAACAGGTTTCGCTGATGCATCTTGTGTGCCTGGTTGGCTTACTTCTAAAGCATGGCCTTCTAGTTTTGCCATCTTTACTTCTTCTATAGGTTGCCCTTTGTCAGGTGATCTTGTTGGATGTTCAGGACTTGCATCCTATTTATCTGTTATGTCTATCACCGCAGGATTTGTCACCTCTGCAATCAGTGTATCTAGCCCCATTTCTTGGGCTATCTGCTCTGGGCTCTTTTCCTTTTTAGCTTCCACTTGCTTCATCTCCTCCAGTATTGTTTGAACTATTGGAGTCTTATGAGGGGTCATTTGCATACCTGCGGCAAGGGTTTCCATCTTTTGTGAAGATGCCTCCTTCACAACCTCATCATCAAATAAGTTAATTGTCTCCTCTAATGAGATATGACCTCCTAGCAAGGTTTCTTTCATCTCCTCTTCTGCAAGTTTAGTTTTGAACTTCACAATGTTAGGAAGTGGAACATTATACTGAAGTTCCGTATGTACTTCACTACCTGCCCCTTGTAACAATATAGGGGATTGTTTTATTTCACCCCTCATGGAGGTTCTCAGTTTCTTAGGTGGGGTAGACACCACCACTTGTGGAGCTTTTCTTTTTCTTTTCATTATTAAAGGAGCCTCTTCTTCTTTAGGCTCTTCCTCCATGAGGATATCCTCTTCTTCATGTTTCCTTAAGGATTGACCCTCTTCTAGGGTCTCAGTAATTCCAGCCTCCGCTGTCTTACTCTTCTTCGACTTTCCTTTCCTTGTCCTTTGAGGGGATGCTGATCCTGATGCTGTTGCCTCCTCAACTACAAATACTGCCCTTTCAATAATAACCCCTTTGGGTTCATTATCTACTTTCTTGCCCCTTGGGGGTCTTTTGCTCTGTTGTTGTGATGGAGGGAGTCTATCTCCCTTAGACTTTCTCTTCTCATTTAGGAAGTCATCATATTCTTCATCGAGAATATCCTGCCCCTTATTCTTGTTGTCCACCGTAATGGCAAAACCCTTCTTCTTCAATGCCCCTATCTGTTCATCAACCCAGGCTTGGGTTAGTTGTATGGTCCCGGAAATGAAGGTGTCCAAGGATATATCCTCTTGTATGGTGAGGTCAGGTACAGAGATGGTATCATTATATATTTTCTTCTACTCATACTCATCTGTAATTATCCTGCCATCATCTTTCTTCAATTGTTGGGGGACGGGGATGCAATCAAAGGTTCTTATTTGATTCAAAGTGAGCCTTTGATATCTTCTTCTTCTTGCTTCTGCTTCATCTTCAATGTCATCCCAGAAGTCTTCTAAGTGCCTTTGATGAATAGGCTTTCCTATTATTTTCTGCATCCTACCATAAGGATCATATGGTCTTATTAATGGAAAAGGCTGCAAGTTCATTTTATTCTAGGTGACCATCACCTTCTTTATGTTCTCTGAATCGGGGCACATGTACCAACCAATGGAGACTGGAAATAGGATTAGTGGCAACTTCTTTGCATCTTTGTATGTTTTTATTATTGTGGAGCTCTACCTGATGAACTCCATCAGTATTACTACATCAGTGGGATACCTCTGTAGCATGAGGGGATTTCCTTTAAAACCCTCAATCCTCATGTAAGAAATGGTGGCAAACTGAATATACCAGGCTGCATGGCTATAAATTATCTCTTGAGCCTCCATGCTCAATCTCTTTGCTCTATCCTCCTCCATGGTCCTCACCAGATACATAGAGAATGCATCATTGACTAGTTTTGGAGGTAATTGGCTCTTTGCAGCTGGGGATGATGATCCCAGATATGCACAGCATTGACTGTTCCTGTGACTTTCCCATCTGTAACTAGTGCATCAAATGTGCCTTTATAAGCATAGGAGTAGACGATGTATGATGTCATATAGAAAGCACAATTTGAACCCCCTAGGTTCATCAGCTGCTCATGCAGAGCATCACTTATTAGCTGGCCCCATAGTGGCTTGATATTTGAATATAAACACATCATTATTATACCATACATCCAGTCTCTAAAACTACCAGCATCAGGCTGGCCTGTTACTCTGTTTAGTAGTGCAATCATGTATTGATATTCATTAGCAAAATCATATTTGAATAGATGTACAGGAAGTTTGGCTGCTGTAGGATATGTACTGTTTTCAGCCCTCCATTGATACATATTCTTCTTGGCTTGTTTCTTGTTATTTTCATATTCTTTCTCTGACTTCCTCAAGTCCACACTTTTAACCTTGCTGCCCAATGGCAATCCAAATGTCTTGGAATGACCCTTAATGGATAGGTTAGCATATATCCACCCATGCTTCATCACCTACCTGGTCTCTGGATTGTAGTTCCTGGCACACTCGATAACCAATTGCAGAGATTCCATGGAGTATGGAAAACCAGCGGCATTCCACATCCTGGATACGAAAACAGCATCTAGCACAGGACTCTTGTTGTTCTCATTGTTCAACCTGGCTAACCATGCTTCCAAATTGGTACTCCCCTGATGGGTATCCGTAATTGCACCATATTTGAATAGGATGCCCCTTTGGGAGGAGAACATATGCCTTTCAAATTCTGCTTGACACTGAACTAACCTCTTGTCAGCCATGGGTGCCTGCAATTAACAAAATCTTGTCTTACAATGGGTATACACATGCATGCATATTACAATTAACTTTACTAATCATCATGCCTACTGTATATGTTCAACATTACTTAATCATATGGATGCATAAACCAGAACTTCAGATTAACCACTCATACCTGACTATTACAGAAACAACAGGATGAGGGTTTCATTTACTTACCTTGATATGCAAATTTCCTTTTATACCAGTGGACTTCTAACAATGCTCTTAATTCAGCTGATGATCACGCACTTCCTTCTATCTGTGAACTCAATTCGTGCAACTATTGCCTGTATGATGATATCGAAGCTAGTGCTTTGTAAAAATAATTTTATCGCAAGGTAAATTTGAAATGACGATGAATTTACCCTTTTAACAATGCACTTAGGGTAAAATTAGGGCAACCCTAACAGATTGGATTTTACTCATTGATTATCCGCGCGAAAACACAGGATCTCGCTAGGTGTTTCATCAGGTTTCGTGGTTGACGGGAACCACCTACCATGTCTATGCACATTAAATGTTAATGGCAGCAACAGGAGTGGGGTGATATTTGCAAGACAGGATGATATTCAAAAATATCGGGTCAAGTTTAATATGATTATCCTCCTTGAGAGAAAAAAACTATGGCGACATCATGTGGCGAATGCGCCCCTTGATTATGTTTAGCACATCAGGGGGATATCTAGATATATCGGGTGATGTTTCAAAGATGATGATGATCAGACAAACTATACTATCTCTCTTTCAAAATATCGAGATGATGTCATCCTGATATTCGCTCAATGCATCGGCAAGGCATCATGACGTCATCGTCATGTTATGGGAATAGGATCATGTTTATGAAATATCCTGCCGAGAGGTAAATGAGATGATGATATCATCATCATGTTTGTTTCTTTGTTTATCACTCTTAGATGATGTCATCAGGATATTGGCTTAGACGGATATTTCACAATAGGAGGATATTGTGAAATATTAGGTTACTTTGAAAAAAATGATCCTCACAAAATGCATAAGGCTATTGACGGGTAAAGGTTACTATCACCTAAAATTGTTGTCTGGATATTCGGACCGCATGATTTTATCGGGTGATATACTATATCAGGGTGACCTTTTATAATATGACTAATGTTACGATATATGACCCTCCCCCTGGGAATATCAGCTTTGACTCAAACATTGATCGTTCATAACTCTCACATCCTGATGAATATCAGGGTGATGTAAAAGACAAACCTGCATGGAATTTAATGCTCTTTCTAAATATGAGGTTTCTGGAATAAAATATGAAATTTGATGAATTGACCTCATGATGATCACTTACCTAGCCTTTCAATGCATGATGATTTGCATGACTTACTTTTACCAGACCGCCAAAAAGCACAAAACACAAGCCAAAAAGTTGGGTCCCTGTTTTGTCATGTCAAAATGGGGCATGTTGTGTAACCACACAATAGGACATATAATAGGTTGAAGATCAAAAGTTTGGACCATGTAGGATACTCAAAAAATTTGATTCATGAAATGCATATGAAGTAGAGTTACCAGAGACATTGGGTATATCACCTATTTTCAACATTGCAGACCTATATCAGTATTATGAAGCAAAGGTTAGTGAAAAATTTAAAGAAGACATGAAGAAGCAGTTACCACAACAAGTACCAGAGCAGATTGAAGACATTTTGGATACTAGAGTTGGATGCACACCAAAGGCAAGCAATACAAAGAATATCTTGTGAAGTAGAAAGGTAGACAAAAAGAAGGTTCATCATGGATTTCTCAGGCTATGGTGGACTGTCTTGGTATTCCTCCAGCCCCAGTAAAGTGAGGGACTCACTTTTTCAATAACTGTAGATGTATGATGCATGAGCATCCTTGGTTCAAGAGCAATCTTCCATCAACCAAAAACATTTGCAATTCAGTTTGTTTCTTTTCATTTTTGAGTTTAGTTCAATCAGTAGTAGTTTCTGTATTTTGGTCCACATTCTATCACAGTTGTAGTTTAGACCTTAAGGAGCTAGACTTAGTATCTAGACACCTTCAAGGACATCATATCCAAGTCTCAGATAATTTGGATTAGTTACCAGTAAGATATCGCTATCAGAAGATTAACTATTTTCTCAGAACAAAGCATCCTGACAGTCATAGACAATCAACTAAAGGAGAAGACTTGCAAAGCATTTCATGACTTGCGGAGGTAAATGATAGATCATTTAATGTTGTTTGGTTTGTGTCTGACCTTCTCTGAGATCCAAACATCATTCCATTCATTTGGAAAGGATTTCTACATGATTAGGTCTAACCTATCTGTGTACACATGTTACAGCTCTTCATTAGAGTTTGTGATCTTCTTTGATCGACACAGAGGAATCTTATGTTTCAGAGATGATATAAATTGATGTAATAGATTCCTAAGAAAGTAGTTGATCATTAATTCATGGTTGATAGTTTGAATTTCTTGCAAAGGAGCTTCAAAGCTATATATTGATCATAATTTGTAACTATGAAATTAGGCCTATGAGCCCTAATTATAAGTTTGCATATTACCGACCAATTTGTATTTGAATTCTATGATATACTAAATGATTGAATCTACATTTGTTTCATATCTTTGAGTTATTTTTGTTGTGTTTACTCTAGTTGTATGGCCTTGATAGTTCACTTTGTGGACCCTCCTAACCATGACTGCACCAATTGCCCTCAAGAGTAACTAGTTTAGAGTGGGAAGAAACATGATGTATATAGCACTTTGACATATGATAATTTCAGTAGTCATGAAAAACTTAAACAACAACATTGATACTTCCTCGAAAAAGTGCCAATAGTGCAAAATTTAAATTAAATGAGTAACATAGCAGTGGACTCACCTCCTATTACTGTGGTGGTTGAAAATTGGAAGTTAATTGGTTGTGAAGGATAAACTCCAATCACTACATAAACTGCAGCTATGATAATATGTTTAACAAACTCCCTACTATATATAATGTAGATAAATTAGGGCATAAGAAAGCTTCATTTAATGCTTTTGCAATAAACTTTTTTACTCATTGGAGTATTTGCTAAGTTACTTTACTGGCCACTTAATCACTTCATGAACATAACTCTAAGGAAGATCTTTATTGGGATAAATTATCATCACCAAACTCTTCAATCAACAAACTTACAAGTTTTTGAACCACAAATCTTAGCGATGTCATACAGCCTTCACTTGATGATCAGCCAAAACAAACATTGGCAAACTATTACATTAGTGAACCTACAAATTTGTGAGCCAAATGTTCTTCCAAGTTTCACTTTAGGTGATCTCCATAGTCCATGCATATCAGGAATTTCACCCATTAGCAAACTTAGTAGTTCATGAACCACCAAAAAGGTCGATATTAACCTACTTTGATTTCCTTTATTAGCAAAGGACTAAATTTCACAAAGTAAATTTTAAACAAGACAAGGCATCACTTAATCAGGGATGTCATGAACTTAAGAATTGGGCAACAAGGAAAGAAAACACAAGTCAAGTTTGTGAAGGATAACATTCACTGATAGAAAGAGAAACAACTAACAAAGTGATCGTAGGCTATCATCTCTAAGTCAGGAAGTTCACGAAATAACTAACATATCAATAGGGTTCATGAACTCATAAAACTAATAATAGAAGAAAATGAATGTTTTCACTTAGAATCTTTTCAAGATAAAAATAGAAATAAGGGAAACTATGTTTTATACATAGCAAGAAGGCAAAACTTAGGCAACACATCTCAATCACTCATTTCATACTACTGTTTAATAGTGAAAGGGAGAGAAGGGAGATGAATGCATGTATGATATTACACTAGATAAAACCCTCCTTTTACTACAACATTCAAGGAAAAAATTGAGCTTAAGTTACTACAAGGTGGAAGAGGACTCAACTACAGATTTTGTGCTCTTCTTTGTCAAGGAAAGATGAGATTTAACCAAGTCTTTTATCAAACCATAGGTTAACTATACATAACAACCTAGTTATGAGATAATCATATTGAAAAGGATAAATGACAACAGTAACCTAAAATCTAAAATTACATAGATAATCAGTAATATGTCAAAACCTATCTCCCGAAAGCAGAGGTGTTGAAGGACAAATTTGGTAATCACCCAAGTCTAGAAGTGAGAATCTACCAAAGGTCAAAACTGAGAAATGCTACAAAGGATTCTTAGAAAAAAGATCCAGAACATGGAAGCCCTATGGACTAGGGCACCAAACTCGCAAGTCTCTTTAGAGAGATAATCTAGAACTTTTTTAGATCCTAAAACTCTAATTCATGCACTACCTTCCTATAGCTCCACTTTTCCTGAAACCTATACCTGTGACCTCAACACAAGATGACAAGAGAAGGGTTTGGGGGTTGTGGTGTTTAGGGAATTACCTTATTCAAATACTAGGTTAGCATTCAAGCTTTCCCAACAGCATTGTTAGAGAGAGAGAGAGATTGTTCCCTTGTAGGGAAAAGGATAAAGATAATCTAAATGATGAAATGATTCAAATAATTCAAATAGCAACATGATGTCACCTTAGAGGTGAAGTCATTAGGAAGATGAAAGATCTTCAACTCATAAGAATATGAATAATGATGTCATATCTGCAACAAACACACAAATAAAAAGATAAATTTGCAACAATAACACAATGAATACCTTGAATGCTCTTAGCTCCAATATCATAAGTTTACAATATCCATCTAGGTTTAAAATGAAGTCATAAAATCACTTATATATTCTTTCCAACTAACATTTACGAAATTAAATTACAAAAGATTACAAGGAGGAACATTTTGGAAGGGGCAAAGCTGACATGCAATTAAATAGCCTTGACCAATCAGGGTAGACTTGTGTACTTGGCGTCCAAGTCTAAGGGCCCAAATTAGGTTAGGGGTAAGTTAAAGGAGGTCCTAAAGGTCCAAAATATCATGGGTATTAGGAAATTTCCTTCAAGATGATCAATTAGAATGTATAATGAAGCAAATGGGACCTAGGAGTTAAACTAGGAGGTAAAAAGGCATGTGTCCACTTTTTACTCCATAACATTTATCCCCCACTTTAATGTGTGTATGATCTTACGATCCATACATGCATTAAAGTATGGTCAAAGCATATCATATACATCAAACACACCTAATTTTGAAGACTATCGCTAGCCCCCAAGCTTAGGCAAACATAAGAAAACACTAAATAATCACATAAGACACAATGAATATAGTAAAGAAGCATACAATACATGAAGAAGATAGTGAAGAATGCAATACATAGAGAAGAAATGAACACAATCACACAAGACACAAAGAAGTCATGAAGAGAAGACATGATTAATAAATTACATATCCATATATATAAAATTCTAATTAAGGTAAACAAAACACACATGTAAACACACATGAAAACACATACAATATGGGGAGGGATTCATTGCCACACAACTTTAAACCATGCCAAAAACATGCAAGACACGCAAAGAAGATACATAAAACATATGGAACACACACAAAATACATGAGCACTGCATAGTATGTCATAGACACACTATACATCTTATACATGGCAAACATGAGTGATAGAGAGGAGCTCATCACTACTCCACTATCTAAAGCATGTCAAACACAATTGACGGTTGAGATATGCTACCACAACCACCAAAGACATGCTTAAGGGTGAATGACTCAAGATCCAATGCCACCTTGGGATGAGGACTATTTGTATCTGTATTTTGATGCATACCGTAACCCTAATATGTGTTTTTCTAGGCTTGCTAAAACCTTTGTAAAACCTTGAAGCCTAGTGCCTTGATCATATTTGTCATGGTTGCTTCCCATTATAATTCATTGTTGACCACCTACAACCCATTCTTGGTCATTTATGTTGTCCTTGATGTATCCTTCATCGTTGGGTTACCGGCCCCTTTGCCTAGGTTTGACTTTTGTGTCTTCTAACTTAAAAGTTGTTTAAATGCCCAACCAATTTGAAAAATGATCTATCTTCATGTTGAGTGTTAGGCATACTTTATTTTATGTCCCCCTCATTCATTCTACCTAGTGCAGCCCCTGTTTTGAGAACAATTTGCATGCATGTGTAGGATTGGGGCATAAAGTTCTTGCCACATCTACGAGGCTTCCTATTTTGCTGAAACTATATCCTCCACTAGGCTTGGTTCTAGACTTTGGCGGTACTGCAAAGTATGATGTGGCAATCATGGAGAGACCGAGTGGTGGCCATGCTAGGACTTCATAGGAAAGGTGCTCCTCTGTTGGGACTGTTCCAAGGCTCCCATAGGCATGCAAAGGTTTAGGTTGTCTTCAACTTGGTTGGGCTAGCATGGGATATGTATTGACGCGAAGGGTTCGCAATTGCTTACATGGCTTTTCACTAAGGTTTGGGACTTCACAGAAGGTGTTTGGGGGCCCTGATGGCACTATGAGGAATGTGTTAATGGCCCTGATAGGCGTAGTGGAGCATTTTAGTGGAGTCATGGTTTTCGCTGTGATTTTAAGGAACCTGGTGTGAGGGGTTGTGGTGCTGCTATGGCAGATGAAGTCACTTCTTCTTCATGATAGTTGGTCTATGCTAGATGGATTTCAAACCTCTAAGAAGACCATTGATGGGTGTTAATCCATGGCCAGAATTTAAAACTAGTGAACACCTTCATCTGGGCATATTGAATATCTTGGGTGACCATTGATGTAACTCATAAGATGGATCAGATGGTCGGGATTAAAAGGGGTTGATTGAATAGTGTAGCATGGTAAAAAATTGGATAGATTTGGTTGCTTCTGGTGAGAAATGCCAGGGGTTAAGTGTGTGTTGTGTCTTATCCAGCTACTGATCGAGGGGTTGGTTGGTTCATTCAAGCTCTATCTTGTCAATGATACATGATAGGCACATTCAAGAAGAAATCTTAGATGCATTGGGAGGATATTAGCACTTCCCTTCTCACTGCACTATGCATGATGATGCTCCTGCTTATAAGAATTTGTTAAGGCTACTCCTTAGTGCTGAGAGTGGGCAAGGTGTACGATTAATGTCCTAAATTGGGATAATGTTGAAATCAAGAAACCTACATTGTCTATCTCATTATGGAAATGGGCGTTGCAATTGAATTTCATGCATGTCGAAGCTTGGTTTAATGAATTAGGTATCATTTCCTTCCCTTCTCTTGTAAGGCTAGCAGATTTGCATGTGATTTCCATTTAAGAGTTTGCATTACTAAGGTACTATCAGGGATAGACTTGTAGGATTGGTGGACAAGGTGTGATCATCTGGGTAGTGGGAGTTTCCATAATTCCACTATAAATTGATGCTTCTGATCTTATTTTAGGCACTATTCTCTTTGGAGTAGACAATATGGGTCACTATCTTTTTAGTATGCTAGGGTTGTCTTCCTATTCCTTAGAATTTTCCTCTCTATTTTCATGGATAATAAATTGTCCTTATAATATTACGAGATTAGAGTGGTTTTTATAAGGAATGGATGGTTCTACCTAAATTTGGGAAGTTTAGCAGCTTCCATTGAACCCTTGTAGCCCCTTCTTCACCCCTTTCTTTCATCCTGATGAGGGATTTACATTCTAATCTGCATACTCCAGTGGCTTCCTATTCTTGTGAGTCTCCAGACTTGATGCAGAGGAAAAGAGGTGTCATTGCTTTCTCCCCTTTTCCCTAATTATTGTGGGTCCTAGCATAGCTTGGGTCACATTGGGTGGTGTGTTGTCCCCTTAGATGAAGCTAGTGGGCATATTGGAGGGAACTATTGTTGTTGTTATTCCCTACTTAGCTAGAGGCCTGCTTTAGCTAGAGCCAGCTATTAGAGGCATCCTCTAGTTCTTGATTGGGTGATTTGGGTTGGAACTTCATGAAGAGAGGAGTGGATTTTCATACTTGTGCTTGTGAGTGGTCATAATAGGAGGGACCCGAGCTTCTGGTGCTTCCTTTCTTTGTTGATCCTTGCTGGCACTCCCTTGTCTGCATACATGGCCGGTGAAGTTTGGTGAAGGCCTCTTGCATGGAAAATAAATATCCTTATGTGAGGAGTGGATGATCCATTGGAATAATTTACAATCCCCTTATTCCTTCAAAAACATGGCTCGCCTCCACATTAGTAGTAGGTGAGCATACATGACAAAATTAGTTGTTCCAGTTTCCTTCAACTGATGATTATCTACAGAAGTATGCCTTAGTAGTTGGAAATGGATGTTCTTTCCCCTTGTGGTCAAAGTTTTTCAAAAGAAAATATGACATTTGTATATGGCCTACAGCTCATTGCTCCCATGCTTATATAAATTAGAATTTAGGGCCATTCAAAGGGGGTCCAAATCTCTGTTTTAGATAGTATAGTATCTTGTGTTTTGATTTGATGTAATATAGTAGAAATTTGTCTCTGAATATATGTCCAAATCTGTAGAGCATTACCATTTTCTAAATTAATACAAAGATTATTGGTTATAGATTCCTTTTTTGTACTGTATTTGATGGAGTTAATATGATTTCTATCTATCAAGAAGAGAAATAAATGCTTGGGAGACATTCAGTTAACTGTTGTCTGCATTATGGTTTGAAAGGACTTTTCTGTATTCCCATGTCTAGGAGGTATTAATACAAGGTATTAATTCCATTAGTCTTTCAATAATGAGGTAACGTGTCTTGAATGATACATATGTTTTGTTCAATTTGACTCTGTGGCCCACTGGATTAAGCACTAGTATCTCACTGGGCTAATCAGTTGATTTAGATCCACCCAAAAATAATTAATGCTATTTCTATTTCCACTATTCTTTTGAGAGTAGTTTTGAAAAGATATTTGTTCTCAATCAGGATATGAATTCTATTGTCATTAGATTAAACCAACCTCAATGGAGTTAGTCATTCCCCTGGTAAAATGCTATTAAGAATCTTCTATTTTATTGCAACATCTAGTATTAGTTAGGTTATACCCCTAAGATGTTGCATAGGTACACCCACCTTGGTCTTGTAGAACTAAAAGTGCAAAGAATTTTTCAACTAATTGTTGTAATCATGTTTGTTGGCCAGTAACCTGAGATCCCTAAGCATAAGAAGTTGGATAATCATTAGGGGATTTTAGATAATCAGTTGGAGGAACTGACAGATTGGTGACTCTCTTGGGGAAATTACAAATTGTGTCTTATCCTGATATCCCCGTGTTTACAAATCTTAACACTCTTGAAGCTCACTGTTAAGAAGTTTTTGCCTATTTGAGTCGTAATAGATTGGTGACTCTACTAGGGAGCTTGTTCACAACTTTCAAAGATAAGTCCAATGGTCTATCATGGTCCTTAGAGTTTGCACATCTATAGTGCATTATTATTATCATTCCCTTTAGAAGGTGGTGACTCTACTGGCTTTTGAACCGGTTGATTAGAGAAGAAGTTCTCAAACCTAGAAGGGGTGTTGTTGTGGCATATTTAAAGAAATCTATGTGAGACTCTACTGTTGGAGAAGACCTAGAATAATAATCTTTGAAAGAACTTCATACTATTTGAAGTTTAGCTCTCTATGAGAAAAGGTGGTGACTCTATCAAAACAATCTATTGAAGATATGAATAATGTTTCAGATCTATGAAGATTTCTAGTCAGAGAGGAAAACTTGCAACAGTTGTAGCATATCCAAGTATTTTTTATATTTTGGTTTTCAATAAGGATAATCTTGTGTATGAAAACCATATTTGAAAGTCTTGATAAAATTTGGTTCCCTATTGAGTGAAAATAAGAACTAAGAAAGGGAAATAGTAGTGATACTTCTACATACTTCTAAGTTATAATTTGCAACCTATGTATTATGTTGAAGAAGTATGCTTGTTCTTGAATATGCCCACTAAAAATATCTTAGGTATAGATGCATTTGGGTTATGCATTACAATATTTTAATGTCATTATGAAAGAAAAAATAGGGCAGTGAATGATCAACTATAGAGTTGATGTAAGAAGTTTGCAGAAGGTGTAAGGAAATGTATCATCCACCTGTATATCCCTATGGAGTGTCAGATGTAAACATGCAAAGTGTATAGCCCCTGTCATGTCATCAAAGAAATTTCTCTATTGAAAGATATAGAGCCATAAATTTTGGTGGTATTCAAGGTTTCCCAAACCTTGTTCTTAATGAAGTTAGGAAACACTTGCCATAATTCAAAGGGCAAAGTTTAGAATCAACATGTAGACATTTACAAAAGTTCATGGACATGATGGGAGATTATGAGATAGGTCATCAAGATGTTGTCATGAAGTTCTTTATTCAATCTCTAAAGGAAGATGCTAGAGATTGGTTTTCATATTTTCCAATGCGTTATATCTCTTCGTGGAGTGAGTTTATGACAATTTTCATGGAACAATATGGTGAGAGAATTGACCCAAGTTCAGTGATCAACAAGTTTGTAAGCATTTAGAAAGAAGAAGATGAATTGGTTCCTGCATTCAATCTCAGATTTTCAAAGGCAATAAAGGATATTCCAGAAAGTATAAGACCAAATGATTCATTATGCTTGTTTATATACCTAGGTGCATTTGATGAGGAGGTAAGCTACCTCTTAAGAGATAAAGAGCATGTAACACTTCATCAGGCATGTCAAATGGCAAATTAAGTAATGAAATGTCATATAAAAAGGTAGAAGGTGGAGCAGATATTGAAAATGCATACTTTAGTGAGTTGGTCAAAAGTTATGTATATAATGGCCACGATCATCATCTTTCAAATACATGTGTTAAAAGTGATGGGGGGACATATCTGCTTGAGAAGGAACAACCTTCATGTAGTGAAGATATTTCAAGATGTGAGTCAGAGATGCTAAGCATTGATGGTTTGAGTGATACTGAGAGTTCATCTATTTACTCTTCATGTAACTATGATGTTTTTGAGTATATTGATGTTGGAAAAGTTTTACATCCTTAGATTAGCTAGAGAGGGGATGGGACTACTCATGAGATCTACTCTATGTGTAACCCTATTATAGATAAGGGATTAGTGATAGATGAACATCTTGAATTGCTTTCTCCTTCTTTTGAGGTGTTTCGTGTTGAGTTGGGTAGTTATTTGCATGATGAATTGGGTTATTCCCTTGTTCTTGGGATGGAGAAAATGATTGACATATCTATTAATGATGTAGGATGGCAACCTAGAGTTCAAGAATTCAGTGAAATTATGGAAAAGGAAGAAGATGTATGTGTAGGAGATTCATTGGATGAATCAGTTTGGGTAGTTGATTGTGTAGAGCATGCATATGTTGGTGATGTAAGTGGTGAACAAGGAATTGCCTTTTTTTTTTACCTTTTACCTTCTTCTATCCCCTTTTCTAGTTTTGAAGTTATCACCAAATGTTTACACATGAGGATAGCATAGATGTAGCTGTACATGAAAGTGAAAATGTAAAGACAAATGTTGGTACACCTGATGACAATTTTTATGATGAGTTTGCACTTGAAGAATGTGATTGTGTCAATCGCATGGATGCATATGAGAACCCTTTTTTTGGGTGTGCAACTTCTAGTCTTCCTCATGAACATTGTAATTCAATTGAGTCATGGGAGGGCAACACTGTTGAATTAAGCATGATAGATATGTGTCATAGGTCTTATTTTTATGGCACATATGTTTCAACAAATTGTCAAGAGATGGAAATAGAGAGACAATCTGAGGAGTGTGGCTCTTCACATAAAATGTCTCATGATATGGATGGAAGTGTTGATGAGGTTTGCATCAGCATAAATGACCCCAAGATATGTTGGTCATCTATGATCCTTGTTCTAAATGAAGATGAGTATGATGTGTTCCTTTGTGATGAAGATGTAGTTTCTCATAATGTGAACCCCAATGTTCCTAAATTGAGCACTTCACTTGGATCCAACATACATCTTGTAGTGATGATGAGTGGAAACAAGTTATCTAGGTTGGTGATTTACTAGCTGCTCATATTTCTTATATGCCTAAACTTCAAGGTTTTAGGTTTGACATGTTAACGACTAGTTTCCCTCTCCAAGTCAACATAATGAAGGGGCATATTTTTCTTTCCATGTCAATTGGAGGCATTTTCTTTTTTCTGTGATTTATTTTAGGAGGTCAACAACTATGAATGTTTCATGTTTTCATATGGTGTAGACTTGTGGTCTCAATTTTTTCCACTACCTACTACAAAAATGAAAAAAATTCTACATGAAAATTTGGTGGCCTATGTTATGTGGTTTCCATGCAATGAAAACCACAAATGTGCAGCAAGTATTCACTTGTTTAGTGGTAATCACATATTTATGCTTGTAAGAAGAGGGATATCTTAGATTTAGGGCACACAACTGAGAGGGGGGGTGAATCAGTTGTGCAAAACTTTCTCCAATTACACGCTTAAATCTTCTTAGTGATTAGCAATATATCAATCACAAAACATAATGCATTCAAATCAAAAGCAGAAACACATCAACACATAAGACACCAAGATTTTCATGTGGAAAACCCAGTTAAGGGAAAAACCATGGGGTGATTAACCCAAAAATGTATTCTCTATTAGAAGAATAGAAAGAACAAAATGGCACATGCCAATTAGGGCTTACTACCTGAGCACACTGCTCACAAGAGGCTCATTGCCTACAGGAGACAAACTGTCTACAAAGAAATAAGTATCACATACATGAACTGGAGAATAGCATCTTCACCATGCTTGAATCAGTTCCATTTAAGCCCAATACTTTTGCTTTGCCTTTCACTTTCCTCCTCAGTACCACACTCTCATCACCACAAGCACACTTTGAAATGACTTCGTAATCTCTTATTTATACAAGACATCAACTTAGGAATGATCATCTAAGTTGGCAAACATCCACAAGAATATCCGCAGGATGTGTAACTGATCCGGTCAGCCAATCTCAAAGAAGAACACCATCATTTGGAAGTTATTCTTCTATTGCGAGCTCCAACTTTAATGCAGACCATCAACATGAATTGAACATGATCCAAAGACCTCCACAAGCTTGCCTGAATCATCAAGAACATCCACACTTCATCTACTTACTGAAACCCATCTCTCCATCTGGAACCTCAAGAACACAGTCTGTCACCACTATCACCAAAGAATGAATACTTCTAGACCTTCAATTCATGAACCAACTAAATTGACACATCACAATGACTTCTTCAACACTCCCTCAAATCCACAAAGTAGGAAATTGTACTTCTAGATCTCACCGGACCTGTTTGTGTCACTCTGTTACCTCGAACACCTACCAGAACTAGTTTTACTTGAGTGACCACAACTTCTTCATATCTTCATGTGGACCTCTAAAATCTCTACTGGATCACCTAAAGACACATATATACAAACCCTTTAATCCACATCCTCTGATCATCATCCTATCTTAGACTTTTGTCTTACTGTCATCACTATTCTTTACTATTCCTGATTGAGACTAATTTTCTCAATATCCTTAGCTCACAGCTCATCCAAACCTTATCATTAATGCAACAGGAGTATGTTGACATCAATGATAACACCATTTAGGCCCATACTTGCAACAATCTCCCCTTTTGTCATTGATGGCAACATATGATGTGAAAAACTATTTTAACCACCAAGACAAGAACTTCTTCTTACTGTCACAGCTACCCCTATCAGCAACAACCATTCACATGTCTTCTCTCCCTTTACTGCTCCCCCTTTGATCAACAACCACTTGTTTTTCACATGTCTTCTCTCCCCCTTTGACATCAATGGAAAATGGCACATACTTGCAAATCCAACACTTTAGAATCATACCTGCTACTCCCCCTGAGTAGCAGCTCCCCATCAATTTGGATCACAAGATATGACTATGATATCCACTAGACTGATGCACCTCAGTGCACCTTAGTTCATCACTGGAGGGGCAATAACTCGTAACTTCTCCCTGAGATACTTAAAAGAGTTCTTAGGTAGAGGTTTAGTAAAGATGTCTGTAATCTAATCCTTGGAGGGCACAAACACCAATCTGACTTCATTCTTGTTCACTTGCTCTCTCAAAAAGTGAAATTTTATGGATATGTGTTTAGTCTTTGAATGTAACACCAGATTCTTGGATATATTTATTGCACTTGAATTATCACAGAAGATTGTGATAGGTTCCTCATACTCCACTTTGATGTCTCTTAGCATCTGCTTCATCCACAAAACTTGAGTATAGTTACCTACTGTTGCAATATATTCTACTTCAGTTGTAGACAGAGATATTGCCTCTTATTTCTTGCTCAACCATGAAACCAATCTCTTCCCCAAAAAGAATGCTCTACCACTGGTACTCTTCTAGTCAACTACATCTCCTGCCCAATCCGCATCTGTATATGAATGAAGAGAGAAATCATGATCTCTGGGATACAACAAACCATACTCAACTATCCCCTTTAGATATCTAAAAATCCTCTTGATTGCCATGACATGAGATTCTCTAGGATCGGCTTGGAATCTGGCAACAAGACCAACAACCTGCATAATATCTGTTCTAGTTTGAGTGAGATACAATAGTCCTCCAATAATTGACCTATACTTTGTCTGATCAGCCTTAGGAGAGTCATCATCTTTGCTCAACTTACATCCAGTTGCCATGGGAGTATTCATTGGTTTTGAATCTTCCATCCCAAATTTCTTCAACAATTCTTTCACATATTTGGTCTGAGAAATGAAGATTCCTTTCTTTGTTTGAATGATTTGCATACCCAAGAAGTAATTCATTTCACCAATCATAGACATTTCAAACTCACTTTTCATTTGATTTGCAAAAGTTTTACACATACTATCTCTTCCTCCAAAAATGATATCATCAACAAACACTTCAACAATCAAGATGTTTTCATGATCAATCTTGAAATACAAATTACTGTCAGCAGTACCTTTGTTGAAGCCAATCTTCAAAAGATGCTTTTCCAGTCTTTCATACCAGGCTCTTGGGGCTTGCTTCAGTCCATACAGAGCCTTCTTCAACTTGTAGACCATATCACCATGATCAGACAATTGAAATCCATCCGGTTGCTCTATATACACTTCTTCTTCCAAGTCACTATTTAGGAAGGCAGACTTGACATCCATCTGATATACCTTAAAATCCTTGAAGGTAGCAAAGGCAAGAAATAATCTGACTACTTCAATTCTTGCCACTAGAGCAAAAATTTCTTCAAAATCAATTCCTTCTATTTGAGAGTAGCCCCTGTAGACCAATCTAGCTTAATTTTTGATTACTTCACCAACATCATTTAGTTTGTTCCGGAAGACCCATTTTGTTCCAATCACATTCTTGTTTCTAGGTCTGGGAACAAGATCCCAAGTGTGATTTTTCTCTATTTGCACAAGCTCTTCCTCCATTGCTTTAGTCCTGTTTTCATCATTGCAAGCTTCATTCACTGTCTTAGGTTCAATCTTTTAAATCAAACAATACTCTTCTGAATCTTGAGTAGTTCTCCTTCTTGTTAGTACTCCTTTGCTTTTATCACCTATGATTTGATCTTCAGAGTGGTTTAGTCTTACATACCTAGGAACTTTAGGAATTTCTTGCACTTCTGATTCTTGATCAAGCTCATTGACACTCATCTCTTCTTCCTGATTTACTAGATTAATTTGAATCTGACTAACAGAGGAGGCTTGGGCTCCTTGAGTTAGAACACCATTCTGATCATCTTTATCATATTCATAAAACCTTGAGGGTTTCTCAATTCCCTCATCAACCTTTACATTTGTACTTTCTATCATCTTTCTCAGTCTTTTGTTATAACACTAGTATGTTTTGCTTTGAGTAGAGTAACCCAAGAATATTCCTTCATCACTTCTAGCATCAAACTTTCCTAGATCTTCATCTCTTTTGATATAACATTTTCTACCAAAAACTCTAAAATGCCTTATAGTAGGAGTGATACCAAACCAAAGTTCATAAGGAGTCTTACCAATATTGCTTTTGATTTGAACTTGATTGAGAGTATAGACTGTAGTGTTGACAACTTCTCTCCAATAGATCTAAGGAAAATTTGCTTCCATCATCATGGTCCTAGATGCTTCCTGGATGGTCCAGTTCTTTCTCTCCACTACTCCATTCTGCTATGGAGTCCTAGGAGTAGACAACTATCTCTTTATTCCATGTTTCTCACAAAACTCTATGAATTCACCAAATGTGAATTCTCCACCTCTATCAGACCTCAAACACTTCACCTTTAATCTGATTTCATTCTCTACCATAGCCTTAAATATTTTGAATTTCTCAAGAGCTTCTAATTTCTCTTTTAGAAAGGTTACCCACATCATCCGGGAATAGTCATCAATTAGCAGCATGAAGTATCTATCACCTTGAATACTCCTGATTCTTGCCAGACCACAAAGATCAGTACGAACTAAGTCCAATAATCCGGTAGAAGATAGTTCCTTACTTTTGAAAGTGACTCTGCTCAGCTTATCCAATTGACATTCTTTGCACAAGTTGTTAGTAAGTTTCACCAATTTTAGAAGATCTCTTACAGCCTGAGTATTGCTTATCTTGATGATATTATCAAAATTCACATGACACATCCTCCTATGCCACAACCAACTTTGATCAATTTGAACAAACAAGCAACTTTTTCTTGTACCAACCAAGTGAAAGATATTACCTTTAGTATGAGTACCAGATGCAATCTCTGTTCTGGAACTTTCAAAGGTCTTGCATTTTCCATTCTTGAACCAGAGATCATAGCCTTTGTCCACCAATTGTCTAACACTAAGAAGATTATGCTTCAATCCTTCAACATATAGTACATTACCAGTTTTGTTTCTTCCATCAAGAAA
The DNA here is from genome assembly GCA_027924645.1 of Cunninghamia lanceolata. NCBI lineage: Eukaryota > Viridiplantae > Streptophyta > Pinopsida > Cupressales > Cupressaceae > Cunninghamia > Cunninghamia lanceolata. The sequence goes on from BSBN01001281.1 coordinate 22,307,980, forward strand.
AATAGTTCATCTACCTCTGATTCTACCAATAGAATTGCCACCAAACTTTACCACTCCTCCTTCATACCTTTCCAAATCTACAAACTTATTTTTGTCACCTGTCATATGGTGAGAGCATCCACTGTCAATGACCCAATCATCCTTCTCTTCAATTTGGGCAGCCAGAGCTCTTTCCACAGTCTTATGATTGACAGATACAGAGGACATTGGATCTTCTTCTTTGATGGCAATGAACACCCATTCATTTCTTGATTTGTTTCCTGCCTCTAATTCATCATCTGTTACTCCTTCATTGTCATCATCTTCATGTGCATAGTAACAGTTCTTTTCGAACCTTGGCTTGTTAGGATTTTTCCTTAAAAACCTTTCTGGACACCTTGAGGCAAAATGACCAATCTTATTGTAGTTAAAACACTTAAAACATAATTTTCCTTCATACTTACCAGATCCTCTTGGCAACCTTTTTGCAATAAGGGCTTCAAGTTGAGCAGTTTCTACTTCTTCTTCTAGGTATTTTCCTACTTTTTCATACCATGATAGTTTCCTTGATGAGTTCTCTCCCAGATCAAACCTTTGTTTACCTTTTACAGAGGCACTGGCTTTGAATGTAGATTCAATCTTGGGGGGGGTCATCTCCAAACTCTATCATTTCAAATGCAGCCAATTTCTCAGCCAATTGATCTCTTGTGATAGTTGTATGGGCTCTAAATTCTTCAATGGCAGCAGCCTTGATTTTGTAAGAAGTAGGTAGGGATCTAAAAATTTTGCCAACAATCTCATTTTCATCCAAGACTCCACCAGCATTTCTAATTCCACAAACTAGCTCATTCACTCTTGGCATAAAAGTAGTAATATTTTCATCATCTCTCATCTTCAAATTTCCCTTTGAGACTCTGTAATCTTGCACATTTAACATACTAGTCTCCTTCATTCAAAATTTCTAGTTTTTTCCAAATCTCAAAAGAAGTTGGTAGGTCAATAACATTTGAGATCTCTGAATCAGATAATGTGCTTAGAAGAGCCTCTATAGTCCACAGATTGTTTTCAGCATCTATGATTTCATTTAGTGTTTTTAGACCACCCTGTGGAGGTACATACTATATTGTAACCATGGTCCAGTACGCCATTCCCATACACTACAAGTGACATTTCATGTGACCTTTCCAAAGAGAAAAATTGGGTCCATCAAACTTTGGACTATCCTTCTTGTAAGATGACATCCTGGATCTCCTCAAGCGGTTAAGGTCCTTTTAGAGGAACTTGGCTCTAGTACCAATTATTAGATTTAGGGCACGCAACTGAGAGGGGGGGTGAATCAGTTATGCAAAACTTTCTCCAATTACACACTTAAATCTTCTTAGTGATTAGTAGTATATGAATCACAAAACATAATGCATTCAAATCAAAAGTAGAAACACATCAACACATAAGAGACCAAGATTTTGACGTGGAAAACCTAGTTAAGGGAAAAACCATGGGGTGATCAACCCAAAAATGTATTCTCTATTAGAAGAATAGAAAGAACAAAATGGCACATGCCAATTAGGGCTCACTACCCGAGCACACTACTCACAAGAGGCTCACTACCTATAGGAGACACATTGTCTACAAAGAAATAAGTATCACATACATGAACTGGACAATAGCATCTTCACCATGCTTGAATCAGTTCCATTTAAGCCTAATACTTCTGCTCTGCCTTTCGTTCTCCTCCTCACTACCACACTCTCATCACCACAAGCACACTTTGAAATGACTTCACAACATCTTATTTATACAAGACATCAACTTAGGAATGATCATCTAAGTCAAAAAACATCCACTAGAACATCTGCATGTGTAACTGATCTGGTTGGCCAAACTCAAAGAAGAACACCCTCATCCAAAAGTTATTCTTCTATTGCGAGCTCCAACTTCAATGTGGACCATCAACACAAACTGAACATGATCCAAAGACCTCCACAAGCTTTCCTGAATCATCACGAACATCCACACTTCATCTACTTACTAAAACCCATCTCTCCTTCATCTAGAACCTCAAGAACATAGTATGTCACCACTGTCACCAAAGAATGAATACTTTTGGACCTTCAATTTATGAACCAATTGAGTTGACACATCACAAGGACTTCCTCAACACTCCCTCAAATCCGTAGAGCAAGAAACTATACTTCCGGATCTCACCGGACCTGTCTGTGTCACTCTATTACCTCTGAACACCTATCGGAACCAATTTTACTTGAGTGACCACAACTTCTTCATATCTTCATGCGGACCTCTGAAATCTCTACTAGATCACCTAAAGACACATATATACAAACCCTTTAATCTGCATCCTCTGATCCTCATCCTATCTTGGACTTTTGTCTTACTGGCATCATTGTTCTTTACTGTTCCTAATTAAGACTAATTTTCTCAATATCCTCAAGTCACGGCTCATCCAAACCTTATCATTAATGCAACAGGAGTATGTTGACATCAATGAAAACACTAGTTAGGCCCATACTTGGATATACTTGTTGTAATGGTGTGGGAGAGGTAAATGTGGGTTAATCATGTGTTGTGACTTATCCAGCTACTGATTAGGGGGTTGATTCGTTCATTTACAAAGATCCTAATCATCATGTGTTGTGACTTATCATGAGGATCTTTGTACTTCCCTTCTCAGCATTTCTCTACATGATGATGCTCCTACTTACATGAATTTGTCAGGGCTACTCCTTAGTACTAAGAGTGGGCAAGGTTTGTGATTAATGTCCTAAATTGGGATAATGTTGAAATCAAGAATTTGGCTATCTCATTATGGAAATGGGGGTGGAAATTGAATTTAATGCATGTGGAAGCTTGTTGTCATGAATTTGGTGTCATTTCCTTCCCTTCTCTTCTAAGGCTAGTAGATTTGCATGTGATTTCCATTTAAGAGACTGCATTACTAAGGTACTATTAGGGATAGACTTACAGGATTGGTGGATAGGGTGTGATCATCTGGGCAGTGGGAGTTTCCATAATTCTACTATAAATTGAGGCTTCTGATGTTATTTCAGACACTATTCCCTTTGGAGTAGACAATATGGGTCACTATATTTTTAGTATGCTATGGTTGTCTTCCTTTTCCTCAAAAATTTCCTCTCTATTTTCATGGCTAATAATTTGTCCTTGTACAATTAGGAGATTAGAGTGGTTTTTCTAAGGAACAGGTGGTTCTGGCAAAATTGGGGAAGTTTAGCAGCATCTATTGAACCCTTGTAGCCCCTTCTTCACCCCTTGCTTTAATCTGGATGATAGCTTTATGTGCTGGTTTGCATACTCCAGTGACTTTGTATTCGTGTGAGTCTCCAGACTTGACATAGAGGTAGCAAGGCATCATTTCTCTCTCTCCCTTTCCTTCTTTATTGTGTGTCCTAGCATAGCATGGGTCATAGTGGGTGGTGTGTTTTTCCCCTAGATGAAGCTAGTGGGAATCTTAGAGGGAACTATTGTTGTTGTTCCCTACTTAGCTAGAGGTCTGGTTCAGCTAGAGCCATCTATTAGAGGCATCCTCTAGTTCTCGATTGGGTGAGTTGGTTGGGAACTTTATAAAGAGAGGAGGGGGATTTCCTACTTGTGCCTATGAGTGGTCATAATAGGAGGGACCGTGGCTTTCAATGCTTCCTTTCTTTATTGATCCTTGCTGGCACTCCCTTCTCTACGTACGTGGCTAATGAAGTTTGGTGAAGGGTTCTTGCATGGGAAATAAATGTCATTATGTGAGGAGGGGATGATTCATTGGAATACTTTATAATCCCCTTTTTCCTTCAAAAACATGGTTTGCCTCCACATTAGCAGTAGGTGAGCATGTACAACAAAATCAATTGTTCTAGTTTGCTTCAAGTGATGATTATTTGTAGAAGCATACCTTAGTGGTTGGAAATGGATGTTCTAGTCCCTTGTGGTCAAAGTTTGTCAAATAAAAATATGACATCTGTATATGGCATGCAACTTGTTGCTGCCATGCTTATATGAATGGGGATTTAGGGACATTCAAAAGGGGCCTGAATCTCTGTTTTAGATAGTATTGTATCTTGTGTTTTGATCCGATGTAATATAGTAGAAAATTATCTCCAAATATATGTTCAAATCTATAGAGCATCATCATTTTATGAATTAATACAAAGATTTTTGGTTATGGATTCCTTTTCTGTACTACATTTGATGGAGTAAATATGATTTCTAAGTATCAAGAATATGTTAGCACATCTTTTTTATTCATTGCATTGTTTATGTTCTCTTTTTCTTTCTCTCAAGGAGAGAAATAAATGCTTGGGAGACATTCAGTTAATTATTGTCTGTATTATGGTTTGTAAGGAATTTTTGGCATTCTCATGTCTAGAACATATTAATATAAGGTATTAATGTCACTACTCTTTCAGTAGTGAGGTAACGTGGCTTGAATGATACATATGTTTTGTGCAATTTGACTCTGTGGCCCATTGGACTAAGCATCAGTCTCTCATTGCACTAATCAGTTGATTTAGATCCACCCCAAAACAATTAATGCTATTTCTATTTCTATTGATCTTTTGAGAGTTGTTTTGAAAAGATATTCATTCTCAATCAGGGTATGAATTCTATTGTAATTAGATTAATCCAATCTAGATGGAATTGGTCATTCCCCTAGTAAAATTCTCTTGAGAATCTTCTATTATAATGCAACATCCAAAATTAGTTAGGATATACCCCTAAGATGTTGCATAGGTACACCAACTTTGGTCTTGCAAAACCAAAAGTGCAGATTATTTTTCAACTAATCATTGTAATCATATTTGTTGGCCACTGACCTAAGATCCCTAAGCATAAGAAGTTGGCTAATGTTTAGGAGATTTTAGACAATTAGTCAGTGAAACCAACAAGGACTTTGTATAAAAGGATGTGCACTAGCTCAAGAGATACACCATCCCACTTCACGATTAGTGCTTTGTATATAAGGTTGCACACTAGCACAAGGGATATGCCATCCTGCCTCATCATAAGGGATGTTTTCTTAAAAGGATGTGCACTAGCTCAAGAGATACACCATCTCACCTCCTGATGAGGGCTTTTAAACATGTTTGTCAGTGTCAAAAGCAATCAAGGAGACACCCTTATATATGCCTCCACCTTAAGGTGGTTGATCCCGCTTGTTGGTTTCAAGCACATTAAGGTATAGTGCAAACATGCAATAGAACAAGAGCATTCGTAAAGCCCATGTGCCACAATTGTCGAATGTTCCTGCAAACACATTGTTATGATTTGCTAAGATAATCAACTAGAGATAAACATTGATTAGAAAATCTTACTCTAAGATAACAATGACCAATCAATTCATGGAAGCTATGCATAAATCATATATTAGATCACATCAATGACCAAGGCTACACTTGCAAGTTCATAACCAAGTATATTTGTCAGGTTATACTACAAGTATCTCAAAACTGAGTGTACCAACAAGGTGAGATACAAAACAATCCAAAGTGCATTGGAGCAAATTTAGAGTATTTCTAAGGTTTGTTACAACAAAATTTCACAATATGAATCACAACACAGAGTGATTCTACTATAAAAACATCAAAACTATATATCAACCCCATCTTCATACATGGACCAGGTCCATTTTTTATTTCTTGTTGAAGGGACGCATGGTCCTTATCAATATTTATTTTTTCATCATTTGCCGACTAGGTAGAGCCACTGAAGAATGTAAACATTAAAAATGAGAGAGGATATAAGAGTGACTTGGGTTGATAACACAGGAAGATGCCCCCAAGACATCCTACACAATGTTATGCCCCCAAGGCACAACACACAACAATAAACAAAGGAGAGGAAAGTAGAAGAATATAGAGACAAATAGAAGAATGGTCACAATAGAGGTGGTCTCCTTGTATCCTTGACATTACAAGAGTATCAAGGGTCATCCAAAGAGACATAAATAGCATATAGCACAATAACACAACACATAAGAGGAGGCTACATAAGTGAGTAACACAAAGAGATACTACATCAAAGGTGGCTAAAAAGGGTTAGAAATACTTACTTGTTATACAACTAAACTAGCAGTTGTTGTTAAGGAAATCATCTTCCTCCCATTCTCGAATGCAAGAGGAAATAGGTACATAAGGTACAATTGCCTAGCTTAAATCATCATCCTTTAACTCTTCAACCTTTAGATCTTCCTTTATTGATTCAATATGAGTTGATGGATTGTTTTCTTGCTGAGGTGTTGCTTGTTAAGCTAAGGCTTGTCTCTTCCTCCTTCTTTGTCTTGCCTGCCTATTCATTTTTCTTTTGTTACTAATGTTTGCAAAAGGACCGTCATGATTTTCCATAGTCTTTGACATCTTAGAGGAGGTAGTTGGTATAAAATTGATTTTTGGTGATGACACTAGTAGAATTTTGGCAAATAAATGACTACGTGACTAAAACTTTTTGTCATGACAACTAAAAATGATTAAACCAGTCATGTTTTGCAACACAGCTATAAATGACTAAATAAATGACTAATTTGATGGTGGGTAAAAAACACATCTATAAATGACTAAATAATTAGTCACACAAGTAAAAATTAGAAAGAGAGGGAAATTAAAAAAAATATTTCAAATTGGAAAGAGGGAAATTTAGAGAGGGAAATTTTTTCCATGAAAAGTAATTCAAACAAAAGAAACTTGATCACCTCTATGCTCAAGACAATGTTCATGCATTGGATGTGCTATTCAAGGGTTGAATTCACACTCAAAAATAGGTAAGACTCATTGATGTCCCTCTTTTTGCATTGATGAATTGGAACACAATCACTTGAAGATGTTAATTTTATTGTATTTTGCAAACCTATTTTAGGGGGATTTCCCAAAAGTGATAGAAGCGATTCTAGAGAAGGGCATGGCCAGATGCATTGCATTCAATAACCAAGGAACCTTACTAGTAGGTCTGGTATTCATGCATTTTTTAAACTATAATTTTTTGTTGTGTTTGGTACTTTGTTTCAGTTATGCCCATTTTCTAGATGCTATAAATACAGATACCAAAATCTAATTTAATATGTTGACTGTTAATACTCAAACAATACCCCACTCTTATTAGGGATTAGGATTTCAAAGCTTAGTTGTGAAGGATCAGGTTTTCACCTAATTGTAGAAGAACTGCCTCAACCTTGCAAACTTTTTAAAAAGAAAACAACAAATAATCTCATATTGCTTAATACCTATTTTAGTTTTTGCCAGCCCTATAGCAGTTTAGTCCCCTAAATAGTCATTATTATGTGATATAGGGGCATCCAGTCAACTTTTGAAATTTGTGTTAGCCTTTAAAATTTGGGGTTTATGTGTCAAGCCTATGATAGAAGCATGAGGAAAGAGGCTCCTATCACCAAGGCGATAGGAACAATAATAATTAATTATTAGTTTCTAGAAAGTTGAATAGGTGGTGAAGATGATGATTATTATAGGAATCGGTTATAATATTCAAGTGTGGGAGAAGTGGTAGTAGGAGTCTCCATTACTAATTTGGAGAAATGTTGTTTGAATAATTAACGCACTTAACAACTGCTTAAAATTAGAAATCTCTGAGGCCTACTTTTTACACTACTATTCATGAGACTATTTACAGTGATATTGCTATTATTTATATGTTGAGAGACTATTGATCTTAAATTTTGTTTATTAAACCTAATTGATTTTTAAGGAAATAATTGTGCAATGATAATTAGATGTTGCTTTTAAGAAAATGATGAATGGATATGGAACTTCAATGTGATTATATGGTAGAATGTTTAGGATGCATGTAATTAGATTTGCTTCGGCTATGATATCCTTATGTGTTATTGACTTCAAGTTTGAGTGTGCAGGTTTTGCTAACGAAACCACATATATAGGAGATCATCCCATACCCTATGTTGTATCCCTTGTGAGCCGATCTAGTTCCATAAGGAACTAAGATCAACCTCGTGTTTGGAGAAATGTTGTAATGTTGTAATGTGTTAATGTTGCATGAGGTCAAGGGAATAAGGGCTATCTTTTGATTTACTTTTATTATGATAAGTGTTGTAAGAAATGTTGTTTTAAATCTTGTTTAAACTTTATTTCTTTTAGACCCTTTTTCTTGTGTTTTTATTTGACTCTGGGAGTTCTAATTAGGCAAAAATCAACCCTGGGTTATACCTCATGGGTCTAGGGACCTTTTGACTAGAATAATCTTGGGTTAACCTCCATATGGTCTCTTAAACTTCACAGTGAAGTTAAGTGACGAATTTGGGAGCATGGGGACAATGAGATGAGTGGAATCCACACTCAGGCCCACTTCCAAGTCATGGAACAACTCCATGATTCCCTAATAATGGAGTGTTTGTCTCCTTGTGCCTCTCTTTTGGTGGGGTTCCCTTAATAAGGGTAGTGTTTCATCCACTCCCTTTTGTATTTTTATTTTACTTATTATATTTTAATTCTCCATGTGTTGTAAAAAGGACTATAGTGGGGAACCTATTGAGTGGGGGTTATTGTTTTAAGTCCACTAGGATAATGGATGAATTGTGGATTAGTTGTTTAATGCCACTTGGGAAATTAAGAAAATAGAGGGAATTAGTTTTAAAAGAGAGAGGAGGAGGAGAGGAAGGGGGTTGGATTATTGTGGAAAGAAGGAGGACTTGGAGAAAGGGACTAAGAGAGGAGCTATTCATCAAATTTCATCCATAATTGGGCTTTGGAAGGTTGGTGAACAAGACTACTCTCTTGAATGATCTATGCTTGATATGTATGTTTGTTTCTTGTTTGATGAATGAGTTTGCAAATGTCTTCTATGAGTTTTCTATTATTTTGGGGGTTTGTTTTGGGTGGTGAAAGAGCTCCTTCCAGTTGGAAGGTAATGCTCATCTTGTTTAGGGAAGGGAAGGTGTGAACCTCCTCGGGTTTCATCTTGTTTTCTTGATATATAAAATGCCTTGAGGGCATGTTGGTACTTTGAGCCAAGAGGGCTTTAAGGCTTTGAGAGCCTATTGGAATATCCCTGGAAATTTAATAATTTGGAAGGCTTGAGGCCTTGAGAAAAAAGTAAGTTGTTGGCTTGAGGCCTTGTGATAAAATGTGATAAAATGTGTAAAGAATGACACCTTGAGTGAGAGATGTCTACTTCCCTACCCTCCTTGAACTCACCTAAGCTGAGTCTTTGTATTGTGAGTAAACCATGGGAGTGTCTGTGTTATTTGCTTTGTTTGTTGTTGTTCAATGTTGTGAAGTGTCTTGGTCTATTCTATCCTTGGTATGTGGATGGTCTCCCTAGCTCAGGGGTGACCCTCTTATGGGTCTAAGGTAGGAAGGAGAGCTAGCTGGTTGTTGTTTTCTCCCTTGTTGTCTTGCAAGTTATTGTTGGAGCATGTAAAAAGAATTGAAGGAATTTTGCCTTGTTAAAGAAAATGTTCTATCTTCCTATTTGTAAGGAGAGCTTGATCCTTATAAGTTTCATTATGTAAGAGTTTTAGAGGAGAGAACCTCCCTCTTGAAATTGTTGTAAAAGTTGTTATCTTAGGAGTGGAGAGATAATCCATCCCTTAATATGTTATTAGTTGTGACTTTAGTTGGTTATTACTTTACATCACTTGTGTGAGCTGGGAGAAGAAAGTAAATTACTCCCTTAGAATGTTTGTGAGTTGTGGGATTTTATAGTTGCTTGTTCTTGTTTATCAAAATAGTAGATTGTTAGATTGGTTGTTGATTTGTATTAGTTGATAAAAATATATCCCTTGTACTATTTAGTGCAAAAGTTATTTTTTACAGTATTATGAAAGATGCAAAATTGCCTTGAATAGAAAACTAAAATTGGAGTTAAGTTTGCAATGGAAAATAATCTAAATCAAATTTTACGTGATTGTTGTGTGTTATTGAAATGAAAAGATTTAATAGTTTCTTGTATTTACTTCTGATTCCTTAAAATTTATTTGAAATGAAAAATTTTCTTGTTAGATTAAAAATGGCAAATACAGATTTAAATGGTTAATGACTCCTTTTCATTTGAATAATTGTTATACTAAAATCAAATTGTTAAAGATAGTGTGAAATGAGTTTTACCTTGAAACTATATTTTCATTTTTAAATATAGTTGTGAAAATTTGGTATATCTATATTTATATTTTTGTCATTAAATGAAATTGTGAAACTAATTTAATTATATATATATATATATTCATATTATTAGAAAAAAATTAAATGAAATTGAGAAACTGATATATATATATATATATATATATATATATATATATATTTAAATTTATTTTTATTTAAAAAATTTTGGGATAACTTATGTGACAGAAGAAGAGAGGTCGCAGTTTATATTACATAGCAGAGACTAGTTATGAAATGGTGGGGGGATTAAACCCCCCACCGAACCCTTACATATAGAGGGTGTGGGGAGGGGCAGAGCCCCACTCACATCCCACTTTTCCCACACCCCATGAAGTGGGATGTGGGTGGGGCTCCGCCCCTCCCCACATCCCCCGCTCCATACATCCTCCACGGCCTGCAACAGGCCACACTCCCGCTGCGCCACATAACCCACGTCCCTGCCATGAAACAATTCGCAAAGCCACCTTTGCGGATCACACCCCCTCTGCTGGCACTGACTGCGGATTCTCCCCATCTCTCTCTCCACATTCCTGCGACCCACACGATGGCTGCTGTTGTAGCCATTCTTCCCCTGCAACAAACAAACACTCAAAAATAAAAAGAGGTTAGGGTATTTCTATTGTTTGATATGAGTTGGAATACCATATTTAAATGGTATTAAATTTAAGTGGAGTTTCCACTACCCTTAACAATAAACAATTATATATATATATATATATATATATATATATATATATATTTAAAAAAATATCTTTTTAGTGCAAGCTCATTCATCTACAATTTATATATGTAGTGTCTTCAAAATGATGAGCATATGATGCTCCTAATTTTTGTTTGAGGTCTTTGGTGATGAAATATGAGGTCAATTTTGTGGTTATATTCATATACAAGAAGGAAGATACTTTACATTGTCTATTATACTTGTCATTTGATGTAAATTTTCTAGATAAATGGATAGGGTTTTCTGGATGCATATAGGGGAGTGGATTTCATTGTGGGGCTGGTGCCCAAAGTGGCTGTCGGGATAACCCTTTGAAAGTGATAATCAAGTGATAACCTATAAATTAACCTAGGGGTTGGGTAGTTACCTTACTAAATAAGATAATTGGATGCCTCACCCATGTCTATAGTGCTCATTCAGGCTAAGGATGGGATGAGAAGGCCTGGTTGGCATGATTGACTTCCTTGTCCTCACAAAAGGAAAGTTGGTTCTACATGTGTCACCTTATGGGGTCAGTGTCTAGAGAGAGACTGCCAGGATAACCATAGATGAGGGACGACATCTAGTGAGAGATGGCTAGGATAACCCATGTTAGGACCATGCAATGACACTCTATCTACTACAGTCTAGTTTTCCCTCTTTGTGTTCTTTCCTCTTTGTTCTTGACTGCCTCTGGGAGCATTGTTGGAGCTACTTATTTTGACTATGTTTGTTAGAGTCTGTGTTATCCTTTCAGTCATTTGTGATTGCATTCTTAATTGTTTTCTTAGTGGGACCTTATTATTATCTCCTAGCATGGGGGGTGGACCTTAGGGTTCCACATGGTTAGGTGGTTGTGCATTCTTTCCATTGGTCTTTTGGTGCCGTGGTTCATTTGTAAGGAGGATGTATCTCTCATAGCGGTTCCAAGCTTTTACACCTATTTATGAAGATGATTATTTGTGCTATTTTCTTTAGTTCTATGTATTAGTGGAATTCATTATGTAATCTATTATAGTCAGAAAAAGAGTTTTTTTGTAACAATGAAAATATGTATATCCTCTTGTAAGGTAAATGATATTGTACTTGTAATCTTTATTGGAAAATTTTGATGTACTTATCTAAGGTTGTAATAAAAGATGTTAGTTTGATTCATTGAGAAATTGAATATAGAATTTACTATGATTGCTATTAATATGCATTAATGCAACTATGGAATCCCTAGAGATGATAGTTTAACTCAGTTGCTATTAGATTATGTTTATTTCTTGTTATCGTTTCTTCTATTTTAAAAAATATTCGTACTATTTTATTGCTTAGTTAAACTTATCTCTAGGGTTTTGTAACAGGGCATTACATTTGGTATCAGAGCTAGGTTTCAAACATTGGGTACTTTGGTTTTATATGAGCCCATTACATTGTCCTATTTGCTTAGACTATAAAGATTATGTTTTCCCTTTTGTTTTCATCATCTTATGATTTGAGGTTGTCCTTTGGTGGTGTGTCTGTAGGAGAATGCCTAGAGATCAAGGTCGAGGTTAGGGTTAGGGTAAAGGTTGTGGAAGGGGTGGTGGCAGTAGCCCTCATCCTAGTTCTCCTCATTAGAGTGCTTAGGAAGGTGGGGGTCAAAATGCAAAGAATCAAGGTCAGCCTAAGGGATCTCAGTTACATCACTTGCTTGAGGAGGCCCTTGCCCATCTAGGTCCTAGACATGAGGTTGATTATCTAGGAGGGAGGTAGGAGGTTAATCAGCCAGAGGTAAGGGAAAGAGAGACGTCTCCTAGAAGGAGAGAGATGACAACAGAATAGGAGGCTATCTTGGCAAGCCACATGAGAGATCTTTTGAGGGCATGCCCTCCCACTTTTGATGGTTTTGGTTGTGGTTTGGAGGTAGAGACCTGGTTGTTAGATTTGGGTAGGTGTTTTCCATGCATCCGTATGGTAGTAACACCAAGGCAAGATGTGCCATCTTGCACCTTAGAGGTTTTGCTTCCACATGGTGGCGTTTGGAGGAGCAGAAACTACACTTGGACATTGGTACAGTTTCTTTGGAATTATTCTTGGAGAGGTTTAGAGCTTGTTTCCTATTAGATAACTAGAAACATCATTGTGCAGACAAGTTCCATGAGTTGAGATAGTTGGCCATGTTAGTAGAGCAGTATGAGCATAGATTTTATGAGCTTAAGCAGTACGCAGGCATTGGCGATGATGAGGCTATGTTAGTTTAACACTTCATTAGGGGATTGAATGCCCATATCAGTGGAGGAGTTTGTTTCTTCGAACCTAAGACTATGGAGGTGGTAGTCGAGAAGGCCCATTTGGTAGAGGAGAATTTGACAATGGTTCTTGGAGGTCGTATAGGTGTGCATATTGGTAGTGCACCTTTTGCAGGTTTTGAGTCTCATGGTGGTCAGTCTCAGGCAACAGGTTCTTCTAGAGGTCATCATGCACCTGCGAAGGGTGGACAATAGTAGTAGAGGTATTCCCAAGCAAAAGCAAAGAATTCTTAGACTTAGTAGGGTAACAAATCTCAGTCTAATAAAAATTGAAGTCGGCAGCGAGCTAGACATGATCATATTGATCAACTAGCTCAGAGCACATAATCTACAATTAGCAAAGGGAGTTATTAGTAGTCCAATGCTTTTTTGAGAGATGGAGGATTTGGAAAAGGTACAAGATGTTTCTCTTGTGGCCAATAGGGCCACATAGCTAGGCAATGTCCATAGAAGAATGTTGCAGGATTTGGTCAAAGGTCGGTACCATTAGAGCTGACTGTGGGTGACGTAGGTAGGTCACACAGGGTGTTTGTAGTTGTTGATAACTGCCAAGCAGAGCATCAGGGCACAATTGTGGAGACTTCTGGTATGTTGCAAGGTATTTATATTTCCATTCTTTTTGATTTTGGTGCTTCTGATTCATTCATTTCTCCTTCTTTAGTGGAGCGTTGTGGATTGGTGGCAGCAAAGCAGGATGTTAGGTGGTAGGTTGAATTGGCCTTTGGGTCTAAGGTCATAGTAGAATCCTTAGTATATGGTTGTGATTTGAGGATTGGCCCTCTATCTACCATAGTAGATCTTTGCATCATACCCCTTGTATCTTATGATATAGTGTTGGGTATGGATTGGTTAGATGCTTATCAAGTAGTGATAGATTGCTGGCATAAGTCAGTGAAGTGTATGAATGATTCTGGGAGTGAGGTAGAAGTAGTAGGCATACAAAGACCCATTTCAGTTAAAGAGATGTATGTGTTAGGGTTGCTAGTTGTTTGCTATCATAGTTAATGACTTGGAGTTAGGGGAGAGTCAAGAGACATCTCTTGATGATCATCCTATCCTTAAGGAGTATGCTGATATTTTTCCCAGTGAGATTCTGGGGATGCCACCTAAGCGTGGCATTGACTTCAGGATAGATCTTGTTCTTAGAGTAGAGCCTATTTCATGAGCTCCATATCAGATGACTACTTAAGAGCTTAAGGAGCTTCGATTGTAGTTAGAGGATCTATTGGCAAAGGGGTTCATTCATCCTAGTGTCTCTCCTTTAGGAGCACCTATTATTTTTGTAAAGAAAAATGATGGATCCCTTCAGCTATGTATAGACTATTGACAACTTAATAAGGTGACTGTGAAGAATAGATATCCCTTGCCATGGATTATTGATCTTTTTGATTAGATTAAGGGGGCTAAGGTGTTTTTGAAGATTGACCTTAAGTTAGGATATCATCAGTTGCATATATTTGAAGCAGACATTCATAAGATAGTATTTCATACCTGCTATGGTCACTATGAGTTTACTGTTGTACCATTCATATTGACAATGCACCTTCTGTGTTTATAAGCCTAATGAATGGTGTATTTCACACCCATCTCGATAGATTTGTCCTTGTGTTCTTGGATGACATATTGATTTACTCGAAGACTATGGAGGAGCATGAGGAGCATTTGCGACAAGTTTTGCAGTGTCTAGGAGAGAATCAACTATATGCAAATTTGGCGAAATGTAAATTCTTTCAGACAGAGGTGAGATATTTGGGTCATGTCATTTCTAGAGAGGGCATTTCCATGGCTCCTTCAAAGATCCAAGCCATTATGGATTGGCCTGCACCCACTAATGTTTCTAAGGTTTGTAGTTTTATGGGTTTGGTAGGCTATTATCGACGGTTTGTGCAAGGTTTTTCAAGGATAGCTCACCCCATTACTTCTCTTCAGAGGAAAGGAAAGAAGTTCATTTCATTGGAGTAGTGTTAGGTAGCCTTTTAGACTCTCAAGGAGCGGTTGACTAGTGCACCCATTTTGGCAGTACCTGGCCCTACCGTGGACTTTGTAGTGTGTACTGATGCATCTTTGGAGGGTCTAGGAGTAGTTTTGATGTAGGATGGTCATGTGATAGCCTATGAGTCTTGCAAACTCAAGGATCATGAGTTGAACTATCCCACACATGATTCGGAGTTAGCCACTGTCATGCATGCCTTGTGAGATGGAGACATTTCCTTTTGGGGCATCAGTTTGAGTTACATAGTGATCATTGCAGTTTACAGTATATATTTACATAGTTAAATGTAAATGCTAGGCAGAGGCGATGAATGGAGTTCTTGTGTGAGTATGATTTTGAGGTGAAGTATATCCAAGGTAAGGAGAATGTAGTGGTAGATGCTCTTAGTTAGCGGAGGCATGAGCTTTGAACAATCACTCTTACAATGGAGTTGAGAGGTCAAATTCTTGCAGCACTTCCTACCGATAGTTGGTATCAAGAAGCAAAGTCAGAGGTTGAGTCAGGTAGACCCTTGGAGGGTAGTTTTTTTGGTTATTCTCTTGAGTTCAATGGTCTCTTGCAGTACTTGGGTCACATCTATGTTCCTAGTTCTAAGGGTCTTCATACCCTAATTTTGCCAGACGTGCATCAGGCACCCTACTCAGCTCATCCGAGTGTCAAGACAATGCACGCAGATCTCTGTCAGTTGTATTTTTGGAGTGGTATTGTTGATCATGATGTTAGTCATAAACAAACATAGAATAAAAGTTACACAACAACATTTACTCATCTTGAAAGATATGATGAATTTAAAGAACTCATGATCCCAAGTCTCCATGGATTAGTTCATAATCTATTGACGTTACTCAGTGGTTGATGTGTATTGTTGTTTTCCATTCAGTGGCCTTACATTTGTTGATTAGTATATTTTGTCTCCTGTAAAGATGCTACATAGAAAGGTTACTCTACACAGTATATTTCTTCAAATAGTGTGTCTGTACTTATATCTTTGCATGATATTTATCAATTGAACATGCTTTAAGTCTAAATATGCTATGAATTTTCAATTGTCTATGAGATATCAGCATATATCATGTTATTTGCTTCTGATTATCTGTTACTTGCAATTATGATGGTGAATTGTTATGAAATTCAAAGAAAATTAAAAGAATACTTCAAATTATGATGAATCTTCAGCTATTGAGCCACATACACACTTGATACAGTCATGAGGAGAAGAAATCAAACCATAGTTTCACCAAGATGTTCCATAGCTAGATACAGATGATGCTAACTTCAAAGGATGATGAATGAAAATAATACAAGCAGACTGATAAGCACTCCAAGGGATGTACCTAATCAAAGCATGTATCAAGAATCTAAACATAGATTACTCAAGATTTATATTGATTTGTAATCAAAATGGTCTTCTCTTTCATTAAGTATGCAAAAACATGTATGTTTAAAACAATATTGAAATAGGTCTTGATATTTCAGCAATCAAAATTCAATTAAGCTTCTAAATGTTCAAAATAAGGCATTCTTGCACCTTTTATAGAATAAGGTGAGGGAGCAGTTACAAATGACCTACGGTCAGGATGTGTCAATTAAGATCAATGGTGCATATTCAATTTTGACTTGGTCAACTTTCCCTATGGCATAGATCGCCAGCCGGTAACCATCTAGGTGACTTATTTTCTTCCAAGTACCTGATGCATATGTTTCCCTTATGGCACATCTTCCTTTACTCCTTAGGTTCTTCTTCTTCATCATCATGATCATCATGATCATCACTTTCCATGTCATTATCACCCTGATGAATATCACCTTGTACATGGACCTCTAACATTGTCTTGATATTTTCATAGGCTTCTACTATCTTATCAACCTCCCCACCATCCTGAGTTTTGGCTTTACCGATGGCATGCTTGTGGGCTTAAAATTTATCTCTGATGGCCTCTAACTTACCCTTCTTGTTACTAAATGTTTCATTATAATTCTCCACCTTGACTTTGATCCTCATGATCTTATTCATTGCTTCTTCTATCAAGTAGGTGAGAGGATCATCAGCCATCAGCTGGAAGTTATCATGCAGAGCTTTTATGGAAAAGTCTACATCTTGGTTTTCAATTTTCCCCTCGACTTTTCCCTCTAGGGCTACGATGACTTATGCTTCATAGGACATCATGCTATGTAATCACACACTAATATCTCTTAGATTACTGCTGTACTTCAGTATATCACATTCAAACCTGATGTCCCTATACCAAATAACCACTAGCATGGCAGTGTTATTATCCAATACCTGATTATTTATCAGGATCTAAGGATTAATTCTCTTTATTTTGCTTAGAGCACCCAAGGCTTTTTCTAACTGGAATGATCTTCTTCCAGTCTCATTCTGTACTTTATCAACCTTCTTCTTAGAGATGCTCAAAGAATTCTACCTCTGCAAAGAGGCTCTCACTACTCCTTTAGCTCCCATGAGTGCTGATAGCATCCACTTCCTCATAATCACCGATTCATGCTTTATAAGATCTAACTTATTAACCTCCTCTTGAGAGATTATAGTCAATGGGACTGCCTAATCTGATGATGTATTGTCAAGGTTAATCAACCCTTTTATGTATGAGTGCAGCTGAGCAATGTGCTCTTTATGCTGCTTATTCTTCTCCTTTTCTTTCTTCACCCTTTGGGTTAAAGAATCAATTATATCCTTCCCTTCTTGACCCTCTTGGTCTTCATTGGCAAACCCCAAGTCAACTATGGTGATTGTTGTGTGGTTACACAACACGCCCCATTTTGACTTGACAAAATAGGGACCCAACTTTTGTGTGGCTTGGCTTGTGTTTTCTGCTTGCTGGTGGTCTGGTAAAAGTAAGTCAATATAGATGATCCTCCATAAAGGGGACTGGGTAAGTCAGCATGGTGAGGTCAGTTTTCCAAAGTTAATATTTCATGTCAATAACCTAATGGTTGGATAGATTACAAAATTTCATGTAGGTTTGCCTTTTGGATTACCCTAACATTCCTTAGAAAACAAGAGTTATGGTAAGTCAAAGTCCTAGTCAAACCTAATATTTCGAGGGGAGGATCATATTTCTTAACATCAGTCATCCTACGAAAGATCACCCTGATCCAATTCTATCATCCGATAAACCATTTATCCAGAGATCTAGACGTCAATTTTAGGTGATAGAGGTATTTACCCTTCGAACAACATCATATATTTTGCGGGGGTCATATTTTGAATATCACCTTATCTTTTGAATATCACCCTGCTGCAAAATATCACCCTAAAGCCAATATCTTGATGATGTCATATAATCTCAATAAAATAAGAAGATTGCCATAACAATGATGTCATCATCCTTTTTACATCGTGGAGGTACATTTCCAACAGTGACCCCTTCTGCATAACATGATGATGATGTCATAGTGCAACAATGATGAACTAAGTGATTATCTAGATGACATCATCCTGATATTTTTGAATATCACCTGACATTTTGAATATGACCTGATATTCAAAATATCACCCTATCTTTCAGAGATCACCCTGCTCCTTTTACTCTGCAACATTAAATGCCATAAATGCAGTAGGTGGATTCTTGTCGATTGTGAACCTGATCTAGACACTTGGCAGCATTCATGAATTACTGACAGGAGATCAATGGTTAAGATTGAATAAACCCTGTGTTGCCCTAAAATTGCCCTAATAAGAGGGATAAAATGAATTTACGGAATCAATTTACACTTACCTTGCGATAAAATGAGTTTTACAGAGCACATATCTTTCAAACCCTCATACGACTACTTGCAGATGCATACAACTTACCGCAGAACAGGACACGTGAACATCACTAGTAATTGAGTCCCTTTCAAATAATCATTAGCATAATCAAGAAAATAAGCATAATCAAGTAAGTAATTGAAACCCTCCTCTTATCATTTCTACATGTCCAAGTAGTATGGTTTTTACTGGTTTGAAGCTGTGAATTATGCATATCATAATGAATTAATGATTAATCAATGAATGTGCATCATGCTGTGAAGATATAATGTTATATGCACGCATGAAAAATATGGTATGGTAAGACTGGTATTGTTTATTACAGGAGACCATGGCAGACAAGAGATTGAGCAAGTCTGAGGCAGAATTTCTTAAACCCATGTTCGCCCAACCTAAAGGTGTACAGTTTAAATATGGTGCCATCATAGATACACACCAAGGAAACACTGATTTGGTGGCATAGTCGGCTAAGATGAATGATGAAAAGAATAACAGCACCTTGTTGGATGTAGTTTTCATGTCAAGGATGTGGAGTGCTGCATGATTTCCTTATTCTATGGAAGCTCTGGAATTAATTGTTAAATTTGCAAGGAACTACAACCCACATACCAGAAAAGTAGAGAAACATGGTAGGGTTTATGTTGATTTATCCATCAAGGGGATTGCAGCCACTTTCAATTTGCCATTAGGAAAGAAGGTTGCCAACATGGACTTGAAGAAGCTGGAAACAGAATATATAAATAACAAGAAAGCTACTAGGTGTTGTGTGGTTACACAACACGCCCCATTTTGACTTGGCAAAATGGGGACCCAACTTCTTTTGGCTTGGTTTGGGTTTCTTGCTTTCTGGCGGTTTGGTAAAAAAATTAGTCAAGTGCATCATCACGTTGAGTCAGGATGAGGTAAGTCATCATTATGAGGTCAGTTTGTCAAAATTTGCATTTCGTATCTATGACCTCATATTCTGGAAGAACATTAAATTTCATGCAGGTTTGCCTTATACGTCACCCTGGTATTCATCAGGATGTGAGAGTTGTGAATAGTCAAAGTCTTGGTTAAACCTGATATTCGCAAGAGGGAGGGGGTCATATTTTATAATCTGAGTCATGTTGTTTAAAGATCATCATCATATTGAAACATTTCCCTGATATATCCTGCGGTTCAAATATCCTAACGTCAACTTTAAATGGTAGTAAGTCTTTCGCATCAAGCGGTCTTTTATACCGCGAACATCATGTTTCGAAAAGTAACCTGATATTCGTAAATATCATCCTAACATGAAATATCACCCTTAACAAATCTCCTGATGACATCATCTGAATACGATAAACGAAGAAACAAACATCCTGATGACATCATCATCATATTTACATTTCGATAGGATATTTTGTAAACATGATCATGTTCGCCCAATATGACGACGATGTCATGAAGCATTTCCGATACAAAGAACGAATATCATGATGACGTCATCCTGATATTCAGAAAGGAGGATGAGCAAGCGTGGTTCATCATCATCATTTTGTTTTGAAACATCACCCGATAAACTGAAATATCCTCCTGATGTGCTAAAATGTAAACAAAGGGTACATTATCACCCGAATCTTGTAGCGATAATAATTCCAGTGCTAGGGAGGATGATATCGAAACTCAACCTGATATTTGTGAAATATCATCCTGCCCTCATGATATCCCACCATATAGATATCCCCCCACTCCCCTTGCTGCCATTATCATTAAATGCGCGTAGATATGGTAGGTGATTCCCGCTGACCCCGGAACCCGATGAAATACCTGACGAGATCCTGAGTTTTCGCACGAATGATCAAAGATTGCAATCTAACTTGTCAGAGTTGCCCTAAATTTACCCTAACTGCGAGGTTAAAAGGTAATTCGACCACCATTGTTACGTTACCTGCGTTAAAATTGTTTTACAGAGCACCAGCCTCCATATCCGCATAACAGCTACGTGCGCAATTCAAACACACAGATAGAAGGAGAGAAGTGATCAGCAGTTGAATTAAGAGCATCTTGACGATATACTGGTATAAAGGAAAATCTGCATAACTAGGTAAGTGAACTGAAACCCTCATCATGTTGTTTCTAAATGATGTCATAAGTTCTGGTTATGTATCCATGTAAGTAAGTAATGTGAAATTGATGCAATAGGCATGATATTTGCAATATGTATGCATGCATATCCCTGTTGTGAGACAAAATGTTGTTAATTGCAGGTACCCATGGCTGAAAAACGCTCAGTTAAGAATCAGGAGGAATTTAGCAGGCCTATGTTCTCTTCCCAGAGAGGGGTCCTGTTCAAATATGGGGCAATTACAGATACCCATTAGGGGATTACCAACCTGGAGGCTTGGTCAGCCAAGCTGAATGATGGACAAGATAAGAGTCCAGTACTGGACACAGTGTTTGTATCAGGTATGTGGAACGCTGCTGGCTTCCCATACTCCATGAAGTCTCTGGAGCTAGTCATTGAATGCGCCCGGAATTATAACCCTCAGACGAGGCAGGTGGTGAAGCATGGGAGAGTGTATGCAGACCTATCCATGAAAGGTCTCTCCCAGACATTTGGACTGCCAATGGGTAGTAAGGTAAAGAGTGTAGACTTGAAGAAGTCTGAAAGAGAACATGAGACCAACAAGAAGGCGGCCAGAAAGAACATGTATGCTTGGCGGGCCAAGAACAGCACATATAATGCAGCGGCCAAGCTCCCCGTGCATATGTTCAAGTTTGATTTTAATGAGGAGTATCAGTATGTGATTGCCCTACTGAACAGGGTGACTGGCCAGCCTGATACTGGTGATTTTAGAGATTGGATGTATGGCATAATAATGATGTGCCTGTATGCAGACATCAAGCCACTGTGGGGCCAAATAATATGCGATGCTCTGCATGAGCAACTGATGAACCTGGGAGGTTCAGACTGTGCGTTCTACATGACCTCCTATATCGTTTATTCCTGTGCATATAGAGGCACTTTTGATGCCCTGGTCACAGATGGAAAACTGACGGGCACAAATGCAGCATATATCTAGGATCATCATCCTCAGCTGCAAAGAACCAAATATATCAAGGACTACAAACTGGTCAATGATGCATTTTCTATGCATCTAGTAAGGACCATGGAGGATGACAGAACTAAAAGACTGAGCATGGAAGCTCAGGAGGCAGTATACAGGCATGGGGCATGGTACATACAATTTGCCACCTTTTCCTACATCAGGATAGAAGGTTTCGAAGGACATCCCCTGATGCTGCCGAGATATCCTACAGATGCAGTAGTTTTAATGGAATTTATCAGGTAGGGCTCCACCATGATACAGATGTATAAGGATGCCAAGAAACTGCCACCAATTTTGTTCCCAGTCAGCATCAGCAACTACATGTGCCCTGACTCTGACAATATAAAGAAGGTGATGGTCACCCTAAATAAGATGAATTTGCTGCCCTTCCCAGTAACGAGACCATATGATCCTTACAGTTGAATGCAGAAGATCCTAGGAAAGCCTATTCACCAGAGGCACCTAGAAGATTTTTGGGCTGACTGCGAAGATGAGGCAGAAGCCAGGAGGAGGAGGTATCAGAGGTTGACTCTGAACCAGATCAGAACATTTGACTGCATATCCCTCCCTCAGCAGCTGAAGAATGATGACGGCAGGATAATGGTAGATGAATATGAGCAGAAGAAGATTTATAATGACACCATATCTGCACCTGACCTCACCATGCAGGAGGATATGTCCTTGGACCCATTCTTTGCCAGAACCTTACACTTGACCCAAGCTTGGGTAGATGCACAGGTAGAGGCATTGAAGAAGAAGGGTGTGGCCATCATGGTGGATAGCAAGAAGAAGGGGCAGGACATCCCCACAGATGAATATGATGACTTCCTGCTGGAGAAGAGGAAGACTAAGGGAGAGAGGACCCCTCCACCACGGCAACCTAGCAAAAAGGCCACAAAGGGCAAGAAGGTGGAAAAGGGACCCAAAGGGGTCATAATTGACAGGGCAGTATCCACAGCGGAGGAGGTAGCGAAATCAGGGTCAGAATCAGATTCTCCTCCAAAGCCCAAGAAAACCAAGACAGCAGAGGCTAGAATCACAGAGACCCGAGAAGTGGGTTAGTCATCTGAACAACTAGGCAAAGCTATCCTCATGGAGGAGGAGCCTGAAGAAGAGGAGGAAGCTCCACTAATAATAAGAAGAAAGAGGAGAGCTCTGCAGGTGTTGGTTCCCACCACACCTAAGAAACCAAGAACCTCCATGAGAGGTGAGATAAGTCAACCTCCTGCACAATTACAGGAGGTAGGTAGTGAAGTGCAGAAAGAACTTCAGGAAAACATTCCACTTCCTACCATTGTCAAGTTCAAAACTGAACTGACAGAAGAACAACAAAAAGAGGCATCTCAGACACAAGCGGAAGGGCATGTCTCGCTAGATGAGACAATCAACTTGTCTGATGATGAAGTGGTGTAGGATGTAGTTGCACAAGAAATGGAAACACTGGCTACTGGCATCAGTGTGACTCCTCACAAGCCTCCATCTGTCTAATTGGTGCTTGAGGAGATGAAACAAATAGAAGCGGAGCGAGAAAAGAGCCTGGAACCAGAGAAGAGCCCGGAGCAGGTAACTCAGGACATAGGGCAGGATACACTGATTGTTGAGGTGACAAGTCCTGTAGTGGTAGACTTGGCAGAGAAACAGGATGCAAGTCCTGAGAACCCGGCAGGATCACCTGATAAGGGCCACCTAATAGAGGAGATAGAGATGGCAGAAGCAGAAGGCCATGCTCTTGAATCAGGCCAGCCGAGCCCACAAGATACATCAGCAAGACCTGCTATAGTGGAGGTCCAAGAAATAAGGGCTGACGAGAAAAAGGAAGAAATAGAAGATCTGGCTGATAAGGCACAGGACGTGGATGGTGCAGGCACAAAACAAGTAACAGCTGCAGAGCAGATGCCATCACCTCAGACGGATCCAATGATATCAGATATGGTGGACATGCCACCAGAAATAGAGAAGCAAAAGGAGGATGATCAACCTCCACAAGGGGAAGAACTGGGGACAGGTGAAGAAAGGATGGAGAAAGATCATGATCATCATGATCCACATATAGGTACACTGCCAGGTTCCCCACATAGAGAAGATGCTCCCCCAGAAAAAGAAGTTCCTCAACAGGAGGAGGCACCATAGGATCCGCAGCAAGGCGAGCATCAAGAAGGAGAGAAAGAAAAATCACCATCTCCACAACGTTTGTTGGTGGAAACGGGAGATAGGGGTGAATAGCACCACGATGCCGAAAAGCATGATCAGGTGCCTCCATGGTTAGAAAAGAAAGTAAATGTTGAGGAGGAACTTGAAATACAGGAGTTCGACATCTCCACCCTGTTCTCCACGGATATAATGAAGCCCAAGAGAAAGGCCAGAATGACTTCAGCCATCAAGAGAGATCTGGCGACAGGGAGAAGGACCGCACAAATTGTTGTACCTGCGGTAGACAAGGAGAAGGGCAAAATCACTGTGGATGAATTCCAGATAAGCACAGTTGATTTGGGATTTGCCAACGAAGAGCAGGAAGGTCAAGAAGGTAAGGACATCATAGACTCTCTAATTCAGAAAGTGAAAAGAGAGAACGAGAAGAATAAGCAACATAAAGAGCACATTGCTCAGTTGCATGCATATATTAAAGGCTTGACCAATCCTGAGGATACTACAAGTGAAGCTGCAGTCCCATTGACTGCCATTTCTCAAGAGGAGATAAATAAATTGGACCTCATGAAACATGAGGCTTTCGTAATAAGGAAATGGATGTCATCCACATTGGATGATGCCATTGAAATAATGAAGGGTTCTTTGAAAAGATGGAGCATATTAAGTGACTCCAAAACCAAGGTGGACAGATTACAGATGCAGACCGGGAAAAGGTCTTATCAACTGGAGAAAGTCCTCAGCCTGTTGGGAGAAATAAGGAAAATAAATCCACAACTGCTTATTAGTAAGCAGGTATTAAATAATAATACTATGCTATTAGTAGATATCTAGTACAAGGATGTACAATTTGAATGCGGAGTCCTCAAGAGATGCAATAATAAGCTGAGGGAGATCAGCATGAGGCTATGTGATTTAATGGGCATTGAAGTAGATATGCTAGAAACATTAGAGGGCAAAGTGGAAGGGAAGATAGAGAATCAAGATGAAGATTCTGCCCTTAAGGCTCTGCGCAGTAACTTCCAGATGGAAGATGATGGTCCGCTCATCCACTTGACAGAAGAGTTTATAAATAAGGTGATGAGGATCAAGGTCAAGATGGAGACCTACAATGAGACATTGCAGGACAGAGAAAATAAGCTGGATAACAGCAAGGATAAGTATCAGGCACACAAGCACGCCATTATCAAGGCAAAGACTCAAGATGGCAGAGGAATAGATCAGGTTGTGTGGTCATATGAACAGATCCAGAGTAGCATGCAACCCCATATGCAGCAACATCATCATCCGGATAGCGAAAGTTTAGAAAGTGATGCACATGATGATGATCCGCATGAATTAGCTGAAGAACATGATGAAGATACATCATGAAGGGGGAATATTTTGCATAGGTAATATAGGTAGTTGCCAGCTGGCAACTTGTGCTATTTTGTAAAATTGATAGGTCATGAAATGATGACCATTGATTTGTATTGACATATCAGATCCGTAGATCTCTTGTAATGGATTCCCCACCTTGTTCTATAAAAGGTTGTGGAGTGCCTTGTTATATGCATTCGAAACTTAATTGAAATCTGTTTGCTGAAATATTCAGGGCTCATTTCAAAGCTGTTGTATATGTACATGTCTTTTGCATACTTAATGAAAGAGAAGAATACTCGATTACAAATCTTCGTAAATCCTGAGTAATTTGTGTTTGAATTCTGGATATGTGTTTTGATTAGCTGCGTCCCTTGGAGTGCTCATCATGTTGCATGTATTGTTTTCATTCATTATCCTCTGAAGTTTGCATCAACTGTGTCTAGCTGTGGAATGTCCTGGTGAACATATGGTTTGATTTCTTCTCCTCATGATAGTATCAAGCATGTATGTGGATCAAAAGCTAAAGGTTCAACTTGATTAGAAGTATTTCTTTTAATTTCTTTCAATTTTAGAGTATCTCACCATCACAATTGCAAATAATTGATAATCTTAAGCAAATAACGCAAAGATGCAGACATCTCGTAGGTAATTGCAAATATTTAGCATATTTGAATAAAAAGCATGCACAATTGAAAATCTCATGTAAAGATTGAGGTATTACTACATCTTTTCATCAATATAATTGCATAATTTGACTTCTCTGTAAAGAATTTCCACAGGAATGTCATGATGATGGCGTAATTTCACGTAAGGTCCCAAAATGGAAATAACATTATACATTAACTACTGAGTAACGTCAGCCGATTAAGACCTAATCACCGGAGACTTGGGATCATGAATTTTCTGAATTCACTGTATCTTTCAAGATGAATAAAGGTTAATATGTACTTTTATTCTATGTTTGTTTGTGACTAACATCATGACCAACATAAATTGGCGCTAGAAGGAGGGCCAGTCTAGAAAACCATGCTCATCATCATTATTTGCAGGTTTGATGACGCATAGCGTAAGGTAACCTCGGATCGCCTGTAAATTTTAGTAAATTACGTAAATATTTACTGTGATAAGTTTGTACATGTTCATTCTATGTAAATATTTCCAGATCTCACGTAAATATTGCAAGCTTTACAGTAGATCGTTATGAATTCACAAATATTGGCCAAAGATACAAAAATTTGTTCAAAATCTTGAAGAATTTAGGCCGGAGGCACGTTAGATCTCGTGCTACGGGGCATGATACCCCAATATCCTGTCATATTTACAGTATCTTCGCGAATATTTCATAAATATCCAGTCTGATGTGCCATCTGATCGCAAATATCACCTCATCTGGTGGAATCCAGCCAATATTTGCAAAGTTTCAGCCAATTTGCCTCCGATTCAAGAAATCCTGGCTCACAGGATAAATACCAGGTCTAGACCTAGTGAAATTTTTGAAGAATTGCCTGTTAGAGGTTTCAGACCTAGGACTGTAGACATTCATCATACTCCAGGGTCTAATGCATCTAGAGCTTCACCAGGACCTCCTCCTATAACTCCTGTTGGTTTGCAAATACCTTCTGGTATATCTGTGACACCTCCTGTTCATCCCCAGGGTGTGCCTTTAGTTCAAACTCAGCCAGCTGCACCACCAGTTCAGCCCCCTCAGGCCGCAATGTTGTTCTTTGCCGCAGAGTCACCTTTGACCTTCAATGCATATCATGAGTTACCAAAGAATCCAGACAAACTTTGCCCAAAATACCATCCCTATCAAGATGCTGATGATCATATCAGGACATTTAAAGAAGCCTGCTGCAGAGCCAGAATAGAACATCAGGATGTGGTGTGCAGATTATTTCCTTTTTCCTTAGGGGAAGGGGCTTATAATTGGTTCATCAGTTTGGGCCAAGCCTCTGTTGGTTCATGGGCTGTCTTAGAGAAAGCTTTTCTTGACAGGTTCAAGGTCCCTATTGATCCATCTATGAATTATCACATGTTTGCTACAATCAAAAGACTTGAGAATGAGCCTATTGCTAATTTCAATGCTAGGTTCCAGAAAATGTTGTCTAAGCTAGTTGCCCCATATGTAGTAACTGATGCTGCTGCTAGGAGTATCTATTATTCAGCCCTGGATCCATTAACTTCCATGTTCATTAGGAGAACACATCTAGAGATCACTACATTGACAGGAGCTTTTCAAGAAGCCATCAAGGTAAATCAGCAGTTGATACCTGCTCCTACTCTGAATTTAGTATTCCCTACTTTACCAGGCATGCAGTCACAATATCCTACATAGTATCCTGCACCGTATTCACCTCAGTACCCTGCACAATATCCAAATGGAGCAGTGATACCTCCAGCAGTCATGCCTGCACCTTTGCAAGTACCTCCATTGAGCATTATGCCTCCTCCTAATGGAAATAGCCAACTACCACAATATCCTGCACATGCTCAGACACCTCAGGGTATCGATTTATCCAACAATAACCATGGATCTTCTTTTTTCAAGCCTCAGACTGAAAATGTAGTTGCCAAAGCCCAAGAGGAAAAGGAAGAAATCAAAGAAATTTCTGCTCAGTTCAGAAAACTCACCACCGAAGTAACACATTTGAGAAATCAAGGATTCTATGCACAGTCAGGTCAGAATAAGAATTATTCCAATGACAGACCCAACTACCCTGACAGAGGATATAACAACAATAACTTTAACAATAATGGTGGAACTAACAATAATCCTCCTAGACAGCCCAGAATATGGAACTCCAGGCCAAATAACGGTTCATTACCATCACCCCTGGATAATCAGCCTCCAGGTGAAGCTAAATAGACTACTAGAGTCAATCTTGCTGAGGCAGCCCTTACCAATTGGTGTAGGATCCATAACACAAATGCACATGCAGAATTAGATTGTCCACAGTTTAGGATTGCCGCTAGCATCTTTTAGACTGAAGTATCCAACACTTCTAGAAATCCACCTCAGGCAGAAGGAAATGAGATAGTTCCTTGTGGATATGACTCAACTTTTGTGCTAGAAACGTACACTAATCAGCCTCATCCGAGTTATGATCAGACCTGTGAGGAATCTGCTTTAACCTTTGAAGCAAATTATGTTTTTCCTTTTGAGGATGAAAATGAACCTGCTAGAGAGCATGAGGAAGTACATGCATACCAACAGCAATATCCTGGTAAGCATAATTATAACTTGAGAAGTAGTGCTAACAGACCTACTGGTCCATTGACATCATCTTTACCTCCAAACAACTTCAACACACCTCCTGATCCTAAGGCTAACAATAACCCTGGATTTCCCAAGGTGAATGCACAGTACTTGTCACCTCAAAACACAGTAACAAAGGTCATAAATGCACCTCAAGAGTCTGACAAGTTAGTCAGCTATTTGGCTGATGAAATGAAGAAAATCAAGATCAGCCTGTCCTTATCAGAGTTACTGAAAACTCCTGCCATTAAAAGGGCATTCATGAAGTCACTAGATGATCCTACTCCTAAAGAGGATAGTCATCTTTCAAGTCAATCCAATGGCAAAGATCATGCTGCTAAGGATAATGTTATCAAGCCTAAAGTGTCATCTACAGTCAAAGCCGCTGAAACCTCCCACATGACCTTGTATAGAGATAAAACCGAATCACCTCCGTTTCTCCTCACCATAAGGATGTTCAGCAAGAACTTGCACAACTGTTTGGTTGATTCTGGAGCCTCAACGAATGTTATGCCTTTGTCAATATGCAACACATTAGGACTACATCCTGCTAAATCCTTAAAGAAGGTCACTCAGCTGGACAAAACAGAAGTAAGTGTAGTAGGAGAACTAACTCACATTCACATGCAGCTAGCATATGATCCTAGGATCCAATATTACATTGACATTCAGGTAGTTGACATACCTGATACTTATGGGATGTTGCTTAGTCGAGACTAGTCTAAAACGCTTAACAGATATATGTCCACAGATTTCAGTCACATGTGGTTGCCGTGGAAAGGTATACCTAATCAGATCAGGATTGATGCTGAACCTAGGATGAAACATATGATCACGGAATACAACAAAATGAATGAGATCATGTACGTAAACGTAGAACCTGGAGTTTATTGTATCAGGCCGCCAACTGTTAAAATAGAGGAGATCCTGATGCTTGATGTTCATCATCATCATCATCATGATTATCATGAAGACATCTCAAGTATGGAATTTGCCAAAGATCCAGATAATGAGAACGAAATAAATCACTTTAGAGATTTTGAGATGCATTTATCTACTCAGGTAAAATGTTGCCAATTATTGAATATACCTGCTAATGACATTTTGATTGATGGATGGTGTAGATTACACAGCGAAGCACACTCAGAAAAGACTTGTGAAACATGCTTAGACATGATGATACTGGAGCAGACATACAGTGAAGCATCATCATCATATTCTGAGGTGAGTGCTACATCTGATGATGATGACGATACTAATTCTTATCTGTCTTCTGCGGGAACAGGAGAATTAACAGATCATGATGAAGATCGTGTCCCAGAAGCAGAAGAGATCCTAGTTTCCAACCAGATGAATGATGCAAAAAAAGAAAAGATCACTCCTGGTAGCAATTGCTTCATGGAACCAGATTATGAGTTGTTTGATGAAGACAAAGGTATTGACCTGACGAAGTTTGAAGAATTTCTGATAAAAGAAATAGAAAAGATGACGCGACAGCATAAATCTCCTCAGGAGGTTTTAATTAAAGGTTGGTGTAGGCTGCATGAGGCGCCTCACTCAGAAACAACTTGCTCACTATGTTTACACCTTTTGAAAAAGCATGTAGTTGTAAATCTTGAACATCATCCTCCTGTTGCTATGGAAGAGGAAACAGAAAAGTCATCAGGTTCACAAAATAAAGAAAAGAAGAAACTTGAGGATGATGACATCTCTAAGTTAAAGTGGATATCAGGCGGAGCAGCAGCCAGAGCTGCAAATAGATATCCTGCTGAGGATAAGTGTCCTACTGAAGATAAACCTTGGATCCTGAAGTTTGATGGATCCAAATCTAAGCAAGGTGCTGGGGTAGGAATAGATCTCATTGATCCATCAGGAAAATCCTATTTAGCAGCTTACAGACTACAGTTCCCCTATACCAATAATGTCGCAGAGTATGAAGCTCTGATTCATGGAATGTTGTTTGCTCATAAGAAAAAAGTAAGGATCCTATATGTCTTTGAGGATTCAGAACTAGTTGTGAGGCAAGTAAGAGGAATTTACTCCTGTAACTACAGAAAACTATCAAATTACAGACATTGTGTGTGGGACCTGATTGAAGACTTTGATGCCTTTAATATCATTCACGTACCAAGAGAACAGAACTAGAGGGCAGATGCACTCGCCCAGGCCGCCAGTACGTTGGAACCGCTGTCTATATCTGGTCTAAAGAGATTTTCAGTAGAATTGGTGTCAGTGCCTTCAGTACCTGACAATGTGACTAATCTCCAGGATTTTGATGATGATCAGCACATTCTGGACTTCATATCAAACAGAGACATATTTGAAGCTCAGATCATAGATGAGAATGGTATGGAAGATCATGTCTGGGAAGAAGATGAGATATTAGAGTTGCCTAGAAACAGAATTCCCAAAGGTATGATTGAATTAGAAAGAGCTTTTGATCTAGATAATATGCTTAAACATAAAGATCTGCCTAAGGCAGATGGAGGTCAATATTCACAAGTGAATATTGGACAAGCTAATGACAGGAGAAACGTCTTATTGGGTAAGGTTTGTACACCAGAAGAGTTAGAAGGAATAACTGAAGCCCTTAAAGATTACATACATGTGATAGCATGGACTTATGATGAGCTAAAGACATATGACACTTCTGTCATAACTCATACTATACCTCTCAAGCCAGATGCAAAACCTTTCAGACAGAAGCAGAGGCTAGTCAATGCTCTGCTTGAACCAATCATCCTTGAGGAAGTCAAGAAATTGTTAAATGCTCGGATAATATTTCCTGTAAGGCACTCCACTTGGGTGGCAAATCTTGTGCCAGTCAGAAAGAAGAATGGAGACATCAGGTTATGTGTAGATTTCAGGAACCTGAACAGAGCATCAGAAAAGGATAATTATCCTTTGCCCTCCTTGGATGAAGTTCTACAGATTGTAAATGGAGCCAAAATGATGTCCTTCCTGGACGGTTTTTCAGGATACAACCAAGTGATGGTTGAAAAAATTGACAGATTGAAAACTGCCTTCACCACAAAGTGGGGTATATTTGCATACAGACGTATGCCATTTGGACTCATAAATACTGGAGCTACATTCCAGCGAGCAATGGACATAGCCTTCAGAGGCTTAATAGGAAAGTGTATAGTCATCTACATGGATGACCTGATGGTTTTCTCCAAGGAAAGGGGAAATCATGTTGCTGATCTCAGAAGCGTGCTGAAGAAATGTGAAGAATATGGAATATCTTTGAATCCTAAGAAGTGCATATTCAGAGTCACAACAGGAAAGTTACTAGGCCATCTTATCACAGAAGATGGAATTATCATTGATCCTGACAGGGTGGAGTCTATTATGAAGTTACAACTTCCAGGAAGCAAAAAGGAATTTAAGTCTTACTTTGGTAAGATAAATTTTGTGAGGAAATTCATCACCGGCTTTGTTGAGATTGTCAGACCACTAAATGCCATGTTGAAAAAGGATGCACAAATTGAGTGGACACCAGAAGCCAAGGTGGCTTTTGAAGATATAAAGAAGGCCATTTCAGATGCTCCTATCCTCATTAGTCCAGATTATACAAGAGATTTCTACATCTACTCATTTGCCTCAGAACATACTTCTGCAGTAGTGTTAACTCAAAGAAATGAAGAGAAAGAAGAGAAACCAATTGCTTTCATGAGCTATCCTTTCAGGGATGCTGAATTAAGATATGTAGATGTTGAAAGACAGGCACTTGCATTAGTCAGAGTAGTAAAGAAGTTCAGACATTATATACTGAGAAGCAGAGTGATTGATGTGGTACCAGATGCAGCAGTGAAGATGCTGCTGATGCAGAGTGAACCTGGTGAAAAAAGAGCCAAATGGATTACTGTATTACAAGAATATGACATAGAGATCACACCAATGAAGCTAGTGAGAGGACAAGCTTTGAGCCAGATGATATCTGAAACGGATCCAAACATCATCAGTCAGCAGTATGTGATCAATGAGAAAGATAAGAAAGAATGGTATTCAGATATCAGGCACATCCTGATCATTGGAAGATGTCCTTAAAAAATGCAAGCTTCACAAAGAAGAGCCTTGAAGATAAGATCCCAGAAGTATATGATGAAGGGAGGAACCTTATTTAAGAAGAGTTATGAAGGAATATACCTTAGATGCTTAGAGAACCATGAAGCAAGTAAAGTTTTGACAGAGTTACATGACAAGTTTGGAACGGCACACGGATCAGCATTGGCCACAACACATGCAATCCTCAGAGCAGGATATTACTGGCCTACAATTTTTAAAGACATGGTTGATCATGTTAAATGTTGTCATGTTTATCAGGTTGCTGCCAATAGAGAGAAATATGCTCCACAACCGTTGTAGCCAGTGGTGGAAGAGCACCCATTTGCACAGTGGGGCATGGACTTCATAGGACCAATCAATCCTCCGTCTTCCT
The DNA here is from genome assembly GCA_027924645.1 of Cunninghamia lanceolata. Lineage (NCBI taxonomy): Eukaryota > Viridiplantae > Streptophyta > Pinopsida > Cupressales > Cupressaceae > Cunninghamia > Cunninghamia lanceolata. The sequence continues at coordinate 22,341,126 of BSBN01001281.1, forward strand.
CAGGCCATAGGTATGTCTTAATGATTACTGACTATTGTACTAGATGGACTGAGACTATCAGCAGCAGAACTTGCACTGCAGATGATGTCATCACGTTTCTGGAAAGCAACATTGTCACCAGGTATGGAATTCCTTATGCATTGGTAAGCGATAATGGTTCTGCCTTCATTTCCACTAAATTGTCAAGTTGGGCTTTTGATCATGGGATCATACTTAAGTTTTCATCCAACTACTATCCCCAGGGAAATGGATTAGCAAAATCCACCAACAAGAATTTTCTGAGTATCATAAGAAAATTGATAGAGAAAAATCCCAGGGAATGGAACTCATTTTTGAAATATGCCTTATGGGTAGACAGAACTAGAATGAAAACTGCATTAGGAAACTCACCTTTCCAACTAGTATATGGGGTAGATCCTATCCAACCTATAAACTTGAAAATTCCTACTTTACAGTTTGCTCAAGAATATCTAGGCATAGATAATAAGCAGGAAGTCAGGTTGCTTCAGTTGATGCACCTGGAAGAAAAATGAAGTCAAGCGATTGACTAATTTGCAAAACATCAAGCTGTTGTCAAACGCTGGTTTGACAAGAGAGCCAAAATTAAAGCTTTCAGGATATTTGATTTAGTCTTGATGTGGGATAAAGCCCATGAAAAGAAAGGTGATCATGGTAAGTTTGATAGATTATGGATAGGTCCCTTTCAGATTTCTGAGATCTTAGGAGACAGCACTTATAGGCTTAAGAACCTGACAGGCGAGGATGTCCCATTGCCGGTTAATGGACAATTCCTCAAACATTATTTCTAGGCCTGAATGACTTCGTGATAGTCATATGTATCATAATGTATATTTGTATAGTTGTTTGTACAGTTTTTTTTGTTGTGCTTGTTTTGTTTTGTTGGTTGGGACCGTGTTCTGGTAATTCAAGATGATGCACTCCATCACCCTAGAAAATAATTAAGTTGTTGAGATTCAAGTGATGAGATCACATTTAAACATAGGTTATGATTCATTCTAAGAAGTGTTCATGATCAGGTTTGTGATGTCTTTTCATCAGGGTGCTTTTTCTTGGTCAAAGTGAATCAATCACAATGAAACACCTAACAGCCTTGGGTTTGTTGAACACACTAGTATAGGTGTTAAGTGAAAAATCTAAAGGGACTCCCTTGCTACCAATGCAATCTCCAACCTAAAGCTGCAAGTGACTATACCTTGTACAAATGAGCTAACATGATGAGATCAGATACAAATTTTTAAAGAAAATTAGAAAAGAAATAAAATTAGGCCATCTAAGTAACTCTACCGGGGCTATGGACGCCTGCTGGCAGTGGGGCTCTACTTAGGGAGATTGTATAGATAACCTTGTCGGGGCTATAGACGCCTGTTGGTAGCAAGGCTCTATCCAGGTTGGCTATGAGGGATGATCTCCAACTATGTAGTTTAACACCAGTTACTTACGTGTTCAACTTACTTTCAAGATGAGGATAATTAATCATATGCACACACCTGATCCTTTGTTAGCATTATCACCATAATGAAATTTTATCATTCAAAGGAACATGATGCTTACCCTTAGACATAATTAGAGCACTATAGATAAATGTGATCACCTCACTTGAATCATTGGAATTTGTTCATTTTCTTTGGTGGCAAGTTGTTGTGTGGTTACACAACACGCCCCATTTTGACTTGGCAAAATGGGGACCCAACTTCTTTTGGCTTGGTTTGGGTTTCTTGCTTTCTGGTGGTTTGGTAAAAAAATCAGTCAAGTGCATCATCACGTTGAGTCAGGATGAGGTAAGTCATCATTATGAGGTCAGTTTGTTAAAATTCACATTTCGTATCTATGACCTCATATTCTGGAAGAACATTAAATTTCATGCAGGTTTGCCTTTTACGTCACCCTGGTATTCATCAGGATGTGAGAGTTGTGAATAGTCAAAGTCTTGGTTAAACCTGATATTCGCAAGAGGGAGGGGGTCATATTTTATAATCTGAGTTGTGTTGTTTAAAGATCATCATCATATTGAAACATTTCCCTGATATATCCTGCGGTTCAAATATCCTGACATCAACTTTAAATGGTAGTAAGTCTTTCGCGTCAAGCGGTCTTTTATACCACGAACATCATGTTTCGAAAAGTAACCCGATATTCGTAAATATCATCCTAATGCAAAATATCACCCTTAACAAATATCCTGATGACATCATCTGAATATGATAAACGAAGAAACAAACATCCTGATGACATCATCATCATATTTACATTTCGACAGGATATTTTGTAAACATGATCATGTTCGCCCAATATGACGACGACGTCATGAAGCATTTCTCATACAAAGAACGAATATCATGATGACGTCATCCTGATATTCAGAAAGCAGGATGAGCAAGCCATCCTGATATTCAGAAAGGAGGATGAGCAAGCGTGGTTCGTCATCATCATTTTGTTTTGAAACATCACCCGATAAACCGAAATATCCTCCTGATGTGCTAAAATGTAAACAAAGGGTACATTATCACCTGAATCTTGTAGCGATAATAATTCCAGTGCTAGGGAGGATGATATCGAAACTCAACCCGATATTTGTGAAATATCATCCTGCCCTCATGATATCCCACCATATAGATATCCCCCCACTCCCCTTGCCGCCATTATCATTAAATGCGCGCAGATATGGTAGGTGATTCCCGCCGACCCCGGAACCCGATGAAATACCTGACGAGATCCTGAGTTTTGTCACAAATGATCAAAGATTGCAATCTAACTTGTCAGAGTTGCCCTAAATTTACCCTAACTGCGAGGTTAAAAGGTAATTCGACCGCCATTGTTACGTTACCTGCGTTAAAATTGTTTTACAGAGCACCAGCCTCCATATCCGCATAACAGCTACGTGCGCAATTTGAACTCACAGATAGAAGGAGAGAAGTGATCAGCAGTTGAATTAAGAGCATCTTGACGATATACTGGTATAAAGGAAAATTTGCATAACCAGGTAAGTGAGCTGAAACCCTCATCATGTTGTTTCTAAATGATGTCATAAGTTCTGGTTATGTATCCATGTAAGTAAGTAATGTGAAATTGATGCAATAGGCATGATATTTGCAATATGTATGCATGCATATCCCTGTTGTGAGATGAAATGTTGTTAATTGCAGGTACCCATGGCTGAAAAATGCTCAGTCAAGAATCAGGAGGAATTTAGCAGGCCTATGTTCTCTTCCCAGAGAGGGGTCCTGTTCAAATATGGGGCAATTATAGATACCCATCAGGGGATTACCAACCTGGAGGCTTGGTCAGCCAAGCTGAATGATGGACAAGATAAGAGTCCAGTACTGGACGCAGTGTTTGTATCAGGTATGTGGAATGCTGCTAGCTTCCCATACTCCATGGAGTCTCCGGAGCTAGTCATTGAATGCGCCCGAAATTATAACCCTCAGACGAGGCAGGTGGTGAAGCATGGGAGAGTGTATGCAGACCTATCTATGAAAGGTCTCTCCCAGACATTTGGACTGCCAATGGGCAGTAAGGTAAAGAGTGTAGACTTGAAGAAGTCTGAAAGAGAATATGAGGCCAACAAGAAGGCGGCCAGAAAGAAAATGTATGCTTGGCGGGCCGAGAACAGTACATATAATGCAGCGGCCAAGCTCCCCGTGCATATGTTCAAGTTTGATTTTAATGAGGAGTATCAGTATGTGATTGCCCTACTGAATAGGGTGATTGGCCAGCCTAATACTGGTGATTTTAGAGATTGGATGTATGGCATAATAATGATGTGCTTGTATGCAGACATCAAGCCACTGTGGGGCCAAATAATAGGCGATGCTCTGCATGAGCAGCTGATGAACCTGGGAGGTTCAGACTGTGCATTCTATATGACCTCCTATATCGTTTATTCCTGTGCATATAGAGGCACTTTTGATGCCCTGGTCACAGATGGAAAACTGACGGGCACAAATGCAGCATATATCTGGGATCATCATCCTCAGCTGCAAAGAACCAAATATATCAAGGACTACAAACTGGTCAATGATGCATTTTCTATGCATCTAGTAAGGACCATGGAGGATGACAGAACTAAAAGACCGAGCATGGAAGCTCAGGAGGCAGTATACAGGCATGGGGCATGGTACATACAATTTGCCACCTTTTCCTACATCAGGATAGAAGGTTTCGAAGGACATCCCCTGATGCTGCCGAGATATCCTACAGATGCAGTAGTTTTAATGGAATTTATCAGGCAGGGCTCCACCATGATACAGATGTATAAGGATGCCAAGAAGCTGCCACCAATTTTGTTCCCAGTCAGCATCGGCAACTACATGTGCCCTGACTCTGACAATATAAAGAAGGTGATGGTCACCCTAAATAAGATGAATTTGCTGCCCTTCCCAATAACGAGACCATATGATCCTTACGGCCGAATGCAGAAGATCCTAGGAAAGCCTATTCACCAGAGGCACCTAGAAGATTTTTGGGCTGACTGCGAAGATGAGGCAGAAGCCAGGAGGAGGAGGTATCAGAGGTTGACTCTGACCAGATCAGAACATTTGACTGCATATCCCTCCCTCAGCAGCTGAAGAATGATGACGGCAGGATAATGGCAGATGAATATGAGCAGAAGAAGATTTATAATGACACCATATCTACACCTGACCTCACCATGTAGGAGGATATGTCCTTGGACCCATTCTTTTCCAGAACCTTACACTTGACCCAAGCTTGGGTAGATGCACAGGTAGAGGCATTGAAGAAGAAGGGTGTGGCCATCACGGTGGATAGCAAGAAGAAGGGGCAGGACATCCCCACAGATGAATATGATGACTTCCTGCTGGAGAAGAGGAAGACTAAGGGAGAGAGGACCCCTCCACCACAGCAACCTAGCAAAAAGGCCACAAAGGGAAAGAAGGTGGAAAAGGGACCCAAAGGGGTCATAATTGACAGGGCAGTATCCATAGCGGAGGAGGTAGCCAAATTAGGGTCAGAATCAGATTCTCCTCCAAAGCCCAAGCAAACCAAGACAGCAGAGGCTGGAATCACAGAGACCCGAGAAGTGGGTCAGTCATCCGAACAACCAGGCAAAGCTATCCTCATGGAGGAGGAGCCTGAAGAAGAGGAGGAAGCTCCACTAATAATAAGAAGAAAGAGGAGAGCTCCGTAGGTGTTGGTTCCCACCACACCTAAGAAACCAAGAACCTCCATGAGAGGTGAGATAAGTCAACCTCCTGCACAATTACAGGAGGCAGGTAGTGAAGTGCAGAAAGAACTTCAGCATAACGTTCCACTTCCTACCATTGTCAAGTTCAAAACTAAACTGGCAGAAGAACAACAAAAAGAGGCATCTCAAACACAAGTGGAAGGGCATGTCTCACTAGATGAGACAATCAACTTGTCTGATGATGAAGTGGTGCAGGATGTAGCTGCACAAGAAATGGAAACACTGGCTGCTGGCATCAGTGTGACTCCTCACAAGCCTCCATCTGTCCAATCGGTGCTTGAGGAGATGAAACAAATAGAAGCGGAGTGAGAAAAGAGCCCGGAACCAGAGAAGAGCCCGGAGCAGGTAACTCAAGACATAGGGCTGGATACACTGATTGCTGAGGTGACAAGTCCTGTAGTGGTAGACTTGGCAGAGAAACAGGATGCAAGTCCTGAGAAGCTGGCAGGATCACCTGATAAGGGCCAGCTAATAGAGGAGATAGAGATGGCAGAAGTAGAAGGCCATGCTCTTGAATCAGGCCAGCCGAGCCCACAAGATACATCAGCAGGACCTGCTATAGTGGAGGTCCAAGAAATAAGGGCTGATGAGAAAAAGGAAGAAATAGAAGATCTGACTGATAAGGCACAGGAGGTGGATGGTGCAGGCACAGAACAAGTAACAGCTGCAGAGCAGATGCCATCACCTCAGATGGATCCAATGATATCAGATACAATGGACATGCCACCAGAAATAGAGAAGCAAAAGGAGGATGATCAACCTCCACAAGGGGAAGAACTGGGGACAGGTGAAGAAAGGATGGAGAAAGATCATGATCATCATGATCCACATACAGGTACACCGCCAGGTTCCCCACACAGAGAAGATGCTCCCCCAGAAAAAGAAGTTCCTCAACAGGAGGAGGCACCACAGGATCCGCAGCAAGGCAAGCATCAAGAAGGAGAGAAAGAAAAATCACCATCTCCACAACGTTTGTTGGTGGAAATGGGAGATAGGGGTGAACAGCACCACGATGCCGAAAAGCATGATCAGGTGCCTCCATGGTTAGAAAAGGAAGTAAATGTTGAGGAGGAACTTGAAATACAGGAGTTCGACGTCTCCACCCTGTTCTCCGCGGATATAATGAAGCCTAAGAGAAAGGCCAGAATGACTTCGGCCATCAAGAGAGATCCAGCGACAGGGAGAAGGACCGCACAAATTGCTGTACCTGCGGTAGACAAGGAGAAGGGCAAAATCACTGTGGATGAATTCCAGATAAGCACAGTTGATTTGGGATTTGCCAACGAAGAGCAGGAAGGTCAAGAAGGTAAGGACATCATAGACTCTCTAATTCAGAAAGTAAAAAGAGAGAAAGAGAAGAATAAGCAACATAAAGAGCACATTGCTCAGTTGCATGCATATATTAAAGGCTTGACCAATCCTGAGGATACTACAAGTGAAGCTGCAGTCCCATTGACTGCCATTTCTCAAGAGGAGATAAATAAATTGGACCTCATGAAACATGAGGCTTCCATAATAAGGAAATGGATGTCATCCACATTGGATGATGCCATTGAAATAATGAAGGGTTCTTTGAAAAGATGGAGCATATTAAGTGACTCCAAAACCAAGGTGGACAGATTGCAGATGCAGACCGGGAAAAGGTCTTATCAACTGGAGGAAGTCCTCAGCCTGTTGGGAGAAATAAGGAAAATAAATCCACAACTGCTTATTACTAAGCAGGTATTAAATAATAATACTGCGCTATTAGTAGATATCTGGTACAAGGATGTACAATTTGAATGCGGAGTCCTCAAGAGATGCAATAATAAGCTGAGGGAGATCAGCATGAGGCTACGTGATTTAATGGGCATTGAAGCAGATATGCTAGAAACATTAGAGGGCAAAGTGGAAGGGAAGATAGAGAATCAAGATTAAGATTCTGCCCTTAAGGCTCTACGCAGTAACTTCCAGATGGATGATGATGGTCCGCTCATCCACTTGACAGAAGATTTTATAAATAAGGTGATGAGGATCAAGGTCAAGATGGAGACCTACAATGAGACATTGCAGGACAGAGAAAATAAGCTGGATAACAGCAGGGATAAGTATGAGGCACACAAGCACGCCATTATCAAGGCAAAGACTCAAGATGGCCGAGATATAGATTAGGTTGTGCGGTCATACGAATAGATCTAGAGAAGCATGCAACCCCATATGCAGCAACATCATCATCCGGATAGCGAAAGTTCAGAAAGTGATGCACATGATGATGATCCTCATGAATCAGCTAAAGAACATGATGAAGATACATCATGAAGGGGGAATATTTTGCATAGGTAATATAGGTAGTTGCCAACTGGCAACTTGTGCTATTTTGTAAAATTGACAGGTCATGAAATGATGACCGTTGATTTGTATTGACATATCAGATCCGTAGATCTCTTGTAACGCATTCCCCAAATTGTTCTATAAAAGGTGGTGGAGTGCCTTGTTATATGCATTCGAAACTTAATTGAAATATGTTTTCTGAAATATTCAGGGCTCATTTCAAAGCTGTTGTATATGTACATGTCTTTTGCATACTTAATGAAAGAGAAGAATACTCGATTACAAATCTTCGTAAATCCTGAGTAATCTGTGTTTGAATTCTGGATATGTGTTTTGATTAGCTGTGTCCCTTGGAGTGCTCATCATGTTGCATGTATTGTTTTCATTCATTATCCTCTGAAGTTTGCATCAACTGTGTCTAGCTGTGGAATGTCCTGGTGAACATATGGTTTGATTTCTTCTCCTCATGACAGTATCAAGCATGTATGTGGATCAAAAGCTAAAGGTTCAACTTGATTAGAAGTATTTCTTTTAATTTCTTTCAATTTTAGAGTATCTCACCATCACAATTGCAAATAATTGATAATCTTAAGCAAATAACGCAAAGATGCAGACATCTTGTAGGTAATTGCAAATATTTAGCATATTTAAATAAAAAGCATGCACAATTGAAAATCTCATGTAAAGATTGAGGTATTACTACATCTTTTCATCAATATAATTGCATAATTTGACTTCTTTGTAAAGAATTTCCACAGGAATGTCATGATGATGGCATAATTTCACGTAAGGCCCCAAAATGGAAACAGCATTATACATTAACTACTGAGTAACGTCAGTCGATTAAGACCTAATCACCAGAGACTTGGGATCATGAATTTTCTGAATTCACTGTATCTTTCAAGATGAATACAGGTTAATATGTACTTTTATTCTATGTTTGTTTGTGACTAACATCATGACCAACACTAGGAAGAGAATGTATCAATGGAGGGCCAAGAATAGTCCTTATCCTGCAGCTACCAAATTACCAGTACATATGTCTAAGTTTGATTTTGATGATGAATACCAATATATGATAGGCCTACTCAACAGAGTGATAGGCCAGCCTGATGCTAGAAGTTTCAAGGATTGGATATATGGGGTTATCCTGGTGTGTTTATATAGAGATAACAAGCCAATGTGAGCAAAAATGATAAGTGATGCCCTACATGATCATCTCATGAACCTAGGGGGCCTGGAATGTATATTTTACATGACTTCATATATGGTATACTTCTATGCATACAAAGGCACTTTTGATGCACTTACAATAGAAGGAAAGATTGGTGGCAGCACCAGTGATGCCCACATCTAGGATCATTATCCTCGTTGCAAAGATAGAATTACCTCCCTAATTATAAACTAGTGAATGATGCATTTTCTATGCATCTGGTCAGGACAATGGAGGAAGACGGGACTAAAAGACCGAGCATGGAAGCTCAAGAGGTTATTTACAGGCATGGTGCCTGGTTCATACAGTATGCAACATTCTCTTATATAAGAATTGAGGGTTTTGCAGGACAACCCCTCATGCTCCCAAGATACCCCACTGATGCAGTAGTTTTGATGGAGTTCATGAGGCAAGTGGCTACAATATTGGATGCTTACAAAGCAAGTATCAAGCTTCCATCGGTATTGTTTCCAGTAGCAATGGGCTGGTGTATATGCCAGGATTCTGAGAACATTAAGAAGGCCATAGCTAGTCTAATAATGATGCAATTACAACCATTCCCTTTGGCTAGGTCATATGATCCATATGGTAGGATGCAAAGGATTATGGGGAAGCCCATCCATTAGAGGAATCTTAAAGATTTCTGGGTAGATTGTGAGGATGAAAATGAAGCTAGAAGAAGAAAATACTAAAGGTTAACCCTCAACCAAATCAGGTCCTTTGATTGCATTCTAGTACCAGTGCAGTTAAAGAGGGATGATGGCAACTTAATAGCGGATGAATATGAAGAACATAAGATATATAATGACACTATCTCAGCACCTGATTTTACTCAACTTGAGGATATTTCATTGGATCAGTTTACAGGTAGGACCCTATAGTTAACCCAAGCTTGGGTGAATGAACAGATCAATGCATTAAAGAAGAAAGGTGTTGCCCTTACAGTTGACAATAAGAAGAGGCAGGAAATTCCTGACAATGAATATGATGATTTCCTGATAGAGAAGAGGAAATCTAAGGGAGAAAGGTTGCCACCTCAGCAACAACAAAACAAAAGACCCCCTAGAGGCAAGAAGACTAATAATGAACCTAAAGGGGTGATAATTAAGAGGATAGTAGTAACAGCTGAAGATACATCAGCATCAGGACAAGTGTTAGCCTCATCAGCATCGCCTCCCATGGATAAACAAAAGGCTAAAAAGATCCAGAGGCCAGTTGTAGAAGCTACTAAAACATATGAGGAGGATCAGTCATCACAGAAACAAATGGAAGAAGACATTCCTCTTGATGAAGAACTTGAAGAGGAAGATCCTACACCCCTCATTATAAAAAGGAAGGCACCTCAGGTGATGGCCTCCACACCTAAGAAACCAAGAACGTCCATGAGAGGTGAGATAAGACATGATCCTATAATGTTGAGGGGAGCAGGTAGTGGAGTGTTCAGAAAGGAATTACAGTATGAGGTACCACTTCCTACCATTGTTTAATTTAAGACTAAACAAACTGAAGAACAAATGAAGGAAACCACTAGTGCAAGTCAAAGAGGTCATTTCTCATTAGATGAGACTGTGGACCTATCAGACAATGAAGTGGTAGACAATGTTGCCTCACAACAAATGGAGACTCTTGTTGCTAACACCCACATAACACCACAAGGAACACTATTAGTATAGGTGGTAGTGTTAGAAGAGCCGAAGCAAGTAGAGCAGGAGAAAGAAAAAAGCCCAGAAAAGGTAGCCCAAGAAATGGGACTTGATACATTGATTGATCAGGTAACCAACCCTGTAGTGATCAATCTAACATGCAGAAAGGATGCAAGTCCTAAAAAATCAAGCAGGCGCTCCTGATAAAGAAGAAAATAGTGAGAAAGTGAAGATGACAAAATTAGAAGGCACACTTTGGATATGGGTCAGCAACAACAAGGTGTACTTGCTAAACCCAAAATAGTTGATGTCCAAGAGAAGGGAGAGAATGCCAAGATTACATTAAGTGAAGATCCCCTAAGGACTCATTCAACCTCTTGTGAAAAGGATACATTAGGTTAGGATGACATAAAGACTCAAGAGGTAAATACTACAGGTGCAGATCACAATGTGGTCCAAGATTAGGTTAGTGCACCTAAGACAGATACAATGACATCTACTGATACGAATATGCCTCAAGATGAGGGAATCACCAAACTAGATGAGGTACAGAAGGAGGCAGTGCATGATCATCAGGTGGATGCATTGCAAGATCCTCCACCTCAAAAAGAAGCTTCTCCAGAAAAGGAAGTTCCTTAATAGGAGGAAATACCCCAGGATCACCCTCATGAAGAGCATCATGAGGAAGAAATAAGGAAGTGTTGTGTGGTTACACAACATGCCCCATTTTGACTTGGCAAAATAGGGACCCAACTTTTTTTGGCTTTGCTTGTGTGTTCTTCTTGTTGGCGGCCTGGTAAAAGTAAGTTAATGTAGATGATCCTGCATAATGGAGGCTGGGGAAGTCATCATCATGAGGTTAGTTTGTCAAAGATCTTATTTCATTTCATTAACTTCATATTTGGAAAGAGCATTAAATTTCATGAAGGTTTGCCTTTTACATCACCCTGATATTTCTTAGGATGTGAAAGTTATGAACGGTCAAAATCTTGGTCAAACCTTATATTCATAAAGGGGGAGGGTAAGTCATCATATTTATCAACATCAGTTATCTTACAAAAGATCATCTTGATCCAATTTATCACCTGATAAATTATCTGTTCGCGACCTGCGAATGTCATTTTTAGGTGGTGGTGATACTTACCCATCAAACAACATGTATTCCATGAGGATAATATTTTGAAACATCACCCAATATTTTAAATATCACCTTATCTTTCAAATATCATCCAGTCGTGAAATATCACCCTAAGGCCATTATCTTGATGACATCATCCAACCCGATAACAAAGATAATCAACATGATGATGACATCATCATCATTTTACCTCACGGAGGTATATTTCCTAAAATCACCCTTTCATAAAACATGACGATGACATCATAGTGCTTCAACGATAGACTAAACCAATATCATGGTGACGTCATCATGATATTTCGAGAGGGGTCACTTAAGCAATGCATAGGGTCATCATCCTTTTCAAAATATCACCCGACATTTTGAACATCACCTGATCTTTTATAACATGACCTGATGGTCCAAAAATAACCCAATATACCGACATATGTGTTCCTGTTAAGATGCGGATGGTCATATTACGAGATAGTGATATTTTGAATATCACTTGATATTCAAAATATCACCCAATATTTCAAAAGATCATCCTCCTCTTCTTGCCGCGTGACATTGAATGTTCATTAATGCAGTAGGTGTTTCCTGCTGATTGTTAGTGTGATGATCACACCTGGCAACATCTCAAGGTTTCGGTGTAGAGACTCAATGATTAGGATTGATTCAATTAGATTGTGCCCTAAATGACCAAATAAATGGGTTTAAGATGAATTCACACCATCATTATGCACTTTACTTGCGATAAAATTAGTTTTTTATACAGAGCTAAGCTCCCAAAGCTTCCTATGAGCCACCTGTAGACATATATAGCTTGAATCAGAACGAATAGCGTGATTACCATCAGTATCAGGATTATTCCCATATAATCATCACTATAATTCAAAGGGATAAACACACCAGGTAAGTAATTGAAACGCTCCTGCTGTTATTCTATGCATATCTAGGTAACATGATGTTCACTGATTTGGAGATATGATTTCTGTATATCATGATGAAATAAGTGTTTAATAAACATATACATGATTCCATAAAGATGTAATATATATGCATGTATGAGATGAAGTATAGATCTTGAGACCAGTTCTCGTCATTGCAGGAAATCATGGCGGACAAAAGATTGATGAAGTCCAAGGAAGAATTTGTTAAGCCAATGTTTGCACAGCCTGAGGGTGTGCAATTCAAGTATGGAATCATAGGAGACACTCACCAAGGTAATACAGATTTGGTCGCATGGGTGGAAAAAATGCACATTAATAATGAGGATGTTCTGCTTGAATCCATTTTTGTGTCTGGGATGTGGAATGCAGCCGGTTTTCCATATTCTATGGAAGCTCCTGAGCTGGTTATCGAGTGTGCCAAAAATTATAATCCCCAAACAAGGAAGGTAAAGAAACATGGGAGAATATATGCAAACTTCTCTATCAAAGGCCTTTCCACCATGCTCAATTTGCCACAGGGTAAGAGTGTTGTCAGTATCGACCTGAAGAAACTAGAAACAGAATATGAAGCTAATAAGAAGGATGCTAGGAAGAGAATGTATGGATGGAGAGCCAAAAATAGTTCTTATACAGCTACAGCCAAGTTGCCTATTCATTTGTATAAATTTGACTTTGATGACAAATATCAGTTCATGATCGCCCTACTCTGCCAAGCAATAGGCCAGCCAATAGTTGGAAGTTTCAAGGATTGGATGTATGGAGTCATCTTGATGTGCCTATACATTGATAACAGGCCATTATGGGCCAAAGTGATAAGTGATGCTCTGGATGAGCAACTAAAAAAATAGGAGGTACAGAATGTGCTTTTTATATGACCTCATACATTATTTATACATGTGCCTATAAAGGTACATTTAATGGATTGACTATAGTGGGGAGGATTGGTGGCACCACCAATGATGCACACATCTAGGACCATTATACCCAACTGCAAAGAGTAAACTACCTCCAGGATTATAAATTGGTCAATGATGCATTGTCTATGCATCTAGTAAGGACCATGGAAGAAGACAGAACTAAGAGACTGAGCATGGAAGCTTAGGAGGTAATATACTTGCATGGAGCCTGGTTCATTTAGTTTTCAACTTTTTCATACATTAGGATTGAAGGATTTCCAGACCACCCTCTCATGCTCCCAAGATATCCAACTGATGTTGTAGTGTTAATGGAGTTCATGAGGCAGGTTGTAACAATACTGGATACTTATAAAGCTAATAACAACCTTCCCCCAGTATTGTTTCCAGTAACAATGGGCTGGTATATGTGCCCAGATAGTGAAAATATTAAGAAAGCCATAGCTGGCTTAACAATGATGAAGTTACAGCCATTCCATTGATAAGATCATATGATCCTTATGGAAGGATGCAGAAGATCATGGGATAGCCCATTCACCAGAGGAATCTTGAAGATTTTTGGGCAGATTGTGAAGATGAGGCTAAAGCCCGAAGAAGAAGGTATCAGAGTTAACACTTAACCAAATCAGAACCTTTGGTTGCATTTCCATCCCAGCACAAATGAAGAAAGATGATGGAATGATAATGGCTAATGAATATGAAGAGAAGAAGATATACAATGATACCATATCAGCCCCGAATCTTACCATGTAGGAGGACATCTCCTTGGATCCATTCACGGGTAGGATACTATAGCTAAACCAAGCTTGGGTGGATAAGCAGATAAATGTACTAAAAAAAGGTGTGGCCCTCAGAGTAGATTACAAAAAGAAAGGAAAAGAACTCTCTGGTGAGGAGTATGATGATTTCTTGAATGAGAAGAGGAAATCCAAAGGAGACAGGTTGCCACCTCAGCAAAAATAGAGCAAAAGACCTCCTAGAGGCAAGAAAACTGAAGAAGAACCCAAAGGGGTCATTATTGAGAGAATAATAGCCACATCTAAGGAAGCGGTAGCATCAGGAGAAGCATCATCTTTAGGCCAAGCTTCAGCATCATCTGTGCCTCCTCCATTTGATAAATAAAAGTCTAAGAGAATCGAAAGAGAAGATGTAATGGCTACTGAGACCTATGAGGAAGGTCAAGCTTCACAGAAACAAATGGAAGAGGATATCCCTCTGGAAGAGGGGCTTGAGGAAGAGGAAGGCCCTATATCATTCAAGAGAAAAAGAAGGGCACCTCAGATGATGACACCCACACAGAAGAAAACAAGAACATCCATGAGAGGTGAAATAAAGCAAGGCCCCATTATGCTAAGAGGGGTAGGTAGTGAAGTTTTTAGAAAGGAGTTACAACACAATGTACCACTTCCTACCATTGTGAAATTTAGAACTGAACAAGCTGAAGAGCAATTCAAGGAAACTTCTAGAATAGTACTAGGTGATCTTGTCTCATTAGAGGAAATGGTAGATTTGTCTAATGATGATGTGGTTAAGGATGTAACTACTCAATAGATGGAAACACTTGCTACAAGCACCCACATCACTCCCTTTGGGACCCCATTAGTACAAGGAATTGGAGAAAAACAAGTTGAACAGGAAAAGGAAAGAAGCCCCGAGAAAATTACACAGTAGATAGGGCTAGATGAGTTAGTTGAGCAGGTCACCAACTCTGAGGTGGTGGACCTCTCATATAGAAAGGATGCGAATCCTTAGCATCAGGCCAGTGCACATGATGATGTGGGTAAAACTGAAGAAATAAAGTTGATCGAAGTGGAAATACACACTCCAGATTTGGGTCAATCACAACAAGATACGACCGATGAACCTGAGATAGTAGAAGTCCAAGAAAAGGGTGAAGATAACAAGGTCATATCAAGTGAAGATGCCCTTTAGATTCAAGGGACCTTAGGAGATCAAGTAAACTCAGGTCATGACGATCTAAAAACTCAAGAGGAGGTATGTACTTCAGGTGCAGAGAAAGATATGACGCAAGATCAAGCAGAAGCACCTAAGGTAGATGAAATAATATCCACTAATGCAAGCATACCTCAAGATGAGGAAATTAATAAAGTGGATGAATTTAGAGTGGAGGAAGTAAAGGATCAGGGTCATGATATTTATGATGATCAATAGGATCACCCTCCAGAAAAAGAAATTCCTTGTTAGGAAGATGTACCAAAAGATCACTCTCATGAAGAGCATCATGAGGAAGAAAAGGGGAAATCACCTTCTCCATCAAAAGAAGATACACTTACAAGAGATCAAGGTGATCATCATCATGATGATGAAGGAAACCAAGGTACAAAAGATCAAATTCCTCAATGGTTGGAAAAAGAAATTGGTACTGAAACAGGTATGGAAATTCAAGAATTTGATATATCTACATTATTCTCAGAAACATTAATAAAGCCAAAGAGGAAGGCCAGGTTGACTTCGGCCATTAGAAAGGATCCTACAACAGGTAAGAGGATGGTACATGTAGCACTCCCTACTGTGGATAAGGAGAAAGGTAAAATCACTCTGGATGAATTCCAGATCAGCACAGTAGATTTAGGATTTGCTAATGAAGACCAAGAGGGTCAAGAAGGAAAGAACATAATTGATTCATTAACCTAGAGAGTCAAAAGAGAAAAGGATAAAAATAAACAACACAAGGAGCACATTGCTCAGTTACATACATATATAAAAGGGTTAATTAACCTTGAGGCTACTTCAACTGATCATGCAGTCCCATTGACTGCTATTTCCCAAGAGGAGGTAAATAAGTTGGATCTCATGAAGCATGAGTCATCCATATTGAGAAAGTGGATGTCCTCTGCATTTGATACAATAGAGGAAGTAATAAAAGCCTCTTTGAAGAGGTGGAATTCCCTTAGTATTTCTAGGAAGAAGGTAGATAAATTACAGATGGAGACTGGGAAAAGGTCTTTCCAATTAGAGAAGACATTGGCTATCCTAGATGAAATAAAGAAGATCAATCCTTAGATACTTATAAGCAATCAAGTGCTGAATAATAACAATGCATTATTGATAGATATATGGTATAAAGACTTCCAATTTGAATGTGATGTACTTAAAAGATGCAATAATAAGCTGAGAGATATTAGCATGAAACTACATTATATGATGTCTTTTGAAGCAGAAATTTTGGAAATGCTAGAAGGGAAGGTGGAAGGGAAGATAGAAAATCAAGATGAGGAGTTTTCAATCGAAGCTCTACATAATAACTTCCAATTAGTTGCAGATGATCCATTAAGCCACTTGACAGAAGAAGTCATGGATAAAATGATGAGGATCAAGGTCAAAGTGGAAAATTATAATGAGACACTATACAACAGAAGGAATAAATTGGATAATCTCTTAAGTAAATACCAAGCACATAAACATGCTATGATCAAAGCAAGAACTCAAAATGGTGGAGAAATAGATAAAATAATGTAGTTCTATGAAAACGTCAGGGTAATTATGCAAGCTCATATACAAGGTCATCGTCATAATGATAATGAAGATATAGCAAGTGATGCAGCTGATGATGAAGAGTATGAATCTGATGGGTAGATAAAGATGCAGCATAAAGCAAATATCAACATCTAACACATAAGGAAAATAAGTATTTCAGATGGTTGTCAGCTGGCAACCTATGCCACATGATAATGTTGACCAAGACAAAGAAGAATATTCACTGTAGATATTCATAGATAAATCTTGATCGTAGATCATTTTTGTAACTGATTCCTCACCTTGTTCTATAAAAGGTGCAGGGATCCCTCATTTTCTTTCATTCGAAACTTAATTGAAATCTATTTGCTGAAGTATTCATGACTCATTTCAAATCTATTTTATATGTACATGTCTTTTGCATACTCAATGAAAGAGAAGAGCATTTTGATTACAAATCTTCCTAAATCTTGAGTAATATGCGTCTGAATTCTAGATATGTGCTTTGATTTGCTGTGTCCCTTGGAGTGCTCATCATTTCACATGTATTGTTTTCATTCACCATCCTCTGAAGTTTGCATCAACTATATCTAGCTGTGGAACATCCTAGTGAACATATGGTTTGATTTCTTCGCCTAATGATAGTATCAAGTGTGTATGTGGATCAATAACTAAAGGTTCAACATTAATTTGAAGTTTTCTTTCAATTTCTTTCAATTTCAGAGTATTTCACCATCATAATTGCAAATAATTGATAATCTTAAGCAAACAAGTACAAATATGCAGACATCTCATAGATAACTGAACATATTCAGCATATTTGAGGGTAAAGCATGTCAGAAAGGATAAATATCATGCAAAGATTCAAAGATAAACATAATATTTGAAGCATATCTTGTGTAAAAATAACTATCTATGTAGTATCATTACAGGAAACATTATCTTACAGATGAAATCCATGTAAGGCCCCAACATGGAAATAGCAACACACAACAACCTCTGAGTAATGTCAGAAGATTAAGACCTAATCACCAAAGACTTGGGATCATGAATTCTTTGAATTCATTTTATCTTTCAAGATGAATAAAGGTTAATGTGTACTTTTATTCTATGTTTGTTTATGAATAACATCATCATCAACATAAATTGGCGCTAGAAGGAGGGCCTGAAGCTAAACAATTGTCATCAGTACATCAGGTGATGATAAAGATTGTAAGGTAACACTCAAGCACTGCTAAATTTCCAAGTTAGATGTAAATATTTGTGGTTCTGGGCTTATACATGCTAATCCTATGTAAAGTGTTTGAAATCAATCATAAATATTGCAAGCTTTATGGCTGATCATCATGAATTTGTAGGAATAGGCCTTGTCTCATCAAAATTTGCCTAA
This sequence comes from Cunninghamia lanceolata, assembly GCA_027924645.1. Taxonomy (NCBI): domain Eukaryota; kingdom Viridiplantae; phylum Streptophyta; class Pinopsida; order Cupressales; family Cupressaceae; genus Cunninghamia; species Cunninghamia lanceolata. The sequence goes on from BSBN01001281.1 coordinate 22,359,367, forward strand.
ATCTTTCAGGTAAATAGCTCAAAAACTTGATATCCTACCATTTGTGACACAAAACCTCAAATATTACCTCTTATTTGTAGCATCTCTACAAATATCTCACAAATATCCAATCAGTATGATTGTTTGACCATAAATATAGTCATTGCCGATGAATTCCAACTGATCTTTGCAGTCATCTTGCTGATTTTCCTCAAAATTGAGAAATCCTAGCTCACAGGATAAATTCTAGGTCTAGGTCCATTGGAATTTTTGACAAACTTCCTGTTAGAGGGTTTAGACCTAGAACTATAGATATCCATCACACTCCTGGTTTTGGTACATCAGGAGTGTCACCTGAACGTCCTCCTGTGACACCTGTTGATCTACAGATACCTACAGGATCACCTGCACAACCTCAAGTTCAGCCTCAGCCTATCATACCTCAAGCTCAACCTCCTCCGGTTGCAATGTCATTCTTTGCAGCAGAATCACCTATAACCTTCACTGCATATCATGAATTACCAAAGAATCGGGACAAGCTTTGTCCAAAGTATCATCCGTATCAAGATGCAGATGATCATATCAAAACTTTTAAAGAAGCCTCTTGTAGGGCCAGGATAAAACATCAGGATGTTGTATGTAGGTTATTTCCTTTTTCCTTAGGAGAAGAAGCCTATAATTGGTACATTAGTCTTGGTCAATCTTTAGTCGAATCATGGGATGTCCTGGAAAAGGCTTTCACCGATAGGTTCAAGGTACCAATTGATCCTTCAATGAACTATCACCTGTTTGCCACAATTAAGTGGTTTGAGGGAGAACCTATTGCAAACTTTAATGCTAGGTTCTAGAAAATGCTATCCAAGTTAGTTGCTCCATCTGTTGTAGTAGATGCAGCTACTAGGAGTATCTATTATTCAGCCCTGGATCCTTTAACTTCAATGTTCATTAGGAGAGCTCACCCTAAAATCACAATGTTAATAGGAGCTTTTCAAGAGGCTATTAAAGTCAACCAGCAGTTAGTCCCTACTCCCACACCAAACATAGCTTTTCCTGCATTCCCTGGTTATCCAGGATATCTTCCCCAGCCACAGTATAATGGAGCCATGGTGCCTCCACCTACAATGCCTCCAGTAGTAATGCCAGCACATCTACAGATACCTCCATTAAGCATAATGCCACCTCCAAATAGAAATGGCCAAGTGATGTAGTATCTTAGACAAGTCCAAGCACCTCAAGTTATAGACTAGAATAACTAGAACAACAATGGATCCTCATTTTTTAAGCCCTCAATAGAAAATGTAGTAGCTAAGGCTTAGGAAGAAAAGGAAGAGATCAAAGAAATATCAGCTCAGCTGAGAAAGCTTACAACTGAGATCACTCATTTGAGAAGCCAAAATTTCTACTCTTAGCCTAACCAGAATAGAGGCTATAACAATGACAGACCAAACTATCCTGATAGGAGATATAACAATAACAGTGGTAATAACAATCCCCCTAGGCAGCCTAGAGTATGGAACTCCAGGCCAAATAATGGTTCCCTACCATCACCTTTAGATAATCATCTCCTGGTGAAGCTAAACAGACTACTAGAGTCAATCTTGCTGAGGTAGCCATCACTAATTGGTGTAGGATACACAATACAAATGCTCATGTAGAGCTAGACTGTCCCCAATTTCAAATTTTTGCAAGTATTTTCCAAACTGAGGTATCTAATACTGCAGGAAATCCACATCATGTGGAAGGGAATGAACTTGTTCCTTGTGGATATGATTCAGATTTAGTATTGGAAAGCTATACCAATCAGCCTTATCAGCAGACTGTGTCATCTCATCAACATCATACCCAAACATGTGAAGAATCAGCCCTGACTTTTGAGTCAAATTATGTTTTCCCCTTTGAAGATGACAACGAGCCATCAAATCAACAGGAGGAGGTACATGCTTACCAGCAGCAATACCAGGGGAAGGACAACTATAACTTGAGAAGTAGTGCTAATAGACCTATTGGTCCATTGACATCTTCCTTACCCCCAAATAATTTTAATACCCCTCTTGATCCGAAAGCAAGTAATAACCCAGGATTTCCTAAGGTCAATACTCAGTATTTATCACCGTCAAACATAGTATCAAAAGCTTCGAGCACGTCTCATGAGTCTGACAAGTTAGTCACCTATCTGGCTAATGAGATGAAGATCAAAATTAGCGTATCCTTGTCAGAATTCCTTAAAACCCCAGCCATTAAAAGAGCATTTATGAAATCATTAAAGGATCCTGCTCCTAAAGAGGATATTCATCCATCAGGTCAATCTAGAGGTAGGGATCATGCTGTCAGAGATAACAATGTTAAGACTAAAGTCCTAGCTATTGTTCAAGCTGTGGATACATCTCACATGACCTTGTATAGAGATAAAAGTGAATCACCTCCATTTCTCCTAACCATATGAATGTTTAGTAAAAACCTGCATAATTGTCTAGTAGACTCAAGAGCATCCATGAATGTCATGCCTTTGGCCATATGTAATGTTTTAGGACTACATCCTGCTAGATCTCTGAAGAAGGTGACTCAACTAGACAAAATAGACGTGAATGCAATAGGGGAGTTGACTCACATTCACATGCAATTGGCATCTAACCCTAGGATCTAGTACTATATTGACATTCAGGTAGTTGATATACCTGATACGTATGGTATGTTACTTAGTAGAGATTGGTCTAAGACCCTCAATGGATATATTTCTACTGACTTCAGTTATATGTGGTTGCCTTGGAAAGGTATACCAAACCAGATAAGGGTAGATGCTGAACCAAGAATGAAACACATGATCACCGAGTATAACAAAACAAATGAGATCATGTACATGAATGTTGAACCTGAAGTATACTCCATTAGACCTCAAACTATTAAAATAGAGGAGGTCTTGATGTATGACTTTCATGATGATCATGATCCTGATGATCATCCTCACGATGATAATGTTGTAGTCTTAGGACCTGATCATGATTAGGGAGATGAAACAGAAGTAGATCATTTCAGAAGTTTTGAAATATACTTGTCTAAACAGGTAAAACACTGTCGATTACTAGATATACCTGTGCATGATATTTTGATTGATGGTTGGTGTAGATTACATAATGAAGCACATTCTGAGCAAACTTGTGAAGCATGTACTGACATGATGGAGATTAACCAAACATGTGGAGAAATGTCATCATCATCATCAGAGGTAAGTTCCATATGTAGTGATGATGATGATCATACTGATTCTTGTTTGTCTGCTTTAGGAATAAGAGAAGACGTGAGTCAGGATGAGGATTCTATGCAGAGGACAAAAGAAATTCTGGTATGCACTGAAAAGAAGAGTAATAGAAATAATAGGATTACCCCTGGTAGTGATTGTTTGATGGAGTCAAATTATGAATTATCTGATGATGACAGAGGCAGTAACCTGACCAAATTTGAGAAGTTTTTATTAGAAGAAATTAAAAAGATGATAGAATAGGAGAGATATCCACAAGATGCATTGACTGAAGGATAGTATAGATTGCATGAGGCACCTCACTCAGAGACTACCTGTTCACTGTGCTTGCATATTCTAAAGAGGCATATAGTGCCTAGTTCAGAAGATCATTCTTCTGGCAATGAAAAGAAAGCAGAAAAACTAGCTTCCCAAAAGAAAGGAAGGATGAAAGCTGAGAGGGCTGAAATCCCTAAGTTAAAATGGATATCAGGTGGAGTAGCTGCTAGAGCTACAAATAAGAAAGAAGGCTCTCATAAGCCTCCTGCTGAAGATAAACCGTGGATTATTAGATTTGATCAATCCAAGTCAAAGCAAGGTGCTGGGGTAGGAATTGACCTCATTGATCCATCAAGAAAATCTTACCTAGCAGCTTATAGACTTCAATTTCCCTGTACTAATAATGTAACAGAGTATGAGGCTCTAATACATGGGATATTGTTTTCCCTTAAGAAGAAAGTAAAAATTCTACATATCTACGAAGACTCACAATTAGTGGTAAGACAGGTGAGAGGAATTTACTCTTGTAATTATAGAAAATTGTCTAACTATAGACACAGGGTCTGGGACTTGATTGAAGACTTCGACACATTTAATTTTACCCACGTATCCAGAGAATAGAACCATAGAGCAGGTGCTCTAGCCCAAGCTGCTAGTACCTTAGAGCCATTGTCTATTTCAAGTTTAAAGAGGTTTTCAGTAGAACTGATATCAGTGCCTTCAGTAGCTAATAATGTTACTAATCTCCATGTATTCGACGATGATCAACATATCCTAGATTTCATCTCCAATAGAGATATATTTGATGCTCAGATTATAGATGAGAATAGTGTGGAAGATCATGTTTGGGAAGAAGATGAAATATTAGAGTTGCCTAGCAACAGGATTCCCAAAGGTATGATTGAATTAGAAAGAGCCTTTGACTTGGATAATATGCTGAAGCAGAAGGATCTTCCCAAGGCTGATGGAGGACAATATTCACAAGTGAATATTGGACAAGATGATGACAAAAGAAATGTTTTGATTGGTAAGGTTTGCACACCAGAAGAGTTAGAGGGAATAACTCAGGCACTCAAGGACTACATCTATGTCATTGCATGGACTTATGATGAGCTGAAAATGTATGACACCTCAGTCATAACTCATACTATACCTCTTAAGCCAAATGCTAAACCTTTCAAACAGAAGTAAAGGCCAGTCAATACCTTTTTGGAAACTACAATCTTTGAGGAGGTCAAAAAGTTGTTAAATGCCAGGATAATATTTCCTGTGAGACACTCCACTTGGGTTACAAATCTAGTCCCAGTCAGAAAGAAGAATGGAGACATCAGGCTGTGTGTGGACTTCAGGAACCTGAACAGAGCATCAGAGAAGGACAATTATCCTTTACCCTCCTTAGATGAAGTTTTGCAGATTGTCAATGGAGTAAAAATGATGTCATTCTTAGATGGTTTTTCTAGTTATAATCAGGTAATGGTCGACAAGATTGACAGACTGAAAACTGCCTTCAGCACCAAGTGGGGTATCTTTGCATATAGACGCATGCCATTTGAGCTGATAAATGCTGGAGCAACATTCCAGCACGCAATGGACATAGCCTTTAGAGGCTTAATAGGAAAATGCATAGTCATCTACATGGATGACCTAACAGTGTTCTCCAAAGAAAGAACAAATCATGTAACAGATCTCAGAAATGTATTGAAAAAATTTGAAGAGTATGGGATATCCTTCAACCCCAAGAAATGCATATTCAGGGTAACAACAGGAAAATTATTGGGCCAAATAATAACTAAGAATGGAATTATCATTGATCCCAACAGGGTGGAGTCCATTATGAAATTAAGCTTCTTGGAAGCAAGAAAGAACTCAAATCTTACTTTGGTAAGATAAATTTTGTCAGGAAGTTCATTACTGACTTTGCTGAGATAGTGAGACCTTTAAATGCTATGCTGAAGAAAGACACAAAGATTGAATGGACATCAGAGGCTAAAGCAGCTTTTGAAGACATAAAGAAAGCTTTATCTGAAGCTACAATGCTGATTAGTCCAGACTACACCAAAGACTTCTATATCTATTCATTTGCTTCAGAGCATACCTCTACATCAGTGCTGACACAAAGGAATGAAGAAAAAGAAGAGAAACCTATAGCATTCATGAGCTATCCATTCAGAGATGCAGAACTTAGGTATATGGATGTAGAAAGGCAAGCTCTTGCTTTGGTTAGAGCAGTGAAGAAATTCAGGCACTATATACTAAGGAGCAAAGTGATTGTTGTGGTACCTGATGTAGCAGTAAAGATGTTGATGCAAAGTGAGCTAGGAGAAAAGAGGGCTAAGTGGATCACTGTCCTATAGGAATATGACATGGATATCACACCCATGAAATTGGTAAGAGGACAAGCTATAAGCCAAATGATGTCAGAAGTTGATCCAAATATCATAAGTCAGCAGTATATTATCAATGAGAAGGACAGTGGAGAGTGGTGCTTAGATATCAGGCATATCCTGATCACTAGAAGATGTCCTCCTAGACTGCATGCTTCACAAAGAAGAGCCCTGAAAATCAAATCCCAAAAGTACATGATGAAAGCAGGAGTACTTTTCAAGAAAAATTATGAAGGAATTTACCTAAGATGCCTAGAGAGGCCTAAAGCAAATAAAGTGTTAATGGAGCTACATGATAGGTTTGGAATAGCACATGGGTCATCCTCGGCCACCACACATGCAATCCTCAGAGCAGGATATTACTTGCTCACAATTTTCAAGGATATTGTTGAACATACCAAGTGTTGCCATACATGTCAGGTAGCTACCAATAGAGAGAGGTATGCTTCTCAACCCCTGCAGCCAGTGATGGAAGAGCGCCCATTTGCACAATGGGGCATGGATTTCATAGGACTGATTAATCCTCTATCATCATCAGGCCACAGGCATGTTTTAACCATTATTGACTACTATACTAGGTGGACTAAAGCCACTAGCAGCAAGACTTGTAGTGCAGAAGATGTCATCAGATTTCTGGAAAATAACATAGTCACCAGGTATGGGGTTCCCTATGCTCTAGTAAGTGATAATGGCTCTCCTTTCACTTCAACTAAATTGTCAAGTTGGGCCTTTGATTATGGAATCATACTGAAGTTCTCATCTAATTATTATCCCCAAGGGAATGGATTGGGAGAATCCACTAACAAAAATTTGCTGAATATCATAAAGAAGTTAATAGACGAGAACCCTAGGGAATGGAATACACTTCTAAAATATGCCTTATGGGTAGACAGAACTAGAAACAAAGCTGCATTAGGAAACTCACCTTATCATTTAGTCTATGGGGTGGATCCCATCCTCCCTGTTAACCTGAAGATTCCTACCCTATAGCTTGCCCAAGAGTACCTAGGCATAGACAATAACCAAGAAGTCAGGTTGCTTTAGCTGATGCACTTGGAAGAGAAAAGAAGTCAGGCAATTGACCAATTTGCCAAACATCAGGCTGTTGTCAAATGTTGGTTTGACAAAAGAACCAAAGTTAAAGCCTTCAGGATATCTGATTTAGTCTTGATGTGGGATAAAGCCCATGAGAGGAAATGAGACCACGATAAGTTTGACAAATTATGGATAGGTCCCTTCCAAATTTTTGAGATATTAGGAGACAACACTTTCAGGCTTATGAACTTGATAGGTGAGGATGTTCCATTACCAATTAATGGACAGTTCCTCAAACATTATTTCCGAGCCTAAGTGCTTCATGTCAGTCATGTGTATCATAATGTATAGTTGTATAGCTATTTGTACAGTGTTTTTGTTTTATTTTTTCTTTGTTTGCTTGTTGAGTTTTGTTTTGGTTAGTCAATATGATGTAGCTCATCACCTCAGAAAACAACAAAATTGTTAAGATTTAAGTGATGAGAACACATTTATATATAGGTTGTGACTCATTTTGAGAAAGTTATCATGATTAGGTCTGTGATATCCTGTCATCAGGGTACCTTTTCTTAACCAAAGTGATTTCTTCACAATGACTCACCTAATAGCCTTGGGTTTGTTGAAAATACAAGTATAGGTGTTAAGTGAAAAATCTAAAGGGACTCCCTTGCTTCCAATGCAATCTCCAACCTAAAACAGCAAGTGACCATACCTTGCATTTTGAGCTTACATGATGATATCATATATATGGAGTATAAATGTTAAAAAAATAAAAAAATATATATAATAAAATTAGGCCATCTAAGTAACTCTACTGGGGCTATAGACACCTACTAATAGTGGGGCTCTACTTGGGGGGATTGTATAAATAACCTTGTTGGGGCTATGGATGCCTACTGGCAGCAAGGCTCTATCCAGGTTGGCTATGAGGGATGATCTCAAACTATGTAGCTTAACACCAATTACTCATGTTTTCAACTTGCTTTCAAGATGAGGATAATTAATCATTTGCACACTACTAATCCTTTATTACCATTGTTACCATGAGGACATTTTATCATTCAGAAAGATTATGATGTTGCTGCTTAGAAAAGTTACAATGCTAGATAGAATGTGTTCACATCAATTGAATCATTGGAATTTGGTTGTTTTCTTTGGTCGCAAGTTGTTGTGTGGTTACACAACACGCCCCATTTTAACTTGGCAAAATAGGGACCCAACTTTTTTTTGCTTTGCTTGTGTGTTCTTCTTGCTGGTAGCATGATAAAAGTAAGTTAATGCAGATGATCCTGCATAATAGAGGCTGGGGAAGTCATCATCATGAGGTTAGTTTGTCAAAGATCTTATTTCATTTCATTAACCTCATATTTGGAAAGAGAATTAAATTTCATGAAGGTTTGCCTTTTACATTACCCTGATATTCCTTAGGATGTGAAAGTTATGAATGGTCAAAATCTTGGTCAAACCTGATATTCATAAAGGGGGAGGGTAAGTCATCATCATATTTCTCAACTTTAGTTATCTTACGAAAGATCACCCTAATCCAATTTATCACCTGATAAATTATCTGTTCGCAACCTGCGGACGTCATTTTTAGGTGGTGGTGAAGCTTACCTGTCAAACAACATGTATTCTATGAGGATGATATTTCAAAACATCACCTGATTATTTGAATATCACCTTATCTTTCAAATATCATCCGGTCATGAAATATCACCCTAAGGCCATTATCTTGATGACATCATCCAACCCGATAACAAAGAGAATCAACATGATGATGACATCATCATCATTTTACCTCGCAGAGCTATATTTCCTAAAATCACCCTTTCATAAAACATGATGATGACGTCATAGTGCTTCAACGATAGACAACCAATATCATGGTGACATCATCATGATATTTTGAGAGGGGTCACTTAAGCAAATCATAGGGTCATCATCCTTTTCAAAATATCACCCAATATTTTTAACATCACATGATCTCTTATAACATGACCCGATGGTCCAAAAATAACCTGATATACCGACATATGTGTTCCCGCTAAGACGTGGATGGTCATATTACGAGTGATATTTTGAATATCACCTGATATTCAAAATATCACCCAATATTTCAAAAGATCATCCTCCTCTTCTTGCCGCGTGACATTGAATGCTCATTAATGCGGTAGGTTTTTCCCGCTGATTGTTAGTGTGATGATCACACCTGGCAACATCTGGAGGTTTCCATATAGAGACTCAATGATTAGGATTGATTCAATTAGATTGTGCCCTAAATGACCAAATAAATGGGTTTAAGATGAATTCACAACATCATTATGCACTTAACTTACGATAAAATCAGTTTTTTATATAGAGCCGAGCTCCCAACCCTTCCTACGAGCCACCTACAGACGTATACAACTTGAAGAAGAATGAATAGCATGATTATCATCAGTATTAGGATTATTCCCATATAATCATCACTATTATTCAAAGGGATAAGCACACCAGGTAAGTAATTAAAACCCTCCTATTGTTATTCTATGCATATCCAGGTAACATGATGTTCATTGATTTGGAGATATGATTTCTATATATCATGATGAAATAAGTGTTTAATAAACATATACATGATGCCATTAAGATGTAATATATATGCATGTATTAGATGAAGTATAGATCTTGAGATCAGTTCTCGTCATTGCAGGAAATCATGGCGGACAAAAAATTGATGAAGTCCGAGGCAGAATTTGTTAAGCCAAGGTTTGCATAGCCTGAGGGTGTGCAATTCAAGTACAGAATCATAAGAGACACTCACCAGGGTAATACAGATTTGGTCGCATGGGCAAACAAAATACACATTAATAATGAGGACGTTCTGCTTGAATCCATTTTTGTGTCTGGGATGTGGAATGTAGCTAGTTTTCCATATTCCATGGAAGCTCCTGAGCTGGTTATCGAGTGTGCCAGAAATTATAATCCCCAAACAAGGAGGGTAGAGAATCATGGGAGAATATATGCAGATTTCGCTATCAAAGGCCTTTCCACCATGCTCAATTTGCCACTGGGTAAGAGTGTTGTCAGTATCGACCTGAAGAAACTGGAAACAAAATATGAAGCTAATAAGAAGGCTAATAGGAAGAAAATGTACAAATGGAGAGATAAAAATAGTTCTTATACAGCGACAACCAAGTTGCCTGTTCATTTGTATAAATTTGACTTTGATGACGAATATCAGTTCATGATCGCCCTACTCAGCCGGGCAACAAGCCAACCAATAGCTAGAAGTTTCAAGGATTGGATGTATGGAGTCATCCTGATGTGCCTATACACTGATAATAGGCCATTATGGGCCAAAATGATAAGTGATGCTCTGGATGAGCAACTAAAAAACCTAGGAGGTACAGAATGTGCTTTTTATATGACCTCAGACATTATTTATGCATGTGCCTATAAAGGTACATTTAATGGATTGACTATAGTGGGGAGGATTGGTGGCACCACCAATGATGCACACATTTGGGACCATTATCCCCAGCTGCAAAGAGTAAACTACCTCAAAGATTATAAATTGGTCAATGATGCATTCTCTATGCATCTAGTAAGGACCATGGAAGAAGACAGAACTAAGAGACTAAGCATGGAAGCTCAGGAGGTAATATACTGGCATGGAGCTTGGTTCATTCAATTTGCAACTTTTTCATACATTAGGATTGAAGGATTTCCAGACCACCCTCTCATGCTCCCAAGATATCCAACTGATGCTATAGTGTTAATGGAGTTCATGAGGCAGGTTGTAACAATACTGGATACTTATAAAGCTAATAACAAGCTTCCCCCAGTATTGTTTCCAGTAACAATGGGCTGGTATATGTGCCCAGATAGTGAAAATATTAAGAAAGCCATAGCTGGCTTAACAATGATGAAGTTACAACCATTCCATTGATAAGATCATATGATCCTTATGGAAGGATGCAGAAGATCATGGGACAGCCCATTCACCGAAGGAATCTTGAAGATTTTTGGGCAGATTGTGAAGATGAGGCTGAAGCCCGAAGAAGAAGGTATCAGAGGTTAACACTTAACCAAATCAGAACCTTTGGTTGCATTTCCATCCTAGCACAAATGAAGAAAGATGATGGAATGATAATGGCTAATGAATATGAAGAGAATAAGATATACAACGATACCATATCAGCCCTGGATCTTACCATGCAAGAGGACATCTCCTTGGATCCATTCACGGGTAGGATATTATAGCTAAACCAAGTATGGGTGGATGAGCAGATAAATGTACTGAAAAAAAAGGTGTGGCCCTCATAGTAGATACCAAAAAGAAAGCACAAGAACTCTTTGGTGAGGAGTATGATGATTTCTTGAATGAGAAGAGGAAATCCAAAGGAGACAAGTTGCCACCTCAGCAAAAATAAAGCAAAAGACCTCCTAGAGGCAAGAAAACTGAAGAAGAACCCAAAGGGGTCAGGAGAAGCATTAGCTTTAGGCTAGGCTTCAGCATCATCTATGCCTCCTTCATTAGATAAACAAAAGTCTAAGAGAATCCAAATAGAAGATGTAGTGGCTACTGAGACCTATGAGGAAGGTCAACCTTCACAAAAACAAATGGAAGAGTATATCCCTCTAGAAGAGGGGCCTGAGGAAGAGGAAGGCCCTATATCATTCAAGAGAAAAAGAAGGGCACCTTAGGTGATGACACCCACACCGAAGAAAACAAGAACATCCATGAGAGGTGAAACAAAGCAAGGACCCATTATGCTAAGAGGGGCATGTAGTGAAGTTTTTAGAAAGGAGTTACAACACAATGCACCACTTCCTACGATTGTGAAATTTAAAACTAAACAAGCTGAAGAGCAATTCAAGGAAACTTCTAGAACAATTCCAGGTGATCTTGTCTCGTTAGAGGAAACAATAGATTTGTCTGATGATGATATGGTTAAGGATGTAACTACTCAACAGATGGAAACACTTGCTGCAAGCACCCACATCACTCCCTTTGGGACCCCATCAGTACAAGGAATTGGAGAAAAACAAGTTGAACAAGAAAAGGAAAGAAGCCCCAAGAAAATTACACAGCAGATAGGGCAAGATGAGTTAGTTGAGCAGGTCACTAGCTCTGAGGTGGTGGACCTCTCATATAGAAAGGATGCAAATCCTTAGCATTAGGCTAGTGCACATGATGATGTGGATAAAACTGAAGAAATAAAGTTGATCGAAGTGGAAATGCACACTCCAGATTTGGGTCAATCACAACAAGATACAGTCGATGAACCCGAGATAGTAGAAGTTCAAGAAAAGGGTGAAGATAACAAGGTCATATCAAGTGAAGATGCCCTTCAGACTCAAGAGACCTCAGGAGATAAAGTAAAGTCAGGTCATGATGATCTGAAAACTCAGGAGGAGGTATGTACTTCAGGTGTAGAGAAAGATATGATGCAAGATCAAGCAGAAGCACCTAAGGTAGATGAAATAATATCCACTGATGCAAGCATACCTCAAGATGAGGAAGTTAATAAAGTGGATGAAGTTAGAATGGAGGAAGAAAAGGATCATGGTCATGATATTTATGATGATCAACAAGATCACCCTCCAGAAAAAGAAATTCCTCATCAGGAAGATGTACCAAAAGATCACTCTCATGAAGAGCATCATGAGGAAGAAAAGGGGAAATCACCTTCTCCGTCAAAAGAAGATACACTTATAGGAGATCAAGGTGATCATCATCATGATGATGAAGGAAACCAAGGTACAAAGGATCAAATTTCTCAATGGCTGGAAAAAGAAATTGGTACTGAAACAGGTATGGAAATTCAAGAATTTGATATATCTACATTATTCTCAGAAACATTAATAAAGCCAAAGAGGAAGGCCAGGTTGACTTTAGCCATTAGAAGGGATCCTACAACAGGTAGGAGGATGGCATAGGTATCACTTCCTACTGTGGATAACGAGAAAGCTAAAATCACTTTGGATGAATTCCAGATCAGCACAGTAGATTTAGGATTTGCTAATGAAGACCAAGAGGGTCAAAAAGGAAAGGACATAATTGATTCATTAACCCAGAGAGTCAAAAGAGAAAGGGATAAAAATAAACAACACAAGTAGCACATTGCTCAGTTATATACATATATAAAAGGGTTAATTAACCCTGAGGCTACTTCAACTAATCATGCAGTCCCATTGACTGCTATTTCCCAAGAGGAGGTAAATAAGTTGGATCTCATGAAGCATGAGTCATCCATATTGAGAAAGTGGATGTCCTCCACATTTGATATAGCAGAGGAAGTAATAAAAGCCTCTTTGAAGAGGTGGAATTACCTTAGTATTTCCAAGAAGAAGGTAGATAAATTGCAGATGGAGACTGGGAAAAGGTATTTCCAATTAGAGAAGACATTGGCTATCCTGGATGAAATAAAGAAGATCAATCCTCAGATACTTATAAGCAATCAAGTACTGAATAATAACAATGCATTATTGATAGATATATGGTATAAATGCTTCCAATTTGAATGTGATGTACTTAAAAGATGCAACAATAAGCTGAGAGATATTAGCATGAAACTACATGATATGATGTCTTTTGAAGCAGAAATTTTGGAAATGCTGGAAGGGAAGGTGGAAGGGAAGATAGAAAATCAAGACGAGGAGTTTGCAATCAAAGCTCTACATAATAACTTCCAATTAGTTGCAGATGATCCATTAAGCCACTTGACAGAAGAAGTCATGTATAAAATGATGAGGATTAAGGTCAAAGTGGAAAATTATAATGAGACACTATACAACAGAACGAATAAACTGGATAATCTCCGAAGTAAATACCAAGCACATAAACATGCTATGATCAAAGCAAGAACTCAAGATGGTGGAGAAATAGATAAAATAATGCAGGCTCATATACAAGGTCATAGTCATAATGATAATGAAGGTACATCAAGTGATGCACCTAATGATGAAGAGCATGAATCTGATGGGTAGATAAAGATGCTGTATAAAGCAAATATCAGCATCTGACACTTAAGGAAAATAAGTATTTGAGATGTTTGCCAGCTGGCAACCTGTGCCACATGATAATGTTGACCAAGTCAAAAAAGAATATTCACCGTAGATATTCATAGATAAATCTTGATCGTAGATCATTTTTGTAATTGATTCCTCACCTTGTTCTATAAAAGGTGCAGGGATGCCTCATTTTCATTCATTCGAAACTTAATTGAAATCTATTTGCTGAAGTATTCAGGACTCATTTCAAAGCTATTGTATATGTATATGTCATTTGCATACTTAATGAAAGACAAGCATTTTGATTACAAATCTTCCTAAATCTTGAGTAATCTGCGTCTGAATTCTGGATATGTGCTTTGATTTGCTATGCCCCTTGGAGTGCTCATCATTTCGCATGTATTGTTTTCATTCACCATCCTTTGAAGTTTGCATCAACTATATCTAGCTGTGGAACATCCTGGTGAACATATGGTTTGATTTCTTCTCCTAATGATAGTATCAAGTGTGTATGTGGATCAATAACTAAAGGTTCAACATTAATTTGAAGTTTTCTTTTAATTTCTTTCAATTTCAGAGTATTTCACTATCATAATTGCGAATAATTGATAATCTTAAGCAAACAAGTACAAATATGCAGACATCTCGTAGATAACTGAAATATTCAGCATATTTGAGGGTAAAGCATGTCAGAAAGGATAAATATCATGCAAAGATTCAAACATAAACACAATATTTGAAGCATATCTTGTGTAAAAATAACTGTCTATGCAGTATCATTACAGGAAACATTATCTTATAGATGAAATCCATGTAAGGCCCCAAAATGGAAATAGCAACACACATCAACCTCTGAGTAACGTCAGAAGATTAAGACCTAATCACTGGAGACTTGGGATCATGAATTCTTTGAATTCATTGTATCTTTCAAGATGAATAAAGGTTAATGTGTACTTTTATTCTATGTTTGTTTATGAATAACATCATCATCAACAGGAAGTCACCATCTCCATCAAAAATAGATGTAGCTACTGGAGATCAAGATGATCATCATGATGATGGTGGACATCCAGGATCGAGAGACCAAGTTCCTCCATGGCTCAAGAAAGAGATAAGCACAGAGTACAGATTAGAGATATAGGAGTTTGATGTTTCAACACTATTTTCAGAGACTCTAATGAAGCCAAAGAGGAAGGCCAGGTTGACTTTGACCATAAGAAGAGATCCTGCTATATGCAGAAGGACCACTCAGATAGCACTTCCCACAGTTGACAAAGAGAAAGGCAAGATCACTCTGGATGAATTCCAGATTAGTACAGTAGATTTGGGATTTGCCAATGAGGATCAAGAAGGCCAAGAGGGAAAAGATATAATTGATTCATTGACCCAAAGGGTGAAGAGGGAAAAAGAGAAAAATAAGCAGCATAAAGAGCACATTGCTCAGCTGCATGCCTATATTAAAGGGTTAATTAACCCTGATGATATAGAAAGTGTTCAGACAGTCCCATTGACTGCAATTTCTCAGGAAGAGGTAAACAAGTTAAACCTCATGAGGCATGAATCAGTAGTAATGATAAAATGGATGTCATCTGTGCTCGATGGAGCTAAGGAAGTGGTTAAAACCTCTTTAAAGAGGTGGAATTCTTTAAGTACCTCTAGGAGGAGGGTGGATAAACTATAGATGGAGACCAGGAAGAGATCATTTCAACTGGAGAAAGCCTTGAGTGCTTTAGATGAAATAAGGAGCATTAACCCTCGAATTCTTATAAATAATCAGGCACTAAATAATAACATAGCCATATTGATTGATATCTAGAATAAAGACATCATGTTTGAATGTGATGTGCTAAAGAGATGCAACAATAAAATGAGAAACATCAGTATGAAGCTACATGATATGATGTCTTATGAAGCAGAGGTCCTGGAGACCTTAGAAGGGAAAGTAGAAGGGAAGATTGAAAATCAAGATGAAGAGTTTACAATTAAGGCTCTACATAGTAATTTCTAGCTGGTAGCTAATGACCATTTAAACCACCTGACAGAAGAGGTAATGGATAAAGTAATGAGAATAAAAGTCAGAGTGGAGAGTTATAATGAAACACTGAGCAGCAAGAGGAATAAGTTAGAAGCCCTCCAGGGCAAATATCAAGTGTTTAAACACGCCATAGCCAAAGTAACAACTCAAGATGGTGGCAAAATAGGAAAGATTGTGCAAGCATATGAAAATATCAGGACATCCATGTAGGTCCATATACAAAGAGATAGTCATCAGGAGAATATTGAAACTAATGAAAGTGATGATCATGACAATGGAGATGATGATGAAGAACCAGATGAAGATGCACCATAAAGGGAATACATGCATCAGGTACTTAAGGGATAATAAGTTGCCTAGATGGTTGCCAGCTGGCAACCTGTGCCATGTTGAAAGAGTTGGCTTAGTTAATGAAGTATGAACCATAGATCTTAATAGATAAATCTTGATCATAGATCAATTGTAACTGCTCCCTCACCTTGGTCTATAAAAGGTGCAGGGATGCCTTTTTTGGATCATTCAAAACTTAATTGAAATCTATTTACTGAATTATTCAGGGCTTATTTCAAAGTTGTTGTATACATATATGTTCTTGCATACTTAATGAATGAGAAGACTATTTTGATTACAATACATCATAAATCTTGAGTAATCAGTGTATTAATTCTTGATACATGTTGTGATTTGATGCGTCCCTTGGAGTGCATATCAACTTACATGTGTTGTTTTCATACCTTTCTTTTGAAGTTAGCATCGACTATATCTAGTTGTGGAATGTCTTGGTGAAAATATGGTTTGATTTCTTCTCTTCATGATTGTATCTGATGTGTATGTGGCTCAATAACTAAAGGTTCAACATAAATTTGAAGTATTTCTTTCAATTTCTTTCAATTTCAGAGCATTTCATCATCATAATTGCAAATAATTGACAATCTTAAGAAAATAATACAAATATGCAGACATCCCATAGATAACTAAACATATTCAACATATTTGAGGTTAAAGCATGTCAAAATGATAAATATCATGCAAAGATTTAAAGATAGACACACTATTTGAAGCATATCTTGTGTGGAATAACTATCAGTGCAGCATCATTACAAGAAACACTATCTTATAGATGAGACTTACATAAGGCCCCAAAATGGAAACAACAACACACATCAACCTCTGAGTAATGTCAGAATATTAAGACCTAATCACTAGAGACTTGGGATCATGAATTCTCTGAATTCATCGTATCTTTCCTGATGAATAAAGGTTAATGTGTACTTTTATTCTATGTTTTTTTATGACTAACATCATGATCAATAGTGATCTAGAATTCTTCTAGGGTGATTTTTCCTTTCTCCTTTTCAATAATGGGAAGTGCTACTTGGGTGGTCCTTCTGCCTGTAGCAGGATCTCTTCTAATAGCATATGTTAATTTGGCTTTCCTCTTGGGTTTCATGATGATCTCTACAAACAAGGTTGAAACATCAAATTCTTGAATCTCAAAACCTTATTCTATACCTATTTCTTTCTCAAGCCATTGAGGTACTTAATCTCTAGATCCTTGTTGTCTATCATCATAATCATGTCCACCCTATCTCCAGTGTCTATCTCTGTTCTCAATGGAGAGGGTGATTTTCTAATTTCTTCCTCATGATATTCTCCATGAGAGGGATCCTGTTGTATTTCTTCTTCTTGAGGAACTTCTTTTTGTGGGGGAGGATCTTGTGGTGTATCTACATGTTGGTCTTGGACCTGATCTTGTACTCCCTTCTTTTGTGTTTCATCCACTTTGGGGATTGTGTAAGAGGAAAAATTGATTTAATCAAAACTAATAAAACCAAAAACCCAATAACATAAAGAAAATGAATTTAAATAAAAGCCATGACAAATAATCAATGAAATAAAGACTTTTACTAAAATCTGTATTGTTTCCTTTGGATTGAATGTGGATTGCTCAATGAAGTTGCGAAGCCATAGCTGCAACAAGCAGGTAGTGTGCTCAAGAGATCAATGTCAAAAGATCGTAAGATGCTCAATCAACATGTTTTGTATGCTCAAAGCTCTGTTAAGTATGCCTGAGAATACGATCGAAGAGAGAGAGGTAATGAAGGAGATGAGGGGGGTTTATATAGGTTTCAAGGAAGATTGATCAACGGTCTAGATAATTCAGAAGAATCAATGGAGGAGAACAGTTGAGGAACATGCAACAGATGAGAAGAAGACGTGTCTTGCTTTCTTTTGAATGAGAGGAGTTATCAAGAATAGAAGAATAAGTTAACTGAAGAGATAAATCAATTAAAAGAATAAAGCAATCAGTTAAGTGATTTAAAACAAGAAGAAGAGATTTGCATGAGAAAAGAAGATATTTTGCTTTATTAAATATAGAAAGCTTGAGTTATATTAGAGATAACTCAAATTAGATGAAAAAACAACTTAAATAAACAATTGATTTATTTAAATTTGGAGAAGGTATTTTGGAAGAAATAATTAAATAATTGGAATTATTTAATTTAGAAGATTTGAAAGCAAATTAAATAAATAAATTTATTTAATTGTTGTGCATAATTTTGGAAGAATCATTTTGATTTAATTAAATAATGTAAAATTATTTAATTTTAGATAAGAGGGAATTTGTTGAATTAACTAAATAATTGGGATATATTTAATTAATGCGGACTTGATTTTTAGAAAGAAGATAATGATTTGATTAAATAATTAAAATTATTTAATTGTGGAAGAATAACAGAGGAATCTGATTTAATTAATTAAATAAAGAGAATTTATTTAATTAATGTCAAATTTAGGAGATTTAGAAGAATTTGATGATAATTAATTAAATAATTAGATTATTTAATTAATGTGTGAAATGCAGGTGATTAGACAGATTATGAAATGCAAGTGATTTGAGGACTTGGTCAATTTAGGGTGTCTACATTTTGCCCCTCTTTGATGCAATGCAGCATGTAGCGTTGCGTCAAAGAAAATGATTGTTGAAGATGTAATACAATTTTATTGCCCTAGTGTAGGTAGTTACCCCAGCGTATGCCCCCTCGAGCGGGAAGACGGGGAAGCGGTAGAAGAATAGTGTTGACACTCGACCAGAAGAGGACACGACCAGATAGGAGGAAAAGTAGCAAGGGGTGGGAAAGAAAAAACTAAGGGTGGGACACTATAACTAGGCCCCATGGGGACCACAATCCTCATTTGCACCCTAGGAGATTCTAAACTTAGAGAGGAGAGAATTAAAACCTAGTTGGAGTGAGTTGAGCAGCCAGCGAGGAGAGATGCCGATTCCAGCACACAATCATCGAGCGGAGTTAGTGCGGACCTACAGGAGGCCAGCAGGAGTTCCGGCAGCGGTAAGTGATCGAAAACCCCCTTTGCATTTGTCGTTTGAGGGTAGATTAGGGCTAGGTTTAGGTAGGGTTACCAAGTAAGCCAAAAGCGCTTTAGAAAATTGCAGCGCGTATGGTAGCTGGTTTAGGCGCTTTTGGCGCACTGCAGCGCGGCTGGTAGTCGCCCGCAGCGCTATTGGTAAAATCGCATCATGTTTGGTTAATTTTGTTAGTGCCGTAGCATTTTTGGTAGTGTGCTACAGTGCGCTTGGTAGAATAGGTTAGCGCGAAAGGTGGAGAAGTAGAAAAAGCGCGTCGCGTCTGGTAGGACAGAGTGGCGCAAAAGGTGGAGAAGTAGAAAAAGCGCGTTGCATCTGGTAGGACAGAGTGGCGCGGTTGGTAGGCTGGCATGGTGCTTCTGGAAAAACAAGGCACATTTGGTTTAAATAGAAGAAAATGAGGGTTTAAGTAAAATGAGGGCCTTAGAAAAGGGATGCCTAGGGGGGAAAGGGATGGCATAGCAGAGATGTAGATAAGATGTGGAGGGATTGGTTATAGAAGAACTGATAAGTGAGTTGTTATGGATGCAGAGGATTTTGCCACCACTGATGTCACGAGAGCGACATCACGCGATTGCCCACGAGGTTGTACAGCTGACTTGGGAGGAGGATGCATTCCTAGAGCATGCGGGACTATGGAATGTGGCCCACCTGACACACATTAGGGTGAATCTCGCCCTATTGACAGTAGTGGTAGAGAGGTATCACAACGAGACCTCGTCATTCCACTTTCCGACGGGGGAGGCGACAGTGACCCTGGAGGATGTATACCACATCCTAAGGATTTGGATAGATGGGGAGATAGTGGACTTTGACCCGGCACGGGGCGAGGCAGGCTTGGAGGAGGTCTTCTGCACATATGACCTGTGGATAGATGACGGGGAGATCCAATGGGTAGACGTCCCGAGACTCTGTGACAGGATCTGATGGATAGTTGCATCACTGATTGGCAGCTTCCTGTGCCCAGATAGGAGATCCAAAGGTTTATCAGTTGGCTGGGGGACTGTACTATCAGGGATGTTCACCCATAGCAGACAATATGTGTGGGGACCCTATGTGTTGGGACAGCTATATCATGACATGTACCACTGCGTGTACAGGAGAGGCAGGAGTCTCTCAGCAGGGGTGACTTTACTATAGGTATGGGCATGGGAGCACATTCCAGTTATCTGACCCATGGCACAGTGCCACTGAGACAGAGGTGAGCCATATGCATTCTTATATGACGGGGTGATGACACATCAGAGGATGGGCTCTGTTAGCTGTTGGAGGTGGCAGATTGACAAGATGGACCTATTCATATGGAGGCCCTGGTTACTATGCGAGGAGTGGGATGACGAGCATGAGCAGCTCATGTATTGCAGATAGGCTCGCTATCTATTCAGTAGGCGGATAGATATGATAGAGAGATACCTTCCAGAGCAAGTTCTCAGGCAGTTTGGATTGCCGCAGGCACTACCCGTGGGGGAGGCCACACATGCCAGGACACGGAGGGAGGTTGGAGACTAGGATGCAGAGATCCCAGTGGCTACAGCATTGGTAGAGGTACGGGGACTTGTCCCTGTGAGATGGGATTGGGACTCTGGGCTGGCAGACCCAGGGACGCTGTCAGAGTATGATCAGTACTAGCAGACACACAGGCCAATGAGACTGACTACACCAGGTGTAGCAGGGGCAGTGGGAGAGGTACTAGTCCTTGGAGGGGAGGCTAGGATGAGATGGCAGGCCAGGGCAGCCAGGTAGTAGGCAGTGGGTTAGTAGGCAGGTGGAGAGGGTAGCAGCCAGTAGGCTGATGTGGAGATGGTAGAGGCAGTGGGCCCGGTCATAGAGACCAATTTGCAGAGAGCAGAGTGACTGCTGTAGGAGGAGGTAGCCTGAAGGACTCATTTAGAGCTCCAGATGGCACGACTGCAGAGGGATAGGGATGCAGCGTGGGTGGATGCGATACAGGCAGAGGCCACAGCCCAGGCACAGACATAGGTAGCCTCAGTAGCACAGACAGCCCTGGCACAGCTACAGGCATAGCTACAGGCCCAGGTACAGGCACAGGCATAGGTGCAGCTGCCAGCCGCACTAGCAGCCAACGCCGAGGAGCTAGCACAGGCCAAGAGAGAGAGAGAGACAGAGGTACAGCTACAGTTGACTGCAGAGGCCACACTCTTTAGAGTTAGGCGGGAGAGAGAGGAGGCACGCCGTGCACTGGGTGCAGACCAGAGGACTTTATACAGTGAGCTCATCCGAGTGCAGGGTGAGCTAGTATCAACTGGCAGGGAGGCAGAGTACTACAGGGGTCTGTATGTGGGTGCAGTGCTAGCAACTCAGTAGGCACCGAGCTATAGAGACAGGAGCAGGTCTGGGGCATCCGGATCTCGGAGGACAGGGCAGTCAGTGTCCTCCGTTAGAGGGCCACTTTTACCGCCAGGGGGAGGAGGAGGACCATCAGGGGGACCTCCACTAAGCATAGGGGGAGGACAGGGGCCACAGCAGGAGGGCAGCTCTACCCACTAGGGCGCATACACTTGTATATTGTATCATATTGTATCATTTTGGATAGATGCCTGCATGCATTCTGATGTATATTTAGCAGACTCTTGATAGCCTTGATGTATGATATTGATGTATATTTGGATGTATACACACTTTGTATTACTGATGTAGACACAGACATTTTGTATTGTGAGGACCATTACATGATATATATGATGATCTATTCGGCTCACTGTTGTTCATGATTTTGTGTATGCATTCCTTGATGTCATGGATGTGATGATATGTATGTATGATTATGGATTCACGTGATTGCATATATGTTGCTTATATGATGCTTATAGATGTATGATGATAGAGATGTATGATAATATAGATGTGATGACTAGTGATATCTGACATGTGGGTTTTGTAGATACACACCAGAGAGAAGAACAGGAGGAGATGGAGACAGAGACTGTTGATCGATTACTGCAATGAAAGTGATATAAAGGTTGGTGGGAATGGATGAAAGATGAGCTTGTTGCAATGGTTTCGTATTTGTATATAAAGAGCAATCCTTATTTTGATATAGCACGTAGATAGTTCACCACCAAGGTATAGAAGACCAAGGTGCAGTAATATCTGAGTGCGTGGACGTTGACTCTGCAACCAAGCGGTTTGAACTTAGATCCCCTTAGACATAATATAACCTTGTTGGAACATGTGAATAAGCCATAGTCTTGAACATAAAATAAACTTCAATACATGTAAATGCAAGAAGAATTATTAATATGTAAGATGCTAGGTCCTAACACATACAAGATAAATAGAATGCTAAGAAAGATACTAAAGATCATTCCTCAAACAAGGCACACAAAAAGCAATGACTATGCCCCCAATCTGTACTACATCGCGACATGCCAAGATTATAGATAAATCAAGGTAGCTTTGAATAGGTAATGGAAAAGGAACAAAAGATAAACCATAAACCCAAATTGACTAACTTACAAAGTAAACATACAGCCAACATATTCTCTTGCCAAAGAGGTTGCTTAGGATAGATTGGATAGGAAAGATAACAGCCTTATTGTAGGAACTCTGTGTCCATTAAAGGGTGCTATCTACCTACAAAATACAATGTCTTGCTGCAGGAAATGCCACATGTCGTAGGAGACGCGTGTGTTGGTCTCAACAATGGAACACTTCGCAGAAGACAAGCTTGTGGATCTAGGGCTTGGTTAAGCGGGACTTAGCTGATGTTTGGCAATCGGTATGCAGGACAGTAGACGACTCTGGAAGGAAGCTTCTTTGCTTCAGGTTTGTTAAAGACTTTTGCTTTGAAAGGATGCGCTAGCTTCTTGCTTGAGTTAGTCAAGTCGAGGCGAAATGGATTTTGACAAACGGAAGACTAAAAGGATGAAGTGCAACTGGATTGAGATGGGCGGAGAATGATGGATCATGTGTGCTTGAGTACTGGATACATCCTTTGTATTCCAGACTGCCTACATACCTTGTATCCACGGGATCAAGGCACATTTACGATGGAAGGTGAACGTGATAAATATGTAGTTCTGAATAGAGTGATGAAATGGGTCAAGATGGAAGGGGGAGATCTTATGTACCTGAGTATTGGAAACTTCCTTCGTATTCTAGACTACCTACATACCCATATCCATGGGATCAAGGTACTTTAAGATTGAGAAGAGATGATAATATGTAGTTCTGGTGGGAGTGATGATGTGGGAAAAAGTGTTGAGAAGATAACATCCTTATCATAGGAGCGATGTGTCCATTAAAGGGTGTTACCTGCGGAAATGAGAAAAGATTGAAGTATGCGTTGCGAACCACGAACAAGGAACCAATCCTAGACCTAAGTTAAGGAAAGAGTTGCCCCCATTCTTGGTAGAGGAAACTGTGGGGGTGACTACCGAAGAAGACACAGAAAGACTTGACCAAGGACAAGACAGTGTTCTGTAGACCAAGATCAAGACGTGGGGAGACGACGAGGGACATTGACAAATTTCCAAGCTATACTAGATAGGGAGATGGAAATGCAAACAAGGTCAATGGTTTTTTTTATTATGGATGGATGGAAAGGCATGCTTTGTGCACTGGACATGGAGTGGACAGGACTTGATAGATGATGGATGCTGACTCTACACATAGCGCTTGTTTGCCAGGTTTTCACCAGAGGACGATTTTTTTTTTTTTGAATACTCTGAGGATCAGGCATAGAACTTCTTGAGATGGACACTATTAAGTGGCTCATCTAGAGGAATGCCGTCAGGTGTAGCTAAAGTATAAGCTCCTGATCCATATGCTGTTGTCACAATAAAGGGACCTAACCAGT
Source organism: Cunninghamia lanceolata (assembly GCA_027924645.1). Classification (NCBI taxonomy): domain Eukaryota; kingdom Viridiplantae; phylum Streptophyta; class Pinopsida; order Cupressales; family Cupressaceae; genus Cunninghamia; species Cunninghamia lanceolata. The sequence continues at coordinate 22,383,520 of BSBN01001281.1, forward strand.
TAGGCTCAAACTTACCCTTCTTCTCTCGATCTGCTTGATTTCTCTGATTCTCTTTAAGTACAAGATCATCAACTTGAAACCGTCTTTCTTTGATCTTTTTGTTGTAATTACGCCAGAGGCAGTTTTGATAGACATGGAGATGATTAAGTGCGGCAAGGCACCTCTCATCTAGTAGTTCAAGCTTAGCTAATCTAGAAGTGCGATAGTCGTCTCTGCCGATCAGGTCCTACATGGATACTTTGAGGGATGGGATCTCGACCTCTATAGGTAGGATGGCTTCAGAGCCAAAGACCAAGGCATAGGGTGTGGCACCTGTTGGTGTTCTGATACTAGTGCGGTAGGCCCATAGGGCGGGATTGAGTTGCAAGTGCCAATCACGACTAGCTTCATTGACTGTTTTCTTGAGGATTTTGAGAATGGTTTTATTAGAAGCCTCAGCTTGGCCATTACTCTATGGATAGTAGGGAGTTGAAAAGCAATGTTGAATATCGTATTGTGTGCACAAGGCACGGACATCTTAGTTCTTGAATGGTCTCCCATTATCAGTGACAAGGGCTCGGGGAATTCCATACTGGCATATGAGGTAGTTTAGAATAAACTTGGCTATATGTTTACCAGTGATATAGGTCATAGGAATGGCTTCCACCCACTTCGTGAAATACTCAGTGGCTGTAATGATAAACTTGTGGCCATTGGAGGAGGAAGGGTGGATTTTGTCCTACGAGGTTGAGACCCCATTGAGAAAAAGGCCAGAATGTGTATGAGGAAAAATTGATTTAATCAAAACTAATAAAACCAAAAACCAATCACATAAAGCGAACCAATCTAAGTAAAAGCCATTATCATAAAATCAAAGATAAAATGAAAGCTCTTACCAAAACCTGTATTGTTCCCTTTTGGAGAAGTGTGGATTTGTCCTACGAGGTCGAGACCCCATTGAGAAAAAGGCCATGGAGTTGTCACAGGTTGTAATTCATGAGCTGGTGCGTGAATCAGATCACCATGCTGCTGGCATTGTAGACACTTCTTAGTGAACTATGCAGCATCTTGCTCTATTGTAGGCTAGTAATAACCTGTTCTGAGTATCTTCTTAGCAAGATTAGGACCGGAAGAATGTGCACCACAGACACCTTCGTGTATGTCTCGTAAGGTAGCTTCAACTTCTTCCACGTTAAGACATCGTAAGAGGATACCATCAAGACTCCGATGATATAGTGTATCACCCAGAATGATGTAACGAGAGGATCGACAGATAAAGGTTTTGCGTTGGGTGGATGATAGGTTAGGGGGGAAGGTTTTGTTCTTGAGGTATTCATAGATATCTTCGTACCATGGGGAATTGGGACCAACAAGTTTGCAGATGATTTCAGTAATAGGAACATCGACGGCTGGTATCAACAATTGCTCGATCAGGAATTCACACTTCTGTGTATTAGAAGGCATGTCAATTAGTGACCCTACAGAAGCCATAGAATCCGTAGCTTTGTTATGCTCTCGTGGAATTTGCTCAAATGTGATGCTAGAAAAGTGTGGTTTGTAGGCATCCACTAGTTGCTTGTAGGGGATCAACTTTTCATCCTTTGTTTGGTATTGATCCGTGACTTGGCGAATGACTAGCTGTGAGTCTCCATATACTTGTAATTCTGTGATGTCCCATTGAACTGCTGTATTGAGACCTATGAGGAGTGCTTCATACTCAGCTATGTTGTTGGTGCAAGGGAATGCAAGTCAATATGACTTAGGAAAATAGTCATTCTGAGGTGTAACAAATAAGATGTCAACTCCTGATCCATGCTGTGTGTAAGAACCATCAAAGTATAACTTCCACATTATGGAGGTAGCAAGAGTGAAGAGATTCTCATCAGGAAAGTCTGCTACCATAGGATGTGTATCTTTCATAGGTGCTTCTGCTAGTTGATCAGCGAGGGCCTACCCTTTGATGGCTTTACGATCCACGTACTCAATATCGAACTCACTAAGGATCATGACCCACTTAACTAGTCTTCCTGTGAGAGCTGCTTTTGCTAGTAGATACTTCAAGGGATCAATCTTGGCTATTAGATTTGTATGTTGGTTCAGCATGTAATGCTGCAACTTTTGGGAGGCAAACACTACTGCTAAACAAGCCCTTTCCATTGGTGAATAATTGAGCTCATATCCCACCAAGGTTCGACTAATGTAATAAATGGCATGCTCTTTTCCTGTGTCATCATTTTGTGCTAACAAGGCCCCCAAGGCTGAATTTGTAGTGGAGATGTATAATATCAAAGGTTTGTCTGTGACTGGTGGAACCAATACAGGAGGTGTAGCTAGATACTCTTTAAGTTGATCAAATGCTACCTGACACTTGTTGTCCCATCGAAATGAGACATCCTTTCGGAGCAAGTGTTGAAAGGGTTGACATTTATCTGCTAGCTGTGATATGAAACACCGAATGGATTGCAACCTTCCCTGAAGGCTCCTTAGTACTTTAAGGTTCTTGGGTGGAGGCATCTCCACTATAGCCTTTACTTTTGCTGGATCGACTTCGATGCCTCTACAAGATACAATGTATCCCAATAGCTTTCTTGATGTTACACCGAATACACACTTCTTTGGATTGAGTTTTACTTGGTATTTTTCAAGCCTGTCAAAGATCTGTCCTAGGACCTGTATGTGCTCCGCTCTAGAAGATTTAGCCAATATATCATCAACATAGTCTTCCATGATGTGATGAAAGAGATCGTGGAAGATCACTGTCATTGCTCTTTGATAGGTTGCTCCTACATTTTTCAAACTAAACGGCATGACACACCAACAATAATTGCCCCATGGACAAGTAAAGGTTGTCTTATGTTGATCTTCTTCAGCTATCCTCATCTAATTGTAACCTGAGAATCCGTCCATGAGAGAAAGCATCTCGTGACCTGCTGTCAAGTTCACTATAATGTCAATGTTTGGTAGTGGAAAGTCGTCTTTGGGACATGCCTTGTTGAGATCTCTAAAATCATTACACATGCGGATGCACCCATTGGGTTTAGATACAGGTACAATGTTTGAGACCCAATCTGAATAGTCGATTGGTCGTATAAACTTGGCATCTAACATCTTTTGTATTTCCACCTTCACCAAGAGAGCTATCTGTGGGTGCATCTTTCTCAAGTTATGCTTGACTAGTTTCACCTTGGGATCAACTGTGAGATAATGAACTACTAGCTTAGGGTCTAGCCCTGGCATATCGGCATAGGTCCATGCAAAGTTGATGGTTCATTGCAAGAAGAAGTTGTTAAGATTTCTGTGCTCTATTTCAGATAATGATGCTGCTAGGAATGTTGTCTTTAGATTTTGTTCTGTGCCCAGGTTGATCTCTGTAGAATCTTCCACTAGGAGAGCTGATTTCTCTTGATACTTAGATGGTAAGGGAAGGTCAAATCCTCCATCCTCAAGTGCCATAGTTGGGTTTTCACCTTTGGATACGTCCTTTGTTTTTACTATTTTGTGATCAGGAGGTGCCACAGTGTGGTTTTCACCTAGAGATCTTTCTTTATTTGCACTTTTGCGACTAGAGGATTTGGCATTCTTACCAAAATAAGCTGTGGGCTCTAGTTCCATTACAAAACCTGCTTTGTGATTGCCAAGAGGGATACCTTCCTGAAGTCCCATGAACTCAGATAGAGCTTCGTCATTCTGAAATACATCTATAACGGGGGACCCTTGTTGGTCCCAATCGATAAGTTCAGGGTAGACAAGTGTGACATTCTGGGTGCTGGTGGTGGAAGTTAAGGATACGAAGGATAGTGTAAAAATGGAGGATTCTGTGAATAGATTGGTCATGTGGAGGGAAGAGTCATCGATGATATCCTTTGTAGATGTCAAATCAGCGGGAAAAGTGTCAGCTACCTCGTCAAGGATATACTCGATGTCCAAGGCGCGTGGTACCTTCTTACCAAATCCTAATCCCTTTTTGTCTAGCTTCTTTGTTACAACAATGGGTTCCATAGTTCCTTGATTCTGTTTCCCAAGGCCACCTTTTCCTTTATAGCCCATGTTTTTTACTATCCTTAAGCCATTGCCATATTGCTTGACTGGTATTGTGACTGGTTCTTTCTCCTTATAGAGCCAAGAAGAAATGTCCTCAATAGTTTCCTCTTCCAATAACCGTCCATGTTGGAATTGGGTTGGGAATGTTGGGGGAGGAATAGCTGCCTTTTTGGGTACTTTGGCAATGGGTGCTTGGCCATAAGATTTTGGAGAGAGAGGCATCTGCCCTACACAACAAGATTCTGAGATATCATAAGTGCGAAAGCTTATATCTCGGATACGAGCTGTGATTTTGGGGAGGGGTGTAGATTCACTTGTAGAGGATTGTGTGAGAGTTTCAAGATCAATATAAAGTGGGGATTCAAGGGCTTTTTCATTTTTAGGCACTTGGTTGCAATTCTTATAGCTTCCTTGCAAGACGTGACAAAATTCAAAAGGATTAGGATCTCCTGGGATGGTGATCTCCGTACCATTGTATGGGAACTTTAGGGACTGATGGTACGTGGAGGGAACAGCTTTCATTGCATGGATCCACGGGCGGCCTAGGATAATGTTGTAAGGCAGCTCAATATCAAGGACTTGACACCTAGTTTCAAGCATGACAGGGCCCAGATGTATAGGTAAGTGAATAACACCTTCTGAACGGTGTTCTACATCATCATACCCCTTGATTGTAATTCTATGATCAGTGTTGATGTGATCCGCAAAGTATCCCAATTGCTTTAGTAACTTTAAAGAACAGATGTTGAGACCAGCACCACCATCTATGAGTATACATTTGATTTTGCACTTATGGATGAGAACTTTAATATGCAGGGCATCATTGTGACAAGGATCATGGGAGGGGAGGTCTTTCTCAGAGAAGACCACATTGTAGGGCGAAGCAATGTTACCTACTATAGCTTGGAAATCCGTGACCGCAATGTTGTTAGGAACGAAAGACTCTTGGAGGACTTTTTCTAGCACCACTCTATGTGCAGGTGTGACCGTAGAAGGTCCAAAATAGAGATCTATGCTGGTGTTCTCCCTAGATGTTCGACAAGATTATAATCAGACTGAACTGGAAGCCTAGGTGTAGGTGCACAGATGGTGAGATGACCTCGATGAGTAGTAACAGCACAATCCATAGATTTGCCTTTGATCGTGAGGGTAGACACTCGACTCTCTTCAAAATGACCTACAATAGAATCGAAGGATGTGGAAGCATGATTGATACCTTTACCTCTATCCTGAAGAGGAGGTGGACCATGATGAGGGAGTGGATCCTTGTACATATCTAGATCCTTATTCATGTGTTGCGCTGGTGATTCATCCTCAAAAGTGATTTGATTACCGTCAATGAGGTTTTGGATGAGGTGCTTAAGTTTCATGCAAGATGCGGTTTGATGCCCTTTGCTCCTATGGAACTCACAATACTCATTGTCTCTGTAACGTGCCATTGTGTAGACAGGTTCTCCATATGGGGGAGCATTAGGTAAGGTGATGAGCCCTTTCTGCAAAGCTTGCTGTAAGACCAATTCAATGGGCACTCCCAAAGGAGTGAATTGACATCGCGGAGGGTAATCTTGTTGGGGCCGCTCTTGTTGTCGTTGTTGTTGGTTTAGATAAGGCTGCCTTTGTTGCTGCTGTTGTTGAGGTGGAGCTTGACTTGGTTTGGAGAGCTGCAGCAATGTTTGCAATGTTTGGACATGCTTAGTATCGACCACCCCATCATTGACCACATTTTTGTTCTTGTTCCAATATTTGGGTTTATCATTCGATTGTTGATGAGAAGTGCTATCTTTCGTTTCCTTAAAGATTTTGACCACACCCTTAGCAATGAGGGCCTTCTCAATGTTGATCCCCTTGTATGTGATTTCATTGAAGGTTGTAGCACTAAGAATTTGCAAATGGAAACCTAACTATTGGTTGAGGTTCTGCACAAATATGCTAACAAGCTGTTTCTCCGGAATCTTGAAAGGGAATTTACTAGCCATTTGTCTCCATCATTGAAGGAAAGAAATGAAAGTTTCACCATTTTTCTATTTATTGTTGCATAGATCAGTCATGGAAATCTCATGCTCTGTGTTATAAGAAAAATGGGTGGCAAACTTCTCTGCTAGCTCGTTGAAAGACTTGATACCCGTGGGTAAGTGTGAGAACCATTCTATTGCTTGACCTCCAAGACTGTGAGGAAAGAGACGCATAAGATATGTGTCATTATGTGAGACCTCGAAGCAAGCAAGATAGAATTCCCTAATATGGTCTTTTGGGTCACCTTTTCCTTTGTATTTATCGAACTTGGGAATAGTGAAATTTTGAGGAAAAGGGATCATTGGTAGTGACCAATCAAAAGGATAAGGACACACTTTCTCTAAAGAGAAGGTCTTTTTGGTGTGGCCAAACGTAAGATCAGATAGCTGTTGTTGCACCTTAGTAATTTTTAGCTCCATAGTCGTGGGAGGGGTTGGTAACATCTCCTGTTGTCCAAAAAGTGGTTGGTGTTGCCCATACGGAAGATTATAATGTGAGCTATGCACACTGGTGTTATAAGGGTCGTAAGATTGATTGGGAACATACGGGTTGTACGATTGGTTTAGATTGGGTTGGAATTGGAGGTTTTGATTTGGCAGAGGTGGAGGTGGTGCTAGGTAAGAATGTTGGCTTTGTGAGGGTTGAAGAAACGAATTGGGTGGAGGAAAACTAAAGTGCATTTGATTAGGTTGTGAAGGCAGCACATAGCTTTGGGAAACTTGATGTTGGAAATGTTGAGAGTGGCTAGGCAACATGTGAAAGATGTTGAGCGAGGATGAACGTTGTGGAGGAGGGACATAGGTAGACGTGATTTGCGATGGTTGGGGTTGATTGAGGATGCAAGTAGAAGAATGCTGTGGTTGGGGTTGGTTAAGGACGAGAGTAGAAGAATGTTGTGGTTGGGGTTGCATGACTCTAATTGGTTGAGAGACATGAAGGTGTGATGATATAGGAGGTGGCATTTGTTGAGACCCTTGGTGCATGGCTACATAATTGTTCCTCAGATTGTAATTTGGTGGGAAACCTTCACGTGATGGGGTAACTAAGATTCCAATTGCGATTGGGGTGGACACTTTAGGAGGTGGTTGCACATTTGCTCGAGCTAAGGTGGCTTGCTTAGCTAACTCTGCTTGACGTTGGAGAGTTTCTTGTTGGTTTTTATAGATCTCCATACGAGTCAGAAGCGGTGATATGGTTCTCTCCTCTGTTGGATTTTGAAAAAGGGGATTCTGATACTGTGAGCCTTGTGTAGGTAAGGGCGTAGTCACCGTGGACATGGTTTGCACCGCTTGTATGGTATCTTGGGCATTGTTGTTCTCCTTGAGAGTGGATAAATCAAAATCTTGAGGTAACTTGGCACCTTGCTCTGCAAGCAAGCAAAAGAAATGATCTTGGTTCTCACTAAGGATTTTGTCAAAGGCTGCCACAACTCTAGGCTCTTGTATGATTTCATCTAGATCTTGCCCATCTACTTGAGAGGATTGACCTATTTCAAAGTGTCACTCTTCTTGAGATGGGGCAAAATCTACAGTATAACCTTGAGGGACAAAATCTGGAGGCAAGCCCGTGGTGTATTGGGAAATGCTTTCCAAAGGAACCCTACCTTCTTGAGGTGGGTTTTGCTCAATAGTATATCCTTGTGGCACAAAATCTAGAGGCAAGCCGATGGTATATTGAGGTGTTCTTACTAAGGGGACCCTACCCTCTTGCGGATTACTTGGTTCATCAATGTGCGGCATGTTCGGAGAGCTGATTGGTCTTACCGCAGGGGTATTAGGAGTAACCTTGGGAGTAATGTTGAGACGACTTGATTGTGGTGTGCGAGTAGGTGACTTGCGCTTCTTAGGGGCAACTTGCTTGGACTTCATAGTTTGCTGGAGCCTAGTGGTTACCATGGAATACACTAGGACAAGAAAGGTAATGCTGGGTTTCTGTGAGATGCTTTGGGAAACGGACAAACTCTGATGCACAAAGTACTGGACCAAAAGTGCTATACTATTTGACCAGAGGCGTAGGACTGTACAACCAAAAGCATGCTACTGTGATGCCAAAGGTGATGGACTGAGCTACCAGAAGTGAGTTACTGCTATGCCAAAGGTGAGCTACAGTGACCAAAAGTGAGCTACTGTTATACCAAGGGCGCTGAAGTAGAGTTTTGCTAGAGGCAAATTACTGTTATGCCAAAGGCGATCTACTATACTACCAAAGGCGAGCTGCTGTAATACCAAGGGTGCTAAAGTAGTGTCTGATGTTTCTAAAAGGAAAAATTTTTGATAGAGTGTTTCTGTTTCTGATTGGATTGGTTTGGCAAGAGAAAACACAGCAAACAAGTGGTCAAAAAACAAGGGACTGACACAATAGATAGTGTATATTCAAGGCTCCAAACAAGCCCAATGTTTCCACAGGTCTAAGACAATTGCAATTAATAACAAGCACTTTTTATCCCTAGAGACAAGGTTTCATTGCAGTAGATCAGCTCATAGCTTAATACTCCGTCGATAAAAATATCATTCCATAAAGGTGTCAGATATTTAGTATCTTTGTGAGAGACGATAGGTAGGGATATCTCACCCTCCCCTTGGAAAGCTCAAGTAGGTCACAAGAGCTTTATGTCCAAGGGAATACTATCTCTTCTCAAGGGAGCCAATGGTGAGTATCTTAAGGGTTTAAATCAATTTCCCTTGCACTGATGATTACCGCAATGTTCGGAGGTAGGTCAGGTAGTCTCTATCTAAAATGGTTCTTAGTGACTTTGAGGGACCAACACCTTATGAGCAATGCGACAAGCTACTAAAAGCTTTAACCAATCCTACTAAGAGTTTCAAACACTTCGCTCAATGTGAAAATTGTTTCCACAAAGAGCTAGTACACCTCTTTTTAGTTTGGCACCACAAGGTAAGGCTGACGTCGGTTAGGACTTGGCTTTCACCTTATCCCTCTTATATAGCGGTTCAAAGGAAAACTCCACTTAGGGTTGTCCATTTTGGATGAAGCACAATCCAAAAGCAGGCCCTTCTAAAGGTAGTGCAGAAAAGTAAGAGCAAGCACATCAAACAAAGGTTTAGTTGTCCCGTTATAAGAAAAATAAGGTGCAACTAAACTAGGCACACACACATTTGTAGTTGTAAATTGTCCCTTATGAAATGAAGTGTTTGTCATTCATGTCCATTGTCCCTTAGAAAATTGAGATATTTGTGCATACATGTCCATTGTCCCTTAAGAAAAGCAGTATGTTCCTAAGACTTAGATTGCAAGGAAAAGATTTGTTCAATTATCCTTTTAAGCATGTAATGTGTTTCTAAGACTTAGTGAGATAAATCAAAAAGTTCTTCAACGCTTGTCCTGCATGAACATGTTTAAAACACCTATTTTCTCTACGTGAGTAATAAGAAGCTGCAACAAGTGAGTTAGTTCCACCAAGAATTCACAAGTTAGCAAAAAAATAAATCAACTTTGACCAAAAGCGTTGTACTATCTTACCGCCCGCGACTTACTGTTTTCTAAGAGCACTGTATCACAAACCAGAAACATTGCAAAATACTACTAGTAGCGCTAAAAGATAACTAGAAGCGCTTCACTATGTTTTCAAAGGTGCTGTGATGAAGACCAGAAGCACAATACAATAATACTAGAAGCGTTGAACAATAACCCAAAGCGTGGAGCTGTGTTACCAAACGCATGATACAATATAGCCAAAAGTGCTGCACTATCTCAGATCATAAAAAGGTTATTTTTTTCAAAATAACCAGATCTAAAATAAAATTCCATGATTGATTGACTGTTCTGAGAAGTGGTAGCTGAGAGTTCTGTGTTCTGCAATCTAGGAAACTCAAAAGCTGTAACAACACCAGAGATTAACACAAAAATTGAAGGTACTCCTAAATAAATTAGCTTAGGAAGTACACAAAAGTGGGTTTGACTGACAAATACAACAGTTGGTCAGACAAAATAATAAGATAGATAATGCGAATAAACCCTGCAAGACACTGAACAAAGTCAGAAACCTAATTTAGCCAAAAGCCCTGTAGAATACTGCTAGAAGTGCCTTTTTGTTATGCCAAAAGCATCACCCTGTTCTACCAGAAGCGCCGTAGTGCCCCCAAGGGCACTTAACTGTGCCTCCAAGAGCGCTCAAAGATACTGCCAGAAGCACTGTGCAATATCATTTGCACTGTACCGTACTGTGACTTCAAAAAAACAAATTCTCAAAAGAAACAAAGGGTTTAGTGGGTCCCACCGGGCATGCCAGAATGTGTATGAGGAAAAAAAATTGATTTAATCAAAACTAATAAAACCAAAAACCCAATAACATAAAGAAAACGAATTTAAATAAAAGCCATGACAAATAATCAATGAAATAAAGACTTTTACCAAAATCTGTATTGTTTCCTTTGGATTGAATGTGGATTGCTCAATGAAGTTGCGAAGCCATAGCTACAACAAGCAAGTAGTGTGCTCAAGAGATCAATGTCAAAAGATCGTAAGAGTGCTCAATCGACGCATTTTGTATGCTCAAAGCTCTGTTAAGTATGCCTGAGAATTTGATCGAAGAGAGAGAGGTAATGAAGGAGATGAGGGGGGTTTATATAGGTTTCAAGGAAGATTGATCAATGGTCTAGATAATTCAGAAGAATCAATGGAGGAGAATAGTTGAGGAACGTGCAACGGATGAGAAGAAGACATGTGTCTTGCTTTCTTTTGCATGAGAGGAGTTATCAAGAATAGAAGAATAAGTTAACAGAAGAGATAAATCAATTAAAAGAATAAAGCAATCAGTTAAGTGATTTAAAACAAGAAGAAGAGATTTGCATGAGAAAAGAAGATATTTTGCTTTATTAAATATAGAAAGTTTGAGTTATATTAGAGATAACTCAAATTAGATGAAAAAGCAACTTAAATAAACAATTAATTTATTTAAATTTGGAGAAAGTATTTTGGAAGAAATAATTAAATAATTGGAATTATTTAATTTAGAAGATTTGAAAGCAAAATAAATAAATAAATTTATTTAATTGTTGTGCATGATTTTGGAAGAATCATTTTGATTTAATTAAATAATGTAAAATTATTTAATTTTAGATAAGAGGGAATTTGTTGAATTAATTAAATAATTGGGATATATTTAATTAATGTGGACTTAATTTTTAGAAAGAAGATAATGATTTGATTAAATAATTAAAATTATTTAACTGTGGAAGAATAACAGAGGAAACTGATTTAATTAATTAAATAAAGAGAATTTATTTAATTAATGTCGAATTTAGGAGATTTAGAAGAATTTGATGATAATTAATTAAATAATTAGATTATTTAATTAATGTGTGAAATGCAGGTGATTAGACAGATTATGAAATGCAAGTGATTCGAGGACCTGGTCATTTTAGGGTGTCTATAGGGATTTCCTCATCTTGAGGTATATTTGCATCCGTGGATATCATTGTGTTCAAA